>JASPKZ010007294.1:175000-875000 GCA_030220185.1 Diploptera punctata | reverse complement strand
CAAATTAAGAATCAGCAAGGTGATACTTCCGATAGTAGTATCTTTAATGATAAAAATATTTATGAAATGATTTCATATTTTTGGACTAAATATTTTATAATAGAGCATAATAAATATTTCATAATCATATAAAAAAATAAAATGTATGTATATCATTACAAATTAAACACTTCGCAGCATTATCTTGTTGTATAATACAGTATGGTGCTTCCATGAAGTGTTGGTTTACTCTTCTCCATGGCACATCACTAATTTATTGTACTGAACATGAACTATGAACACAAACAGCACATGAACCAATACAGTGCTGTCAAGGGAGGGAAGATGTACAGCCTTTGAAATAATTGTTGGCACACAGGTAATTTTCAAGTCCCAGAATGAAGCCACTGCGCATGACCAGAGGTCAGTTGTTTGGTTTACAAGTATACAACTATTTGAAAAACTAAAATCCGTTCTATTTCATTGTGTGTCGGGCAATGTATAATAATTTCGCGAATATAAGTAGCGCGGTAAATGCTGTAAATAAAACAAAGCAAAAGAAAATAAAACAAAACAAAGAAAATTAATTGAGATAAGGACGAGAGAGAGAAAGAAAAGCATGATAGCGGGATCGACCACGCGACCTCCTGCATGGGAAATAGAAGCTCCCTCCACTAGACCACAACCGTTCCCTGCTAAACCCCCTCTGTATGAAGCGATGCAATACTCCAGGACTTAGGCCTACTTGTATAATGAAATTGTATATATTAAGTTGTCTTAATTTAAATTAATTAGACGCATTTTACATTCCATCCATAGTAATTCTGCCCGAAGGCAGGTCCTTCACTGCAATCATAGCATTTTCATGCTATGCTTGCAGCTTTACTAGGGAATTGTGTTGGTGTGGTAGCTTCCCGTTGCTTTCCACACCGGTGAAGGATGATGATGATAATGATAATGGTAAGGATGATAATGATAAGGATGATGGCCATATGATTTCGGGGACCGTTTGGGCCTTAAAGTTTTCCCGACATTTCTCTTACAGGTGAGGAAAAAACCCCGATAAAAACCTCACCCAGAAAAACTGCCCCGACCGGGGATCGAACCCGGGCCCGCTGCGTGACAAGGCAGCACGCTACCTCGAGACCATAGCGGTGGACTCATTTTACATTAGTAATGGAAATAAACAATCTTGTTATGCCTTGTGTTTCTAAACAAGATAACGAGATTTTATAATCGTTATTCATTTTATGTCCATCGCTGTGGTCTCGAGGTAGCGTGCTGCCTTATCACGCAGCGGGCCCGGGTTCGATCACCGGTCGGGGCAGTTTTTCTGGGTGAGGTTTTTATCGGGGTTTTTCCTCACCTGTAAGACAAATGTCAGGAAAACTTTAAGGCCCAAACGGTCCCCGATATCATATGGCCATCATCATCATCCTTCACCGGTGTGGAAAGCAACGGGAAGCTACCACACCTACAATTCCCTAGTAATGCTATGATTGCAGTGAAGGACCTGTCTTTGGGCAGAATTACTATGGATGGTTTCATTATATATATATGTATATATATATATGTATATATATATATATATATATATATGAGCTGTTTCCTTTAATTAATTTCCCTATGTATAAAAATTTATTTATATAACGTAGCCTTGTAACGTGTAGGCATTGTAAAAATAACGACGTTATTAAAAAATTCCTAACCAGGATCGAACCTGGGCCTGCGTCGTCACAAGAAAGCATAGTACCGACTGCTCTACTAAGCGAACGATACAAATACTGCATCAGAAGTAAGTGGTAATATACTATTGATTGGTTTAAGAGACCATTACTTGCTTTCAGTCATCTGATAGCTCTCTTAACTTAGAAATTCTATTCAATTAATAAATTTATTTGTTGAAATTCTTTCAATAACGAAAGGTATAAATCTATGATTGGCCCCTTATGCCGCCGGATTTGACCTCAAAGGAGACAGCATATGTAACAACTTACTAGTGTGAATCGCTTTTCAAATCTTTTAACTTTCCACCATCAAGAGTTGCGCCATCATTTTTTCAAAGATGTTAACACTACCCCTGAACTTCCCATACAGACACTCTCTCTCCCCACAACTACTCCGAATAGATGTCTTTTAGTTTAAGGGAGGAAAAATGGTAACAAAAATAAAATTCTTAGGAAAAACTGTTGGACCAAAGGTAGACAGCCTAATAGAGAACTACATTAGGCCTATATGTATTGGAAATCAGATGTGGTAAGAATAATTAAGTCTGTAGACAAAAATACAGCCTAATAGAGAACTACATTATATGTATGGGAAATCAGATGTGGTAAGAATAATTAAGTCTGGTAGAGTGTTATGTGTAGGACATGTGGCATGAAGGAAATAAAATAACGGCACGGAAACTTCTTTGATGGATAGCCAGAGGGAAATCGCCTAATAGATAGACCAAGAATGAGGTGGGGAATAACATTAACCACGATTTGAGGGAGGTGAATTATACAGGTACTGATTGAAAAACATAAGCCCTAGAGAGGAATATTATGGACAGCTTATTCATCGCGGCCACATGAACCTCTGGTGGGGAAGTACCAGTGATGATGTATATGTATTAAAGTGTAAGTAAACCGGTTGAGCTAGCGCAGCGGACCGAACAAAAAATATTAAATCAGGAGAACAATTTAATTTAATTTTAACTACTCAATTATGACAATTTTATCTTGAAAGATTAAGATTCTTAATAATCCTAACATTTACTCATGGTTTAAGCAGCTAACAATATAACCGTATGACTTGCTTACAGAATTTTTGGAAAACTACGCATGACAGTAAACTGCTTTGATATCGTGAACATAATGTACTCTAATTTATAAAATGCATAACTACACAGGTACTATTCGCGCAGATATATCTGTTTATTTCTTCGCCATTGTACATGTTTTAAAAAAATTAAACTTTCAATTTCATCATCATCCTGACAGGTCATGGTCCTCGAATGATTGTTACGATCTACTGAAGTTTTCCTTCATGGGTTAGGATTGCTTGGGGCTTCTTCGTCTAGGCATTCTATCAAAGTACTCTCGACTAATATAATTTACATACATATATACGGAGTATATAAGTTAAACAGAAGAGCCCTGTCTAACGCCGGCTCCATTCTGACAATTATTTTCCAATGCGAATTGAAATAAAAGTCTCTTTGTAAATTGTACATAGTATGAATGCATTGTTGAGGTACATTGTCCAATCAATGTACCAGTTTAAAATTTGGAACGGTTTATTCGATTAAATGCGAATTGAAATAAAAGTCTCTTTGTAAATTGTACATAGTATGGATGCATTGTTGAGGTACATTGTCCAATGTACCAGTTTAAAATTTAGAACGGTTTACTCGATCAAAAGCTTTCTGAATGTCCACAAATGTTTCAATATTAAATTCTTTAATAAATGTTTCATAATAAAATATTCACCACAACAGGATTTCCCTTTACTGAAACCGTTCTGTTCTTGTCCTAAAATCGTCTCATATATCTGTTTAGCTTATTTTTTATGATACCAGAAAAAATCTTATAACCAGTGTTCAATAGGCTAACGCCTCTGTAATTATCACAAACATGCCTCCTTCCTTTTTTTATTCGGTATTAGAATAGATTTAGACCAGGATTTAGGTGGGTCTTTTCCATTCCAAATTATGTTAAATTAAGAAAGCAATCTCATGAGGATCGGCCCTATGCCATATTTGAAGAGTTCTATATTAATACAATATTCCCCTGATTCTTTATTAGTTTTTATACATTTTAGCGTATTTATTATTTCCTTCAAAGTGATTGGTTCGATATCAGAATTGTCTGAATATATTAACATCAAAGAAGCTGTAATCTGGGTCCAAGTTGTTGATAATAATTTAGCCATTATTGACCGGGGGTTGTATTTAGTGGTACTGTTATCTGAATCCAGAAAATTTAAGGTTTTGTGTATTTGTGATTGAGGTCAAGTGACATTTTCCAAGAAGTTTGCGAATTGTTTCCCCTCTTCCTGTGATATTTACGGTCTTCTTCGTTTAGCAATGACTCTCTGTTGATGGATGTTTAATATTATCTTCTAATTTTCTTATACATATATTTTTTGTATGCTTCTCGTATATCTTATATTATTTTCTGAATAGTATCATCCAAGTTTCTAAGACATTTCTTTCTCTGCCATCTTTTTTTTTGTCCCTAAACAATCAAATGCTACCAGTTTAAGGATGTTGAAGATGCTGGCCAATTCTTCTTCAGTATTTTCATTCACTGATATTCATTTAATATTTTTATATAACCTTTTAGTAGGCCTACTGGTATCACGAAACAAGTGGACTTTATAGGAAGTGTTTGATGATACTGAATTATTTTACATATTACTTGGTTTCAGCTTCTTTTATACCATCTTCGTCTCATCCAATCGGACATATAACTAAGTAATGGTTTTTAACAGCATATCTAAGCATAAACTCACTAATGTGGTGTTAGGGCTGCATATTGCATAACCTATAATAGATTTTAAGTCTCTTGCTTCCCAAGTAAATTTATGCCTATCTTTGTGTTTGAAAAAGTGTTCAAAACTTTCAAGTGATTATACGATACAAAATCGAATAAGCGGTGTCCATTCCTATTGCATGTTTGTTCTCTAAATATACCAATATTTTGAGCAACTTGAAAATAACTTTCAATATATGCTACAGCATTGAAGATAAATACATACAAACACTTAGGCCCTAGACTAAGACCCAGAATGGCATTCACAACTTTCACCATCGACAATATAAGCACAACTGCACTTGGTAATTACAATTACAAAACAAAGCTATAACAGGCAGTCGGTAGGATTATTATTTCGTTTCAGTTTACTTTATTTCATTTTTATGAAAAACTATTAAAATTAATGTGAATACTATAGATTTTAGTGTTTGTCATCTCCCATTCCTTTACTCTCCAAGTACGTCTCGTTGTCCACCGCTGTGGTTTCGGGGTATAGTCGCCGCCTCTTATGTAGCGAGCCCAAGTTTCGATTCCCAGTTGATACAAGTTTCCAGGTGACGGTTTTTTTCGGGAAATTTTCTCACCTATAAGACTAATGTCAGGAAATTTTAAGGTCCAAACGGTCCCAGAACATCATCTGGCCATCATAATCATTATCACATTCTCCATCTTTAGTACGTTATAAATCTGTGTATGAATGCTGGGTTTCGTCTTAATTTTGTGTTGTCTCGGAGGAGGCCCCGTTATTGAGCTGATTACTGATTCGAGGAGGTCCTCCGTGTCCTTGTGTGGTCAAAAAAGTATGTATTTGATTCACAATTTAAAATCTCCCTGTCAGTATGCCCCAGTGGCGTGTGACATGTAAAAAAGCATCTATAAACTGAGAGGTTGAACTGAGTTAAAGAAGAAGAAGAAGGTTATATTTTGTTATATTAAATTCACTTTTTTCTATCTGCCATTAGAGCTGCTTCTGAAGGAGGGAACACTGAACAATAAACTTTACTAGTATTTTGCCCATAGGTGACTCATTTTCGGGAGTTCGTTTCTAATTTATCAGGTTTGGAATAAGAACTGAAACATTTTTCTCTCTTTCCTGTAACATGTCTATTGAACAGTTAAATGTCAACAAGAAAATAAATTTGTCTCTCAAGCGATAATTACCATGTTAAACATAGAACACAGAGAAGACTAAGATAGTAATCAAAATCGTAAATATATACAAAAATAAACGCTACACTATCATTTTACCCATCTCGTACAGGTGCTGTCATTTTTTAAACAAACAACGATTAGAAACATCAGCCATTTAAACGAATAGACGTACGGGCACTGCATGCAGCTCAAGATAAGCCTAATATGTTATTAAAATAGCTAATGCCTAAACAAGGTGTTAGCTCATATTTATCGAAACATGAAAAAAAAAAAGTGCAAATAATTTTCCTCATGACAGGACTTTGTTTTCACAATGACAAACCTCAAAATGTTACTCGACCACAGTAATGCGTCGACATTTAAGATAACCTCTCCAGCTACTTATAAAGCGTACGGGCGTAGGTTTGCTAAAGTTAAAAAGAAAGTTACGAATTGAGGAATGTGGAGAAAATTGTAATTTTATTATTTCTACTATTAATTCTATACAGAATTGTGGCGTCTATGTTGGCCGATGTTACCGCAACAGACAAAAAATAAAAATTAAGTATATTATTTATTATGTAGGCTAATTTGTGTGTTTTTATCAATCTAAATCCGCCAGACTTCCTTAAAACATTTCAAAAATATGTTGTTGCTATCTACAATCGAAGATATAAACTGATACGTACACTATAGGCATACTGAAATGTCAGTAATGTATCCCTCGCAGCGCATCAGTAGCAAACTCACTCAAAGTGTGGTTAGGGGTTGTCTCATAGGGCCACACATTATTCTAAGAAAACTTAATGGACAGGGATATATTCGGTTTTTGCGGCGAAATCTTGCAGAATTGCTTGAGGATGTTGCCCTTTAGCAACGGCAGAGTATATGGTACATGCATGATGGAGCACCGGCACATTTTTCTGCTCCTGTAAGAAGACGTCTAACGCGGAGATACGGCCCAAGATGGATAGCTCCAGAATGGCCTGTAGCTTGGCCTCTACGATCACTTGACCTGAAACCTTTGGATTGACGGGACACCTCAAAAGTGTAGTGTACAGCACTCCCGTTGATACCAATAAAGTAAACCTTCCGGAGCAGAGACGAGTCCAAAATTGCAACCAGATGCAAGGATGACACTTTGAACACCTCCTTTAACAGTAACGAGTGTACAATATTATTGTAGAACATGTAAAGTAATAATTTTATTAGTTGATAGGTTAAGTTATGAGTGAATTTTGAAGCTAAATTAAATGGTAATTAAATCAAATTAATTTTTACTAATCAGAACTATGTTTCTTAATAAAGTCAGTGGCGGCTTGTAACCACGCATTCTGAATTATCTCGCACATGTTTACTAGACATTTTCTCCTTCTATTATCGTAACTATATATTAAACTTCGGGTAATGTGGACCCCTATTTTGAATTTGTTGTTTTTCTTCTTTTAATTAAGATATTTTAATTTTGTTTAATTGAATTGATTATCAATGGCGTTATAACTATGAAATAGCATTTTTATGTTATTCAAATATGGAAAGATCATCATAATTTATAAACTTTTTTACGTTACAAGAAATGTCCACTTTAACTTCCATATTCTGTTAAAGTGGACCCCAGAATCTACCCTAGCTTTTAGACTGTTTTTAAGTTTATTTACTCTATTAATTTATACAAACAGGCACAAGTTAATCTGAAAGTATTTATGGCTGATCGTAGTTAAAAAGCGTTGATATTTATTTAATGTTTCAAAAATTATTGTCAATTACAACATTCACACGTCACTTATCTGCAGACAGCGACGATCTTAGAGTTTAGTAAAATTAGAAGGATTAAATAAAATTAATTAAGTGCAAGTTTTTTACAGATAGCATCTTCATTGACAAAATATAAGTATAAAGTGGACCCAGGTCTACTTTAACCGCCTCGTGCAGATGAATTCCTTTGTAATGTTTAATTATTTTATGCAGCCACCATGTCACATAATATCACACCAAAGTATATTATAACAGGATCTACATAATAAATATAATATATTTAGGAGATTTTTCAATATTTATAATATTTAATAGCAGAAATTAAGAATTAATTCTTAGCTTGAAAAACTTTTAGAAATATCATTTTCATAAATGTCACAAATAAACCCTTCTTCGCACAAAGAATAAAAGAAACTGGCCTTGAATACAACAAAGTTGATGAGGGGAAGAAATTAAAATATGTTCTGTTCGAAGGCAGCATCAATTAAAGAAGATATTAACAGAGTCCACTCAAACAGAAGGGTTCACATTATCCGAACTTCCTCTACTTTCAACCGTTTGAGTTTGCGCTATTAATTTTAAACTTTCTTCTTCAACCAACTAAGTCTTAGGCCTATAGGCCTGTTACGATCTCACTGATGAATTTTGTATCCAGCGTTTCCTGGGACGGCCCAGAGATCTCTTCCCTGTTGGACAATAACAAAGCACGGCCTTGGGAACTTCTTGCCTTTTTAGTCAACAGAATTATCCCTCCAGTCCATCAGAGGCTTGTTGCGAGAATTGAAAGCAACTCTAAAATACTACCCGACGGGTTGTTAGCCCGAAGGAGTAAAGTGATGGGGTTTCCATCCATGCAGCATTTACTCTGCAAGTGATGTTATGGTTATACCGCTAATACTCGGTCCCTAGAGACTCATCTATTTTAAGCACGTTGCACCACGGGCAGGTTGAGGTTAGGTATTGGATAGGAGAGGTTTTAGAATGCACTTCACTATCCCATGCAACTTAACCACATATATATATATATATATATGCTTTCTTTCCTGAGAAATACCCAATACGTATTTTTAATTAGGTAATACACGTTGAAAACTAATATATATTTTTTTTTTCGCTCCATCTGGTAATAATAGAGAATATGTAAATGTTTGTTCTGGATTCGTCTGGTAGCGTAAGTAGTAGGGCACTGAGATATCAACTCAGAGGTCCGGGTTCAAATCCCATCCAGGCATTTATTTTTCTTATCTAGCCATATATATATATATATATATATATATATATATGTGTGTGTGTGTGTGTGTGTATTCTTGTCTTCTGTGTAAAGAGTGAAGGTTTTTCAAACATGCTCGGCATGGAAATTTATTTTATCCTATTTTGAACTTAAAACCCTTTACACAGACTATTTAACTCATGCCCCAAATGGGAGTCAATGACCAATCACGTTTCAATGATTTTTTTATTTACAACCAATCACAGTCGTGTTTCGCCTAGAATTTACCAACTGAAGTTTATCATAATAAAGAGAGCATCTCCTTTTTAATATTCTAAATAGGTCATAGCATTATTTTGCAGTGACTGACTCCCTAAGAAATACGGCTACCAGATTGTATACATAGTGCATGAATGTCAACACATAGCCCATGCGGGAGTTAATATAAAAACATTTGTAACAATTGATTATACCACCAAAAAAATAAACCACTGCAATTTCTTAAATGTATTTTTTCCCCAGGTAATAACATTCTAGAAAAATATAATTATCATATTTACATCATAGGACATCAGAAATGAATTAATATAGGCCTACAGTTTGAAGTGTTTCATTTTTTCTCCACTAGAGTGTAATCTTACAATATTGCGTTCCTTAGGCAACACTTGTGTAGGGCCTATCATTTAAGTGTGTGAGTGTATGGTACCGGTCTTTTCAGGCCTTGACCCAATAATTTTGGTGCTTGTAGGAATGTAGTTTGCAATTAATTTTTTTACAAAGAAAGTGGTACTCGCTTTGCATTTTCTTGTTCATGTTTTACTTTGTTTACGACGAGAATTTCTGAAATGACGAGGAAGAAGCTTAAGTGTCTCGGTCTTAAAATACTTCAGTGTAAGTGTAGTATTAATGTGTAATATGCATAGGTGTTCTGTATTGTAATGTAGTATGAACGTGTGTGTTTCCTATTAGTCTGTTATTGTGTGTTTCATATGTTTCTTTCTGTTTGCGTGCTAGGTGTCTTATATGGTCTTTTATGTATGAAAATTCAGTTATGTCATGTAGAAAAGGAATCTGAGTTTGGCGATCTGTATGTAGAATTATTCTTAAAGCTTTGTTCTGGACTATTTGAAGATTTTTAATGTGTGTACCGGCTGCATGTCCCCAGGCTGGACTGGCGTATTTCATTAGTGTTCTGATGAGTGATATAGATTTGTTTTATATTTTATTGTAAGTGTGCGTGATGTGAGTATGGGAAAGATGTGAGAAATTCTTGTTAATGCTTTAATTTTAAGTCGTTTTATGTGTTGATTGAAAGTTAGTTTTTTGTCTAATATAATTCCTAAATATATTATTGAATCTTTATATTCTAAATCTGTGTTATTTATATGTAATAGAGTTGGATTAGGTCTTCTTCTTGTGAATACAATAGCTTGTGTTTTCTCAGCATTTAATCTGATTCTCCATTTGGAGAACCAGTTGCTGATCTTGTTTATATGTGTTTGAATTTTTCTTGTGGTGTAATGAATGTCTGTATCTGTGCAGTATATTGCTGTGTCATCTGCATATTGTGCTATTTTAGTGTATTGTGATGTTGGAAGGTCTGTTGTGTAGATATTGTATAATGTAGGTGCCAACACAGATCCTTGAGGGACTCCAGCTTTAATTGGATGCCAATTTGATTTCTGTCCATTATAGATGACTCTAAATTTACGTTTATTTAAGTAGGAATGTATTAGTCTAATGTAACTGTCTGGAAAATTATGCTGTTTTAGTTTAAATATTAGTCCAGTGTGCCAAACTGAATCAAAAGCGTTTTCTATATCAAAAAAGACTGCAGTTGTAAATTTTCTTTGTAAGAATCCAGTCGTGATGTCATCCATGAGTCTAGTTAGTTGTAAAGTAGTTGAATGTTCAGTGTTGAGTGTCATAAATAATATAATCTGATTGCAGTGATGAACAAATAAGCAAATGAAGGGTACCAATCGTTTTTCATTTGTTTTCAAACATCGCCGTTTGCATTAAATATATAAATATTTTAAAATAACTACATTTAAATAATGGTTTGTGAGCAAACAGCTTCATTTTATTCGTTAAATAGTCCTAACGAATGCCACTCTCGATTTCCAAATTCTCTAGAAAAATTCACTCCTCACTTCGTGAGTCATGAATTTATCGATAATTTGGAAGTCACTCGTGGCATTACTTATGAAAATATAGATATTATCAGTGTGCAACCTTGTCAATAAAATGTCAATTGCTATAAGAGCATTATAATTTTGTTACATGTTTGCTAATATCCTAGAAGAATTTGAATTCTTTTTTTTTTCTGTTTTTGACGATGTATAGATTTTACATAAAAAATTGGCAGCGATACCTTTCACGAACGTATCGAACGCATATTCCTCGTGAGGTTTTTAACTACGTACCATCTTAGAGGAAAGATATATTTAGGAAGATCCTTTAAAAAAGACATGAGACCGTAACAGGCCACGAAGTGGAATAAGTGGTAGGAAGATTATAATAATGACCAAAGTAGCACTTTTTCATAAATGAAGTCAATTTACAGCAATATGTAATGAAATGCATAGAAAAAATCCTTAGGAGAACCACCTAATTATGACAGGAAGTTTAATCTCCGGTAAATAAAAAGTATTAGGGTTACATATATCACCACCACCGCTACCAATAATATTGCTGCTGCCGAAACTGGCATAGTAAATGACAAAAAGGAGTAACAAAAATCTGCCTACGCAATGACATATCTTACAGTCTTATTTGTAGTAACATGTTTAATTTTCGTCATCTAGTTGCAAATTATTTACTTGATCACGGAAGATTTAGAGATGTAAATTATTTGTTGTACAGCTGGTAGGCGTTTAAGCGTCATGTAATTTTGAAACAGTAAATAAAATAACTAATTGATTGCAATTTGTATGTGGATGAGGTGCGGTAATGATTCCTAGTTAAAACCTAAGCATATTTCAGAAGCAGAGCCAATAAATTACACACACCTCAAGCAACCAGGTGGGCAGATGTATCCACAACTGTTTACAAGCGTCCTATTTTGCCAGATACATTCGTAGCTATTTGTAATTTGAAAAAATGGCAATTTATATGAGGCAAATCTGAAGTTGGCAACTGGATTCAATAATATCAGCACTATGCATCAAAAATTTTCTAGGGAATGAATATGATATATAAGAAAATTAAGACTTTCGCGCATTCCACTGCAATGAACGCATCTGTCTTGATTCCAGCTGTTCCATAATTGTTTATTTTTGTTTCATCAAGCGATGGGCGTTGTGTCGCGTGGATACTGGCAATTGTAACACACTACGCACCTACTGCAGATGTCAGGATTTCATTACTTCCTATTATTAAGAGCTATTGAAATTCCATATTAGTTCTACATTTGTATACTTGTCTATTTTTATTTTTTATTTTCAATTTACTGCGTTAGAAATGAGGTTCAAAAGCAATATTACTGTTGACAAAAAATAACACTAAAAAATACTAACTTAAAACATGATTTCAGTAAAATTAACGATACATACCTAAAAGGAATTATTCGGTCCTGTTTAACTGGTTCTAATCATGCTCGCCTCTGTTTGTAATGAACACAATTTCAAAAATAACTTTATCGACAGAATTTTAATAATAAATCATTATGTTTAGTGTATTTTATATTGTATCATTATTAATTTTATCTATTAGTGTTAGGTCATACATGATCTACCATTTCTAAATCCACTCTGTTCCTCACTGAATAGCACATTACTCAATACTTTCAGTCTGGAATTAATAATTCGTGCATACATTTTGAGGCATTGGAAGCAAAAAGGAAGAAGTAAAATTGAGGCAGCGGAAATGAGATTCCTACGGGCTGTGAAAGGTTGTACAAGAGAAGAACATATTAGAAATAAGAATATTAGAGAAGTACTAAAAGTACAACCACTTCTTCAACAAATAGAAGAACACAGGAACAATTAGATAGATAATCTGCAAAGAATGACAGAGGATAGGATACCAAATATGACACTGATGTATAATCCCGGAGGACGACGTAAAATAAGTTCGGGATCTTGTGATCTAGATTTACGGCAAGTAAAAGAACATCATGCCTAAAAAGGACTCTGAAGAAAACTTGTCGACCATTTCTCGTCTGGATTTAAATTTGGACAATAGTGATCTGATTTGCTACGTAATGCCTAAAATTGAATTGAAATTTAGGGTTTTTATCGCGCCATTTTATTTTGTGATAACTAACTTTGCTTGCTTAAAAGTCTTTAAGCTCTTATTTATGGACACCAGTTAATAACATAATTGAAGAAACTATATAACAATGAGCTGTGATATCTTTATGGAAAATCAGACATGATAAGGATAGTTAAGTCTTTTAAACTACGATAGGTATGACATATGGCACGACAGAGTGCAAGGACACCTTTTACAGGGAACCCCAGTGGGAAAGCACCATTTCTATAGCTCAACTACGACGTGGCAGAAAATTATTTACCATGGTTTGAGAGGAGGTGAATTCTGGGGATCGGAAAGTATTTGTTGTGATGTGGATGTATGGAGAGCTTATGCCCGCGCGGCCATGAACCACCAGTTTTGATGCTGCCAGTGAATTATTTTGAGTTAGTTATATGGAAGTGCCCGAATTCCCAGGCGACATTATAGGCCTACATTAATTTTGAAAACTGTTATTCTGCAATTTTTAATATAATATAAGTATTTTTTTACAAAATTGCTTGATTTTGTTGTCTGTAATTCCAAATTAATTCTTGTCTGACAAAGGCATGTAGAGATAGGCTATATTCTTTAACGCAATAATAAATATTGAATATTAATACTTGAACCTTGTTTGGTGTATTTCAATTTATACAGGAAGACAATCATAAATGTCTTTAAGCTAATATAATTTATAGATCGTTTTCGAGCTGTAAATCGTGAGTAACATCAAGAATTATTAAATTTAGTTTGGGTTGAAAACGCTGTTAACAGAAAATAAATTCCATGTTGCACACTAAGTAATACTGATATCAACCAGCCTATAAGACTAGTGTCCCAAAGTAACAAAATAGCCTGCATATGAAATTTAATTGTAACATTCTTCTTCTCCTTCGTAGATTAACCACTCACTTATAGGTACATTTATATGTCCCATGTATCATGGACCATACAGTGGCGCGATTTTAATGTTTGGATCACACACATAAGGTTTCTTACCACATAGGGAAATTAAGTATTTCTTATGAGTCAACTCACTTACTTTATGTCTTGTCATAAAATCAATAACGTCAAATTCAATATTATTTAATCTAAACGTTAGTTCTCAATGTATATACATTAAATATACACTTAAAACATCTCTTCTACTGTACTGCAAATTTCTATCTTCTCGGAGTCATGTTCTCATTACTAGGCCTATAGCAGAAGCTTTCTTTGAGGCTGAGTTATTAAAGTTAGTCTTGATATTAATATATTTTGGTTTAAGATTATGTTTGATACAAACTGTTGTAAAACCAAATATCGTGTGTGCACTTTTTATAGCCTATATAATTGTAACCTATCAATAGGAATGTCGGCCTCGGTGGCTACTAGTTATGTTCCTTGCATCTAGACTAAGGGTCGTGGGTTCAAACCCGGCTGAAATTGACGGATTTTTAGGGTGGAAAAATTTATGAGACAGGCCTTCCAGAAGGGACTTTAACCCGCGGGTACTGAGTCTGACATTTTTCAGATTTATAAAAGAACCGCAAGCCTGAATAAAAAGAGGTCTGTGCAGAATTAAACCGACATTCATCCATCCACGTAATACCATAGTTGCTACTGGATGTCTTATTGAGACGATGTGCTAACAACGTCGCATCTATAGGTAAATAAGCGTAAGTAAATTGACTTGTTTAAGAAACTCCCGCTAAGGAGCACCAACGTAGAATGTGTGAGATACACACACATATAGCCATATTCCTATCCCTGTGGTCTCGATTGTTTTGAAGAGCAAAAATAAAGTAAAAAAATAACAGTATTAGAATGTTAATATAATTTTAGATTCAAGTATTAACCTAATGTGGTACTGTGAATCTCTTTTGACAATTTACATGTGTCTAGAAAATATTACTTATCATTGGATTTTGTGCAAATGACACAAAGACTTAACTTTCAACTAATGTTCCTTTCTGAAATCACAATCATGTAGGGTCTGTTATAACATTTTTGTTAACCTCTTCGAATGGATTTATCAACCGAAGTCTAAGCACGACCGCGGTTTTCCAAATTTTTATTGTTTTCATAACAACTGTAAAAAAACTGAAAATCTACGGCAAAAAAAACCCAACTGCGTGAATCATGTCAATGATTTCATAACAATGTCTGTGAATTTTCAGTCATTCTTATATGTGTTATGGAAACAATAAAAATTGGAAAATCGGGGTCATGGTTCAGACTCCACCTTTCGTGTCCACCGCTGTGTTTTAAAGGTACGTACACATATGCGCACCACGAACACGCGCGCCGCTCCAGTTATTAATTTCAACGAACCTCCTGCGATCCATAGGAAACCCACAAACCTTCAGTAGACATTTTGCAGAGACAAAGGCCTACACTTGGTCATTCCATGTCTCCTTATTCAATTACTTTCTTTTATCAAAATGATTTTTTTTTTCTGGATGGGATACTGAGGAATTTTACCTGTATACCATAATACACTGTCAAATAATTTCAAAACTACAATCACTTCAAAAATGTTTTAACCAATTATTGAAATTTTATTTTTAAAAAATTGAAAAAATATGAAGGAATATTAAATTTTACTAAAATATGAACGTTTCGCCAAAATATTATGAAATATGGAAAAAAAAATATGTTGGTCTTATTCGATTCTATAGATTATAAAATGTAAAGATACTCCATGGAGCAACAAAAATGTTTATAGAACGCAAAAATAGTATTATAATATATTAATTTTAATATCAACATAAGTACAATTTACAAATGTAATACATTACAAAATTATGTATAGTACCAGTATTATTTCATTCTTTGGCATATTTCTCATTTGAGTGAATTTTTTAAGTAGATTGCTGTCGTTGTTTAAAATGTCATGAATTTTTCACAAGAATTTGTTAGATTATATTTCACACATAAAATAACTTTCAAAGTCTTAACACGCAATTGCAATTTTTTTTATGTCCACACTTTATTTGCCAAACAATGGTGGTCGAATCAACAATGTAAACTTTGATAAAGCAGTTCTCAACAATGATTTGTTATTATTAAAGTTTAACATTATAAAATTAACAAAAATAATATAAAAGTAATATCCTGGCGAAATAACTACATGGGCGCCAAAAAACCGTAAATTCCCTTCCGTTCTCACGCCGTTCCCTAGCTTGTCGTGCATTCTTTCCCAAAAATCGGGACTTTTTTAAAATACCGTGGGACGCGGGACAAATTGTTAAAAACCGGGATTGTCCCGCCAAAATCGGAACGTCTGGTCATCTTACACAATACGCTTATTACTGGTATGTGTTTATATATTCTATTGTTTTGTGATACTTCATATATAACATTATGAAATGAACGTGTTTAGTACACACGAAAAAAAAACACATAACATTGAAAAATTATTGTGAAATCATTTTTTTTTACTCCTTAGATTAAAAAATATCGATAGACATCAACGTGCAAATTGACTGACGATCTCGACTATTTATTGTAGCGCTAAACCAACAATACTAAGTTATGTGTCAACAATATAACAATATTTTACTTTTCTCTCGCCGGTAGTAAGAAAGTAAAGTAATTATCTTCTTTCTGCATGTATCCGGAGGTATATCCATTTTACCTCCTATTTACCTCCAGTCATCTCCTTTCAATGATTTTTTTAAATGATTCTTATGTTGAGGATCCCACAATAATTGTTTGTTTCTATAAAGATAAATGAGTTTTAACATTATAATTACAAAGAAATAAACGTTATCTCAATCAAAACATAAATTTATTGTGTCGATTTCAATCTCCTTATGTGAGATCATTTTCAAGACATGGTTGTTTATTAATTTATATGTCTTGAAAATGATCTCACATAAGGAGATTGAAACGTCGATATAATAAATTTATGTTTTGACTGAGATAACGTTTATTTCTTTGTAATTATAAAAATAATTACTTTCAGTGAAAAATAATTTTAAAAAAAAGTATAATAAGTTATAACATGTTTCCCTCTGACCACTCCATACTCAAATAATAATAAGGTGCGCGCCGAAAACAACAAACCTCTCAAGTACGCGTCCAAATATAAACAGCGAACCATCAAAGTGTTCGTGGAAAAAACCGACAATGAGTGGATCGTGGAGCGCCGCATGTGCGCGGCGCGCGCACCTTAAAATCCCGTCCAAATCTGATGAACATGGTGCGCGTGCGCGGCGCTCAAGTGTGTACGTACCTTTAGGATAACGTCATTGTATCACACGCAGCAAGTCCGATACCCCGTCGGGACAAGTTTCCTGGGTGAGGTTTTCACGGTGTTTTCCCATACCCGGTGCAGAGACTTTTGATGTCCCAACTCCTTTCAAAAAACGTTAAGCTGAAAATATATAAAACTATTATTCTACCAGTTATATTATATGGGTGCGAAACATGGACTCTTACTTTAAGGGAGGAAAGGAGATTACGAGTATTTGAGAATAAAGTTTTTAGGAAAATTTTTGGACCAAAGAGAGATGAACAGACAGGTGAATGGAGAAGACTACATAACAATGAACTACATGGTCTTTATAGGAAGCCAGATATAATAAAAACAGTTAAGTCTCGTAGACTGCGATGGGCAGGACATGTTGCACGTATGGGGAATGAAAGACGTGCTGGAAGCTTCTTGTAGGAAAGCCAGAGGGAAAACGCCCAGTTGGTAGACCAAGAATGAGGTGGGAGAACAACATTAACTATGATTTAAGGGAAGTAGATTATACAGGGAATGATTGGAAAGCATTAGCTCAGGATAGGGATGTATGGAGAGCTTATGTCCGCGCGGCCATGAACCTACGGGTTCGATAGTGCCAGTGAGTAAGTAAGTAAGGGAGACAAATGAGAAATTTAAAAGTCCAAACAGTCCTCGAACCTATTTTGCAACCGTAATCACCATACATTATTTGCCTTCATAGGTATGAATAAATGCGTGAATAGTATGTTTTTCTTAAATGTTTGTGTTGTCTCGGTAGGTGCCCTGACATTTAGCTGATCCCTCCTTGTGTTGTCGAAAAAATATATATGCTGTAAAAGAGTTAAAAACCTGCTCATATGTCTTGTCACTGTAAGATCCAGGTTGTATAAAGACAGAAACAAAGGAAGAAATCAATAAAATATCTAACTGCATTTATATTTATATCAAATTAACGTGTAACTTAATCCAAAGATCCAGGAATCGAATACTAAATATAGTAGAATATAAATTTTGAAAAATACGAATCCAGCATTATTATTTAGTTACAATACATTATGGGTGTGCTTTTCTTAATAAATCATATTTCTTAACTATAACCTACCATGTAGCAATTAGTGTCGCTGCTGCGTAGGTAACGGGCCTCGGTTCGATCCTCGATCGTGATAGTTTTCCTGGGAGAGAGTTTTATCGTTTTTTTTTCTGCAAAACAAATGTCAGATATCCTAAAGATCCAATCAGTCCCCGAACATCATCTGGCATCATATTCATCATTACCATATTCGCCATGTTTAGTATGAATGTGTGAGTGAATGGTTTGTATCGTCTTAAAATGTTGTGTTGTCTAGGAAGAGGCCTTGGATTGAGCTGATCATGTATTTGTAGAGGTTCTCCATATTCATAGCCTAATACTTGAATCTAAAATTATATTAACATTCTAATACTGTTATTTTTTGCCTTTACTTCTCCTCAAAACAATCGAGACCACGGCGGTACGAAATATGGCTATGTGTGTGTGTATCTCACACGTTCCACGTTGGTGTTCCATATCGGGAGTTTAGTTACGTTTTACTTACCTATAGGTCTGACGTGTGGTTAGCACATCACCTCAATAAGAAATCCAGTAGCCAACCAAGGTATTTCGTGGATGGATGAATGTCGGTGTAATTCTGCACAGACCTCTTTTTATTCAGGCTTGCGGTTCTTTTATAAATCTGAAAAACTTCAGACTCAGTACACGGAAGGCCTGTCACATAAATGTTTCCACCCTAAAAATCTGTCGATTCCAGCCGGGTTTGAACCCACGACCCTTAGTCTAGAGGCAAGGAACATAACTACTATCCACCGAGGCCGACATTCCTATTGATAGGTTACAATTATATAGGCTATAAAAAGTGCACACACGATATTTGGTTTTACAACAGTTGTATTAAACATAATCTTAAACCAAAATATATTAATATCAAGACTAACTTTAATAACTCAGCCTCAAAGAAAGCTTCTGCTGTAGCAGTGAGAACATGGCTCCGAGAAGATAGAAATTTGCAGTACAGTAGAAGAGACGTTTAAGTGTATATTTAATGTATATACATTCAGAACTAACGTTTAGATTAAATAATATTGAATTTGACGTTATTGATTTCATGACAAGACATAAAGTATGTGTGTTGATTCATAAGAAGTACTTAATTCAAAAAACCAAACTTTCTGAATTACATGGATTAAACAAATCCAGGGAAGTTACTAGTTTATCCATTCACATTTTTTAAATCGGTTTGTTAATGTTTCTGACACAAAGTTTACTAAAAATGAAATTGATTTTTTAATAATGGTTTTAAATTTAATTTTAATGTTGACAATGGTAATATTTTACTACAAAATTTAGGTGTGGAATGTGAACTGATTTTAAACTATAACAATACATTATCTGAACATGTTAATGTTGAGTTAGAAAATTATGCTCTTCACAAAAATTTTCAATGATGGTAACAGAACAATATCGAGCAATACACTTCATAATCTGATAGCTAAAGATATAAGAAAGAAAACTGTAAATAATGATATTGTTCTTACACGCACAGATAAAGAACACAATTTAATAGCTTTAAATAAAGATGATTATATTTCTAAAACTGTAGATTATCTAAATTCAGATAGTTTTAAAATTATTGATAAAGACCCAACAGAGAAATATCAAAAAGAAAATTATAAATATTTATAGAAATATTATTTTAATAACCTCTTTGAATACTCTATAATACAAATCAATCCCCAACGATACAAACTATCCTCCATAGTTTAATTACATGAGCAAAATTATCCTATTCGACCAGTATTATCCTTCATAGATTCTACATCATACAAAATGTTTAAAAAGCTAATAAATATAATTTCATCTAATACTAAGAAGAAAAGTACTTGGGCTCGAACAAACATATATCTATGAAAGTTTGGTTACAGGACCATTACGTACCTCTCAATGTGCTGGTGGGTGTCGGTTTACCGCAAAACGCTGCAATCATGCTCTAGCTATCACTGTAGATGTCATTGTAGATATTTTAACCATAAATGTAAATGGGGACTTTCAATAAAATGCTGACAGCAATATGAATGACTACAAAACGCACAGTGAAGAAAAGCAGTTGTTCGCATGTCATATTTGCACATTCTATAATATCAGTTTTGAACGCCACGTCAATTACACTTTTTAAGTTGTCCACTGGTTCACCAACATCATAGCCAGCGTTCTGCCACGCGTAACGAAGCATTGGTCTATATACACTCGCAGATAACTGATTGTAAATGACAGAATGCAAATTCATGATAAAGAATCTGTCATGCAATTTTGGCTGCATATTACTGGAACGTACTTTAGTAAAATATGTTATTCTCTTTGCAAATATTTTATATTGCCTGAAGAAATACAAATCCAGAGGTTGTGCATATTTTGTAGTTTTAGCTGGAATGATTTTTAAATGTACATCCTTTCCGCCAGATGCTTCCAGTAGTACTTGTTCATCCTTATGTCCAGACCAGGAGTCACCAAGTACTAATGACTTTCTCGACAAATTTGGATTCAAAACTGACAGAAAAAAGTCTTCAGAAGTTGTTCCGTCATCTTCCCACTCACACTTGCATCGACGAAGACATATGGAGGGCACCGAGTTGCTATTTCCCTTGACACACCGGGTCCAAACTTTCCACTAGGTTCACGGAAGCAAATATAGAGTTGGTCTGCCAATCTTCCTTCCATTGATATAGCAACATCGATTATGTAACTATGTGTTGCACTGTTAACTGATTGCAACATCAAGACAGTGTTTCTCTCCCTTTCGTGGATAGCGTTCTGTCAGAAGAAAGCTCATAGTTGAACTGACTCTGATCACAGTTCCATACAGAACTAATTTCGATTTTTTCTGTCGTGATGTTCTCATTGACGTCAGCAATAAACGTTTGAGCTCTTTTATTCAGCTCTTCTTCGTCATCCTTATATTTTCGTGCTTGGAGTGTAGTGATACGGCGTGATGTTATCCTAAACTAATTTTTCAAATTAGTAATAATTCCTAGTGAAGCTGTAAAGTTTGTACACCCGACTTTTCTGGCTACGTTCAATGCCCAATGTTGTAAATGCCAATAATGAACGGCGGAACCGCATTCTCGCGCTTCATCGAATTTCGGCATTACACGCTCCTTGATGATCTTAAACTGCAGTGTCCGATTTCCTTTGAAAACTGTATTTCCTTCTCGTTTCTTTGCCATGTAGTCCAGTATGCTTTTAATATTACTTTTAGCCTTCAGTTTGGGGTACCTTTCAGAAACTTGTCGTATGTATTGAAACCTCTTACGTGATAATCATCGTGTATGTTCTCTAGTATGTCATCAAACACCGTGATGTTACTTGCGACTTTAACATTCTTATCAGGAGAGGGTAGGAATTCACTTTCAATACTTCCATCGCCTCTTCCCGCACTTGCCGTATCACTGCCGCTTGCAATGAGTTGTTCGTCATTATCATCACTAGCATCATAATTATGTGTTTGTGTTAAATTTTATCTGTTTCTAACTTATGCTCATATTTCTGCACTATAATAGATACCAGAAAACATGCGAATGATTCATCTTCTACACCAATACCACCTTCACGAAGAAGAGTTCTTCGTAACTTCATCTCAACCAATCGTAATACATTAGCAGGATTGATTACCAATCGCCGACCCATCTGACGCTTCACTACACAAATAACTTCACAAAACGCAACTTCAGCGGCACATTGCACCGTCCCTACTGGTCTTGACTGGCGTACCGGCAGGTCAATTTGCAATGAGGCATGGCACACGCAGAGGCCTCTAACGGACGACTGCAGAGTTTTGCAGATGAGCGAGTATTACTAGTGCAATAAGGGACCTTTATATTATATCTCATACGATTTTGGTGTATATGTGTTTGTTCGAGCAAAAGTACTTTCTTTGAAGTCAATACAATTTACAGTATAAAAACTCACTTGAATTAATTGACAATATAAAGAACATTGATATGCCTAATAACTTAATTTTAGTTTATTTTGAAGTAAAGAATTTGTTTCTCAGTGTGCCAACTGTTGATGTAATAGAAATTGTTAATAGAATGTTACCAACCAATAAAGTTAATGGTTTTGTAGTTGAAGAAATAATACACACGCTGAAATCATGCTTACACCAAAACTAATTTTAATTTAACAAATTGTACATAGCTAAAAATGGTTTGATTTGATTATGGGTGATACATTGAGCCCTCTTTCAGCAGAGACATTTATGGATGACTTAGAACTTACCATACATAAGAATGCATTAGCTAATAATGTGCTATTTTGGTGTCGTTATGTACATTTAGCGCAGAAAGTATTGATACACTTAAAAATAACACAGACAGAAATAAATAATTTAATTATTGTATTGACGTAGACTTTTAAGGCCGGAGTTGCCATGATGATCTTGAAGAAGATTTTCGGGCTGTAGGCCGTGGTCGTGAGGCTTGTAGTTCCCCGACGTTTCGCCACAGACTGCGTCTGGCATCCTCAAGGGTTGTCTTGAGACTGGCAATTCTGTTCATTGTCTGTCATATTTATACGTTCACCGCGATGTTTTCGTAAGTTATACCTGCCTTTTGATTGGTCATCGGTAGGGACTTCCATTACTCCAATGAGATTGCTGTTTGCTGGTCTAGTCGACTGTACTTGTAGAGGTTTGCATTCTGCGATTTTTAGAACCGGTATCCATACTTTGTTGACTTTTAATGATTCTTCTTTTCTATTGAAACTGTTTTTATGTTTAAATAATAGTGTGTGCAGTTAGATAATATGTCTGTATTCTGGTATTGTACTATGTGGCCATCAAGTAAAGAGTGTTCTGCTGCTGCCGACTTATCCATTTGTTTAAGACATATACAGAATACCATGCAGTTGTGGATAAGTGTATATAGGCACCACCAAACGCAGCATCGCAACCAGACTTAAGGAGCATGTAAGATACAGTCATCTTAAACAAATGGATAAGTCGGAAGTAGCAGAACACTCTTTACTTGATGGCCACATAGTGCAATACCAGAATATATACATATTATCCAATTGCACATACTATTTTACTGGTCTACAATGAGAAGCCATCGAAATATTCAAACTTAAAAACAGTTTCAATGGAGAAGAAAAATCATTAAAAGTCAACAAAGTATGGATACCGGTTCTAAAAACGTAGAATGCAAACATCTACAAGTACAATCGACTAGACCATCAAACATCAATCTCATTGGAGCAAAAGAAGTCGCTACCGCTGACCAATCAGAAGGCAGACATAACTTACGAACACATCGCGGTGAACGTATAAATAGGACAGACAGTGGACAGAATTGCCAGCCGCATCGCGGCATTCTACGTTGAGCATTTATAGATAGTGCATCATTAAACTCTACTACTACAGCATGATTCGGCTTTGCCGATGCTACATCAACAGCCTCCGCTACAGAGACATCACGAGCGTCTAAGACGGCAAGTGTGCCACGACATCGAGTCTGTCTTGTGCGTGGATGGTGAACGGTCGTTCAGTGTGCTGTGATTGTCCGAAATAAAAAGTGATCATATTGGCCAATTAAAGTGCGTGGCAGCCTTAGAGACCGGGCACGTGCCCGGTCCATTGATTAAAGTGCAAATTAGCATTATTATTAAATATAGTGTGCTTTGTGGCATCAAAAATTGTTGTGGTTCAACGCAAAATGTTTTTGTGTTAAATTCAATCCTAGTATTGGTGGCAAGTGTGTCCAGTGTATCTAGTATAGTGTGGACTAAGTCTTGGAATACCAAGCATGGCATCTATGCCAGATATAGGCGGGTCAATGGATCTTGAAGAACCCGGACCTCTCATTCTTTGGGAGGACGCAGACGAAAAATTTGAGAAGCATGTTGCTTCATGTAAATTTAAAGGTAGTGAAGATGAAAAAATAAAAAACTACTCTTCACCATATCCAGGGAACTTTTATGATTATTATCAACTATTTTCAAACGTACCAAGAATTTGAGAGGTCCGAGTTAGCTGGGGAACTCACTAACCACTGCTTGGATCGACTAAACAAAATCATTGATGAATCTGAGCCGGGACTTGAATTATTTACCAATGTTCTAATTGAATTGAGAGCTTGTGCTACAGAAATGCAAAATACTTATTTTCTATTCCATCAACAAATAGAATCAAAATCAGCTACTGAACTTAGCGATGCTCCTACAGGGGATATCACTAAAGAAAAGAAAAGAAATCCAAGAAAAACTCTAAAACTAAAGAATGTAGCATACTTATCAAAAAATATAGTAAAGCTGCAAAAGACCTTCTTCTTCTTCTTCTTCTACTACAAGGTTTAGGCTATGCAGCCTGTTCCGGCGAAGTTAAAAGTGGAGTCCATCTTCTACGTGGTCGGCCAACATCTCTTGTTCCTCTGGGATTATACAGGAAGGTTCTTTTTGGTATTCTTTCGTTGTTCATTCTCATTAAGTGTTCTGTCCATTTCTTATTATTTTTGCTGATTTCATCTTCAATTTTATATATATTTAATTCTTCTCGTATAGTTTCATTCCTTATTCTATCCGCTCTTGTGCATCCTTTCACATTACGTAAAAACAGCATTTCCGCAGTCTG
The DNA here is from genome assembly GCA_030220185.1 of Diploptera punctata. Taxonomy (NCBI): domain Eukaryota; kingdom Metazoa; phylum Arthropoda; class Insecta; order Blattodea; family Blaberidae; genus Diploptera; species Diploptera punctata. Next base: position 850,304 of record JASPKZ010007294.1, on the reverse strand, counting down.
TATCCTGCTTTTATCCCTTGATTTCATTATCCAATTTTCACTTCCATACAACAACAAAGGAACAGCCATTGTTTTATATAATTTAAGTTTCGTATCTTTCCTTGTTTTCCGACCTAAGGTTCTTTTTATGGTTCCACAAATAGCCTGAAATGTATTTACTTTATTTTCTATATCTTTATTTTCTCTTCAAAAAACCTTAGAGAGAAAATTATAAATTTTGAATTTGGTTTTGGCAATCCAAGTCGATCCAAGCAAACAGTGAAAGCTCCGGCTGTAATTCCAGCAGTTACTACAGAAAATTCTTTTTCGGTTCTTGCCGAGTCTTCTACTTCAACTGCTGGAACATCTTCACAGGTAGAGCCATCTCCAATGGAGGAAAGTACATCAACCGCTCCGACAGTGAATTCACCTTCTGGTAACCATGTTCGTATAGGACAAAGACCCTCCCACCAATTACTATAACTGGACATGGGGACTTGTTCCGTATGAACCGGGAAATTAGAACTATACTTAGCGAACCTTCCAAAGTAGTTAGTCTACCAGAAGGATTGCGGTACTACGCATGAAATGTGAATGACTTTTCAAAGCTGAAAGAGTATTTTCGTTCCTTAAACAAGGAATAATATACTTATCAACTAAAAAAATATCTTCCGCTAAGATTGGTACTTAAAAGGCTGCCTTCAAGTACACATCTAACTGAAATATGAGAGGAAATCCTTTCATTAGGATATCTTCTCAAAGCGATCAAGCAAATTTCAAAAACTGAGAATGATATTTCCATTAAATTACCTATTTGGATACTTGAGTTGGAGAATACTCCTCAAGGTCGAGAAATTAGAGGAAACTTTGAAGAGACTTTTGTTCAATGTAGTTGCGGTTGAACCATACAGGACACGGTATCGGGCTTTAATCAACCTGTTTTAGTTGCAAGTCCTTCAACATCACTTTTCCATGGATGCAACCGGACTCCACGCGTCTGTATTGTCTGTGCGGGACCATACAACCCCTAAGAGTGTATAGTTAAAGCTGAAGCACAGCGCAACAAAAATTTTACTCAAGTGTGCAAATTGCGGGGAGTAGGGACATCCAGCCTTATACAGAGCCTGTCCGTCCTTTCAGGAAGCTCAGGAAAAATAACAATAAAGTTACTAGACCAGTACCCAAAACCCCTTAAACCTCAAACTTCAACCTCGTACCTTTAATTCTGGGCCTGTAAAGACAAATGTATCCTATACTGCTGCCTTAAAATCTGGCAATGCTTTACAGAACCAAAATGTAAACAGCAATGTTAAAGCCTAGGGCCACCTACAGTGTACTCTTCCTGAAAGCTATACTACAGAGGCAATGCTCCGGAATATCGAGCCTTTTTTGGCTGGACTTTCCACTCCTATGCAGCGTTTCCTCTTTATGAATCTCATATTTAATCTAAACCTAGGAGAGACTTAAATTTCAAGATGGCCTACCAAGTAAATTGTGCGAGATGTACTCGCTAATATAGTGAGGATCATGCTACACCGTCTGGCTTTCGGACTTTCTGCTTGCCAGCGGAGCAGTTTCTGACGTCCTATTTAGTGCGACAATGACCACAATTTACTAAATTTGTTGACTTGCTCGGCGAACACATCTTGCCGCCATATGGCTAGGGTTGAAATGAGCTATAACCCATTATTGATTGCCACTAAGGTATTTGGCTGCCACGGAAAACCTAGCAGGTTACAGAAGCAGCGCCCTGGACGGTGCCAAGTCACCGTCAACCACAAGAAGAAGAAGAAGAAGAAGAAGAAGAATTTCCAGTCTCAAGACAACCCTTGAGGATGCCAGACGCAGTCTGTGGCGAAACGTCGGGGAACTACAAGCCTCACGGCCACGGCCTACAGCCCGAAAATCTTCTTCAAGATCATCATAATTTAATTATTTCTTCACTACGTACAAAAAAATTATACCTTTGAATTGAACTCTATGAAGTTAAATACACGCAGTTTCCTGTGTTTTAACATGACAATTAACGGGTAAAAAATAATTTGCACATGAACAACAAAAAGTAACCAACAAAATGTATTGATACAGACCAAGTTTTCGTCAACGGAATGTTCACACGAAGTCCAGTGGGGACGCGTCTGGTAGTGTTGTTATTCACTCTAGTCTGAGTACTTTGCCATGTAGTTATGTGTGTTATGGCTGCAGATTAAGCTGGAATGGGGCGTAAAGTTAGACAGAATACAGTAAAAAAAGGGAATTAATTATTGGTTCGCATTATCTGTGTAAATCGCTGAATGGAATTAGGGAAATAATTGGAAGGCTAAAACCAAACATTCAGCATATAATTGATAGAATTGGGGATCGAAAATCTTTCGAAATAGCCACATATGAGGACGTCCTAGGAAATGTACATTAAAGTTGAAAAGCATTAATGAGAAAAGTAGAACAAAAAACGAAAAGTAATGCATTTAAATTAGCATCTGGTATCAAAATGACTTTCATATTAATATTTCTGCTAGCAATGTTCGTAACAGTCTATGGGCTAACAAACTGCATGGAAAAACAGCCCGTAGAAAATGCCTAGTAAGTAAATAAAACTGAAAGAAAATTTTATATTCGCATACAACACACATAAACAGCCCCAAAGAATTTTGTAAAAAAGTAATTTATACTGACGAGCATAAAATCAACATTTTCCGTTCACATGCAAAGAGAAAATTCTAGACGAATTAAAATACAGAGCTACAAAACAAAATCTCCAACCCACTGTGAAACATAGCGGTGGTTCTTTATTGTTATGGGGATACATGAGTACCTCTGGAGTCGGAACCTTTCATTTTTATCGATGGTGTGATGGATCACGAACAGTATATGAACATACTGAAGACAAATCTTCATACCTCTGCATAGTAAATGCGGATTAAAAAAGGTTTTGTATTTATGCAAGATAATGATCCCAAACACATAGGTTTCAATACGCGTTTATGGATTTTGTATAACACACCAAAGTGCATGGAAACGCCTCCCTAGACTCCGGATATAAACCCCATTGAGAATTTATGGGAACATCTGAAAAGGATAATTCGTTCAAGGCAGGTTTCTAACAACCAAGACCTGAGAAACGCTTTGGAAGAAGAATGGAGAAATATACCTTCTTTAGTAACTTCAAATTTAGTCGGTTCGATGCTGCGGTGTCCTCAAGCCATCTTGGAATCATAGTATCTCCCAACCAACCGTTGAACTCAAAAAGTAAAGACTCAAAATAGTTATAATATCAGACTGTACCAGTATTTTTGATTGTTAATTTTTGTTGTTCGTGTATAAATTATTTTTACTCGTTAATTGTTATGTTGAAACAGAGGAAACTGCGTTTATTTAACTTTATAGAGTGCAATGTAAAGGTGTATAATTTGGTTTTTGTACATACTGAACAAATAATTAAATTATGTATTTCTCTATATGATATTTTTAAGTGTATCAATACTTTTTGCACTAACTGTAGATGATGTCATAGCAGGTTTCACAGGAACTGAAAGACAATTGAATTCCTTTTTAAATTTTATTAATAGCATTCACAAACGTAATAATTTCACAATGGAATTAGAAACGAATAATAGTATAAACTTCCTGGATTCATCAATAAAACATCCATCATAGTAATTCTGTCCGGAGGCAATCCTTCACTACAATCATGGCATTTTCATGCTATGCTTGCAGCTTTACTAGGGAATTGTAGGTGTGGTAGCTTCCCGTTGCTTTCTACACCGGTCAAGGATGATGATAAAGATGATGATGATGATGATGATGATGATGATGGGCAATTGATTTCGGGGACCGTTTGGGCCTTAACGTTTTCCTGACATTTGTCTTACAGATGAGGAAAAACCCCGATAAAAACCTCACCCATAAAAACTGCCCCGAACGGGGATCGAAACCGGGCCCGCTGCGTGACAAGGCAGCACGCTACCTCGAGACCACAGCGGTGGACAATAAAACATATTAATAATAATTTTGAGTTCGGTATCTTTCACAAACCATCTCACACTGACACCACTACCCATGGTTTTTCCCTTCACCCATATACTCACAAAATAGCAGCCTTTAATAGTTACATTCGTAGACTTTTAAATATCCCTCTTTCACCCTTGGAATATAATAATTACTTAATAGAGGCTTTCCATTTTACAGCAGTTTGCCCTTGATTCCTGCATTCCAGAGATTCCTATCTTCCCATTGTCCTTCTTCCACACCAATCTTCATCATGGCATCATATATTCCCTCATACCATGTTCAATTCTCCATCTCTTCTTTCTGCCTGGTACCATCCAATCTAACACCTGTTTAGGCCACTGGTCCTCCGACATCCGTTGTACATGTCCATGCACTTTAAAGCTCTCTTTGTTTTCCTTTCGATAACAGTTTCTTGTGCATCCATTTCTTGTCTGATATATGTATTTCGAATATGTTGTAGCCTGGATATTCTCATACTTCTCCGTAATCCATCCATTTCTGTCGCCAAGATTCTTTTCGCATCCTGTCATTTATTGCCCAGCTTTCTGATCCATATGTAAGTATACTTTCTGTTATTGTCTGTATAATCTCTTTTTTTGTTTTTCTGGTCAAATTTCTATTCCATAAAAGACCATTCAGGGATCTAATCGCCTTTCTTGCACAATTTATTCTGTTAATAATATTTCTTTCACAAGTATCAGATTTATCTATTATAGATCCAAGATATTTAAATTCTTCAACACGTTTAATTATATTATTTATTTGTGGGTCTTCTGAATTTCCTCCGATTACCATCTATTCTGTTTTGTTATAATTTATCTTCAGTCCATCTACCTCAAATGCATCGACCAACTTTCTGATCATATATTCTATATCTTGTTTATCTTGTCCTATTATAATCTGGTCGTCAGCGAATAATAAATTGTGCAGTAAACGGTCATTAATATTGATTCCCATTCCCCAATACGACTTATTCCATTTCATTAATACTTCTTCTAAGTATATCTTGAACAATGTTGGTGATATCCCGCATCCTTGTCTTAATCCTTTTGTTATATCAAATTCTGAGGATACTCTATTTCCAACCTTAATACTTGTTTTACAATCATACATTCATTTTTTAAATGTATTAGAGATTTAGGTTTTCCAAACTTCTCCACTGCCACACAGAGCTTGTTGATGGGTACAGAGTCATATGCCTTTTCCAGATCTATAAATGCCATATGAACTTGTTTTCCTTTAGCCAACATATTTTCTGTAATCTGCCTAATCATAAATATATTATCAAGGCACGATTTACCTGCTGTAATACCGGTTTGTTCTTCTGATATTTTATTTTGTATTAGTTCCTCCAATCTAATTTTAATAATTGTACTTAACATTCTACTAATTGCTGCCATAACACTGATCCATCTATAATTTGCTGGATCTCTTTTATTACCTTTATTTTTGTATAGTGCACTATTATACGATAACTTCCACTCATCCGGAATAGGATCTCCTTCTATCACTTCGTTAAAAAGTCTAGTTAAAATACTTATAATTCCTGAACCACCATATTTAATTAGTTCCTTGGTTATTCCTCCTGGATCTGCCGCTTTTCCATTTTTTGCTGTTCTCAATACGTTTCTTACTTCCTCTTCAGTTATAGGTTCCAATAAGTCACCCTTTCCATTATCCAGTGTAGTATAGTCTATAAATTCTCTCCTAGATTCTGTTAAAAGCATTTTAAAATATTCCTGAAAAGTTTTAATCGGTACTAAATTAAACCTCTTTCTCATATTATCATTTCGTATGTTTTTAATTGTCCGCTATGCTTGGGCTGACTTTGAATAGCCTACTTTATGCTCGATTTCTCCACATGCCCTATTCCACATTTCTTTTTTATGTTTCCTGACTTCTGCTTTAACCTTTCTTTTAAGTATGTTATAACTTCGATAATCTTCATCTTTCTTGTAACTTAAATATTTTTAATATTCATTTTTCTTTTCTGTTATGATATCAAGTATTTCCTTATTCATCCATTGGTTTTTATGGTGTTTATCATTTTCCAGACCAAGTGCTTCTCTTGCTGCTTCATGTACACATTTTTTTCAAATGTTCATAAATAACGACCGAGTTCCAATCTTCAACAAATTTTAATTTTTCGGTGAGGCGTTGGGCATATATATTTTTAATACTCACATCTTGTAGTAAATGTAGATTATATCTACATTTTTCTAATTCATTTTCTATTTCTATATTTTGACCTTTTCCCTGTTTATAGGGCATACTATCCTAGTTGACAGCATAATAATGATCCGTTCCACATTCGTGTCCTCGATTCACTCTGACATCTTGTACTACACTGCTCAAAACAATTAGAGGAACACTATGAAATATGCAAATATTTTTTCATTGGATAAAGGTACAAACATGAAATTAATATAAAGTACATTATTTGTGGTTATTTATTTATTTATTTTTTGCTCATGTCAGTAAAAACAAATGAATAACGCTGACGATTAACTTTTCAAATAATTCTGCTATGTAAGCAATTGAATCTTGTGCTTATTTTTCAAAGTTAAACACTCGTTATATAGAGTTAGTATCGTGTATGGCCTCCACGCAATTCGATGACACTTTGGCACCTCCGTGGCATGCTCCCAATAAGATTCTGGATTTCCTCTTGCGGAATATTCTCCCATTCCTCCTTCAGAGCATCTCCAAGTTGCTGCAGAGTTTGTGGAGATTGATGTCGGTTCCTGACCTTCCTGTCTAGAAGATCCCACAAGTGTTCAATAGGGTTGAGGTCTGGGCTGACCGCTGGCCACTCCATTACCTCAATTTCATTCCTCCTCAGGAAATCCCTGGTGACAGTCGCAGAATATGCCCTGGCATTATCCTGCATAAACAGAAATCCAGGGCCTACTCCAATGGCAGCAGGTACTACATGCTCTTCCAGAACGTGCTCTATATACCGGACAGCATTCAGTCGCTGGGGAACAAGTACAAGGTCCGTACGATTGTTGTACATAACTCCGGTCCACACCATTATGGAACCTCCTCCAAAACTATCAATTTCCTGTACAGCCTCTGCAGAAAATCTTTCTCCTGGCCGTCCCCACACCCTCAATCGACCATCACAATGTGTAAGACGATACCTGGATTCGTCCGAGAAGAGCACAGACTCCCACTGGTTCAGGTTCCAATCACCATGGTTTTCAGCATACGTACGTCTTGCTGCCTTATGCCCATTTGTTAAGCGTGGTTTTTTAACGGGCCTTTTTGGACGAATATTCTCTTTCCTTAATCTGTTCCTTATGGTTTGGTCTGAAACCCAGATTCCGGAAGCCATATGAAGGTCATTCTGCAGGTCTTTTGCAGTTTTTGTACGCTGTCGAAGAGCAGAAAGAACAACGTATCTGTCATCCTGGGGGGCTTGTTTTAAATTTACGGCCCTGGCCACGTCTTCTACAATACTGACCTGTCTCTCTGTGCCTGTTGCGTAACCTGGACACCACGGAAGGGAGAAACCCCAAGCTCTCTAGCAACTTGTCGCAGAGATTAACCTTGCCGTAAAAGATGTAGAGCATGATACACTTCAAACTCATTTAAATGCCTCATTTCGTCAGAGACTTCAATAAACAAGGCAATAATCAACATTCGTCACTACAGCAACATCAGGAAGCTTACCAATTAGAAACGGTCAGTCCCTTCCAAAATAAAAAAATTCTCTATATTTATTATTTGAGGTAATTTCTCTGTATTTAGGCCATGGATCTTTAAAATTTGTATCCAATGATAAAATTAATAATTCAATTTACATATTGTCCAACTTTCAGCTTTAAAAAACAATTACTAATTAAATTTATTACAAGTGTTCCTCTAATTGTTTTGAGCAGTATAATATCTCTCCGTTTCCTCACTATTACGTAATCAATTATCGATCTTGGATTTTAGTGCGTTATTCCCACGTATATCTATGGATGTTCCGAAGTTTAATCATCGAATTCATAATAATTAGGTCATTCACTTTGCATTCTTCTTTTAAACGTTGTCCATTTTCATATGGACCAACTATGCCACCTGTCCCCTTTCCAGCTCTGCTATTCAAATCTCCCATAAGTATTAATTCCTTCTTTTGAGAAATATTTTCTACCAATCCAGTAAATTTTTCAAAGTATTGTTCCTTTATTACTTGTGATGTATCGTGTGTTGGGAAATATGTACGTTGGAAAATAAAATAGACGATTTAGAACAATACCAGAGACATCTATGCCTCAGGATTTTTGGTGTGAAAGAAGAGCCGGAGAGGACACTGGCCAGAAAGCCATCGAGGTGGCCAAAAAAATCGGTGTCGATCTATCTGTGACTGACATTGACAGAAGTCACCGTGTTGGTGTTAGTAATGCAGAAATACCGCGGGCTATAATAGTGAAATTTGTTAGTTACCGCAAACGCAGTGAAGTTTTTCTAAATAAGAAAAAGTTGAAAGGAAGTGGGGTCACTGTTCGCGAGGACCTAACAAAGTGTCGCTATCGCCTGCTACTAGACATTATACAAAAATACGGTATTCAAAATGTATAGACAAAGGACGGTTCCGTCATAGCCAAATTAAATGGCGAAAAACGCAAAATTACATCTACGGATTTCAACTAGATAGGACCTGAGTGTAAATTATGTTTACTTTATTTTTCTTTTCTTTGCTAACAATTATATTGTTAATTTATTTCTAATTTAGGTAAGTTTTAAGTTTATTATTTTTTATAGGACAACTTGTTTTATTTTCATTTTTAAGTTCTTTGTTTAGCTAAATTATTTTAATCTTATTAGAGTTATTACAGTACATAGTTTATTTTTACTTTCTGCTATTGACAACATTGAGCTGACAAATGATGACTTGTTTGCAACATCAGACTCAGATATTATCCCCTTCTCCAAACACCCTCCTATTGTGAAGACAGCTTTTAAAACAGGTAGAATTCCTGACTCCCGGCCATCCCCTCCAACAACAACTACCAATCTACTTAAGAATGCATTTTCTATTGATAAATCATCATTTAAAATCGCTCACGTAAATTCACAAAGCATTCTGTCCCACTTTGATGAGCGCCATTTTAATTTCGGAAACCTGGCTCACCCCTTCCATACCTTGTGCTATTATATCAAATGAGCGGGAAGGAAACTTTCCTCATCGACGACCTCAGAACAAGCGTACTCTTGCCCAGCACCAGCGCATCTGAGCAGCTGCTATTAACATTGAACAGAAAAAGGGAAGAAATACATCCAGAATTCTACAGCACCGGGGCAATGGTGGACCGTGCGTGGACAAAAGAAAATTTTTCCAAATGAGACACGTCATCACTAGGTTGGCAGTCCATGGATTCCACCACCTGATATGCAGCAACACAAAATTTCATGAAGCAAATATAGACTGTAAATGTGCGCTATGCGAAAAATCGTGTGACCGATATCACATTGAGCTATGCACAAAAAGAACAAAGACAATGTGTGAATATGCAAATATGTAAATTTAAAATGTATTCTACTTTAATCCTGGCTATTTGGCTGCAATAAAATTATTATATCAAATGAGCTTAATCCAAGAATTGTCCACAAGTCCCCTTCTGTATATTCCGCTCGCCCCGAGTTCCTATTCGTAGAAATTCAAGCCAGTCTAAAAAAATGTCTCTTATGCATTGTATACAAACCTCCAAAAATAGGGCACCTTTCGGATCTAGAAAACGCTCTGAACGATTCATTGCCTCATTATGAACACGTTATTGTCGCAGGCGATTTTAATACAAATTTTCTTCAGACTGACTCACCAGCCATAGAACTTAAAAATATGTTTCAAAGTTTTAATATGACCATTTTTCCTCTCTCTGCCACACATCATACTGCTACTACTGACACTCTACTGGACTTAATAGTGACTACACATCCACACAAAGTACTGACATATGGACAAATTCCTGCTCCGGCATAACTGCTCATGACATTGTATTCGTAGAATACTCACTCCAATGTCCTAAAAGACGCTCTAAATTGATTACGTACAGAAATTTACAAAACATAGACGAGACTAAACTAAAATCAGACGCTTTAGAACTACCTTGGTACACAATTTGGAATCTTAGATCAGTTGATGAAAAAGTAGAGACATTTAATACACTGACACTACAACTATATGACAGACATGCACTAGTAAAAACCCGACATTTACCCGCCCCCCCTGCTCCCTGGATGAATGGCTCAATACGTAAACTTATGTCAAAACGAGACACAGCATACCGAACATACAGACGACATAAAAATGACGAGAACTGGCAACTGTACAAACAACTTAGAAACATAACTACACAAACTATACGCAATGCCAAACTACGAAACGCCCACAGTATAATCGGACCTGAAATAAGTGCGCGAGACACTTGGCGAAATCTCCGTACAATGGGACTTAGTTAAGTCCCCCAATTGACTCTATAGACATTTCTGTAGATGATTTAAATGAACATTTTACCTCAATATCCTTGACAACTCCAGACAACAAGACTAAAACAGGCATTCTTAAAACTTATACCTATCCCCCCATATACGAAGAGATAAATTTTACTTTTACCACATTTCGTCTATAGACGTTAAAAAAGCACTCAAGCGGATTAAATCCAATGCACAAGGAACAGATGATATCAGCATTTTAATGGTAAATAAAATCATTGACATTGTAATACCCACAGTGATTCATATTTTTAATGCTTCCCTTATAACTTCTATCTTCCCTACTGTATGGAAAGAGTCTAGGGTTTGGCCTATACCTAAAATAAGTACACCTACTAACTGTAATGACTTCCGAATGATTTAGCATCCTTCCCGCATTATCTAAAGCTCTGGAACATATTTTACATAAGCATATGATTGAATATCTCCAAGCAAATCACCTCCTTGATCCTTATCAATCCGGCTTTAGATCTGGTCATAGCACAACCACAGCTTTGTTAAAAATTACTGAAGATATTCGTGAAGCCATGGACAGACGTGAATTGACTCCTTTAACCTTACTTGACTTCAGCAAAGCTTTTGATACAGTAGACCACGACTTACTTATGATAAAGCTCAAGCACCTACACTTGTCTGACAGCGCTGTATCCTGGTTCGACTCATACCTGCACGGTCGTCAACAATACGTTTCACTAAACTCTAGATCTTCGTCTTGGCGCAACGTGCAGGCGGGAGTCCCCCAGGGCAGTGTTCTCGGACCTCTTCTTTTCTCAATCTATATAAATGACTTACGAACTGTACTAAAGCACTGCTATCACCTCTATGCTGATGATCTTCAAATTTACCTACATTCACCTCCTCATTCTCTCTATAACAGCTTGACAAAAATGAATGACGATCTCACATCCATCTTTAACTGGTCTTCAAGTATCGGTCTAAATCTAAATCCTAACAAGTCACAAGTAATTCTAATGGGACAACAAAGACTGCTTACAACCTTTGACATATCTACACTTCCAAACGTTACTATAAATAATATAATTATCCCTTATTCTTCTTCAGTAATAGATCTTGGACTACATCTAGACGCAAATTTAACCTGGAAAACACAAGTGAAACACATATGTAAAAAGACTTTCTCCATCTTACATTATCTTAGACGTTTAAAGAATTTTCTCCCAGTTTCGTTAAAACAAATCCTTGTGCAGAATCTTGTGTTGCCACACTTCGATTATTGTGACATTATATATAATGATCTAAACCATGACTTGTCGCAAAGATTGCAGCGTGTTCATAATGTTTGCGTTCGATTCTTTTTCAATATCTGCCGTTATGACCATATTTCCGAACACTTTAATAACCCCTCTTGGCTCCGTCTTACTGACAGACGTAAATTGCATCTTCTGAATTCCTACATTCCTACTTACCTGGCGTCCAGATTTGAGAAGTTATCCTCTTACCACAATATTGACACTAGGTCACAAGATAACAGTCTGCTAACAATTCCTCTTCATAGCACTTCCTCTTATTCTCCTTCCTTCACAGTATCCTCTGCCGCTACTGGAATTTCCTTCTTTAAGATATCAGGGGTTGCCGCACACTTGGCACCTTTAAGTCACGCTTAATACAGTTACCTGTTGTCTAATAATTAATTTATCTTTATTTACTTTAATTTATACTTTGTCATTAATAATTTTTTTCGTTTTTTTATACCTTTTACATATTATATATTTAATTCGTTAAATTTAGAGTAAATCAAAATAGATTATAAATATTGATTGTATTGTATTGTTTTTATAATATGTAATTGTTTATGTAGTTGTGAGACTATTTTTTTTAAACCTGGTTGAGTGGCAGACAAGACCTTAAGGCCTTAACTCTGCCAGGTAAAATAAAGCTATTTATTTATTTATTTATTTATTTATTATTATTATTACTAATTATTTCCCATACATTTTTATTTCCATTACTATAAATCTTGTATATATTCCTTCTATTTGCTTTATTGAGGATTTCCATTTCTTCTTAATTAAAATTGATACTCCTTCTTTAGCTCTCTCCGATTGTTCCACCCCACTCCATACATGCATGTATTCACCAATCATTTCTTGACTTTTCCCTTTCCTTTTTGTTTCTGTCAGAACTGCTATATCCACCCCCTTCTTTGTAATCTCGTTAAGTACTTCATTATTCTTAGCATTCCAACCTTGTATGTTCCAAGTTGCCAAAATCATTGTCTTTTTTCTTAGCCAAAGTCTATGCCTATTGATCTGTCCGGCTTTATCTCTCTTTGCAGGAAACGTAACAATTATTTTTTATGGAACGGGTTGTCAGCCCTTCGCCAACCCCCGAATTTGGGGGACCTAACCAGAGCATCATATGCCGGTTTTCGGGATTCCTATTGGGCCTTCTCGGCTACCGTAGCGGTCACGGGGAAACTAGTCCCCACCGTACATAACCCCAATAGGCTATTCGGTACTTCCCGTTTCCCACCCCTCGGGACGTGGATCACTGAGGTTGGATTTTGAGGGGCTAGAATATAATAAGGAGCTAAATATTATTAAACAATTAGCTATCAATAATAAATATGACTCTAAAAGTATAGATACTTTAATTAAGAAAATATATTACTGAAAAGCTAATAACAACGTTCTTCCTTTACCCAAGAAATATATAAATAAATGTGTTATATTGTCATACATGTTATATACTTTCCAATAAGATATCCAATTACTTTAAAAAATTGAAAATTAATGTGTTCCTTAAAACTAATAAAACTTTGCAAAATATAATTAAGAACAATAAAACTAAAATAAAAAAGAACATTTATCAGGTTATATATATTGGAGTGTGACACATGCGACAATGTCGATATAGGACAAACTGGCAGACCTTTTATTTCTCGTACAAAGGAACACATGACAGCATATAACAGAAAATTACATACTTCAAAATCTTGCTAACCATCTACTCCAATACAATCATTGTTTTGATTCAAATTTTAATTTTACATGTTTGTGACAAAGGGAAAAAAATAGTTATTTTAGAAATTGTAGAGATAAATAAATTGAAGAATATCAATACGCTGTTAAATTCCCAACTAGTTTTTAATGAATCGCCACTTTTAAATTTATAATAGAGATTGTTTATTAAAGAAAATGTTTGTTTACATTCAGTTGCATAGTTACAGTACAACATAAACTAAGGCCGAATACGGTATAGTATACAAGTGACAGACCTGTGAAACGTCTATAATCCTTCAATATAGTACCCAGAATTGTCTACAACTCGTTCCCAACGATGTGGAATTCGTAGTATTCTTGTAGCAGCTCTTGTTCTGTTTATGTTTCTGGATGACCACCTTAATGCCAGCAGAATCTCGAGGACAGTCTGAAATCGAATGTCACGAAGTGGTTCCTTCATCTTAGGGATCAAATCTTAATGAGAGGAGCTTAAGTCCAGTGAATGTGGTAGATGGAAAAGCACTTCCCACTCCCAGCGTTAGTATAGATCGGCTACAGGGTGTGCTGTGTACGTCCGAAAAATCCTGTATGGTAAACGCCGTCTCTCCATATGCTTCCACAAGACCTTCAGGTCATTGTCGTGCTGTATGACCATGACACACTGAATTTTCAACCAAGATCGCTATACCTGCTTTGTAAACATGGAGAAGCACAACAGCTTCGAGCGGCAACTCAGAGAAGATTAATTTCCTCACTTTCAAAGCGCACGCGCTTTCAGACGTACGGACGAGTCAATTTACTCTAGTCAGACATATATTAACATGTGACAGAAGTTACAATTAACTCCGTCAGGTTTCACTTCTACAGTAATATTGCCACTATTTTTGTTACAGACCCCATATATATATATATATATATATATATAAATCAGGTTTAAAATATTATTTCCCCCTCCCTCTTTGTTACAGATACAGTAAACCCCGTACATCACGCATTCTTAGATAGCACATATAAGAATTATAATAGTTATTTTATTTACTTTAACTTATTGAGGATATTTTAGGGGTATATGTGTTCTCTCCAAATGGAGTTTATTTACCAAAGTAATTTGGTAACGCTTATTTCCCTACAGATATCAGCGAGTGACATGTTGTCAGCACATTGCCTAGAAGAAATATCTAGTATGCAACTAACACTTTACTTGGATGGTCAAGGCCGTTTATATTTTGTTCAGAGGCACTAATAGAGGCTTGAAATATTTTTACGAGACCGAAAATCTTCACATTCAGGTCACACGGCCTCCGGAGAACCAGTCGCTTAATTTTTCCATTCTAAATATCCATCAATCCCGGCCACGTTTTAACCCTGCGGCAAGGGTAAGCGCGAAGAGCAAAACTTCTAGACCACTAAAAATACTATCTTTTACACATTCGCCTATTTAAGAACTCTCCTGGCGCTTCATTATCATTTATCATCCTTCATATAATCGGGGTAACTAACTCCGCCTTCTAGGCGCCCCACCTTCAGAAGTGGGTTACAATTAAGCCTATGCCTGGAGAGAACACTAGAAATCTCGAAATGACAATCTGGAGCGTTGAAAAAAACACATTCTCCTATTTATGTAACTTATCTCTCCTTATAGCGCGACTTCCTACTTATTATAATTAAAATATGGTATTGAATATATATATATATATATATATATATATATGTGTGTGTGTGTGTGTGTGTGTGTTTAGTCAAACCATGGCTATCCCCATGCATGATAATCTACAAAACAGCAAATACACTAATAGTAAAAACAAAATTGATCATAATCATTAGTGCATACTTCCATCCTGACTGCACAGCAGAATACATAATCGATTAACTAAGTGAAGCGTTAGGCCATACTGACCCAAGATACCCCATAATCCTAGCAGCGAACTTCAACTGCCGAAATGATAAACCGAACACCAAATCCACCCTGGTTCTAGATTACATAACGGAAACAGGCATGACCCTCCTAAAGAACAAGAGCGCTCTAACCTACATAGCCCCTAATAGAACCAGTGTGGTATACCTTGTATTTGTCAACAAAAATATACAGACATCACTCAGCAACAGCCCCTATGAGGAAACACCTTCCTCTAGAGGTAACTATGAAAATCGCCCAGACCTGTCACATACAAGAGCCTTAAGGACACTGCAGAATAAAAATAACTCTCAACCAGCAAGCACTACAAAAAGCAGGAAACAATATAGCGAATCTAAGCCAAATCATTACACAAAATGACGTAGAAATAGCGGCACAACTTACAACTCAAACAATAATCGCGGCTCAAACGTCATACAATCAATGCAAAAGAAGAGCACAAGTGTGGTTCGACGCAGAATGTTACAGAAATAGAACAGAGGTGTTAGCTCTACTACATAGAACTAAAGAGTCTAATCAGATGGAGGTTCTAAAGGAATTTAATAAGGCTAGAAGGAATTACAATTACCTTCTCAGAGATAAACGAGCAGGGTACTTGGAGAATGAGGCTATAAAAATGGCTGAAGAGGAATTAAAGGACCCGTATAGCGCACTAAGACCGAAGAGACTTCTATTTGCAAACACAGTACAAATGTCTACTTGGGAAGAACACTTCTCTAGAATCATTAACCAAAAATATATCAATAATGCTTTTAGTCCACTAGAACAAAGATTAGGGATATACGATTTCCCTCCAATTACAAACGAGGAGGTCGCCAATGCTATAAGGGCCCTAAAGAACAACAAAGCCTCCGGCCCTGACAATATATACAACGAACATCTGAAAGAAAGCTGTAGCATCCTGGGAAATGTACGGGCACAACTTTTTAATAAATGTATAGAACTAGGATGCGCGCCAGAAACCTGGAGAAGAAATAACGCTCAAAATCTTATACAATGGTAAAGAAAACGCCAATTCTACTGACTCCTATAGATGCATTGCACTCCAAAGCAATCTATAAACTCTTTACTAAGATCCTGACAAGTCGATTGACCAGAGTTATAGAAGAAAAATTACCTGAAAACCAATTTGGATTCAGAAAAAACCGGTCAACGATCCACGCCTTGCAGAACCTACAAACTGAAGTCGCAGATGCGTTGAGAGAACCAAGAGGGAAACTATTTGCAGTATTCATAGATTTCTCCAAATCATTTGACTGTATAAACAGAACAAAACTACTACAGAAGCTGCAAGATAATAACGGAGAAGGAAGATATCAGTAGATAATGCCGATTATTCACATTATACTGCAGGCAAACTACGTCACCGTAGATGAAAACATAAAGAAGTCCCACAGAATCACCCAGACGAACGGAGTGCCACAGCGAGATTGTCTCAGCCCACTTCTATTTAATGTAGCCTCAATAGATGTCAACAACATCCTACAAGGACTGGAAGATCAAATGTCTCTATATGTCTATGCTGATGACATGGTCATCACTTCAAGAAAGGTGGATGCTCTCCAACAGGGCTTTAATGCCTTAACCACCTGGGCAAGAGGATATGACCTGGCCATAAACATAGAGAAAACGGTCACAATGGTATTTAGGAAAGGAGGTAGAGTGAAGACCGGAGACTGCATTAGAACAGATCAAGGAGAGTTAGAAAAAGTCAGCCATTATAAATATCTCGACATTATCTTTAAGACCTCTGGCACCACCTTCAAGATACACGTCAGAGAAAGAGAAGCAGCGGCTCTAAGAGCCATGAATGAAATAAAATTACCTGCCCTACTATCAATAGACACAGCTATGCAACTCTTCAATGCAAAAATAATGTCAATAATCGCATATGGGATAGAGATAGTTTGGGAACATCTGAAGATAAACGACTTTAAAATCTGGGAAAGCGTCAAGGCCTCCTATCTAAAGAAAATTCTAGCAGTCTCTAAATTTACTCCCTCGAAACTGGTCTATGTACTACGAAGAGAACAGTTCTTCCTGGAAGAACTCAGAATGCGCTACTACCTGCCATCCACTAAAGCTTACGAACAACAGATGCAAGAGAGAGGACAGAAGCGGGATGCCATTCCTGAAGAATTCTATGGTACGCGTGACATGATAGATAGGAGCTGGTGTGGACCAAACAAGGAACTAAGGCACCAGATACACCGCAATGCAGTCCACGCCTTCCATCACAAAGTGTATGTGAATGTCACTTACATCAAATCGAAGACAGTTGCAGATGTAAACTGTGCGAACTAAAGTGTACAAGATATCATCTGGAATTGTGTTCCAAAGTGACAATGTCAGTAGCGCAATACGCCAATTAATTAATTTTGCACGATTGTGCGCAATTATGTATATATATATATATATATATTTGAATGCAGGCTTTCACGGCCGGTAATCATAATGTTGAGTGATTCCGGGTTCTGTGGCCGTGGTCCATAGTTGGTGTTGATACCAGACGTTTCGCCCTCAACTGCGGAGGGCATCTTCAGTGGCGAGTGCTTCTAGGCGTGTTTCCTGGTCGGAAGCTCTACTTAGAGTGAACGCTGCGGGTGTTGTATTGATACTAGTGGTGGGAGCAGGGTGAGCGGGCGTGGCTCTTGCTGATTGGCTAATGGTCGTCACCTTGTTGTCCCTAGTGTTGATGCATTTATTTTCTAGTGTACGGTACCAGGCCTTAGACAGTTTAATACCTTCCTCTTTTCTGTTAATATTTTCCTTATGCTTGTGTATTTCTATAGCCTCTCGATATAATCTAGGGAAATAATAGGAAGTTGTGGCTAAAACATGTGTATCATCGAATAGAATCTGGTGTCCATTCATAATGGCATGTTCTGCTACAGCCGATTTATCCATTTCTCCTTGTCTGCAGTTTCTTTTGTGTTCTGATAAACGGGTGGCTATACTTCTTTTTGTGGTCCCTATGTATGGTTTACCACACGAACAAGGAAGTCGATATACGCCGCAAGTGGAGAGAGGTGGCCGAGGATCCTTAGCTGAGCGAAGGCAGTCTTCTATTTTTCTTGTAGGTCTGTAAACTGTTTTTATGTTGTATTTTCGTAGGAGTTTTCCGATACGATCTGTGACTCTTTGTACATATGGTAAGTAGGCTATGCTGGTTGAGGGTGTGTTATCCATTCTGACGTGCTGTCTTCGTGGATGTATGGTTTGTCTTATTTCCTTGGATGTGTAGCCATTTTTCTGGAAACAATTGAACAGATGGGTGTTGTTCTTGTTAAAGGTGTTGTGGTTGGCATAACTTAGTCGCTCTGTCGAACAGTGTCTTAATGACACCTCGCTTTTGTCTTGGATGGTGGTTAGAGTCTTTGTGCAGATATCGGTCTGTGTGTGTAGGTTTTCTGTAAACTGTATGTTGAATTTCCCCATTGCCAGTCCTTATTATTTGAACATCCAGGAAAGGAAGTCTTCCATTATCTTCTTTTTCCATAGTGAACTGTATTTTGTTGTGTCTGCTGTTAAGGTGTTGAAGGAAACGTTCCAATTCTTCATTGCCATGTCTCCATACTACGAATGTGTCATCAACATAGCGAAACCTATGTTGATGACACATTCGTAGTATGGAGACATGGCAGTGAAGAATTGGAACGTTTCCTTCAACACCTTAACAGCAGACACAACAAAATACAGTTCACTATGGAAAAAGAAGATAATGGAAGACTTCCTTTCCTGGATGTTCAAATAATAAGGACTGGCAATGGGGAAATTCAACATACAGTTTACAGAAAACCTACACACACAGACCGATATCTGCACAAAGACTCTAACCACCATCCAAGACAAAAGCGAGGTGTCATTAAGACACTGTTCGACAGAGGCGACTAAGTTATGCCAACCACAACACCTTAAACAAGAACAACACCATCTGTTCAATTGTTTCCAGAAAAATGGCTACACATCCAAGGAAATAAGACAAACCATACATCCACGAAGACAGCACGTCAGAATGGATAACACACCCTCAACCAGCATAGCCTACTTACCATATGTACAAAGAGTCACAGATCGTATCGGAAAACTCCTACGAAAAATACAACATAAAAACAGTTTACAGACCTACAAGAAAAATAGAAGACTGCCTTCGCTCAGCTAAGGATCCTCGGCCACCTCTCTCCACTTGCGGCGTATATCGACTTCCTTGTTCGTGTGGTAAACCATACATAGGGACCACAAAAAGAAGTATAGCCACCCGTTTATCAGAACACAAAAGAAACTGCAGACAAGGAGAAATGGATAAATCGGCTGTAGCAGAACATGCCATTATGAATGGACACCAGATTCTATTCGATGATACACAAGTTTTAGCCACAACTTCCTATTATTTCCCTAGATTATATCGAGAGGCTATAGAAATACACAAGCATAAGGAAAATATTAACAGAAAAGAGGAAGGTATTAAACTGTCTAAGGCCTGGTACCGTACACTAGAAAATAAATGCATCAACACTAGGGACAACAAGGTGACGACCATTAGCCAATCAGCAAGAGCCACGCCCGCTCACCCTGCTCCCACCACTAGTATCAATACAACACCCGCAGCGTTCACTCTAAGTAGAGCTTCCGACCAGGAAACACGCCTAGAAGCATCGCCACTGAAGATGCCCTCCGCAGTTGAGGGCGAAACGTCTGGTATCAACACCAACTATGGACCACGGCCACAGAACCCGGAATCACTCAACATTATATATATATATGTTACATGCAGTGCCTTTCGCTTTCGAGTAGTCCCGTTGCACGGCGGCCGGGGATACCAATCGCTGATAGTGCAGTTCCCGGCAAATCGGAAGCAAAACCCAGCTGTATGACGGTCATGGAAATTTGCATTTGCACGAATTAATTCATCTTCCGAAATCGAGTCAATTATTTACTAATTTTAATAATAACAACAATAACTCAAAATAAACTCTTTTAATTGTTGCATTTTTAAAACTATACATGGCAAAAAAATACAAAAGATAAAAAATATCCATAATAGACAATCAGTCTTACTAATAAAAATGTCTTATACAGGCTTTCATCAATTGTTTAGTTATACAATGTATAAGCCTTATATAGATCATGTATAATTTTCTTACTAATAAACTCTGTACTGGAGCTATATAACAATACAATTCTTATACACAATACGTCACATATTCGTCATCATTATGACGTCAGAACATATTACGCGCCACTTGCAACGGAAAGAAAACAACAGTCCTATGTTATGGGAGTGAAGCGTGGACTATAAGGACGAGAGATGAAAGCAGACTAACAGCTTGTGAGATGAAATTTATGCGCCGAACAGCTGGCTACACCAAATGGGATAGAAAGAAAAATGTGGAAACCCTTCAAGAACTTAATGTGTCACCAATACTGGACTACATCTCCAGATATCAGCTAAACTGGAAGGAACATATCTCAAGAATGGCTAGATCCAGGATCCCCAAGGCAATAATGAACTACTGTCCAAATGGGAAACGGTCACTTGGTCGACCTATCAAAAGATGGCACGAAACCACTTTCTTAGGCCGTAACAGTTCTTCTAGGACTAATACCTGGCAGGATGATGATGATGATGATGATGATGAACAAAACAAGATCAACTTGTGATTAACGGTGTAAGAAATAAGTATGAATAAGAATTAATACAGATTCCCTAATTGGGGAGGTGCGGAAAAAATAAGTGTGTTTTAATTTATTTACATTTTTCTTTAGGCTATGTAAAATATATCGTAGAATTAGTTTCACAGATAACGTGCTGCCATCTAACGTCAAGAACTTCGAAAAATTCGTGGAAACATAAAAAGTTGTTCCCATTACTTATGAATTACATGCAGTGTTACATGCGTTAGAAAACGTTCAAAATAGTGGGAAATGTTAGAGACAAGAGAATAATGCTGTAAGCGAAAAAAAAATCATCTGCAATCGAACCTAGGACCTCACAGATTGTAGTCAGAAACTCTAACCACGAGACAATGAAACTAACATGTGGCTTGCTGCAATAATAGTACCTCTATAAAAAATACATTTTTATATCGGTATGTATATTATTTATTAATGATGCAAGAAAGTGTTGTTAAAATAATATTATGAAGTATTTAAACTACAGTCAGGTTAAATCTTGTTTCAAAGCAACTATTGTAAAACATATTATTTTGTGAATCAATGTTCAATTTAAAAATATTATTAGGCCTATTCGAGAATGAGTGTAACAAAAGGCATTTTATGATGCTTTATTTTCCTACCCAGAGCTTTATTGATATTATCTATATACTGTGTAACCATCAAACAGTCGTTAAAGTGTTGCATTTTCCGTTAAATGTAAGGAAATTTTCATCAATATCATAAGAAAACAATCACTTGATCTTAAAGTCCGACATTTTGTCTAGTTATACAATCCTTAAACAAGGCTGAAAGCGTGTATAACGATTCCCATGTAAAGTTGTACACCTCTTATACACTGAAGAGATAATACAGTGTTTATTAGTAAAAATGTTCAACTGAGATGTGTATAAACCTTGTTGAAAAGTTATATATGGATTATTAGTAAGAGCGTATATCATTATGCACCAAGGAAGCGCCATTAATGCATAAGATAGTAGAACTTAAGAGGTTCATATTATGGAATGGATTATTTCATTACTTATTGAAAATGAAATGCTTTTTGGTCATGGAAAGGAATAATGACAAGTCAAGAAAAGTAAAAATCTCAACAGGCAGAACTAAAACATGAAGAATAAAACTTGAGTATAGAACTTTTAACTGATCCAAGTATAAAAACATAATTAAGAAGAAGAATGGATAGAGAAATGGACGAGTCACTAGAATTAGAAACAGATACAATTATATAAAAAATTCGTCTATTAAAATTGCAAAAGAGGTACTTTGAAAAAAGGATGAATATGAAAAGAAACAAAGGTCAGAAGACTTACAAGAAGCTATAAAAAACAAGAAAGAAGGATTTAAGAAATCGAATACTACAAAAAACACAGAAGATTATAAAATCTACAGAGAAAAAAATCATAATGTAATACGAAAAATAAGAAAGGCAAAGAATGACGAATGGGAAAGAGTGTATTCAAATGTTAATAGTAAACTAGGTTTCAACAGAGCAAGAGAAGCATGATCCGTACTGAAATTACTGAGACAAGAAACATAACATAAAACAAACATTAGCATTACAAAGATGAAGATAATGTATCGAATATTTTAAGGAATTATTAAATGAAAATAGGGAACAATTTAAGGAGAATAAAACAGAAAAGTTATTTGAAGGAATCTAAACAGAAATAACAACGTTAGAAATAGAAGAAGCTACTCGTATAATGGAAAGGAAGATAGGCAAATCACCAGGACCTGGAGGAATGCATTTAGAAATATTGAAAAGTGGAGGAAAAACTTTAATCAAACTCACAACAAAACTATTTAATCAAATTTTAAGAGAAGAAAAAATATCGGAAGAAATGAGAGTAGAACATATAACTATATTTAAAAGGAGATAGAAGGAATTGTGAAAACTATCGTGGAATATGTGTTATGAATAAATCCCCTGATGGAATTCCCAGGAAAAGTGTTCAAAATTGAAAAATGCTACAATGGAACAGAAGAACAATGTGGATTTACACCAGGTCGATCTTGTATAGATAATATGTTTGCAGTACGACAAATCGTTGAGAAATGTGAAAATAAATCGAAAGATATTGGATTAGATTTTATAGATTTAGAAAAAGGATATGACAGTATATCAAGAAAAAAATATGGTAGGCATTACGTATAGCAAACACTGATGAATCCCTAATTCAAGTAATACAAGAAATATATAAAAACAATAAATTCAAACAAAAATGGAGTCTCAGTTATCAGATCCTTTCGGAACCAGATTGTTATAAGAATGCCCTATGTCACCAACACTTTTTAAAATACATATAGACATTTATGTTAATAGAATGGTCACGTAAGTGTGCATGAATGGGACTAGAATTAACAGAAAGAAGATATCTACATCACTTACTTTTTGCCGATGATCAGATAAAATTATAACCCAGGGTGGATAAAATGCAAACTATATGTGAAATCAGTTGTCAACAACATATCAGAAATGGGGTTCCAAAATCAACAAAAAACAGAGTATTTAACAAATGACCCAGATGAATCATATATTGATGGGGTAAAGATAAACAAGAAATATATTTTCTGTATTTTGTGATCAATTATAGAGAAAGATGGAACATCAAATAAATAAATAGCATAAGGATCAGTAACAGAAGAAAAAACATATGAAGTTAAACTCTGTATTATGGAGTATAAATATAATTTACAGAACAAAACAATTATTTTATAAGTTCATACTAGAAAGCATAATGTTATATGGTTCGAAAGTTTGGACAATGACACAACAACATGCCAACAGAATAACTGCAGTTGAATTGGATTTGTGGAGAAGGGCTGTCAAAAAATCTCGACTAGATAGAATTAGAAATACAGAAATTAGGAATTGGATGAATGCAGAAAAAATTATAATAGATGTGATTGAACACAGAAGGCTAATATGGTATCGACACGTAAGAAGAATGCAGGATGGAAGACTATCAAAGGCCGTCTATACAAGAAAATTGAGAGAAGGAGCAGAAAAGAAGACCAAGAACAACCTTGAAGAATAACATTCAGAATTCAATGAGGAAATTTGGTGTAACGCATGAAGACATAGAGGACAGAGAACGATGGAGAACTTTAATTAAGGGAAATTTGTGAAAGTTTATTGCAAACTGAAAATCTATAAGTCCATAGTCATTTGCGTATTTTTAAAACTCAAGTTTATTACTAAGATTGGTTGGCGAAAAACCTCAACGATGAGGAAAATTCTCAAAATGAATTAATTTTTTATCACATTTAGTTACAGAATATTTAATATAAGAATTATGGAGACCTCGGGGTAAGAAAGTGCCAGTGAATTATTTAATTTGCTAGTTATATCGTTTCACACTACGCTTTGTCATTTAGTTTCCTGAACAACAGTGAGCTAGTATGGTGTCAGTTTTTAAAAGTATGGTAGCTCGCCATGCTAAGGTCATCGAAATTTTAGTTTCCTGTACAAGTTTTTGGAAGGATTTCGGTGGAGTATGTTCTAATCTTTCTCCAACTTCGCCTAGTTTCTTTTCAGTAAGCACACGTTCATTTACCCTTCACATCTTATCAAAAATGTAATGTATCCTTAAATGTAGTGACAAGTTTTAGCATAGTATTTCTATGTGGGGCAGACACAGCTGGAAATTCAGTTAAAAATCGCCTTTCAACTTTCCTCAAAGAATTTGTTAGCACATGCGAATCATACATAAAAATTCTTTGTTGTAATATGTAAGTACGTCGAGGCATTATGAAAAGTATAGCTCAGAAATCGTATTTAATACCAAGTACAGTAACACTTGTAGCACTAATAATACAGAAATAAAATTTTATACAAAGCACTTCAAACTACGACCACGCTGAAACAAAACAGCTGTGAAACTGACTGAATGACTCCCGCGCTCCTACGATGGCGATTCAAGTCGGCCGCAGAGCCGGAAGCTCGGTTATCATCGGTTGCTCTCGCCGGCTGCCGAACAACAAGACGATTCAGCGTGGTTCCAATGGTCGATTGTTCAAACCCGGTGGAGAGTATGGATTTTTAGGATCGGAAAATCCATTGGACAAGACCAGAATTCAAACTGTAGGTCTCAAGTCTGAAGATTTTCGGACTCGTAAAATAACTTCAAGTCTAAATATTAGTGCCTGTGAGCAAAAATTAATCCGTCTTTCCCATGCAAGTAATATCTCATTTGCTTACTAGAGTTTCTTGGAGGCGATGTGCTAATCACACGTTACTTGCTAATATATGTAAAGAAATAATCGTAACTAAATTCACTTGGATAAGTAACTTCCGCTAGGGAGTACCTTTTCCCCACTTGGGATGTACGCTTATAGGTAAGTTATATAGTTGAAAGGTGTTAGATTTATGGAAAAGAATGTCACTCAATGACAAAATTCAGCATGCCTGCTCTGCAACTTAGATAAAATATATAATTCTGAACATAAATGAAATATCTTGCTTATTTCAACTGTACGATTCTCAATTCTTTAAATAACTTTGCGATGCCCTCTGCTATTTTGTCGCCAGATAGGTCACAAATTGCATTTGTCATGGCTATAAAAACAAGGCAAGGAGCAAAACCTATTGAAATAATAGCCGAAGGATGTTTGCACAAAAAACATTGCTTCCGGGTGGGTGTGAGATCAACATCCAGTTGGCAAATCAATTGACGATGGCAAGGAAAGTAATGAAGCCAACTGTTAGATACAAGAGGCTATATTTTATTTAATAATAGTTTAAAAACTACTTCTGTTACAAATAGAATCATACATTTCCTAACCACATGAATTGTCTCTTGGATAGAAAGTCAGTATCTTATTAAATGACTCAGGTCATTAATTTCGATATTCAAATCTGGGCGTGAAACAATCAACAAATTTTAATCAGGGACCTCTTATACCAGGCTTTATGTTATTTTACGTGCCGTAAATCGAAGTCAGAGGACTCATAACTTTACTTCCCTTTCGAAGGAAGTTATGTTCAGGTACAACTTAAAACATCGTATTGATCCCTCAAATCTCGGATCCAGAAACGAGAATTTTAACCACTAGTCAATTAGAACGTAATTACAATTCAAATACTTGGTCGGGATTCCTGTTCAGATGGCCCAGATTCGTTTTCTGTCGAGGTAAAGAATATTTTTAATTTTTATATGGGCTCCGGGTGTCTGTGACCTTTATATTGCGTTGTCTTTGATAGTGGTTAGTATGCTGCTAACCACAGTTCTAGGATGTCCTCCCACATGTAACTGTGTAAATTCCTTCCCTCCAATGGGGAGGGATTAATGAATTTCTCATTATCCCGTTATAATATGTCTAATCTGTTTTTTTTTTCTTTGGGCAGACACTTCAAACGTTGGATTGAGACCGTAACAGACCACTAGTTCTATCACATGAAAGGAAGAAGAAGAAGAAGAAGATCTGTTTTGGGGGGGGGGTTCATGTTCCCTTCCCATGATATTATATGACCTAAAAAAGAAGATAAAACAAACAGAATGAATCAGAAAGTAATAATGGAAATGCTTCAATGTTGTCTTTAGTAAATTATGTTAGAAAAAATTTATTATAAATTGGCAACAATTATTGAGTCGTTGGATACAACGCCCCTCTAACCCGGGTTAGGGACTTTTTGTGTTTCATTTATTATTAGCTTCTTGACATCCTTTATAATATGTAAACAAAATACTATGTTTCAAATTAAAATCCAAATTATAATAGTTAACATTGAAGTTTGGCTTATGTTAGGGTGTTGTTGCATGCAGAGAGCGCGCGCGGTACGATAGCAGACATCTTTCTATGCAGTCTTGAGCGAGTGAGCGTGGAGCTGAACTGTATAGATCCTGAATACTTTATTTACATGTTGTTTATGACAAAACTTGTTCTATTAACCTGGTATCTAGTGAGTAAACAAAAAGAATTTTGATATATGTAATGTAAACGAAACCGTGGCTGATAATTCACATGAATAGAAAGCTGAACACAGCAAAATGGTTATAGAAATATTTCTAAGTTGAATAGAAACAAGGGAAAATATATTGATCCTTATCGAGAGGAAAGAGAATAAAACATAAGTCGTTTACAATAATACAGAACTGCTGCCCAAAGAAAAGTTGTGAAATATTGATGCAAATAGGTAGAGATATTTAATATCTTACTTTTGGAGTGTTGTTGACAAAAATTCTGTTGGGTTTGATAAAAGGCAAAACGTATTTCGTTCGCAGCTGGTATACCAAAAAACATAAGAAACTTTTATTGTAATTTTGTTTACCATAGACCTACGAGTATATTCGGCAACAAACACAAATTTACAGTGTGCAAGACCTTTCTAATGGACCTTCTTCAAGTACCACCAGATCAATATTTTAGCAGATGTCCGGACACTTGTGAAGTCTCACTGAACTATTTTCCCTTCGAAGCTATCTCACTATACTATAAATCAAACCGACGTTATATTGTTGACGCAACTTTCATTGTGGCCAAACGTTTTACTTATTTCAAGCAATACTATCTTCAGGAGACATAATCACCACTCAAGATGAAATATAACTCATACCATATTTTTTAGAGAAAACAGCTTCTATTCTTTCCGATCTCGCTAAAACTGACATTTGTGATTTCTTTCGACAGTCTCAACATACTCTTAAAGCTGAACCTTGTAACAGACCCTGTAAAGTAGGTTTGGACATATATTTAAGAAAATTAAAACAATACAATTCCTTTAAAAATTGCTTGTCGGAGAGTTTTAAAGAAAACAATGACACCCTGATAGTTGAATTTGACTATGGTCAAAACTTGTGTTCGCGCATTTTTACAAGAGACTGCTATGGCCTTAAATAGTTAGTATACATTGCCAAAAGGACGAAGCAATCAAGCTTTTGTGCTTCTTGGAATGTGAGGGCAAAAAAAAATCCTTGTTCTTTCGTATACTCCTTATTGAATTTTAAATTCTAAGAAAATCGTATAATCAAGTCCGTCGTTTTGTTATCCGATACATGTGGTGGACAAAATGAAAACATCACTTTCCTTAAAGTCTTATGCCTTGTTCAGTTCAACGTTTGGAATATCCTTTATCTTCTCCCTCTTTTCTAATATTAATTGATTTTAAATACAAATGAATTTTATGTATTGCGCAATTTCTTTGATATGTTGCACTTTTACTTGTAAGTAAATTTAACAGAATTAATATAAAATTATAGAATATTCACCTGAAAGGTCCGTCTCCTCAACTTAATTATCATTTAACTGTAGCGCTTTCGGGACTTGTCCCATCATCGGCAGGATTCAAAACTGGTGTTTCACTGAAGATCTGGTAGAGGGGGTTGCATGTATTTGGTTCGTTTTCGTTTATCAGGCTGTCGTTGTGAGCTGCTTTCATGATTTCCATCTCTTCGAGTACGTTTTATCTTCGCTGGATGCCGATGATGGGACAAGTCCCGAAAGCGCTACAGTTAAATGATAATTAAGTTGAGGAGACGGACCTTTCAGGTGAATATTCTATAATTTTATATTAATTTTGAACCTCAACGGAACACATCATGAATCTTATAAAAATTTAACAGAACTTTTTGGAAAGATCTGACTGACGTCAGAGTCTTTGTTTTGTATATTGCAAGTCATTTAATTATTTTAATTAAGTTAATTAAGTTAGTTAATATGTGGACCTCCTCTTCGTGTGGGAGGTATAATTTTTCTGATTGGATATTATGTCTTAGCGCGGACTGTCCTTCTAAACGCAGTGCAGTCAATATTACTTATGTAATTATGTGGATTGTTGTAGAAGCTTTTACTGGATACTTTATATACGTTTGCAGTTCCTATAAGAGTCAGTCGGGAGCAGACACCCGCTCCACTCCGCGTTACCTTTAGATTATTGAAATATAAATGTTATCTAAGTTAAATTAAAATAGTGTAACAATATTATTTGTGAAGATCTATCAACACGTTTACAGGAAAAGGTGATATTGTTATATTTCCGTGCGATTATTAATAAATAGTATATTAATTTGATGACAATTATAGCAATATATGCACCGGAGGAAGGGAGAGATGAAGAAACAAAAACATTTTATACTACTCTACAAAAGGAAATAAATAAGATAAACAAGAACGACATAATAATATTATTAGGAGACTTTAATGCTAGAGTGGGGAATCAACCAGTGGCAAATGTAATTGGGATCCATGGAGAAAATGTTATAATAAAAATGGACAAGAATTAAAACAATTTGCAATTTTTAATGATTTTAAAATAACAAATACATTTTATAAGAAAAAAGATATTCACAAATACACATGGTCAGCACGAGGTTTTCGTTCACTGATAGATTATGTGTTAATCAATAAGAAAGCATCATCATTATTAACAGATACGAGAGTATTTAGAGGAAGTGACATCTATTCAGATCACTATTTAGTAATCTCAAAAATAAATATATTAGCGAGATGGAAGAAAACTAAAAACAAATATAGAAATAAAGAGACCACATTCAAAGTACATTTATTACAAGATAAAAGTATACAAAATCTGTATCAGAATAGGCTAAATGAACAATTAATATTAAAACCTACTTCCGAAGAAATAAACCGAGAATGGGATAATATAAAAGAAAGCATTGATAAAGCAGCATATGAGGCATTAGGAACAAAATATAAAATATATAACAAGAAGGGTTTAAGAATATGGAATGAAGAATTAGAGAGGATAATAAAAGATAAAAAAGAGGCTTATCACAAATATTTACAGAATAGAACACCAGAATTAAGAGCTGATTACAAACATAAAAGTGCAATAGCCAAAAGAGAAAAATTAAAAAAGCACACAAAGTCAGTTGGGATAGATATATAAGCAGACTAGAATACGATATACATGGGCAGCAAAAAATAGCCTATAAAGTAATGAAACATCTAAATAAACAAGAAAAAGATACAATACAGATCAATGCAATTGAGGAGAAACAATGGGAAGAACATTATAAAAAACTGTGGTATAATGAAAATAAAATAACTAAAGATAACATATATGAGTTGTGAGATAGGAATAGATATGATAACAATGGAAGAATTAGAAGAAGTACTGAAAACAACAAAGAACAGAAAGGCAGCTGGAATAGACGGAATTAATATGGAATTAATAAAATATGGAGGAATTTTTTTAAAACTGAGATTATTACATTTTTTTAATTTATGTTGGAAACAAGCAACAATACCAGAAACCTGGACAACAGCAATAGTACAATCTATTTTTAAGAAAGGAGAACGTAAAGACTGCAACAACTACAGAGGAATAAGCATTTTAACTGCAGGCTATAAAATATACTCAAGAATCTTAACATTTAGATTAAAACAAATAACAGAGGTAATGTTAACAGAAGAACAAAGTGGATTCAGACCAGGGCGTTCATGTATGGATAATATATTTACGATAAAAGAATTTATAAACAAAAGAAGAGAATATAACATGGAAACACACATAGCTTTTATTGATTTTGTCAAGGCATTTGATAAAGTAGACAGAGGAAAACTCTGGACAATTTTAAAAGAAAAAGGAATTCCGAAACACTTAATAGCAGCTATAAAGAGTTTGTACTGGAACACAAATTTTGTTATAAAAACTAGAAATGAAGTAAGTAAAAATAAAATTCATACTAATCAAGGAGTTAAACAAGGATGCAGTATCTCTCCAGTTTTATTTAACCTATACATCAATGATATAATAAAAAAAATGGAACGAAGAAAGAAGAAAAAAAAAAGGAATAAAATTAGATAAAACACACTACTTGAAAACATTATTATACGCTGATGACCAGGTAATAATAGCAAATACAGAAGACGAACTTCAGAGGAATATTTTTAAACTACATAATATATGTGAACAATATAATCTCAAAATATCCATAGAAAAAACTAAGGTAATGGCATTCCAAGGGAAAAATCAAATCAGATCGAAAATAGTAATAGAAAACAAAATCATAGAACAGGTGAACCATCTCAATTATCTAGGATGTGACATTTCATTTAATTATGATAATGATATAAATAATAAAATAGCAAAATTCCAGGGAATATGTGGTACGATAAAACGAACACTAAATAACAAAAACAAGAAGAGAGACCCAACTGAAATTTTATAAAATGTTGGCAGTACCGGTACTGCTCTATGGTTCAGAAGCCTGGATACATAAAAAACAAGACCTAAGTAGGATAACGGCAGCAGAAATGAAATTTTTGAGATCTGTTAAAGGGTGCACTAAGGAAGACAGAATCAAGAACACAGAAATAAGACAGGAACTTGAAATA
The DNA here is from genome assembly GCA_030220185.1 of Diploptera punctata. Lineage (NCBI taxonomy): Eukaryota > Metazoa > Arthropoda > Insecta > Blattodea > Blaberidae > Diploptera > Diploptera punctata. The sequence goes on along the minus strand of JASPKZ010007294.1, from coordinate 818,981 downwards.
TTTGCAATAACTGATAAAATGGATACATATAGACAAAAATGGAAGCAACACATAGACAGAATGAATGAAGATAGATATCCAAAACAAATAACAAAATACAAACCTAAAGGCACCCGAGATGTGGGCAGACCTAGAAAGAGATGGGCTGAAGTCGGAACGGGTCAACAGACCTAATCCATGAATGAAGATGATGATGATGATTAATTTGATTTTCATATAAATTTCCCCTACGTGTGTTTTATTATACAGTCCATTGTGTCCCCAGAAGAGCCGAAAGCTTTTAAAGCTTTCATGGCTGGCAATGATATCTTAAATTAGATATCTAGCCTGCGACCCCTCTTTGGAAATCATCTAAATAAAAAAAGAACAATTTCCGGATACAAAAGTGTGTGATGTCTCCATACACGACAAACTTCTTTTTCTGCTTCTACAATCTTCTAGAATTGTTTTAATAATTTTTTCTAACTCCAAAAAAGACATATATTTTCCAAAGAAACAATAATATTTAATCATCTACAGAAGACTGTAATCAAACCAGCAAAGCAGAGAGACCTACAATCACTATTGAAGTTAGTTGATCATTCATTAAGACTACGGTATTCGCAAACTTTATATCCCAATAACAATATTTCTGACGAGGAAGAGTTTTTATCTGAAGAAAACGAACAAGAAGAGACTTAAACAGCAAATGTCCTGAAAAGTATATTTATGTAAAATACGTTGTGTGTAGTTACACTAAAAGTGAAATAAGAAATATTTAATTTGTTAATCTATTTTAAACTTAAAACTAGGTTTTAACGAAACACTGCATTTTTTCTTTCCCATGTTAGATAACTAAGGGTGGGGTAGGAAATCAATTTATATTAGGCCATATTGTATTTTAGAAAATAAGATTAACGTTTAATGAAAAAATGTATTTATGTTTGTATCTATGAAAGGAACCCCTAACTCTGCACATCACCTGTCTTTTGTCTTTCTTGCTTCTTCTTCTTCTTCTGCTTCATGAAATTAGGCCTTTTGACCTGTTTTCACCTCAAGTGGGATTTAATGAATCCTCCCATCTAGTAAATGGGCGTCCAACATTTCTATGTCCTATTGGTTTTTACTTTAGTAACAGCTGAGGGATTCTATCTGTATCTGTCTTTCTTGCTGATGTAACATATTTTAGTATTTTTTATGATTTTATTACATCACCTGTTATATTTACAGACTTTCTTATTCATTAGCCGCCATTCTGGATCTTAGAATTCCAACCTGTTTCAGCATTAAAAACTTTAACTACAAATATCTCCATTCCGTCATTCATGAGTTAGGGTGTTCTTGCAGAGTTGTCCTCAAATACGACAAAAAAAAATTAATAGTTAAATACGAAAGAAATAGTTTTGTCTTATTAAATAAATTAATAGCACTTTCAATGTAAAACCAAACGGTATCGTTTGAGACTCGTATTCGGCGGTCCCGATTTCAACCCCGGTGTCGATTAACCTTATCATCATCTTCCAGGCGCCCCAAATTAAGAAGTATGTTTCAATTCCGCCATGCCAGGAGATAATACCAGGAAGTCATCGAGACAATATGGTGGCAATAGTAAAAAAAATATAATTAAATCTATTAAGAATAGACGCTATATGAGCTTAGATGTAAAAGTGTCTATAAATAAAATGAATCGCATAACTGAAAATCACAATAATATAATTAATTATCCATTATTCATCTCAGCCATCTTGCATGTTGTTGTTTACTTCAAGATTCTGGAAAATATAGACCACTCGCGATATTTATAACAGATGTAAAAAACTTACACACGTAACCAGGCCTCCTTTCAGAGAGACGTTGGATGCATGTTGTTCGTAATGCAAGTTGCATGTTTGTGGCGTCACTTTGCATCTGTTTTCTCGTTATTTTTACTTTAATACATTAACTGTTGTCTATGTGACATCTTCGTACAAAGAAAATGTCAAAGCTTGAAATAATTTCACGAAAGTTTTTTTTTAAGATACAACGTAAGTTATTGATTTTTTTAATGAAATTATATGTAAATCTAATTTTTAATGAATTGTATGTCAAGAAGAGGAACAGTTGTTTCTTGTGAAAATAATGGTGTTAGAGATGAACTATATTATATTGTCGATAAAATTAATGTCATGTGATATTACATTAAGAACAACTCACTGACTAGACTCTACCTACTCAATAAAGGGTGGACCATAACCATACCTAAACATTTCATGAGTTGTGCAGGAATGTTGACTGAATGTTTTGATATAAGATACCTGGATGGTCTGCGGTGATTTACTTCACAGAAGTGAACTGTTGATGTGTTAGACTTGCAACATGACCTTTGGAATGTATTAAAATGATTTCTGTTAGATTATAAGTCAACTGTTCATCCCTTAAAGTAGGAAAATCATAAACTGGAATATAAACAATACAAAAAATGCACTAATACAATTTTTCCTTGACTGTACATATCCAGATCGGTATTCCACAATTTTCCCCTTTTTTCAACCAATCACCTTGAACATCCATATCGATTAAAATGAAACTGATATCAAAATAATGCTTCGTAATAACAAATAACGATCCTCATTCAGTGAACGAACGTCTCTCAAAGTTACAAAAACCACGAGATCAGGGAATTCGCACCATAAGTTTACTGGAAGGGGAAATTTACATCAAATAATTCTAGCGCATGCGCAATACAACTGCGTTTTGTCCACTGCCCAGCTATAGTAATGTAAGCTACGGTACAACACATTGTGATCTTACCAATAATGTACATACCTCTTATTAGTTTTGAACTGCCTCTATAGGTGACCCTGCATTTCTGAATATGTTTAGTATTTAATATCCGGTTCCGTCCTTTCTTTTCCATATCCCTTCCTTTTAACTATGATGTCACGCGCTCACTATTCCATCCGCCATACCTGATAACCTGGATGGAAAGTGTAACGATAAGTATGTCTGGGGACATACTTATGTATGTTTGTTTTAAGGCTGCATTTTGTTTATGTTAATACGACTGTCAATTTGCTTTATTTCTAAATAATGTATCAATCTAATGTTAGCTCAATGTGTATTTTGTATTTAGATTAATTTTCAAAAAATTAACTGTTTTTATTTCATCCGCTTTTTATATCTTTCTCTACATTCATGTTTATTATTTTTTATATTTGTATTCTTTCATCGTGTTTTTAATCTACCTAGCGTAACTCTACTCTCGCATTACCCTTGGAGGTAATTCCTAATTGGAGAGACAGAAACAATTTAATAGACAATGCGATTAAGGCAGATTTAAATAATGGGCCAACAAATCATCTTAGTCCCCCCCCCGTCATTGAGTATAAAGCAACTTTTCCAACTGTCCATCGCCATGATAAGGTCAAACTGTACAACGGCGCACCTTCAAGTGATGAGAGAAAATTAATTTGTATTTATTTATTTGTTTATTTTTTAATCTATCAGGATCCATCTTATCACGATCTAAAGGACACGCTTCATCCTTAACACAACAGAACACATTACTCTGTAATATGTCGCCGGAGACTATGGGTTCATATGAAAACACTCAGACTATTTCTCAACAATCAGTTCATATTATGGTTAGAGTTCAGTGCCATTCCATATTTATTTGAGAACGACTAACATGGCCCATTTCATCAATTGCTGATATTTTTTGAGCCATTTTATCTTAATATACAGTAGGCATGTAACTATAGATTGTTCAGCTGTAATAAAATAGCATTGAATTAATTTACGTAAATCACACGAGTGCGCTCTCTTGTAAATTACAATTTACTTTTTTTTCTGTTTTCTTTTTTATTTTGTTTCCTTTACTTGTTTGACTCTACATTTACACTTTTTAATGTTTTATTTTCCACACAGAGCTATCGCACACACTCAGATTAGGATGGAATGCGGATGTAAAATATCCGCATGCCGGGAATAACATTAGTATTGTAACGCAGAGAGTATGGAAACTCCTAATAGGATTACTAATCACAATCGAACCCGGACCTTTTTCTCGCGAAGAGCGTTTACTACGAAACCAGAAGTTTATGTAAAATTTCGGTAGCTAGCCGGTTCGAAACTAATCTGGAACTATTTTCCTAGGTTTTCCAAAGTCACTAAATCTAATGTTTCTAATATCGCTCATTGAGCATTTGAACTGAATTTTCCCAAAACTGCTTTTGAAGTTAACATAGATTTTCAATAGTTAATAATCCCCTTACTACTTCATGGCGCTATAACCGTCAAGAATCTGGGTCTACTATTGTTCTTCTTCAACCATGTACGCTAAGATAATTTTTAACTTTTCGTCGTCGAGCCATCTTGTACAAAGTCTTCGTACTCCTGGATTTCTTATAAACAGTTTATTCACACACCTATTTTCTTCTTTTTTGATAATACCCTAACTATTGGAGTCTTCGTTCCCTAATTATCGCAACTAATCCAGTTTTCTAATGCAATTTATTTAGTTCCTGATTAGTTCTTGCGATGTAGAAACCTCCATTTCATTTACAGCTCCATTAATACTTCTTTCTTTCCCACAGACACTTAGGACTTTTATGTTCTCACTTAATATCGTCCGGAGGTATCTGATCCGTACAAGACGACAGGTCGAATCACTGTTCTTTAAAATGGTATCTTAGATTTTCTTGATAACGTGACGGTTGAAGCAGCAAAAGTAACACGTATCACCCGAATGCATGTAGAGTAAGTCCCGTTTTGCTCTCTATATTGTTACATTATACTGTTACTAGCTTCTTCTTCGCCATCGCACTCTCTGCACATAAGCACTTTTACATTCCCCACGTCGTCTTGGCACGACCTGTCTGGAGAGGGATTTTAAACTTTGGATCAAACACATTTTTTTACAAGCACTGGAAGAACCTTCCTGAATGAAATGATCAGCTCAATCCTCCGAGACAACTCAGCGGACGGTGGGTATTCACTACCTTTCGTAAATTATATAATAGTACAGATTAGATTAAAATAGTTGTGTTCGGATATTAAGACCGTAACATAACAAATTTATTCTATGTTCATTCTATTTACCAATCTTTACTTTATGGCAAGAATTAAATTATGCTTAATCTAAGGTAATATCTAGTTACTGTGTTCGCGGTTCGACACACATCACTGCCATTTATTTCGGCTGGCCCGCCCCTCCATAAGGGTCTACAACCCCCATTTTGCCCCTTTCTGTCCTATGCTGATACACATGAGGAAGTGAGCCTATATAAGTGTGCCTCATTAGAGTATCTCAAACACATATTTTAAATACACGTGGATTGTTGAACTAAGCTATTTTTACCTAACATGAGATGAGATGAAATGAATAAATGAAGATAAAATTAAACGATGAGGAGGGAAAAGGAGTGAAGAGTGTTGGCGTGATTAAATTCGGGAAACACCCCTAGAAAAATCCGAAAAATCCCAGTGTGGCCCAAACCAATAACCCTTCCGGAACTACCAAGGATTCGAACCTGATAATTCAATCAGGGAAGCGGCGCGCCCGATATTTCTTCTATCTTTGGGTTGGTAGTGAAGCAAAATTTGTGGAAGATTATTGGATGTCATTCTTTCTATGTTGGAGCCAATTAGATCCAGAATTTTAAATTTTCTTTATAACACTGTAAATCTTTAATTCGGTTGTTATTTCTTTATTATATTTCTTATCTAACAATGTATAGCCTGCTACTGAACGAAAGAATATCATTTCAGTTATTTCTATTTTCCTTTTATCTGATCTATTAAGTGTCCAATTTTCACAAGCATATGTTAACACAGGTACTGCCATAGTTTACAATATTAATTGTACAATTGTAATGTTTATTTCTAATGTTCTTCTTATTGTTCAGCACATATTATAAAATTTGTTTAATTTTAAGTTTACTCGTATATCATTATCTTGGCAGTAAGATGCGTTAAACCCTACTTACTTACTCACTGGCACTATCGAATCCGTAGGTTCATGGCCGCGCGGACATAAGCTCTCCATACATCCCTATCCTGAGCTAACGCTTTCCAATCATTCCCTGTAGAATCTAGTTCCTTCAAATCATAGTTAATGTTATTCTCCAACCTCATTCTTGGTCTACCAACTGGGCGCCTCCCCTCTGGCTTTCCTAAAATAATTCTTTCATTCCCCATACGTGCAACATGTCCTGCCCATCGCAGTCTACGAGACTTAACTGTTCTTATTATATCTGGCATCCTATAAAGACCATGTAGTTCATTTGTTATGTAGTCTTCTCCATTCACCTCTCTGTTCATCTCTCTTTGGTCCAAAAATTTTCCTAAGTACTTTATTCTCAAATACTTGTAACCTCCTTTCCTCCTTTAAAGTAAGAGTCCATGTTTCGCACCCATATAATATAACTGGTAGAATAATAGTTTTATATATTTTCAGTTTAACGTTTTTTGAAAGGAGTTGGGACATCAAGAGTCTCTGTAATGCATAATAGCACGCATTTCCAGAATTGAGCCTATGTTTAATTTCTTTGTGCATCTCATTCCTATTTGTGATTATTGTTCCTAGGTATTTCAATTCAGCCACTTCCTCAAAATTTCCCTCATTTGTCATTAGCTGTCCATTTCCACTATATAATGTATTTCTACGTGTGGCCATATATGTAGTTTTATTGATATTTACTTCCAGTCCTAATTTCTTAGTGTTACCTAATAGTGTGTGCGTGTTGTCCTTTAGTATCTCCTCGCTATCGGCCAACAATACTACATCATCAGCATAAACTAACAGCTTATTAATACCATTGAGTTGTAAGCCTTCCTCATTCTCTAAAGATTTAATGGCATGCTCTAGTACAAAATTAAATAGTAGAGGAGATAGTGCATATCCTTGCTTCAACCCATTCTGGAGGTAGTTTAAATGGTTTACTTGTATCATTAAATTTTCATTGATCATTATTTTGCATTTTCTGTGGTTTAATCCTCCGAAAGCCATTACTATAGCCCCTCCGATATGCTCTTTTTGTATTTACTTATTACTTCATTTAATTGATGAATAGCGATTTCTAACTCGTCCTCTGTGTTGCTAAAGATCACCTGGTCGTCTGAGATCAATATAGTGTTCAAAGCTTGGTTATTAATTTTAAAACAATTGTTTAATTATTTTTGCCATTATCTAACGGCGTCGTCAGTATATACGCTGAACAATGCAGGAGACATTGGACATCCTTGTTTAATTCCTTGGTTTGGTTTATTATTTAATAGTAATACTGCTTAGAATTCCTTTCATCTTGAAATTAGGGGTTGCGAACGGAAGCGTCCATCAAAAGACTAGTTAATAATCTTCTTTCTGTTGTTAGTAGGCAAATGCCTAGTTTATCCGATGTTCATTATTGTCTTATTCAACATTGTAGGCCTATATATTGTGTCTGCAATAACTGATCCTCATTGTCATTATTGTAAATATTGTCAATTTCATTAAATATTAATTCTATAGTTATTTGTGTGTATTGTATGTATTTTGTTGAGTGTAAGGGAAGGTCTGGGAAACTTAAATCTGCCGGTAAAGTAAAGCTTTATTATTTTCATTATTATTATATTAATATTATTATTATTATTATTAATGATAATATTAATAACTAGTGTGTCAAGTTAGAACACAACGGCAGAGAGGAAAACTCTACTACCTGCTGTACGAAAACGAAGCTTCATTTGCAAGAGGTGTATACACAATACTGTACCTAAGCTATTCGTTATTTGCCGCAAATTTGCAGAAAATAAATCTTCTTTCTTATTTTTAATCTCTCTCTCTCGTTGTAAGTACTTCTGCCTGCCCGACGCCACACGGCTTTACAGTGAAACGACTTCTCACACCTGATCGCATGAGATATACTCTTTATTTATCACACACGGACATGTACAGCCTCCCAGAATGAGTGATCAGCTCAAAGCGAAGTCACCATTGAGACAACAAGAACATTTAAGATAAGGTACACCATTCAGCCATATATTCATACAAAACAATACGAATTTGATATGCATGAGTATGTTAGCCAAATGGTGTTCACGAAACATTTTTGCCTTAAAGATCCTTACCGTATGTCTTCTAGGTGACAAAATTCACACAACAAACTTGTCCAAACCAGGTCCCTCTGCATCTGACTCAACGATATTATCACAAAACCACATGCTGGGATGAAAATAAATATTAAAATATTTATCCGCATAAATATTAAATTTATATCAGTTAAATAAAATCTTGTATTTTTCCTACTCTTGTGCAATTGTAGGGGGGATTAAGAGAAAGGCCAAGGAAGACACTTTTTGGGTAAAGGAGTTTTATTATGTGAAGACCATCAATGTGACCGAAAGAAAAAAATAATGGTTTCATTGATGAAGCATTGCCCTTAGAAAAAATATAATTGTAGTTTGACCCAGTCGCCTCAAGAGACGAGGTAAACTCGCCGGCAATTGAATGACCTTCTAGACGAAGTACGCTCACTTAACACTGCCATTATATATTTTGCAATATTTTTACATCCCTTGGCAGGGTAATATATTGTTAACATTTATGAATAGTAGAAGAATGTGTTTTTGCCTTTTCCCTTATTGTGTTCGCAAGTACCGTTATCTTTTGTTTGCTTTGGATGTCTGAAAATAGACAATATAATTTACGGCAACTTAAATCCGGTTTCTGGGAAATGCATTGAGCATTTAAACGTGAAGTGAATGGGTTAAGGGTATTATCACGTTGTTAAGTTAAATTTCCTTTTATTACAATAAAGATATATTTTTCCTTTGCAAATTTCCATGTAATGACCTAGTTTTACAAAAAAAATAGACAAAACAACTCCCAGTCCACCACGGTTATGATATAAAATTATGTGCGATATAAAAGTTCAATGAACTCTATAAATAGTACCGGTCAATGCAGGGAACCTAACATATTTTCTAAAGAGAATTATTTTCGTAAAGTATTATTTTACATTATCTATATTTACTTAAGCCACCATTTTGATTAATATTAGACGTGGCACCTGGTATAATAGCAGCTTTGTGTCATCATCCTTGGACGTTAGTATAGTTTTCCATAACATGAAGTGAGGATTATTAAGGTGGAAGTTAAAACCACCTGACTGTTGAATGAAGATTCATAGTGACAGGTGCAGGAGACTATGCCAGACACCCGCCCGCCCGCCTCTTCCAAAACCTTGATTCATTCTTACGAAATGCATACCAGACAATGTAACATAGATATGCAAGCTCTACTCCAATTAATACAATAATGCCCTCTCCTAATGCTAAACACATTTTCCAAAATATTAACTTTTCAGTTAGAAATAATGTCATTGCTTCCGTCTCTAAACATACCGTCCACCATTGTGGTCTCGGGATGACATCGGCCCCGGATTCGAACCCCGGTGGGGAAAAATATCTTGTGGTTTGCTATTTTTTTTCTAACATGAAAGACATAGGCTATGTCGGGAAACTTTAAATCCTAAAAAGTCCCATCTGGTTATTATTAAACACCATTTCACATACCTACGACCTGTTTAGTACAATTGTATGAGTCAATGGTATATATTGTCTTAAATGTTGTGTTGTCTCAGAAGGGCCCTGGCATAGAACTGATCACTCATCGTGAAGGCTATCCATGTTCTTAACTACGTATCTGACCCAGAGTTTAAAAATTATCGCATGATAGTTCTTGTCCTTCTGTGGATTGAGGCGTGGAGCACATACGAGTACCTAAAAAGGGAATTTTAAACTAGGAAAATGAAATAAATATTATCTTACCATTCATACTATCCTATATGTCTTGGTTGGAGTCTCGATTTTGGCGGAACGATAACATTCATAGACTTTTTTTTAGAGAGAGAAAAGTGAGCGTAATTTATTCTCAAATTCCATCAATAACATGCACAGTAACCTTTTGTCATATGCATATATTTAGCTTTTCTCTATTTATCTCCCATAAAATTACTCTCGGAAAGCTATGTCCAGAATTGTTTAATGTTAATAGAGGTGTTTATATAACATGTCTATAAAAATACACATTAAAATTCAGCACAAAACGCTTTCTAAATCCCTTCCAAATGTTTTTATGAGAGCGTAGTGACTTCATTCTCTTTTGATAATTAGCTCAAAATAACGATATCGGATGCATGGTTATCTATACAAATCGCAAACAGAAAATCGACTAATGCTGTAGGTATACAACATTTTTTAAATAATTTTGCACAATGTATTACAACTCATTTGTAATATAGCTGAACAAAAAATAGTCCAATGCCATTTATATCTGAGTCATTTCTGGGGATTTAAATTTATGTATATTGAGTATTCTAATTGTATTTTCGTTCAGATGTACAAATTGAGAAATCGATATGTCAAGACCAGAAACATTTACGACTTTCAGAATAAACCATCATAGAAAACATGGTTATTTTATTTGTTTATCTAAGCTATAGATTATTCTATATCCACATAATAATGAAAGAAAACAATATGGCCCGTGATTTGTAACACGGCTCCAGCAAAAAGATAGAAATCGTATCAAGAGGTTATAATAATAAAACGTCATATCAGTCGTTGTCAACAAAGTCCATTAAAACATGGAAAGCCTTTCGTAACATGTTCCATCATCATCAGTACGTATTCGGCTACAGTATCTATTCAGTTGCTGCTAATGGAACATTTTTCGGAAGACCCTCACTGTTTTAATGAATTTAACTTTGTTGAGGACAACTGAGATCTCATGTACGGTACATATTTTATTATTCTAAACATTTATATAGTAACCTCGACGGTGGTTCATAATGAATTTTAAAATAACTGAAATCATCAAAAGAGAAGAAAGTCTGTCACGCAGGAATTGTGTAAACTAAACGAACTCCCTAGCAAGACAAATTTACAGTCCCATTATTTTGAGTTGTGGAATGTATACTTACTTTGTTAAATTGGAGAAACTCAATTTCTGATCATGCTTATTTTAAAATGTTAAACTGCAGAGAAAACAAATAATGCATAACCGTAAATAATTACCTATTTGCATAGGCCTATAGTTTTATAATTTTGACACCAATTTAAGTAATATATACCGTTTCATTTTTCCATCACATAATTAAATATATGAAATTAATGAAACTAGTGTATCTTATAGAATATATTTCAAATTTATGGGTTAATTAAATTTCATGTCACGCACTATGAAAAACCAAACAAGGTAGTTGCCAGAATCGATTTTAAGTAAACAAGTCGGATGTCGATTATTTTTTGGATAACACCTTCCTCTGTTTATTTTAATATGTACTGAGCTTCGTTGTCATCACAGAAAATTGCGACCGCTAGAGCGATTTTTAAATTTTAGTTTCTGATGAACTCCTTGCCCTAATGGACCGATTTTGGTGGTTAATGAAATCGACTTTACCTCTTTTAATGAATTGCTATGCGCTCAGTTTCGTTTCGATTAAACCAAAATTGCGCCCGCTACAGCGTTAAAGGAAACACACACATTATATATATATATATATATATATATATATATATATATAGGGCCTATCAAAAGTGAGGTAACACTTTCAATATTTTATTACACGAAACTACAAATGATAGCACTTTCAAACACACGTCAGTTTAAAGTCAAATCTCGAAGTTTCGTTTACACCTTACAGAGATTCAGTGTGTGAACCACGAGTGACTTGGCAGATAATCAAACTCTTCCCATATCCTCTGTGACCGTGGCGGTACCTTCTCGAATCCTGGTTTTTAGTTCCTCTAAATCACGTGGCAAAGGCGGTACAAACTCATGGTCATTTAGATACCCCATAGAAAAAAAGTCACATGCAGTCATATCGGATGACCTTGGTGGCCATGTCATGAAACATCTGTCCGTTACTCTAGCACTCCTACCCAACGATCAGACGCTCCGTATTCAAGTAAGCACGAACTGCATTGTGGAAATGTGGCGGAGCCCCATCTTGCAGAAAGATGAAATCGTCATCGAGATCTTGTCTAAGTTGAGGCACCAACCATTGCTCCAACATTCCAGATATGAATGTCCAGTCATAGTAGCCTCAATGAAGAAGTAAGTTCCGTACAGTTTTCGTTGCGACAATGCGCAGAAAACGTTCACCTTTGGCAAATCACGCTCATGTTCAATGATTATGTGAGGTTTCTGTGTATCCCAAACACGACAGTTATGCTTGTTAATTTTCCCACTCGTATGGAATGTCGCTTCGTCGCTGAAAATTAAGCGGCTGAATAAGTTATCGCCGTCTGCTGCCAGTTGTTGTAGCTGGCAAGAAACCTCGTAGCGCTTGCGTTTGTCATCCTCATTTAGCACATGAAGAAGCTGCAGTGTGTATGCTTGCTTAGCCAACCTCTTACGCAAAATCCTCCACACAGTCATTGAAGGAAGTTGAAGCTCATGGGACGCTCTATGGACTCGTTTCCTCGGGCTCCTTACGAATGCTTCTCTGACTCGCTCAACGTTCGCTTCACTCACCCTGGGACGGCCACTCCTCTTTTGCGGACACAAGCAACCCGTGGTTTCAAAGTTACGATACCAATGGTAAATTACCTTCCTACTCTTTTCCATACTTGGTCTGGAATTTTCGTTGCACATCCATAGTAGTCTTGTTTTTATGAAATTGTAACACGCAGAAAGTTCGTTCAGCGCAAGTATTCGCCGCCATTGTTGTAACTAAGATGGAATAATTGTTTTATTCTCATAACTACTCAAAAAATCGCCCCATTAATTTTAATTTAATATAGGGTAGTTCCGGGTGAGATGACCATACGGGTGTGATGGCCATAGCTTCTATTTTATGTTGGAATGACCGGATGTGAAAGCAACTCTGTAGGCGGTATGCTTTTGACTCTAGTAACCGATTGTTGAACACGTGTGGCAGTTTCGTGTTACAACTCGGCGACTTTTTCCTAATAATTGTTTTGTAACTGCTCAGATATTTTGTGACCGTCAATAGAAGTGAACATAAGTGCGACGTTTTTGCAAAATAATTCTCAGCAGCTTATTGTACGAGTAAAGTGGAACTTCTGTGATTAATAGAAAGTTAATATTTCTTATTTAATCATCTCCTGTTTTTTTTCCCGCACTATGGCCATCTAACCCTTAAACATGGGAGAGATGGCCACCTACTTTCAGGGAGAGTTGGCCAACTGTTTAAAGACGCATTTTTGTTGATTTTTTTTACAGTCTCAGCGGTGTAGTGTTATAGTATTTATTGTAGTTTAATTTTATTAATTTGTATATTAGTGGGAGTTGGCCTTCTGTTTTAGCAAGTCTACCATCCCAAAGATCCTGGTTTCGATACCCGGCTTTTCCTTAGAATTATTTTCAGGTAGTTGTTTGATTTATATACTGGCATATACCCTTACATTCCCGATGCCATTCCTGACTATGCATTCCTCAATTGAACTGCAAGTGAATCTACAAATGCAGAGAGAAAACAGGATGATCAATGTCAGGACACGAACGGAATTAACGCTTGAGGATTCTAATTCTGCCACCCCTGGGAATCTTAAGCCACAACCGAGTACTTCCAAATCTAACCTGGAATACACTCCTACGAAAATTCTGTCACCGGCACCATCCTTAAGCAAATTGCCAGCAAGCAAAAGGCCAAAGCTTCACGCTACTCTCTTGACTTCCCCCGAGAACATAGAAAAAGTGAGGTTTAAATCTACAAAAGCTGGCAATTGGGCGTAAATCCTTCAGTAAGCAGGTTTCGATGCTAACATTTCTTAGAAAACGATCAATTTCTAGCAGCAGCTCCAGCTCTGAAGAAAGAATCGTAATTAACGACGAGTCCAACAATGATGAATTTGTTGATCTCACCAACGAATTTGTTGGTTGTGGCGATGACTACGACAATACAAAGAAGGCAGTTGACTGGATTCAGTGTATCAGTTGTCAAAGGTGGCTCTATGAAACGTGCACTAATTTTATTGGTGTTTGTTTGCCTTGTGGGAAAATGATAACTAGGAAAAACTGAAATAATACAATTGTTTATGGAAAAATTTCCTTCGAAAATGATTGAACATTTTTATTTGTATTTTAATGCAAGAAAAGTTGTAAATTTTATGAAACAATTAGTATTTTTTAAATTTTATATGAAAATGTAAATGCATTAAACAAACAGATATATTTTAATAACTTTTGAGCGTATTTAATGACTTCAAAACTGAGTAATCAACACTCTCTACCCTATGGCCATCTCCCCCTGGCAACTAGGGAAAGATGACCAGTGTATTGTTTTTCAATAAGTTGGGTTTATTACTCTGAATGGCAATATTTCATCAAAAACACAAGGAATTATGTAGATTTACCTTCAATAACACCATTAAACTTTTGTTCACGTAATTATTCTGCAAATCTTCGATATTCTGAAACATAAAAAAAAAGTATGGCCATCTATCCCGGACAATCAATTTTAATGGATTTATTATTTTAATCATTCTTACTTCAATTATTGTAGGAGCCGTAGGAGGCTACAACCAAATTTCAATTCGTAAAATCCTAACTTATTCGTCAATTAATCATTTAGGATGAATAATTATAGTCATACATCTAGGTGACGCCAATTGTCGGTAAATTATGCAACTATGCGGTAGTATTCGAAACTTTGAGAGTTTGACTTTAAACTGACGAGTGTTTGAAAGTGCTATCATTTGTAGTTTTTGTGTAATAAAATATTGAAGGTGTTACCGGACTTTAGATATGCAAATTTTGGTCATGGTCATTATCGGTGTCTGTGAAGAATTGTAACAATTATTATTAAAAATCTTCTCATGAGAACAAACTCAATAGCTTGATTCCTTCGAAATACTAAAATATATTGGGCTGTATTATCATTAACGATTACCCTATCTTCGAACTAACTATTACTTATTTAAACTTTTTTTTATAAATGCTTTCTTTGAAAAACAAAATACAAGGACCAGTTGTAAGTGGGAGGAATAGGATTCGGATGTTTCTTCAGGAAGTCTAAATCGGAGACAGACGTTTAACTTTATTGAATCGGCTCAGGATAGAAACCAGTGGAAGGCATAAGTCGACAAGACGTTGAACGATAGGTTCTGTAAGCCATGTGATTAGTTTTAGATCTTCTTATAGGGGAGTAGTTATACACAAATTTAATTAATGAAAGATGATTCATTTCAAATTCTGAGCCACATTGCTTTAAGTATAAGATTTACAATATGATGATTTGTATAGGAGTGACATTATGTAAAGTAACACAGTACTGTACCGTGTAACAAAAGTTATTTTAGTTCTATTTGTGTGATTGTAATAAAATTATGAATTGTTATAATCTATACTTTTTTTGCATTTATGCAGTAGTATCCAATATATCCAGATAACGGAAAGTCAAATACAAGTGGAAGTAGTACTATCGGTATGCCATTTGCTTCAAAATATAGTAAAATATTATTTCAGAAAACTGTAATATCGTAACACATAAAGCGCCTGGAATAACATGAGGCTGTCTCATCTAGCATCATTTCTTGGAATCAAATTTACGTCCATAGCTCTACTTCAGAGATGTAGAAAGTCGACAATCTCTTTATGAATAACAAACTTTTACATCGTTATTAATATTTAATCACCTTTTATTGAATGTTGAACCCTAAATGGACAGGATATCTTTCGAAGCTCTACTTTCAGCCATATAATACTTTGTGCATGTAGCTATAACTCAATCTACGTTTTTTATAGTAGTCAGAACATTTACTTTTCTAAAATAGTAAGTCCCAAGTACTGTAAAATTTGTGGTATATAATTATATATATTAAATTTATTGTTGCATAACTGAATCCTAATTAAATTTAAAGTTATTGAAACCATTACTCAATTAGTGCCTCTTAACTCCGTAAGCACTGACGTTATACAGAGAGTGCATAAATTTAACCAAAGAAATATGGTTGTACAGAAGAGGTGTAGACAAGACATTTGAGATAAGGAACTTATAGTGTCAGGGGAAAAATACCTGATTTATCAGTTGATGCATTTGATGCCGATACCTATTATAGAGTTATCTTACCAACTTATTGTCATTACGGCCCTTTGTGTCTAACCATAGCTTCTCCTTTGTTAGGAGTTTCTAGACCAAGCTTATGTCGTTACGCTTATTTCCCTACAGAAGTCATGAGTGCATGTGGTAAGCATACCGACCTAATGAGACATCTAGTAGGCAAGGAAAGTATTATTTGCATGATGAAGGTCGATGAATTTTGCTTAGAGGTATATTTTTCAGGCTTAAGTTTATTTTAAAAGCATGAAAGTTTTAATACCCATGGCTCATCCCTCCCGGATGACTTGTTCCTTGGATTTTTCCAGCCCAATAAAATCCATCAACCACAGCTAACAATATGTACTGATGTAGGGTTGACTTAGGAATTAGAAGACTATTAAGAACTAATTAATCAGCCGTATTTTACAAATTTAATTTTTATACAATCTCTAAAATGTCTCATCGCTGTCGATATTTTAACACAAACTAAATTCGGAAAATATGTTTCATTAATTCGTATAAATCTGGACTTCATATATCCCCTATAAAATCTGAAACTATCTCGTACTATTTTAAGGAATATTATATGTCCACAGTCCACTGGATGAGTACTCGGAGTTCCTCAGGTTTTTATTTTGGCATCAAACAGCTTAGTGACCACGAAAATTAAAAATTCAACACTAATATCGTTCAATTTAGACATTTTATTTTTCATCCTATCTCAATCCTGCCCCCCCCCCGCGCATGCTGATGGAACCTTACCATCGAATTAAACAGCATCTAACTTACTTACTCACTGGCACTATCGAACCCGTAGGTTCATGGCCGCACGGACATAAGCTCTCCATACATCCCTATCCTGAGCTAATGCTTTCCAATCATTCCCTGTATTATCTACTTCCCTCAAATCATAGTTAATGTTATTCTCCCACCTCATTCTTGGCCTACCAACTGGGCGTTTTCCCTCTGGCTTTCCTACAAGAAGCTTCCATGCAAGTCTTTCATTCCCCATACGTGCAACATGTCCTGCCCAACGCAGTCTACGAGACTTAACTCTTCTTATTATATCTGGCTTCCTATAAAGACCATTTAGTTCATTGTTATGTAGTCTTTTCCATTCACCTGTCTGTTCATCTCTCTTTGGTCCAAAAATTTTCCTAAGTACTTTATTCTCAAGTACTTGTAATCTTCTTTCCTCTCTTAAAGTAAGAGTCCATGTTTCGCACCCATATAATATAACTGGTAGAATAATAGTTTTATATATTTTCAGTTTAACGTTTTTTGAAAGGAATTGGGACATCAAGAGTCTCTGCAATGCATAATAGCATGCATTTCCAGAATTGAGCCTATGTTTAATTTCTTTGTGCATCTCATTCCTACTTGTGATTATTGTTCCTAGGTATTTAAATTCAGCCACCTCCTCAAAATTTCCCTCATTTGTCATTAGCTGTCCATTTCCATTATTTAATGAATTTCTACGTGTGACCATATATTTAGTTTTATTGATATTTACTTCCAGTCCTAATTTCTTAGTGTTACTCAATAGTGTGTGCGTGTTGTCCTTTAGTATCTCCTCGCTATCGGCCAGTAGGTACTACATCATCAGCATAAAACTAACAGCTTATTAATACCATTCAGGGTTGTAAGGCCTTCCTCATTCTCTAAAGATTTAATGGCATGCCTTAGTACAAATTTAAATAGTAGACGAGATAGTGCATATCCTTGCTTCAACCCATATTGGATTTCAAAAGTGTCCGAAAACTCTTTGCCTACACGCACCCTACTCTTTGTGGCCATTTAGACACATTCGTATAAGTCTAACTAACTTTTTAGGAATTCCGAACTCCAACAGGATACTATATAACTTCTCCCTCTTAATTGAATCATATGCTTTTTTGAAGTCTACATACCGTTGATATACAGTACCATTATATTCCCATTTCTTTTCTAAAATCTGTCTTATACTAAAAATCTGATCCGTTGTAGACCTGTTTCTTCTAAATGCACATTGATGATCTCCTAGAATGTCATCAATATAGGGAGTAAGTCTGCTTACTAATATATTTGTTAGAATTTTGTAAGAAGTTGAAAGTAATGAGATGCCCCTGTAGTTGTTGCAATCAGTTTTATCTCCTTTCTTATAAATTGTACGATAATTGATTCCTTCCATTCATCTGGAAGAGCTTCTTTTTTCCAAATCATACTAAGCAACCAGCGTATTTTGTCCATCAATTTATCTCCCCCTGATTTTATCAGTTCTGCTGGGATCTCATCTGAACCTGATGCTTTATACATCTTCTATTTTTCAATCGCCATTTCAACCTCTAATGCACTTGGCTCTGCGACTAGCATTTCTGCCGTCTGTAAATTATCCTCCACAATGTCCTATTCAGCATCTAATGTATCACTATTTATCTCAGCAACAACAACAACAAATACCGATTAGACTCTAAATCCTAAGTTTAAAAAAATATGTAAGTCACGCCCTTCATCCCCAGAAGTGTACTATGGGTCAAAATTAGACTTAAATATTTTAGTACTACCTAAAATTAGCTTAATGGCCCCAAAAACAATGAATTAAAAATCAACCTTGGACATTTTATAAATTTACACAATAATATGAAATTTGGTGAATGACGTAGTCTTCAAGTAAGGTGTGGTTGATTTATTCTACTACAAAGAAATGTTTATGCACATAAACTCCATTTTAATAATATCACAAGGTAATATATTGACAAATAACGTATTATATGATGATCTAAATTGGTGTAACCCTTAAATACAATGGAATTATTTTTCTTGGGTTCAGTGGAGAAGATGGCACCAAAGTAATCTAAACCACCGCGCTTTTACATATTTCAAAGTGTAAAGGAAGCTCTGAGGCTAGTAAAGGTTGAAGGGTGGTCTATTTATAATATTAGCAAATATCAACTTTTATAAGATTCATGATGTGTTCCGTTGAGGTTTATTCAAAATTAATATAAAATTATAGAATATTCACCTGAAAGGTCCGTCTCCTCAACTTAATTATCATTTAACTGTAGCGCTTTCGGGACTTGTCCCATCATCGGCAGGATTCAAAACTGGTGTTTCACTGAAGATCTGGTAGAGGGGGTTGCATGTATTTTGTTCGTTTTCGTTTATCAGGCTGTCGTTGTGAGCTGCTTTCATGATTTCCATCTCTTCGAGTACTTTATCTTCGCTGGATTATTTTCTCTGTGCATTACTGTTAGGGTGTTTTCAATATTTAACATGCGATGTCCTTCATGGATAACGTGTTTTGCATAGCTTGATTTACCTTCTGCGTGAATGAAGTCTCGAAAATGTTCTTTGAATCTGATGTTAAAACTCCTGTTTGTCCTTCCTATATAAAATTTGTTGCAGTCCTTGCATGTCAGTTTATAAACTCCTTTGCTGTTGAAAATGTTATTTTCTTCAATGTTATTGTTTATTATGTTGTTTAATTTGTTATTGGTTCTGTATGCTATTTTTTACGTTTTTATCGGCTTTCTTTAGTGCATTGGCTAATTTTGTTGTTTCTTTTCCTGTGTATGTAAGTGTTATCCATGTTTTCTTGTTGTTGTCAGATTCTTTTTCTAGTTTAGTTATGTTGGTTATGTTGTTCTTCCTTTTTTGTTTTTTTACGAGCTTATCTATGAATTCTTCATTATAGCCATTGGTTTTTTGCCATATACTTAATGTAGTTGAGTTCTTGGATATAATTGTCTTTGCTTAATGGGAGTTTCAACATTCTACTGACTAAGCTATTAAATGTACTAATTTTTCTGTTGAAAAGGGTGTGTAGAATTTTTGTTTATGGCCAGAGCATTGTTTGTGGGTTTCCGGTAGATACCGATTTCTAGTTTATTGTTGTGTAGATTTTTGGTTATAGACAAATCTAAGTAGTTTATGCTGTTGTTAACTTCTATTTCTTCGGTGAAAGTGATTTTTTCATGCATGTTGTTTAAGTCTTGTAGTATTTCTTTTTCTTTTCTGTTTTCATTTTCATATATTACTAGTACATCATCGACATATCGTGTTATTAGTTTTATGTTGAATTTGTGTATTAGTTCCTCAAAATGTTTATTTTCCAGTTCTTGTAGGAAGATTTCTGCCATTATTCCAGATGTAGGACTCCCCATCGGGATCCCGTCTTCTTGAATAAATAGTTCATTGTTAAATTGGAAGTAATTTTGCTTTATTGTTGTTGTTATTAGTTTGTTTAACTGATTGATATAGTTATCTTCAAGTTTACTGTCTGTTAGTTTTTGTTTTATTATGTTTGCTGTTTCGTTTATCGGGATATTAGTGTACAGGTTTTTTATGTCGAATGACGTCATTTTAGTATTCCTATTGATTTCTAAATGCTGTAGTTTGTCTGCTAGTTCAAATGAGTTCTTAATTGTGTAACGATTTTCAAGTTTGACATCATTTTTCATTTTCTGAGCGACTAATTTGGAAATTTTATAGTTAGGAGCATTCATGCAATTAACAACTGGTCTTATGGGAATGTTGTCTTTATGGATTTTTGGAAGGGCTTTCATTACTGGTGGTGAGGGAGTATTATTTACCCATTTGGCGTTTTTGTATTTGTTATGTTCATTATTGGTTGTGTTGGTGATTAGAGGGCACGATTTTAGTGCTTCTTTTATTTGTCTGCTATACTTTCCTGTGGGATCTTTTTCTATTTTAGCATTTAGAAATCAATAGGAATACTAAAATGACGTCATTCGACATAAAAAAACCTGTACACTAATATCCCGATAAACGAAACAGCAAACATAATAAAACAAAAACTAACAGACAGTAAACTTGAAGATAACTATATCAATCAGTTAAACAAACTAATAACAACAACAATAAAGCAAAATTACTTCCAATTTAACAATGACTATTTATTCAAGAAGACGGGATCCCGATGGGGAGTCCTACATCTGGAATAATGGCAGAAATCTTCCTACAAGAACTGAAAATAAACATTTTGAGGAACTAATACACAAATTCAACATAAAACTAATAACACGATATGTCGATGATGTACTAGTAATATATGAAAATGAAAACAGAAAAGAAAAAGAAATACTACAAGACTTAAACAACATGCATGAAAAAATCACTTTCACCGAAGAAATAGAAGTTAACAACAGCATAAACTACTTAGATTTGTCTATAACCAAAAATCTACACAACAATAAACTAGAAATCGGTATCTACCGGAAACCCACAAACAATGCTCTGGCCATAAACAAAAATTCTACACACCCTTTTCAACAGAAAATTAGTACATTTAATAGCTTAGTCAGTAGAATGTTGAAACTCCCATTAAGCAAAGACAATTATATCCAAGAACTCAACTACATTAAGTATATGGCAAAAACCAATGGCTATAATGAAGAATTCATAGATAAGCTCGTAAAAAAACAAAAAGGAAGAACAACATAACCAACATAACTAAACTAGAAAAAGAATCTGACAACAACAAGAAAACATGGATAACACTTACATACACAGGAAAAGAAACAACAAATTACCAATGCACTAAAGAAAGCCGATAAAAACGTAAAAATAGCATACAGAACCAATAACAAATTAAACAACATAATAAACAATAACATTGAAGAAAATAACATTTTCAACAGCAAAGGAGTTTATAAACTGACATGCAAGGACTGCAACAAATTTTATATAGGAAGGACAAACAGGAGTTTTAACATCAGATTCAAAGAACATTTTCGAGACTTCATTCACGCAGAAGGTAAATCAAGCTATGCAAAACACGTTATCCATGAAGGACATCGCATGTTAAATATTGAAAACACCCTAACAGTAATGCACAGAGAAAATAATCCAGCGAAGATAAACGTACTCGAAGAGATGGAAATCATGAAAGCAGCTCACAACGACAGCCTGATAAACGAAAACGAACAAAATACATGCAACCCCCTCTACCAGATCTTCAGTGAAACACCAGTTTTGAATCCTGCCGATGATGGGACAAGTCCCGAAAGCGCTACAGTTAAATGATAATTAAGTTGAGGAGACGGACCTTTCAGGTGAATATTCTATAATTTTATATTAATTTTTATTAGCAAATACTTCATCATTCCTTAGAGCACGCTAAAGGATTATGCCATAAAATTTTCAGGTGATCCTCCTTGTGCAACGGTGATCAAAATAGGAAAACCTTTTGTTATGCCACAGGAAGAAGTAAAATTAGTACATTACATCACCACGATGCAGGCAGTAGGCTTTGATCTTACAGTGAACGTAGTCAAGCGAATAACCTGCAGGCAGGCCGAGATTTAAAGAATAAACACTCATTCTCTAGAAATAAGGAAGTGGCTGGTTGGTATTATTGGGACAGTTTTAAGAATCAGTGCCTTTTCACTCACAGAACCACGAAAAAAGTTATGTATCAATATAGATTCCATAGCAAACAGTTATGATTGATGAATTTTACGAGAAAATATAACAGTTAACAAAATATTTCAATTAAACTGATAGGCCGTCTCGGTTGTGGAATTCCGATGAGACAGGGCTCAGTTATATAAATGAAATCAGGAAACGTTTTAAGTTTATATTTATAAACAAAGCTTTAGAGAAAAGGGAGTTACAACAACTATCATTCGGTGCATCAATGCTTCTGGAATGAGCACTGCTAAAATGATCGTCTTCAAAGACGTCCGGATGAATGACAATCTCTCCAAGTCTCCTATAGGTTCATTAATCCGTCTATATCCAAAATGGTGGATTAATGCACATCTCTTTGTCGAATGATTCTGCCATTTCTTAGAATCCATCCCACCCTAATGACACATAATTATGTTCATGCTTTTCCAAGGCAGCTACTTGAGTTCCGAAGTTCTTTCCTTGGCATCCGTCAATAACGTCCATATTGTCAGCTTTCTAGCTCCCACACATATTTTCAACCTCTGGACTTTACAAGTTTAAAAACCATTGAAAGAATCGTAGAAAAAGCAATTAAATCTGCTCAATGTGTCTGCTGTACATCCAGGATGAGTAATTTAATAGTAACGTGCACTCTTCACCATGACAAGTGTGGACGAATCATTTCGTGTATCCTTTCACTCTATGTAGGCGAGTTCTTCAAGCTGTTCAAGGTTATCTTTAATTTCTATCTAAAAAGCAGTTGCAGGTAATTTGTAATTAAATGGCGCTAATAAAACTTGTAATTATATAAATAATAATATTTTATTTTACGAAGAACATATAAAACTTCACATTTTTCACTTAATAAATACTTATTGAAACTTATTCACTGTATAATATTTATATTATGTGTTGCACACTTTCACTTTAATTTATTACACCATTTGTTGACTGACTGGGTCCAGCATGCATCTTGCCCACATAGTGGTTAGATCCCAAGTGGCTTGGGAATGATCCACCAAATTAGCAAAGCTTCCAGTTATCAGATGAGACGGGGTGTTTTTTATACGTCTTCATCCGTAGCTAATATTTTTAATTATTTTTTGTATAATCTACATCTCTCAATGCATGGTTAATTTTATTTTCCAATCTCATTCTTCTTCTGCCTACTGGGCGCTATCCCTCTGATCATTCTACAGCGAGTTTCCATGCCCCACTTCCATTCTCAACTCGTCCCATATGATTTGTCCATCTCAGTATACGAGACTTAACTCTTCTTATTATGTCTGGTTTCCCAAAAAAATATTGTAGTTCACTGTTAAGTATTCTTCTGCATTCGCCTGTCTGTTTATCTCTTTTTGGACCAAAATTTACCTAAGACATTTATTCTCAAATATTTGTAATATGTTATCCTCCGTTAAAGTAAAAGTCCCCTCCGTTAAAGTAAAAGTCCATTTTTCGCATTCATATAGTATAATTGGGAAAATGACAGTTTTAGTTTAGCGTTTTTTGAGAGAAGTTGTGACAAGATTCTCTGTAATGCATAATAGCTTGCATTTCCAAATTGAGCAATGTTTAATTTCTTTCTGCGCCTCATTCTTTTTGTAATTACTGTTTGTAGGTAATGTATTTGAATTCAGCCACTTCTTCAAAAAGTATCTCATTGTCATTAACTGTCATTTCCATCATTAAATGTATTTCTATGTGTAACCAGATATTTAGTTGTATTGATGTTTCATTCCAGTCCCAATTTCTTAGTGATACTCAATAGAGTGTGCAATTTGGCCTTTAGCATCTCCTCGCTATCGCCTAATAATACTTCATCATCAGCATAAATTAACAACTTACGAACATCGTTGAGTTGTTGGCCTTCTTCAGTCTCTAAAGATTTAATGGTATGTTCTAGTGAAACATTGAATTGTAGAGGAGATGCATCTCCTTGCTTTAATCCATTGTTAATTTCAAAAGCATCTAAAAACTATTTTGCCTACACGAACTATACTCTTTGTGCCTTTTATACACATTCGAATATGTCTATCAAACTATTTAGGAATTCCGAATTCCAGTACGATGATACTTCTCCCCCATGATTGAGTCGTATGCCTTTTGAACTCTATATATAATTGATGCACAGTGCCATTGTAATCCCATTTATTTTTTAAAATCTGTCTTATACTAAAAATGTGATCTATTGTAGACCTATTTCTTCTAAACCCACATTGATGATCAACTATTACGTAGTCAATATTGGGAGTAAGCCTGAATAATAAATATATTTGTTAAAATGTACTAAGTTGAAAGTATTGAGATGCCCTTGTAGTTGTTGCAATAGGTTTTATTTCCTTTCATATGGATTGTTACGATAATCGATTCTTTCCATTCTTTTGGAAGAACCTCTTTCCCCAAAAAATACTAAGCAACTGACGTATCTTGTCCATGAATTTTCTCCCCCTGATTTTATCAGTTCTAGGATCCCATTTGAACTTGATGGTTTATACATCTTTAATTTTTCTATCACAATTTCAACCTCTAGTGTACTTGGTCCCCAATTTCATTCCTAATTATGTTTCACTTAGTCCCTATTCCCCCATACAATTCTCTGATGTTCCAAATTTTTTACATTCAGTTCAAGATCATCAATCTAATCTCCCAAATATGTCCTCATTTAACCCTTTAATAACCTACTTGTTTTCCGTCCGATGTTACTCAATTGTTCTAAATTTACTTAATTTGACTCATGTAACTGATTCATTTTTGCTAGCTTTCTTTTCCTTACAATGTCGGTATATTCCTCATGAAACCATTTCTTGTTTTACCTCTTTTTTAAATATAACTTATGCTCTCTGATGCTGACAATTTAATAGAAATTCTAGTAGTCTTTCATTCCTTATTTATATCAGTTTCTTCTTCGGTTGCCACATTTTCATTTGAAGATTCCAGTATTTCAAATCTAATGGAAGTTTTTTCTGGTATTCTTGCGCCAGTTATCATTTCTCATGTTTCTTATTTAATTTTCCTCAGAATCAATTTTAGCATTTGTTCCTGTCATAAGATTCTCTGATTTTCACCCTGACCGAATGATTACCTGAATTACAATCTATCCCTCAATTAACCTAATGTCGATGATGATACTGTGTCAGTATTTATCCACTAATACCTGATCTATCTGATTCAGGTGTCTTTATGAATACCCATTTGCTGGAATGTAGTGCTCTTAACAACAAGATTCTTTGATGTGGGAAAGGTGACTTAATGTAACCCTATTGTCGTTACTATCTTCATGAAGACTGAATTTGCCTATTTCGGGCCTTAATATAGATTATCGCCCCATTTTTGTACAAAAATCCCCTAAGACAATAATCATATGATATCGTGAAGACTTATCAAAAATGCATTCTATTTCTTCATAGAACTAATTCTTGATCTTGTCATCCTTATCTTCTACGGGACCAGGCATATTATGGTTAAAAAATTATGTCATTTAAAGTACACCCCGGATAGCGGAGAGGATCCTCCTTCGGACTAAAAAAAAGTTCCAAATTCAGGTCTCTCTGCACCCCCATAGTATAATGCGAAGCTTCCTGATTCCCGATCACCTTCTCCTGGCCATCAAACTACCTGTAAAACTACTATATCCAAGACTGTTTCATCTAATCCCCGTGTTAATATTTCTACCGCCCCACCACTATATAATATCCTATATTCCATGTCCCTAGATTGAAAATAATGAAATAAAAATGAATGTTCTTCCTTTATTAATATTTTTATAGCCGATTAATGTTTTAAATTCTTTGTGAAGAGCATCTAAGATTGAATTTCATAAGATGAAAAAGCTTTTTACCTTTATCTTTAAATTATTTACTATTTTTTATGGGGTTCAAACTTTTTTTATTTCCCTTATTATTTAGTGAACATATTTAAGTAGTCACAAAGTTAAAAGAGGACTTTCTAGGAACATGCCCCAGTGATTGAGTTTTTCCCATGGATTTCCTGAAGTAGTCCCCTCCCGGAAGACCAAATAAGGGATTATTTTACCTCCACAAAACTGTATCCCAGTGGAACCCATATCCGCATTTCTTGACGGTAGTAATTTTACAGTGAAATATCGTCACTCTTTCGATCAACGTACTTTTTTTGTCTGGTTTATTTCCTTTTACATTTTGATAACAACGCTATATCCGGTATAGCTCTCGGGGTCATTTAAGCACGCAAGCCACTCCAACCACAAGGTGGAGGGACTAAATATATGGTCACACAAAAAAATGCATTATATATTGAAAATGGACAGTTAATGACAAATGCGAAAAAAATTAGAAGAAGTGGTTGAATTCAATAATTACAATTAGAAATGAAGTTCAAAAATGCATTAAACATAGGCTCAATTCTGGACGTCCATGCATTAGAGGGACCCTTGACATAGTAACTTCTCTCAAAAACATTAAACTGAAAATATATAATACTGTTATATGGACTCTTACTTTAAGGGAGAAGAAAATATTACAAGTAGGCCTATGTGAGAATGAAAATTTTAGGAAAAATTTTGGAACAAAGAGAGATGAAAAGACTGGAGAATGGAGGAAGACTTCATAACGGTAAACTACGTGATATTTATTGGAATCCAGAAGTTATATGAAAGGTTAAGTCACGGAGACTGCGATGAGTAGGACATGTAACACGAATAGGGAATGAAAGAGGAACATGAAAGCTCCTTGTAGGAAACCAGATGGAAAGCGCCTAGTAGGTCGCCCAAGAATGGAGTGGGATAATAACGTTAACCATGATTTGAGGGAAATAAATTAGAGAAGAGATGTTTGTAAAAGGTTAGCTTAGGATAAGGATGTATGCAGATCTTATTTCCGGGCGGCCATGAAGCACGAGTTCGTAAATATCATCTGATAGCGAACGCCTAAGAACATTAATATAAAAAACTCTGTATTATTATCTGGATATAAGACCGGTCAAGCGATGAGGATATAAAT
Source organism: Diploptera punctata (assembly GCA_030220185.1). Taxonomy (NCBI): domain Eukaryota; kingdom Metazoa; phylum Arthropoda; class Insecta; order Blattodea; family Blaberidae; genus Diploptera; species Diploptera punctata. The sequence goes on along the minus strand of JASPKZ010007294.1, from coordinate 791,605 downwards.
ACTCCATTTAATGACATTAATGGATGTAGCGAAATAGATGACATGAGTATCTAGAAGTTTATGGTAGGAGAAAACGGGAGAATCCCCGATAAAAACTTTTACTGGCTCTAGCATGAACCCCACATGGAGTGACCGAGACGCGAACGGGACATTCCATACGAAATCGGCAAAAAAATTGTGAAAATTGATCTCACATCTTTAAAAGTATACCATTTTTTTTACAGTGAAACTTTATGATATACTGAATATCTGAACCGAATTTCAAGTCTTCGCTTGGTGTAATTAAAGAGTAATAGAGCTGTCAATTTATCGTATTGTTTTAAATAGTCTCTTTTATAAAATACATTTCTCGAAGTATGGCTATTCCCTCAACTAGAAAAGGTAGTCACATTATAGATGATTTTATACTCTATCGCTTGAAAATTAGTACCTTAATATTTACGTTTTTCTGAAGGGCGTAAATGCAATTAATATGCAATTGACCTTCCTCACCAAAAATTTTATAAAATCAAAAAATGCCACATCATTACCTGAACACCAGTTAATTTTTTTGTAATTAGTATTAAAGTGGAGTGTTCAAAGGAAACTACTAAAAATAATTATTTTTCCTAAATTCCCCTATGTGTAGACTGCCCGCAATACCTTTCGCGTGAGTGGAGATCGCGCGCTCGTACAAACAATGACGGAGCTACTTGGTAATAGTCCTTTGCACACTTACAAATATTTTTATTGTTATTATCATCATTACATTATTTTTATTATCATTATTACAATTATTACATCATCATCATCGTGGACTAGTGGTTACTCTGCACGCCTCCGATTCCGAGGTTCGCGGGTTCAAACTCGATAGGAATCAATGGCATTTTAAATGCGTAACAATTCTGAATGTAGATTTCTCCAGAAGGAAGGAAATCCGTGAGTCCCGTGTCGTAAATTTATGGTACGTAGGAGAACCTCGCGCTTGAAATAAATTGCTACATAATAAACGTCATTAAATTTAACAATCTTTATTGATATATTCAGTAGGCGGTTAATTTTGTGCTGAATTTGGCTAATGTATAGTTTAATTTAAATTACTAAGCACCTACGCATTCAAGCTGGTAGGCCTATTAAAAATATTTTCTTGAGAGTAGTTTTGTAATGTGTTGTAATATTTTGTACTTGTACCCTACACCAATGTCGGATGTTGAATATTGCAAGTAATGTTAAGCTATCGATAATAATTTATAACAATTTTCATGCTGTTACAAGTAATATTTAAGAGGTATAAATATACAGCCGGTGGAAACATCAGGACCATCTTCGCTAGGTTTACCGTACAGGCCACATGGCCTAAAACGAATTTGTTCATGATGATGATGAAATATACAGCATTTTATTGGCTTGGTATCACTTGATCTTGCATCCCCTACTCATGACATATCTAAGATGATATTAAAATGCACGATAATATTAGCTTTTATTATAAGCTAGATTATTATAGTATTTAATTTAATGTCTGAACTTCCCATTATTCACCTTTTATAACACAAAATTTGTATCTCTACGATTATTCTCTCATTCCAGAAACATTTAAGAAATTGTAAAATTATATATTAACACATAATACTGTTAATAACTATTGTATACTAATATATGCATAATTAAAATTATATTTAACTTCTAACTCGCCATTCAGTCTTTGTAGATCTGCAAACTTGTTAGTTAAAAACAATAAGATATTATTTTTAATTTCACTGTGACACTTAAATGACGAGATGCATTAAACAAACACACTGATGTAAATCAACTGTCTAGTATGTAATCTGAACTTGAGAATTGTTGATGTAAAACAGATGTTTAAGGAAGACTTGCTGACATTGCATTATCATCGTTTGGTAGGAAGTGTTACGAGTATTAAAACATTCGGTTTTATTTGGAAGTCATATCTTATACAATACTATTTCGTCAACATTATCAGGGTACAATACAATACACTGAATAAAAAGTTATTTTAAGACTGAAATTAGTAATTATAACATAATAAAAATTTATACCAGTTTATTCAATTAATGACGAAATAGTTTTTATTATATAATATTACATTTAAACTGTAATGAAAAATTTGCAACAAAATAAATAATTTGTTTTAAAAAAGGACAGAAGATTACGAGTATTTGAGAATAAAGTTCTTAGGAATTTTTTTGGATCAAAAAGAGATGAAGACAGGTGAATGGAGAAAACTACATAATAATAGTGAGCTACATGATCTGTAGCCTATAGGAAGCCAGCTATAATAAAAACAGTTAAGTCTCGTAGGCTGCGGTGGGCAGGAAATGTGGCACGTATGGGGGATGAAAGAGGTGCTTGGAAATTTCTGGTAGGAAAACCGGAGGGAAAACACCCAGTTGGAAGATTCAGAATGAGGTGGGAGAATAACATTATACATGATTTGAGGGAAGTAGATTATACAGGGGATAATTGGAAAACGTTAGTTCGAGATGGGATGTATGGAGAGCTTATGTAATGAACCTACAGGTTCCACAGAGCCAGTGAGTGAGTTAGTTATAAACAATTTGTTTAATAATTCACAGTAAACGTAAGTAACAGAGCCTTTTACTTCTCACTTCAGCAATAAAATTTGATAAATAAATATCTACTGCGTAAGAATTAAAATATCGCCACTTTTATAAATTTACGGTATTGTTCCATTAAGCAGAACATATAATAATCTACCTATTCGATTTAATGGCAGTTGAAAAAGTCACTGATGAAGCTCTTTCAATAAAGTACGCGCGCGACCTTGGTCGTGAAATGAATCTGCTGCTCCGTGGACCAGCGAGTTTTTTTACGAAAATAGAATAAACAACATTTATATTGTCTGAACTATTCAACTCTCCAAAAAGGTAATTGCTGGAAATTAATCCTTATTACGTGAGTAGTATCCTGTATTTTTTCCGTTTTCATTTTTTGATATGTACTGCAGTAAACCGCCATAAAACACAAAATTGACACCGAAAATAAAAATATCCTAATTATTAAAATAACACCCTTAAACTACATGATATCACCTATATAAATATGTTTGAAACAAATGTTTGCTATTTACTGTTTCAGAAATATCAGTTAGTAAACGTTTTAGTTTATCATATTTACGATAATTTTAGATCATCATAACTACGAACCTATGAATGATAAAAATTAAATTTCTGTATTAATACGTTTATAAATGTATTCACTATATTTAGGGATACATAAAATTAAAAAAATAAATTGCAAGATTTTTTTCTGTCCGATTTGATATGGATTGTCCCGAACTCAGGACCCAGTGGTGGAGGGCGAGTGTCTAACCACTTTCGCCTAAGAGGAATAGTAATATTATATTTATACTGTATAATCAATTTATATGAACATAACTTTACCCTTTCAAACTGTAATTCGCAAAAGATCAAAAAGCGCACCTTGTATTAAATTTATTGGTTAAATGCCAATAAGACTAAAGTGGTGTTTTGGACGTCCCTGAGAAATCGATCACGACGTATTGTAGGCGGTTCGTCTCTCTCTCTCTCTCTCTCTCTCTCTCTCTCTCTCTCTCTCTCTCATCTCTCCCTCTCTCTCCTCTCTCCCTCTCTCTCTCTCTCTCTCTCTCTCTCTCTCTCTCTCTCTCTCTCTCTCTCTCTCCTCTCTCACACTCCTACACCTCTTCGTCCTACTGTCGCTAACACCCATTATCATTTCAGCAGTTAATAGCCAAGGGTAATTCCCAACAATTAGCCATGTCTTTGAGATGAAGATACGGTTGTGTACAATTCCTGCCGTTCCGCAACTTGAATATTAAGCGAGTACTCACCCACAACTACTGTCTTCAATTCTCTTCCTTTTGCGACTTCACTTTTATTAATTCCATTATTATATTTTATGTTTTACAGTCATTCTTTCTCCAATCTCTGTCGTCTCCTCGACTCACTTTCATAATCATTACCTTATCGCAGTGTTCCCCTATTTTTTTTTTTTTGTTCGCATATCTCTTTCACTTTAAAAAAACAGATTATCAAATGCTGATTCGGATTAGTTTCTATTTCTCCTTCTAGGTTCAGTTGATATATCCAAAGTTCCTTTGATACCCCTATATTTCCTTAAATAAATATTGTTATTTATATTAAGCCTCGTTGTGTTGTCTCGGTGGAGGCCCTGACATTGAGCTCATCACTCATTCCGGGAATCCCTCCACGTCCTTGAGCGGTCAAAAAACTATGTGTGTGATCCATAGATAAAATATTTCTCCCGACAGGTCGTGTCACGTAAAAGTTCCTATAACGGGAGAGGTTAAACTGCGGTAATGGAGTAGAATAATAAGCCTCTGTATTTGAATCAATAAATATTATTTATTTAGGTTCTTTAAACAAACTTACTTACAGCTTAAAATGTATTATTTTTCTCCAGCATACAAAGTTACGGAATTGTTTGGTTGAGTTGAAGAAAACAAATGCATTATTTATTTTTTAAAAATGTAAGTCCTCGGATGCTCTCATAACTATGGAAGAATGCCTGGTGATCCGGAGAAGAAGTAGATTTTTTACCGTTTATTCTTCTTTCTTCAGTCCATTATACTTTTCATTCTCTAGCCAATTACTGACAACCTGTCAACAGTTTTAATAAAGAAAGTAATTGGATTATCTAAGAAAGTATTTAACGAGAGAAAAAAAGTATACATAGAGAAGAGATGACGGTTTATAAAGTTTTATAACTATATACATAAGGACTTTATTAGACTAAAAGTAAGATACATACAATGTTATTTACAAATATGGGTCACACGGGCAGTAAGTTGTAGCCTACGTGCTGTTGACAGTCCGTTACAATAAGTTAATATTTGGTAATAATATACTTAAAACAAAAACACAATAATATTACAATTACATAACAATACAATTACATTATACATAAACTTAGTTATGTAGAATTATTAAGAATTAATGGTATTGCAATTTAACATATTTATTTATTCCTGAATGAGTGTTGTTCTTATTTTCCGCGTTTTGTTCACAAATTTACCCACGTTTATCCAATTATCTGGGCTTACCAATAACTCGTAGCATGCTAATCTTTCAAGGTTTGAATTTAGAAATCTTTCCGGTAATAACTGACGCTTCCAAAACTCAAAATCGTTACATTTTCCTAATATATGTATCTCGTCTTCAAAGCTCCCGCACATTGGACATATTCGTATATCGTGACCGTCGCTATTTTTTTTTAATTTCCATGCCCCTAGCCTAAACCAAAAAGCCCTGATCTCTCTTTAAATACTAGATTGAGTATGTAAGATGTCCCGCGCCGTAGCCGAGCGGTTAAGGTAGGAAGCCTTGGCGCAGAGTTACGGGACTTGCGGTGGTTCGAGTCTCCATGGGGGAAGAAATTTTCTCATGGTATTTCGGCCAGTATGGGACCGGTGCCCACCCAGCATCGTGAGGCAATTGGGTAGCTACAATAAGTAGCGGCTCCAGGTTGAGGAACCAGCTATAACGGCTGGGGGACTCGACATGCTAACCACATGTCACCCCTACACTGGCTGTTGATCAACTACCTCTGTGATTGACACATGTGGATGTGAAGGGCCAGCAACCGGCTGGTAAAAGGGCAACCGCTGAAAAGTGGAAAGACCATCAATCGGAATCGGAGTATGTAAGATTCTTTTCCCCAAACTTGTTTTAGGTCTCTTTGTAAAAACAGTGAGCGTTTTCCCGCACATTCGGCCAAAATATTTTGTCGTTTTATATCTAAGTACCTCCTTCATATTTTTCTCCACACATTCTTGCGATTTTCAGTCCCTTTTTCCCATACCCAACCCATCCCAATCTTTTAGAGTTCTCTCCTAACTTCGTCTGCCCAGAATTTCATATTTGCGTTCCTAATTTGGTGATCGTAACAAATTGCTCTGAGCATTGTTTGTTCACCTTGGATTAGCCGCAACCAGTACTTGAGTATACGAATTTTGCAGTTTATGTCGTCCTGAAATTACCCAAATTCATATAAAATTCCACAGTTAGAAACGGCCTTACCAAGTCCTGTAATATATTTTAGAAAATGCATATATACCTTATTTAGTATTTCCTTTACCTTATTTAGTATTTCCTTTCTTTGAAAACCCCAAATCTCACTACCATAGTTCATTACTGGCCTCCCCATCGCTCCATACATTTTTTCTAACGTACTAACAGGAATATCAGGCACTCTACCCAGAATACTGAGAATACTATTAAGTTGTCCCCTCCCTTTGAATAATGCTATATCAATATGTTTCTTCCACTTTCCGTTCATTTTCAACGTCGTACCAAGATATTTATAGTGTGTTCTTAATGACTGTGAGAGTTCACTAGTAGCAAAACTGACATAAACAGAATGGATGCAAGTATAGTTACACCATGACTGGATGCAACAGATTAATTGAACAGACAAGTAGTCCTACGTGAAGAAAATAGCCCGTTAATCACCAGAATCAATTATAGAAAAATTTACTCCGTCACAATAATGTATTTAATATTTAGAGAAATATAATTGCTGTAATTGTAACAAAATATTATGAACTAGAAGAAACATTATCGAATTAACAAAAAAAACTGGAGGAAATAATGGAGGGATGAATAACTATTAAAAAAGAGAAAGAAACAAATTAAACCTACACTATATCATCATATTACTTTATATATATATATATATAACTTATATATATATATATATATATATATATATATATATATATATATACATTTCGAAAATAAAAGTTGGAAATCATATAACAAAGGGATTTACTATTACAAAAGGTTTAAGGCAAGGTTTAAGTTTATCTCCAACTCTATTTAAAATTTATCTCGAAAGAGTACTAAGAGACCGGAGGAAAAAATGTCAAAAAATGGGCATACCCATCCAAAATACACATGTATATTCACTAAATTTTGTAGATGACCAGGTATTAATAGCACAAGACCACGATGACATAGAATATATGGCTAAAAAAACTAAAAGAAGAATATGAAAAATGGGGACTTTATATAAACATTGAGAAAACTAAATACCTGTGTATAGGAGAAGAAATGGACAACATAAATTTCAACAATGGAGAAGAACTAAAACCTAGTATTGCATGCACTTATTTAGGAACAAAATTAGACCATTCAGGCGATAACACAGTGGAAATTAAAAATGGAATCGCACAAACAAAACAAGTAATAAATCATTTAAACTCTGTCTGGTGGAGCAAAAAATTACAAAAAATAGAAAATTACAAGTATATCAAACCATAATTCAGAGCATTTTAACATATGGTGCTGACGTCTGGCAAATTCCTACCAGGGAAATAAAAGAATTTTAAGTACAGAAATCGATGTTTTAAGAAGATCAGCTGGTAAATCTAGAATGGATAGAATACGAAATAAAGAAATAATATTTAGACATTACAGAAAAGATTACAGTGGTATGACCATGTCAAAAGAATGCCAGAGCAAAGATTGCCAAAAATTGATATGGAATGGATCCCAATGGAAAGGAGGAAGAGAGGAAGACCGAAGAAAACTTGGATAGAAGGGGTACAAGCAGCTATGAATATCAGAAGAATGGAGGAAGATCAATGGATGAACAGAGAGGAATGGCGTTTGGTTTCCGGAAGACGGCGGCAGCTGCCATGATACCGGATGATGATGATGATGATATATATATATATATATATATATATAATTCTTCCAGGAAACATGAGTTGATACAAATATTATTCACCTCACTTTATTGCGAAAAAGTGCTGTCTGACCACTCTTTCTGCTTGCCTATATTTTCAGCGATATTTTCCAGATTTTCCTCAGTCTTCCTCTTCTCTTTTGTGTCTGATGGTTCCAGTCGAGTGCCATTTTTGCAATGAAACTTAAATTTAAGTAGGTCCAGTAAAATAGAGGAAAAATACAAAATCTCTCCAAGTGCGACAAAATCTAATGAATGAAATTAAGTATTGAGCATAACACAAGAAATAGTAGATCGGGTGTGTGTAATAAATAGTAAGACAATAGGGAAATAAGAAAAATGGGAAGAAGAAATAAATAAGTAAAAGTCTTGTCACAGAGCAACGGGACTTATGCTGGTTAGAATCCCCATGATGGAAGATGGAATTTCGGCCAGTATGGAACCAGTGCTTACCCAACATTGTGAAAATTTGGATAGAGGCTCTAGGTTGAGAAAACCAGCTACAACGGCTGGGGATCCCGATGTGCTGAGAACATGTCACCCGTATGCTAGCTACATGATCGTCTACCTGTGTTATTAATACATGTGGATGTGAGACCAGCAACCGGCTGGTAGGCCAAGGACCTTCTAGGCTTGTCGCATCATTGTGTAACTACAGAAGAGGATAAAGAATGTAATTTAAAGATACTATATGAAATTCAAAGCTTTGAGAACAGTGAATTTTATTTAGGTGAAAAATTGGAGTGAAATTTCAAACATGAGTATAAGAATAAGAAACAGAAGAAGAATAAGATGTAATATATTTGGAAAAGAGAAGGGGTTACAAAAGTTGGAGTTGTCTACTAGAAAAATCGAAGACTAACTACAAGAAGATTAACGTAAATTGAAAAGGAAATTTAAGTATATTAAGATGATAGAAAGAAGAGGGAATGAAGACAGGATACTAATATTGGGTTTAAGGCAGATCATTAGAATCTTGTAAAGGACATGAATTTTCTATAAAATATTATTCTCTTCTTTCAGATACTCTTTTCAATAATTTCTGTTGCATCTGGCAAAAGACTTCTTTTAGATGTTGGATTCAAAAAGTTATTAAATGGATTAGAGTAAGAAATGAAAATAAATAATGAGAAATTGAATTGTGATATTGCGTGTAAATGACGAGATGTCTATTGAAAACAAAATCGTCATTATGTTGCGTGGAATACGTTTCCCCGTTAAATTAGATTCCGGGTATCACAATAAGGATATTAAATCAAGCGGAGAACCTTGTAAAGATTGGTGTTAAATTCGAACAATGCACTAAGGGCCGCAAAGCATGTTTCATTGCAAACTTTTGCGGTCTGTGGGAAGTATACATCGTATTTCGGTATGGTCAGTATTCTGTGAGGCTCAAGAGGTCAGACTGAGGCGTGGGAAGCAAACAAGTGGTAGCTCCAAGGTTAGTGTACTCTTCGTCACCTCATCAACATCTATATCATTTTTATCTTCCTCAATTAGATTCCTGGTTCTTTCGTGACCTTGAGTATAGCTTCAAATGGACAAAATAATCTGCAATTTACATATTTAGATGAACATATATATATATATATTTATATATATGGATCGATTAAGAAGAGTAACTTCTGACTCTTGTGGATATTGTAGATATGTTCCAAAGGTAAAAAATAAAGTGATCCCACTGCAGACTTAGAAGTTTCTTGTGATAGTAGCAGGTTAAGGCAAGCAGCACGAAATGTCAACCCTGGTTTCCCATAAAGATCAAGTTGTTGACTGTTACAGAATTCTCTAACCACCTATTTCTTCGTTCCTCTCATAAATTAAGATACATTGTGATATGTTTATCATCCATATAATATGACCGAAATATTAGTAGATAAAGCAAATTTATCCTATGCAACAACTGTTTTTAATAAAACATACAATTTCACTTCCAAGGAATAGATATTTGTTTTCAAATCTCCGATGAAAGAATGAAATTTCGCTTTGACCCGACCGGATTCTACAAAAAGAAACCAAGCCACAAGATAACTGAACTGAGAAAAATCTATTTAATTAAATGTCAACAAAAAATCACGCACAAAAATAAATATTTACTTATTACTTCAACTAACAGAATATCCACTTTTTAAATTATAAGTCGACTGTATATTATTAAAAATTAAAATTTGAGCACGAAAATGAGTTTATGTAAAAAATTTGTTTCATATAAATATCTCCTGATCCAACGTATGGGAACATAAAAAGTGTTAACCATTTAATTTGTGAAAGTCGGGATCAATAACAGAACATAATGTAATTTAATGAGACGCAAGGAACTTTAAAACGCACCAACTTTAATTCATATTTGGACACCAAAGTTACTTCTATAACATTTCGTTGTTTAGTCTTGAGGTGACCACTATTCATTTTATATAAAAATGTTTTAAATGGCTTCATAAATATAAGCAATATTATTTAAGAATTCAGAGAGAATCAGAATTTATTTTATACTTATATATAAAAATGTATATAGGGTAAATCCAGCTTACTCCGTGATAATTTGTATTTCCTGTTTCACGGCATTCCTTCTGCTCGTGGTAACTTAAAAAATTGTCAGTAGATGACAGGAACGTGTAGTTCCACAATGACAGCGATCTGCGCGCTCTGACCGTTCTGTGAGAGTTTATATTACTTTTTCTTTGTCAGTTTTGCTTTGAAAGCTTGTGGTGTCTGTTGTCTTTGTGCTGGTGCAGTGTATTTATTTTTTAATTTCTTACACGTTATTACCAGACTTAACAGAAATTGGCAAGTGTTTAATAAATATTATTTTAAATTTTCAATCTTATTGAGAAAATACTTCATTTTATATAGTCTTAACAATGGCAACACATTTCTTAGCTTTTTTCATCTTTATTAGGTGACTCGAAGCTATGGCGCCAATTACTAAGAAGCAAGACAAGAGGTCTTACACATCTCAAACCATTAAAGAGGCTCTCAAACGTGTCAAAGAGGATAATTGGACTATCTACAGAGCCAGCAAACAATATGGAATCCCGCGGAGCACATTGAAAGACTATGCAAATAAATATTCAGACAATCCTTGCAGTGCTAGTGTTTCAAATATGGGGAAAACTTTCGTAATGCCTGCCGAGCATCGATTCAATCGTGAAACGAAAATGGCTGGTTGGTATTGGTGGGATAAATTTAAACAAAGATATAATTTAGCTTTAAGAACCCAAGAAAATGTATCTTTAAATAGGGCTGCCATGACTACAAGAACCCATCTCGAGGATTTTTATGTCAAATTGGAGTCTTTGTTGAACAGCCTCGGCATCACTGACAAACCATCACGGCTTTGGAACTGTGACGAGGCAGGGTTAAGCTATGTTTTGAGAAGTGGTAAAATCGTGTGCCGTGTGGGTAAGAAATGTGTTTACCAACAAGGTTTTGGAGAGAAGGACCAAACTACCACTCTCTTATGTTGCATCAATGCCTCCGGAATAGACATCCCATCAATGATAATTTTTAAATGTGTCAGGATGAACGACAGGCTGGCTGAGACTCAGATCTCTTCTTTGATTGGCATCTCCAATTCTAATCTTTTTCTGGAATGGTTCCAGCATTTTATTGACTCCATACAACCACCAAGACCCGTGGTCTTATTCATGGACTCACATGCCAGTCATGTCACCCCAGACGTCTTGTCTTTGGCAGAAGTTAATGATATCCACATTGTGACATTTCCGTCACACACGATGCACCTTCTTCAACCACTCGACGTCGGAGTTTACAGACCACTGAAGGAAGCCTGGAGGAAAGAACTACCAAAATTCATGGTTCAGAACCCAGGTCAGAAACCTGACAGATACAACTTCAACAGGTTCCTAGCTGTAGCGTATCGTGCAGCTTTCCAGGTCACAACAGTGAGCAACAGCTTCTCGAAGACTGGGATATTCCCTTTAAACACGTCCAAAGTGTCAGATGAAGCTATTCCTCCCTCTCTTGTAACCGAGGCAACAGGTTCACACAGAAGAGGAGCTAACACCAACTAGTGTTAATGAAGTGCTGTCATTACCGGTCAGCAAGGTGACTCCGAAGAAACCAAGAGGTGACCCAACAACAAAGGTGTTATCGCCAAAGGGAGAAGCCTCAACTTCGAAAATTGGCCAGAAAAAGAATCCACAAAATAAAAAGGAAGATGTTTGTGGATCATGTGGTGGACTCTACTTGGAAGATATGAAGAAGAAAAATGGCGCCAAATTGATCCAGTGCCAGTTTTGTCTTGTTTGGTACCATGAAAAGTGCCAGAATGTAATACGTGTGCTTCATTTCATGTGTGATGGCTGTGAGGAATCAGATGATAGTGATTAAAAACAAAACAGTTGACTATCACGGAGTTACTTCTATAGTATCACGGACTAACCTGAATATCACGGAGAAACCTGTTTTGTGTACAATTATTTTGGATTAATTTATTTTGTTTAAACAATAAAAATACCAAGTTTATACATGAATGTTTTGATGCACGATCATTTCTCTGTATGTTTTCAATGCCAACGCTTTAAAATTCATAAAACTAGTATACATAATGTTTAAAAAACCTTAGTATCACGGAGTAAGCTTAATTTACCCTAATATTTTTTATATAGTCAAGATATTTTTTCTGTATATTGTTGTTAATTTCTTAAGTTTTTAAAATTTTCTCGAAAAAACAGTTGTAAACCTATTTGAAAATATTTAACAGATTATTTAATTATAATACTTCAATTGATTAGTGATGATCAAGTTATAATTTCAAATTCAGAGAATAACTTACAAATTGTATACACGAAATAATATATTTAAAAAATTTGGAATGGGAATATCAGTACAAAAAATGAAAAGTAATGGCATTCTTAAGAGAAGATCCAATCTGAAGTACGATATTACACAATAACCAATCCTAGAATAAGTACAAAATTTCAACTATTTAGGTTGTGAATTATATAATAAAAATGAAAAAGATGTGAAAAAGAAAATCGCCAAATTTACACAAATCTTAAGAATAATAATAAGTTATACATTAAAGGCTAAATTAGTATAAAAATCCACAAGAATAAAAATACATAATACTTTGGAATTGCCCTCCATTTTATACGGAAGTGAGATTTGGACATGAAGAAAAAGAGACAGAAACAGAATCAAAGCAACGGAAATGAAATTCCTCGGGAGGACAGCAGGATACATTCTTTCAGTTCGAAAAAAGAATGAAGACATTTTAGAACAATTAGAAGTAGAATCAGTAGAAGAAAAACACAATAGATATATATTAAACTGGCTGGACCATGTAAAAGGAATGAATAATTCCGATTCGAATAAGGGTCTTTCCACTTTTCAGCGGTTGCCCTTTTACCAGCCGGCTGCTGGCCCTTCACATCCACATGTGTCAATCACAGAGGTAGATGATCAACAGCCAGTGTAGGGGTGACATGTGGTTAGCATGTCGAGTCCCCCAGTCGTTATAGCTGGTTCCTCAACCTGGAGCCGCTACTTATTGTAGCTACCCAATTGCCTGAGTGGGCACCGGTCCCATACTGGCCGAAATACCATGAGAAAATTTCTTCCCCCATGGAGACCCGAACCAGCGCAAGTCCCGTAGCTCTGTGCCAAGGCTTCCTACCTTAACCGCTCGGCTACGGCGCGGGACATGAATAATTCAAGAATCCAAAAATGATGATGCAATATAGTCCCAAAATACCTCTTAAAATACTTTGGATGAGGCCGAGAAAGGTCTATAAAGGCCTAATTCGTGACATGATGATGACGATGAAATTGATTGTGTTCTTAGATTTCTAATTATCCAATCGTATTTATAATTTTATATTAATATATTAGCCAATCAGAAATTATATTTTAGTCATGTGACTATCGAGAGAAGGAATAGCTTTTCTAAGGTATTATAAGACATTGCTTCTGGTGAAATAATGGCGGTAGGACGCACGTTAGGTAATTTTTCGGACTCTCTCTGAATGGGTTGAGTCAGTTTGATATACAGGCCGAAGTTTCAAATATTTTAGATAGGTAAAATATCAATAAATCAAGTAATTTAAGAAACTATATAAATCTAAATATTTAACGGTTATGCGGATAGTGAACTTTTGATTCAACCGCGAATGAACAAGTTTCATTTATAAATTTACTTGTGAATAAAATATCTAGTCACTAGTTTGTTTCACATATAAACTTGTTATTTATTTAACTGGTTCCCTACTAGATTTCACTTGTCCTCCCTCAAGAGCGTCATTATTGTTCTATCGAGTTAATTCTTCAACTCTTCTAGCTTCTTCAAAATAGCTTCCTTTACGTGGGCATGAACTACAAATCCATGTAAAAAAAATAAACATTACATGCCGCCATCAGCGTGGAATCCAAATAATCAGCTTTATCATTCAAGGACGCTCTCTATGCCCTTAAGTGATCAAAAGAGTACGTACATGATCAAGACACCTCTCCAAATTACTCAAGATGGATGTGAGGCCAATAGGCGGCAGAAAGACCAAGGACCTTCAAGACCTGACGCTCCATGTAATTTTTATTGTTAGTAGGAAATAAAATTATAATACAGTGACAGAAAGCAAAGCATACAATATTATGTATGTAATGGGCCATGTTGATAACTTATAATAAAAAAACACACAAATACTCACAAGCATTTGCGGACACAGTCAGTTTGGTGGAAAGGAGTATTCAATTATTTTCCTCCTATTTAGTTTTATTTTCTTCAAGTGGGACCTGACACCTGAAAAAGTACCAAGTCTAACCGGAAGCTATATATTTATTTAACAAATATTTGATGTCGTATGAGATTATTCCAACAAAAAACTTGTCTCCTTTATTTTCTTCAATATTTTGTATATAATAACTTAGTTAATTAATCAATGTTCGTTAAAAATATTTGATTTGCTAGATAGCAAATAATAATAATAATAATAATAATAATAATAACAATAATTAATAGTCATAATAGGAATAGTAGCAGTAGCATAGAAATATACTGGTCAGGAAATGAGACGAGACATTTCCTAACACTGATCCTGAAGAAAAAATTAGTATTGATTTAAAGATTTGGAAATTCTTTACATGTGACGCGAAACATTTTTCTAAGTTCCAATCATACACCATACGCACGCACCAACAAACGCGAAGGGGTTCAGGCCTACAGGATATTTAACGAACCTAAAAGCTAACCTAACACATTTTCACTGTAACCTGTGCCTAAAAGCTAACCTAACGCAATTTAAGCACTCTAACCTGTGAAAAAATGCCACGCCCAAAAAATAGATACAGCAGTAAGTTCTGACATTCTGAAGTATATGTGTACAGTTAATACCCTGTGTTGGATACACTAGAACACGATTTTCCTTTTGCTTAGAATATTCGTTAAAATCAATATGGCTACCACGTCTTCATGCTACGTATGTAGTTAAATATCATAGGAAAATATACTGAAATAATCGTTAGAAAAATGCAAAAATCAATGTAAATGGTGGGAAATAATTTGCAAAATGGAATCCTAGGAATCAAATTTGACAGGAGTTTATGAAGGAATTTAAAAAAAGTTGCGTCACATGTTGTAAAGAATTGTCAAAGATTTCAATATGACTTCAATTATTATTTGGTAATCCATCGGTATACTACAACGCTAGACAGGGCACAATTCCAAAAAAAATCATTTTCTTCATCACCGTTTGGGCCTTAAAGTTTCCTGACATTTGTCTTAAAGATGAGTAAGATCCCAGAAAAAATATATCACTCAGGAAACTTGTCCTGGCGGGTATCGAACACACTGTGTAAGAGATAGCGACGCTACCGCCAAGACCACAACGGTGTACAAAATTGAAGTTAAATAACGTAAATGTTAAAATATAAAATTAATTAAAGATATAGTATTCCTTGACTTCGTTGAAGTTTGTTTAAAATTGTAGGTCTTTCTGAATTATTTTAACAAAGTTAAGGGATATGGTATCTTACGGATATTAATTTTACGGTGTTATATTTTTTTATTCTGATTTATTACTAATCCAAATATATATATAGGTTCAAGGCCATGCTCCATACGTCCATATCATGACTTAAAGTTTTTAATTATTCCCAGTAAAGAAGTGTCCATGCCTCTATTTCATTTCCCATTCGTGCCATATGTCGTCTCATCGCAATCTACGAGACTTAACTCTTCTTTTAATATCAGGTTTTCCATAATGTTCATATAGCTCATTGTTACGAAGTCTTCTCAATTCGCCAGTCTGTTCGTCTCTCTTTGGTCCAAATACTTTCCTAAGAACTTTATTTTCGAATATTCGTAATATTTTCTCCTTAACCCTATGTTTCGCATCCATATAATAAAACTGGGAGAGTAACAGTTTTATATTTTTTTTCAGTTTCATGTTTTTTAAGAGAATTTGTAACAAATGTCCCAATAATTCATAACAGCATGCATTTCCAGAATTCAACCTCTCTTTAATTTATTTGTATATATCATTCCTGTATGTAATTATTGTTCCTATGTATTTTAATTCATCCACTTCTTCAAAATTCCCCTCATTTGTCATCTGCTGTCCATTTCAATATTATATAATGCATTTCTATGTGTGAACATGTATTTAGTTTTACTATTGTTACTTCCAGTTCCCTTCAGCATCTCCTCGCTATCGTTTAATATCATATCATCAGCATAAATTACCATGTTATTAACACCATTGAGTTGTAAGCTTTCTTGGTCCTCGAACGATTTGATGGAATGTTCTATAACAAAATTGAATAGTATAGGAGATAGTGTTTCACGTTGCTAAAACCCATTTTGAATTTCAAATGGATCTGAAAACTGTTGCCTACATGCACCCTATTGTTCTATTTAGACATATCCCAATACAAATGAATGTGTGTGTGTGTGTGTATATATATATATATATATATATATGTGTGTGTGTGTGTGTGTGTGTGTGTGTGTTTGTGTGTGTGTGTGTGTGTGTGTGTGTGTGTGTATGTGTGTGTGTGTGTGTCTCTGTAAATTCAAGAATAATAAGTAAATTAAATTATACAGAAATTGAATTTTTATGACGTTCAGCTGGGATTTCGAGAAGGGACAAAAATCAGCAACAGTGTAATTAAATTAAATATGAATGTTCAAACTTCAATTAGGCCTATTGTACGTAGATTTCATAAAGAACTAAACGTTATGGTAATGTTAAACGAATGGCAGAAGATAGATTCCGGAGAAAAATACTAGAATGGTTGCACCTGGTAGAAGAATAAGAGGGCGGTCAAAAATAACATGGAATGATGGTGTTTTAAGCAGTATGAGGGGAAAAGGATTGGTCGATGAAGAGTAGAAAGTTGAGAGAGGGAATGAAGAAGATTAAATGGCGACAGGAAGATTTATTAAACATTATGGAAACTGGTAAAATATATACGGAGAAGGTCTTCCGACCTATGGACGGGCTAGCGGGAGAAGCGGATGCGATCGCTGACTTCTCACTCCGCGTCACGCGGCTTAGCAACTGCACGCCTCAATTCAATGCGAGTCATAAACTCGCGCCGCCGACATATTGAAACTTAACCGCCTGGCGAGACAGTTGAGTTACATGCTTGTAAGGTGAAAAACGCGTTGTGTATTCTCGTATTAGTGGTCTTAGTTCATACCTATTATGCCTCGATCTGTGTTTATAGTACTGCATATCCTCGAAACCTCTTACTAGGGAATTTTCCGAATCTTGTTGCAAACAAAAGCGTCTGGCTAAAAAAATCGTACAATATTTTGAGTTTGCATGTTGTCTCTCTTATCAAAAACTTTATTATGTGTGTGTGTGTGATATCTAAGTAATTCTAGTTATAAAATTGAATGTTCGTTTATTTAACGACTCTTCTTAATAATTCAGTTCATTAAGCGTCGAAATTTAAATTTTACAATGAAAGGCCAATAAAATTTTCTTCAGAGGGTTTTTATTTCACGCTCCAGGATTTCTATGTGCTGGACACAGGACCCATTACTTTTTTTTTTTTCAATTTCAAAGGAACATATATATATATATATATATAGGCTATGTAGGATTTTTACGCCAATACATTTAATTGATCCAGTCGGGTTTTAACCTAGGAACCTCTATCCTGAGGCGAATATGATAACCTACCAGTAGTCCAACTACTCGTTCACTCAAGTTGTTAAAACATGATATAAGAGTAACTAATTGTTAAGAAAATGTTCTAGCTCTCTCTCTCTCTCTCTCTCTCTCTATATATATATATATATATATATATACAGTGTTCTTCATTTATAACCTAACGGGCACACGGCGTTTTGCCTGTGCGTAGTTGGTGTGCCACAGCCGGCTTTGCTCCTACACAACCGCGCTTAAAACATATATAAAGTCGCGGTACTTTCATAGTCTCGTAGAAGAGTATGAGTCGCCAAGGTAATATTTATATTTTAATTGTTGTTTTCTTTAACTTTGTTTGTTATTTAAATACATAGTTTATTACTCTTGTTATTTTTGTGAAGTTATTTAACTTAATGCTGATATAATTTATTATGTTTTATGATGATTATTATTGTTACGATTATTATTATTATGATTATTATTGTTATAATTATATTATTGATTATTATTGTTATTATTATTGTTATTATCATTATCATTATCATTATCATTATTATTATTATTATTATTATTATTATTATTATTATTATTATTATTATTATTATTATTATTATTATTATTATTATTATTATTATTATTATTATTATTATTATTATTATTGTTAATATTAGTATTATTATTATTATTATTATTATCATCATCATCATCTTTTCCACCACTGAAGAAATTATCATTTAATGAGGATGACGGAGAAACGTACAATTTTAAGAGAGTAAAATTTAGACGAAATAAGCGCGAGTTTTGAACGTAGACCAACAAAATCCATACCAAAATTAGCATGAGATAACGGTCATCCCTTGCTGTTGTTGCCCGTGGTCGACTTGTCCGGCTCTTCTGTGAACAGTGTCTGTTCTTTGAAAACGATTCCAAAGTCTGGAAATCACGCTTTGAGACACCCCAATGGCTTGTGCCACCTCTTGTTGTGTCTGTCCAGCTTCCATCCTTCCTATGACCCTCCAAGCCATTGGTTCAGGTAAATCACGTTGTCGAGGCATTACTGTCCCTAAGGCAAGTCATTCACTAACTGAAAACTGGACTGGATTTAAAAACAGCAACAAAACATTCACCTCCACACCACCCTTTCACATCAACAGTACAGACACTGCCCTCTGGTGTGGTACCGAGGTTACGTAACAACTTCAAACTCTTGTTTACATTATCCTTGAATAATAGAAAGTGATTGCATCTAATACTATTCCAAAAAACATAGTCTTAATAGGTAATTCTACAATATCCCCTAATTTTTTTGAGCAGTGTATAAGGTAAGATTTTTATACATGCCTATATAAGGCCTATATAGGCCTATATCATAAATATACAATTAATATATAGGGTCTATTATTGTCCTAGATTGAAGTTATATTAATTGAAATATATAAAAAATAGCTGTAACACATTTATATAAGATCTCTTTGCAAAATCATAAAATATAAATCCAAATCTCCGAAGTTTAAAGTAAGAATACTAAATAAAACCTTAAGTTGTATATGGCATATGACCGTGTAATTCCCAATAAGAACCACTACCATGGTTGCCACATGGGAGGAAAAAAAATAGAAAGGGAGAGAGTATTTGTCCAACCAAGCTTAAAGGTACTCGCGCAATAAAAAAACAAGAATGATATGAATTTTATATAACGATAACGACATGGTTATAGATATTGTCAGACTATTAAATGGGTGATCACTCAACATGTTCCTTGCTGCAGAAGTGGAAAGCAAACTAAATTCGAGAGCATCAGATTACGATGTAGGCCTATAGATAGACCTACGAAAAACAGGTATAGTAAACTGCAAATCCAAGACATCTTAACGAAGTCAGCGATGCTAAATAACCATTATGCCAATGCTAATTATGTCATGTCCAATTTGTTTGAAAGGAATTTATCAGTTATGTGCGGTGGTCAGAGCAGCTCTACCCCAGTTGTATGAAGAAAATATGACTTGTAGTATATAAAAGTGTACTGCTTCTTATTTTATTTTTTTATTCGGTAAATCTGAGTTAGCCTACCTTGCTGTACGAGGTAGTTTTTCTCGTTGAAAAGTCTGCACGAAAATGATTTAGTATGTAAATTATGCATTATACAGTCCCTTACATTCATTCTTTCTAAATTGACAAATCACATTCATCAGTAACATTTTAAATCATTAATAACTCATTTGAACGAACTCAATATCGATATTAAATTCAACTGTCGCTTTCCATAAATGATATATACACGTTCGTAATCATTCAATTGTTGTTATTCAGATATATAATATACATAAAGCTTCTTAAATTAACAGATACTTTTTTGTAAATTGTAAAAAAATAACTAACATAAATTAAATATTAAAGCATTTGGTGGAGTAAACAGGGAAATATTGTGGAATATCTTAAAAGAAAAAGGCCTCCCTATTCAGATTATAGACACTGTAAAGAGCTTGTACTAAGGAACAAATATTTGTATTGACTCTCAGTTGAAAAAAATAAGAATTTTTTTTCAAATAAACCAAGGAGTACGACAAAGATGTTCACTCTCATCTATATTATTTAATATTTATATGGACGATATCCTAAAAGAATGGAAGAAGGTTTTAGCTAATGAAGGAATATGAATTGATAATAAAGATAAAATAAATGCTTTATTATTCGTTGACGATGTTGTACTTTTAGCAGAATTTGAAAATGAGCTCCAAATGTTAGCATATAAATTTAAATTAATAGCCAATAGATATAATTGTAAAATATCAATAAATAAGTCAAAAGTAATGGTATTTATTGGTAAATATAGAATTAGATCAAAAATTGTACTGGATAACAAAATAATAGAACAAGTATCACATTTCCAATATTTAGGATGTGATATAACTTATAGAGAAAATAAAGATATAGAAAATAAAGTAAATAAATTTCAGGCTATTTGTGGAACCATAAAAAGAACCTTAGGTCGGAAAACAAGGAAAGATACGAAACTTAAATTATATAAAACAATGGCTGTTCCTTTGTTGTTGTATGGAAGTGAAAATTGGATAATGAAATCAAGGGATAAAAGCAGGATACAGACTGCGGAAATGCTGTTTTTACGTAATGTGAAAGGATGCACAAGAGCGGATAGAATAAGGAATGAAACTATACGAGAAGAATTAAATATATATAAAATTGAAGATAAAATCAGCGAAAATAATAAGAAATGGACAGAACACTTAATGAGAATGAACAACGAAAGAATACCAAAAAGAACCTTCCTGTATAATCCCAGAGGAACAAGAGATGTTGGCCGACCACGTAGAAGATGGACTCGAATTTTAACTTCGCCGGAACAGGCTGCATAGCCTAAACCTTGTAGTAGAAGAAGAAGAATTTAAATATTATAAATTTAAAAAATGTTATTCCTAAAAATTATATTATTAATGAATTGGCACTTTCCAAATCAGCCAATCACGTTTCATCGTCAAATAAATGTTTCATGATGCAATAAGTCGAAAGGTCATTCGACCTTGTGTATACTTATTCGAGTTGTGTCGTTTCTGGGATCAGTTAGCTGGTGTTAAATAAAAATCGACGGAATAAGACACAAACTTCGTCTAGCAGGTTATCGCTGGACTTAGCAGGCAGATTCATTTAGTGTGTTTTGCTAGTTCATCTGCAGCGAAATACCTGTAGTTGGTGGAGATAACATAGAAGAAACACTCTATGTGTTCCTCTATGGAGATAATGTGACACAGTAGGCTCCGTCAAACCGAATACTATAGTCTGCTGGCGCGGCCGGAATTTTGAATTTTGATGTTCACGCGTAATTGATTTTAATGAAATTTGGCAAATATATTATTTTAATTTAATCCGAAATTATTAATATACTAATACCCCAGGAATTTTGGGGTAGCTGGGGTTGAATACACGCCACTGGAATTTATTTTCTATAAGAATATTGATTTGCATTTGTAAAATCCAAAAGAGACATAAACTAAAATCCATACTTAATCCCAGAAGAGCAAATTTCCAGCCCACGCACATACGGAAAAATGCATGATCTAGCTGGACAAAATTAATAACATCGCTCCTATTATACATATTTTTACGAAACTTCATACATTTGTTAACCATTGCATTTTCTGCATGTATAGAAACTCTCATTACTTTTGTTTGAAAACATCACCCCTTACAGGAGGTTGAAATTTCATAAAATTTCCAATTGCTGTCCTATTATATATAGTTTCACGAAACTAGATCATTTCCCCATATATAAATAATATTTATGTCACTTAATCAGGAATACGTTCTAATACCTCATCTTGTACAAGCACTAATCGTTGTACTGTTATGGTCTAAAAGGAACCTCAGCTCCGCTCTCTGTTATCAGGATAGCACTATTTATTTACTTATGTACTTATATAGTGTATATAGGTTGGCACCTCTTGCATTTGCTGTAGCCTGAATATGAATATACTCATATTTTCCTAACTCTAAATCAACAATAAGCGCCATAGCTTCTTCTGAAGTGTAGGGTTTCAAAGTCTGATTAGATCACGGCTCCATTGCCCTCTTCATCTTTTTTAATCTTCGTGGTGATATATTTGTGGAGAGCTTCACTATTTCAGCAGATGTCCTTTTTCCAGTCTTCTGTAGACACTTTTGAGTAGCATAAGTAATTTTATGTGGAGAGACAGTCCATGCCTTCGTTCTCTCCTTTCACTAAAAGTTTTCTTCGTCTTCCTCGTTTTTCCTTAATGCTGTTAATGAATATCTGTAGATTTATATCTGTGTGTAACTACTGCTAGTTTTTCTTTGTAAATGTTTAATGTATTTGCCTACTTGCCTTCTACTTCGGAATTAGGTTTGATGTAAACGTACTCACCTTACGTTTTAAACATTTTTATATCTCAAAATGGCACGTATTTACTCTAAATTTCTCTAAAAGTAATATAAAATCCCTTGAGAACGCTTAGTAATGGATCATTTAAAAAATTGATTGTCTTTAAGTAGTAAAAATATTTTGTGATTTTCAGACTGTCCTCCGAACCACTAGTGCAAGCACGACTACCTATAAAGATAAGGCTCTATTTAAGAAAGTGATTAAAAGTTATATCTAATTTTTTTGTATAATAATCTAAATGATTGTAGAAATCTTCCTCACATAGAAAGAAAGGATGGACCAGGATAGACTTTCTTATAACCCTTGTCAAATCTTACTCTTTGATTGTAATTTTACGTAATTGCAGTACTTTATAAAATGCTTCAGAAATTAATAAAAGAATAATACAATTAAAAATAATTTGTGTATTATGATAGAGCATATTCCCTACTACAGAATTCATGTGAAAACGTAATTCACACGACGAAGTAATACGAATACTGCGAGGAAATAACCAGGGGTAAATTTTATCTTTCAAGGGCTCTGCGCACATGGCGTTCGGAGCGATAACTATCGTTGGCTGTAGCGAGGATGCCATTGTCATAAGTAATGCCACGAGTGATTTCCAAATTATCGATAAATTCACGACTCACGAAGTGAGGAGTGAATTTATCTAGAGAATTTGGAAATCAAGAGTGGCATTTGTTAGGACTATTTAACGAATAAAATTAAGCTGTTTACTCACAAATCATTATTTAACTATAGTTATTTTAAAATATTTATATATTTAATGTAAACGGCGATGTTTGAAAACAAATGAGAAACGATATGTACGCTTCTACTGCTTCTTTTGTTTATCACTGCAACCAGATCATACTATTTATTGCCAAAGGAACGCAATATTGTAAGGAGGAGCTTTCTTTAATATGGTAATTATAACACTGATAAATATTTGGTGAAACACGACTCTGATTGGTTGTAAAACAGAAATCATTGAAACGTGATTGGTCATTGACTCCCATTTGGGGCATGAGTTAAATAGTCAGCATAATCAAAATAAGCATAGAGTTTAAAACTTTGATTCATATAGTACATGTTTCACTACCTTTTTCACATTTCGTTGTAAGTTCAAAAAATAATGTTGTCCTGCTAGACCGTGTATTTCTCCGTACTTTTCGCCTAGGCTTCATGAGCAAATATTACAACAATATAATTTAATTCTGTAGTTTATCGCGCAAAGCCCGGTCGAAAACTAATAAAAACAGTTCACAGATCCCAGTTAACAGATGTTTATATTTCTCCCATAATGAAGGTGTGTCTTCGGAACGTCTTACTCCGAAACTGGTTGCAAACAAGTGTCAGGCTAAAAGATCATAAAATATTTGAGTTGGCCTGTTACTTTTCTGATGAATTACTGTGTTTTTTAAACAAATTGCCGGTATAAATGTTTATATCGTGTTATTTTAACATATTGTATGATCATTGAATCAGTCATTAATCCATCTTCAACTATAAAAATTAATCAACAATAAGGAATAACTCAGCCAACTAAAAAAAATACATTGATGGTTTTGCATTGGCAAAATCATGCGTTGAACCGCAAGAGGGATGATAGATAATACACGAAATGATGTTGACACGCTTGCTGAATGCTGATGACCAAGAAAATAGCAACATCTGAAGATGAATTACAAAAATCGGTTTGAATTAAACAGAGTCTGTAAAAAATATAGCAACAAAATCTCAAAAACAAAATCAATGAGAACGTGCGGCAAAAATTTAGACACAGACAAAATAGTCATAAATTAGGAAATGATAGAACAACTACCATTATTCACTTATCTGTGAAATCTAATGTAAAGTAATAGAAGTGATACAAACATTAAATTACAAAACGTACACCAATATTTTTGGCAAACAGGTGTTGACAGAAATTTAATTGCGCTTAGAAATCATTATTTCTAAAACTACACTTCTCTACGGCAGCGAAATGCGAGTCATGAAACAAAAGGGAAATACCGAAAATAGAAGCAAGCTGCACAAATGACGTTCGTGAGACCATTGTTAGTCTTTAAAATTTTGGACCACAAATGAACTTTTAATATTAGAGAGAATCTAAAAATAGACAAAATAGTAGATGGCAAAAATGTACGAGGAAAATTTTCGCCACAAATATAAGAGTGACGCCAAACATAATACCAAAATTAGCTCTAAAATATAAACAGTTTCGTCGTCCAAGGAAAATATAGCCTGACCAAGAACACCTGCTTGAGTCACAACGGAACAGGTCCTAGAAGACCTAAATCGATTTCTAGTTCATGATGGCGGTGATGATGATATTCACAAGAAATGGAATATCGAACCCTAAAAAAATTATCTGCATTATTTTACAAGAATTATATTCAGACGTATAGTTTACAGTGTTTTTGTTTACTTTTGTAATTTATAAACCGTCGTGGGTGTGTTATTAAATGCCGCAATTTCAAAGGAAGATCATTGTTTTGTGGTGACTATATAAAATCCATCACCTTACCAGGCGGGCAGAAAGATCTGCAAATTGATTGTAGTGAAAACAAACAAAGTTTTTGCTCATTAATCTGCAGGTAGGATTAAGAAAGGTATATTTGTTGTCGGTTAAGAACATTAAAGTCATCGTACCTCATCGTAAATCAGATGTTAGTACATTAGCCTCCCACAGCGCTATTGCGGGGGCGAGGTTCCACAGAATGTGATTAAGACACTTGTTGCACATTCGGTCAATGACTTAATCAAATCACATATTTAGATTATCACAAGTAAAAAAAATAATTGCGGTGCAATTGTGGTATAGTTCTGAGACAGCCATTACATTTAATCCACAAACGTTTGGCCGTCGCCGCAACATATCGGAGGATACGTTCCAGTTTAGAGACCTACGCATGTTTCCCGCTATATGTCATTATTCTATAGACTTATTACAAAGAAAACTTGGGTAAATCAGTTATAATATTATTTTGATTAGTATATTGTTAAAAATGTTGATTTTTAAAATGTAGCTTCTAGCCTAATCCCATTTTAATTGTCTCGTCGAAGAAAAAATCGGAATGAGTGTTACAGAACATTTGCGCATTTCTACTATTATCCTATAGTGATACCAAACCTTAGTCACCGAACACCATCTCATCATCCTTAAATCATATTCACCTTGTTAAATATAAGTGCATGAGTGAATTGTTTACTTTTCATATTGTCTCTCGAATGTAGACTTGGCGCTCAGTTCAGCACTCATCCAAAGATGCAATTAATGCTCTCGTGTGATCAAAAATGAAAATGTGATATCCTGAATTTAGAATTCTCTCCCGAAATGTAGGCCCTATCTATTAAGTCTGAGTGGCGTGGACATGTAAATCTACCTATAAAGGGAGAGGTTAAACTAAGGTAAAGAAATAAAGATACAGAGTCTAACTCACCTGCTTCTCTAACTGAAACTATATCCTTGCGAGCAATAGGAATGCGTCACTTACCACAAATTAGACTTTCATAGCTATAACATACTCTAGTTTAAAAACAAGATATCAAATAATAGTTCCTTGTGAAGGGATTCCCGGACTAATTTTCAGGAATTAAATGACTTTCATTAATGTTATTATTCCCTCATATTATTTGTTACAAAACTCTATGTCACAAATTAGCCTACGAAAAACTGGGAAGTCAAGTTAAACCTAGGCTTACATTAAAATAATAATAATAATAATAATAATAATAATAATAATAATGACAATGATAATAATAATAATTAGCACAACAGCACAGGTGGGCCCTCGCTTTCTCTATGGCTCTCTTCCATTCATCCCTGTCCCTCGACAACTCTCTCCAATTTCCCATTTTTCCCTGTGCAGATCCCGCCACAGCAGTCCCACTATCTTGATCTCGGTCGAGCCCTTGATTTTGTTCCCTCTGGATGTCTATCAAATATGGATTTAAGTTTCCTGTTAACTTCCATTCGATTCACACGCCCCAGCCATCTCAACTTTGACAGACTGACTGAGTGATGTCGACGACTGGCGTTGTCCAGTGTGCTACATATTGTAGTCTTGTAGTCCACGAGACTTTCTTGGTAGCTGATTCCTTTGTGGCTATCGAGTAGAGGTTGTGGATATCTACCCTAGACAATTTTGGCAAGATGTGTTATACCTGAAAAGTCGATGGTTAGATAAAACAGTGTACGCTGCCACACCAGAACAGGGCGTCAGAAATCTCACTGCTGGCGAGTCGAGATTCGGAAGGTCAAATAGTGCAGAACGAAACTCATTGCCCTAGGCGAGGACATCTCGTACAGTTTTAGTGGTAGACTCTGTAGTGAATTATTATTTATGCAGAAAAGCATAAATTCACGAGCGGATTCATGAACAAGAAACGCTCCATAGGACTTTGTAATACAGCCAACATGCGCTGGATGTCCCGGAGCATAGCTTGTGCATGATCACTGAGGGTGGATGTCGATAAACAGCCCTGGTCCTGAACAATATTAGTCACGTTTTGTTTTGGAGATGTACCAGATTGTAAGGCCTGGGTATAGCTGACGGAAGGATTGACCTTTTACCCAGGTGAAGGTATGAGGTTGTGGTCGAATAAGTTTAGGTGTTCTAGGCTCTTTGGTCTTAAGCACTTACAATATGAAGCGGGGGTGACCATTATCTCCGCAATTAGCGCACTTAATCATAATTGTGTTCCTTTGTGCTTCGATCTTAACCGGACACTCTTTATGGTTATGACCCTAAGCATATAGATAACACATTAGGGAGTGCGGTTGCACCCGGAGAAAGTATGAATGAATTTGGCATCTAAAACACTTTTCAAGCCCAGACCTCAGTTGTTATGCCTCTACAGCCACCAATGTATATAAAAGACTTTCAAGTTATAAATTTCAGGAGCTGGAGTAGTATTTCTCCAGCACTAAAATATAAATTGGAAGGGGCATTGTCAAATTGTTTTCGGTTTTTTAAATGTGCTTAACAGATTTAATAGGAAATTTCAAAAATAGGATTTCCTCCCGAATTTCAGTAATACGGGTGTTTGAAGGAAGCCTTTTCAACATCACCCTCGGCTCCTTCTTAAGCTGATAATGTATAATACTCCATTTTTTAGGGAAGTAAAATACTGCTTTAACTTAAGAAAGACATCCATTAAGGATGCGTAGTAACGCAGGTCCTCAATTATGTTGACAAATTTTAAATCTCCAGTTATAAATGTCTTCATTTTTTTTTTGTTTGTTCATGCGGGACAGA
This sequence comes from Diploptera punctata, assembly GCA_030220185.1. NCBI lineage: Eukaryota > Metazoa > Arthropoda > Insecta > Blattodea > Blaberidae > Diploptera > Diploptera punctata. The sequence goes on along the minus strand of JASPKZ010007294.1, from coordinate 763,619 downwards.
TCCCCATCGCCAATTACAGTAATGTGTGGGGGTTTCTGTCCCGCAGTATCAACATGTCGTGATGTTCAGCCAGTGCTGTAACTGTAGGTGCTGTAACTGATATAAATTGGGGATTGTGCTACCTATTGCGTTGCATCAGCAGTTCGTAAGTCACTAAAAACTTAAATGTTGTTCTGTGTTACAACTGCTGGAATTACAATCGGTATCACCATTGATTGCTTTGGTTGGATAGTAGCAAAAGGGTTTACAATTTTAGCTTTTGCCGAATTTTCTTTATTTACTTTCTATTTGTTTTCTTTTTCAATGGTGGTGATTCTTTTTTCGACAATTCTTCACTACAATCAGACTCAATAGTAAGAGCACTTCCACTAGCAGACTGAGCAAGGATGCAGGCTGTCTGAACCTTGACAAGCCATAGCCTTTAATTCACTTAGCATGCTGTGTAAGAATTTGGTTGCTTTTGTTGAGAACTAATAGCATTTAGCCGTTTCAAATAACCGGGCGTTAACTCCGAGCTGCATCATACTCATGGAAGGCACTTAACTAGTTGATAATGATGAAAAATCTGCCACGATTTTTGTGGACAGTCTTTTCTTATTTTGAACCATGTCCAAATGCTTCATCTTTAATAAGATTATCAAATTTAACTACAGAGTATGAGAGATCCGAGATCCTCAGTGTCTATGTTAATGGACCCATCAGTATCTGGCATAGATGCCATGCTTAGTAATCAATACTTAGTTCAAATAGAACTATGTGGCACTAACCAGAACACATTTTTCACCAAGAAGATAACACGACAAATGCAATATAGTTTAAATTGGGTGGATAAAACCACAACCGCACTTTGAAGTCACTAGAGCTAAAGCTCATAAAAAAGAACATTTACACTGAATTTAAACAAAAACGCGCACTTTTAACCATCTATCGAGCACAAGGCTCGATAGAGATTAGCTGCCAATCATTTTTGGCCAATAAGAGCACGTGTTATTCGACTAATAGCAGCACATCTTATTTCTACCAACGCCGTGTACACCCCCAGTAGTTGTTCATAGCTGCTGTAATCGGTCACTGACCATGAAGATTATCAACATGATGACCCATTGCCATGTCTACTTCTTTATGTAGTTCATACAGTTCATTGTTATATCTGCTTCTCCACATGTATTTCACATTTGATTGCACCAATTTTTTTTCAGAATCTTTCTTCCAAACGTGGCTATGTGATCACAGATATAATTTTATAAAGTCCATGTCTCAGCGTCATATGCTTGAGCTGGTCTAATTAAAGTTTCATAAATATTTATTTTAATATCTCTTGAAAATGTTTTATTTTTTATTATAGCTAAAAGTGTATAATATGCACATTTGGTTGAGTTTAGTCTTCTTTGTATATCATTCTTCAATTTATTAATCGAGATATACAAATTATTCGGCTCTTTCAAAAGTTTACTTTCCTAAATTTATTAAGTGACTGTTGTGACCCACTTTTTCTTTGATACCGTCATAAATTTCGATTTGTCTTTATTAATTTTACTTTCCTATTGTTTTGTTTGGGTTTCCAAGGCCATGAAATCATATATATATATATATATATATATATATATATATATTGGGTCGTTCTGCCTGTTATTGCCATGCCACCTGTGCAAGCAAGTATTTTATGACATCAAAAATAACCCCATTGATATTTCTGAACTGCTATTTCAAGAGTCATGTTGAACAGTAAGGGAGCTATTATATCTCATTAACGAATGCCTGTTCTAGTGAGAATTTATGTGAAAATTGTCTTTACTTATTTCATTAGGAAACTCCTATTTTGCATTGGTCCCATATATTATCTAGAATTAATGTATCATAAGTTCATTCAAACTCCAGAATTAAATCATGCAGATTGATGTTTTGTTCCCAACATTTCTCTTTCATCTGTCTCATAATAAACAACTGATCTACAGTTGATCTTCCTTGCCGGAACACACACTGATAATCGCCCAATAGAGAAGACATCCCAATAGAATTCTACGACATTGAAGCAATGATAGAGAAAACTTCGAATTGCGACACGTAGTATCAAGACTGACAATCCATGGGTTCCATCATCTTATCTGCAAAACCACAGCATTTCATGAACCAAACGAATCGTGCGACTGTATATTATACAATAAAAAAGGTGAACGTTACCTTTCGAGTTATGCACAATGAGGATAATGTCAGTAAACGAATATGCGAAACGCAAATTGTTAAACCAGATATTAATCTAAATGACCATTTGACTGCAATAATAATAAATAAAAATAATCACCCAATATCTGATCCATGTAAGGTAAAATTCTTAAATATATTAGCCAAAATCTTATAGGATTTGTTTAATAGGGTTATTGCCCTATAGTTATTTCACATTACATTATGTCTCTTCTTGTGAATTGGATTAATCATCCCTATATTCCATTCTTGGGGGATTTTCTCAGTTTCCCAGATATCTTGTATAAACTTCAATAAAAATGATTTAAACATAATATCTCATAATAATAAAAATAATAATAATAATAATAATAATAATAATAATAATAATAATAATAATAATAATACAGACAAAGTTGGTCTGCAGATTTCTTTTGAAAAAACGGAATATATTTCATGCAATACACAAGCACCAAAATACCTGGAAACCAAATATGGAAAAATTAAACGAGTTTCACAATTTAAATATCTTGGTGAAATAATTCAGGAAAAAGGAATTGAAACTAAAGCCAATAAAAGTAGATGCCAAAAAATGGAAACAGCATTTCGGCTTACTCACAAAAATTATAATAAAAAAAATAATATCTTTACATACGAAATTACGACACTATAACACTGTAATTAAACCAGAGTGCCTCTATGGAGCAGAAACATTAATTTTGAACAGAAAAAAAAATATCGAAAATATAGTGAAAGAAGAATACAAAATTATAAGAAAAGTTTTAGTTCCACAAGTCATAGGTGAAGCATTTAGACTCAGAAGTAAAAAGGAAATAAAAAATATATACAGACATTCATTCGTTTGGTTCATGAAATGCTGTGGTTTTGCAGATAAGATGATGGAACCCATGGATTGTCAGTCTTGATACTACGTGTCGCAATTCGAAGTTTTCTCTATCATTGCTTCAATGTCGTAGCATTCTATTGGGATGAGTGACGATCTTTCACCGTAAAAATACAACCGTCAAGAAATGCGGACATGGGTTCATCTGGGGTAAAATTTTTCGGAGGTCAAATATTACCCCATTCGATTCTCCGGGCGGGGACTACTTCAGGGAACCCATGCCAAAGGCTCAAACACAGGGACATGTTCCTAGGAACATGGAATGTTAGGACTTTATACAATAGCGGGGCACTAGAGATATTAACGCAGGAATTGGATAAATCGCCCTTGGATATAGTCGCTTTACAGGAAGTTAGGTGGCCAGGAGTAGGTAGTCAGGAATCAGGAAGCTTTGCATTATACTATGGGGGTGCAGAAAGACCTGCATTTGGAACGGGTTAGTTTAGTCAGAAGGAGGATCCTAAAACCTACCTATACCGAGAAGATTAAGTTTGTTAGTGAATAGGATATCATACATAATTCTAAAGGGTAAACGACATGATTATTTATAATTGTGAATGGACATGCCCCCCCACATAAAACAAAAGATTGACAAGATACAAGGATGATTGTCTATGAAGAAAATTAGCAATGCTGTATTTGCTAAGCCTTTCACGATATCATAATGAAAATTTTCACTTTTGAGATTTGTACTGCAAAAGTGGGACGGGCAATATAATATTCAAACACAACAATAGGCAAATTCAGTCTTCATAGTCAGCTAGATAACAGACAACCAAGGGTGGTTGATTAGTCACATTTGCCACATCAAAGAATCACTCATTGTTAGAACAGCACAAACGTTTCAGCATAAAGGATAAATTCAACACTACAAGCCTGGACGTCTCCCAGATGGAGCAACTTGGAAAGCCAGATAGATCACAAAAATGTATTAGTGGATAAACGCTGGCACAGTAGCATCATTGATGTTAGATCAGTTAGAGGGACAGACTGCAATTCGGATCATCATCTGGTCAGAGTGAAAATCAGACAACGGCTATCGCTTATGAGAGGAACAAACGCGAAAGATGATTCTGTAAAATATGAATTAAAAAACTTGAAAAATGATTAAATGCGGCAAGAATATCAAATCAAAATTGCTAATAGATTTGAAGTACTGGACTCTTCAGATGACGATGTGGCAAACGAAGAAGAAACTGATATAAATAAAGAATGGGAGGCTATAAGAGATACTGTTAAATTGTCAGCATCAGAAAGCATTGGTTGTTTAAAAAAGAGGCAAAACAAGAAATGGTTTGATGAGGAATGTGCCGACATTGTAAGGAAAAGAAAGCTAGCAAAAATGAAATGGTTATAGGAGCCAAATGAGGTAAATTTAGAGCAATTGCGTAGTGTTAGACGGGAAACCACCAAGTTACTAAAGAGTAAAAAGTGGGAATATTTGAGAGAAAAGATTAATGATCTTGAAATGAATGCAAAAAATAGGATCATTAGAGAATTATATCAGGGAATTAGTATAGAGAAGAAAGGGTTTCAGGCTAGAACAAATATAATTCGGAATGAAAATGGGGATATGATTGCAGTTTCTAGGAGTATATTAAATAGATGGAAATGTTACTTTAATCAGCTATTAAATGTACATACAGAACAGGACATTGAGGAGGATGAGTTACAGACAGCAGAAATGCTAGTCGCAGAGCCAAGTGCATTAGACGTTGAAATGGCGATTGAAAAATTGAAGATGTATAAAGCATCAGGTTCAGATGAGATCCCAGCAGAACTGATAAAATCAGGGGGAGAAAAATTGATTGACAAGATACGCTGGTTGCTTAGTATGATTTGGGAAAAGAAGCTCTTACAGATGAATGGAAGGAATCAATTATCGTACCGATTTATAAGAAAGGAGATAAAACTGATTGCAACAACTACAGGGGCATCTCATTACTTTCAACTTCGTACAAAATTCTAACAAATATATTAGTCAGCAGACTTACTCCCTATATTGATGACATTCTAGGAGATCATCAATGTGCATTTAGAAGAAACAGGTCTACAACAGATCAGATTTTTAGTATAAGACAGATTTTAGAAAAGAAATGGGAATATAATGGTACTGTACATCAACTATATGTAGACTTCAAAAAAGCATATGATTCAATTAAGAGGGAGAAGTTATATAGTATCCTGCTGGAGTTCGGAATTCCTAAAAAGTTAGTTAGACTTATATGAATTTGTGTCTAAATGGCTCAATGAGTAGGGTGCGTGTAGGCAAACAGTTTTCAGACACTTTTGAAATCCAGAATGGGTTGAAGCAAGGAGATGCACTATCTCCTCTACTATTTAATTTTGTACTAGAGCATGCCGTTAAATCTTTAGAGAATGAGGAAGGCTTACAACTCAATGGTATTAATAAGCTGTTAGTTTATGCTGATGATGTAGTACTACTGGCCGATAGCGAGGAGATACTGAAGGCCAACACGCACACACTATTGAGTAACACTAAGAAATTAGGACTGGAAGTAAATATCAGTAAAACTAAATATATGGTCACACGTAGAAATTCAGTATATAATGGTAATGGACAGCTAATGACAAATGAGGGAAATTTTGAGGAAGTGGCTGAATTCAAATACCTAGGAACAATAATCACAAATAGGAATGAGATGCACAAAGAAATTAAACATAGGCTCAATTCTGGAAATGCGTGCTATTATGCATTGCAGAGACTCTTGATGTCCCAACTCCTTTCAAAAAACGTTAAACTGAAAATATATAAAACTATTATTCTACCAGTTATATTATATGGGTGCGAAACATGGAATCTTACTTTAAGGGAGGAAAGGAGATTACGAGTATTTGAGAATAAAGTTCTTAGGAACATTTTTGGACCAAAGAGAGATGAACAGACAGGTGAATGGAGAAGACTACATAACAATGAACTACATGGTCTTTATAGGAAGCCAGATATAATAAGAACAATTAAGTCTCATAGACTGCCATGAGCAGGACATGTTGCGCGTATGGGGACTGAAAGATGTGCATGGAAACTTCTTGTAGGAAAGCCAGAAGGAAAACGCCCAGTTGGTAGACCAAGAATGAGGTGGGAGAACAACATTAACTATGATTTGAGAAAAGTAGAATATACAGGGAATGATTGGAAAGTATTGGCTCAGGATAGGGATGTATGGAGAGCTTATGTCCGTGCGGCCATGAACCTACGGGTTCGATAGTGTCAGTGAGTGAGTAAGTAAGTAAGTATACAGACATTCATAGTGATATTAGAAAACGAAGGTTAACATTCCATATTAAACGAATGAACTCAAATAGGCTTACAAAACAGATAATGGAATTCTACGAAAACAGAAGTAAAGCTCCAGTGGTTACTATGAAGTCGATTGATGAAGTCAAAAAGGACTTAAAATAGGCGTGAATTACTAAAGAAGATATCCCAAACAGAGATATATTTAGAATTAAGGTGAATAAGTGGCAAGTTGACGAAGAGGACAAACCGAAGAAAAAAACTGAAACAACTTGAACAGATGATAGAAAACAAGCTCATAGCAAAAGAATGAAAGAAATTTGGGCTCAAAGGAAACGCCTCTAAGTACTTTGCATAGTCCTACATAGGCTCATCCGCAATCAAAAAAAAAATAATAATAATAAATTACCCCTGAGAACACTTAACATGTATTGTAATTGACAATTTATTATTGTTGTGGTGCAATGTTCTTTAGGCAGGAATATAATTGATTTAGTATATAGTCGATGAAAAATTTCGACCCGTGCCAGTTTCACCCTCAAGTGTTCTCGCTGAATTTAGAGGATTGAGCTATTGACACAGTACGGACTATCACTATATACTACTTCTGTCTTCTGCTATTTTGAGTAAACTATTTCTCAGACTACCTTCATCAGTCTACCGTCGCACAGTGTGGTATTTTGAAAATCTAGCTGGACAAAATTATTTTTTCCCATATTTATGTGTTATTAGGTGGTAAAATATAAATGAATAAATAAAAAAATATTCTGAAACTTTTAGACGTGTAATTTAAAAATGAAACATATTTTTACAACTAATAATATACATTAAAATGCATATAAAATAAATAAAACGAAAAAGCAATACGAAATTTAGTGCAATTAAGATTAGTTAAAATCAGCATCAGTTTCTTCAATACTTCGATCCGAGCCTTCCAATCCTTCAGAATCTCTATGTGTTTCGTCTATTGGTATCTCACGCTCAACAGTTAGAGTTGTTACTTCTATTATAATAGCCCGTATACCTCATGTTTAATTTTACCACGTTTTTGTTTTTGGAGCCGCATATAAACCAGTAATAAAGGGATCTGAAGATATTAACGATCTATTCAGAAAATCTGGTTTTGTATCATTTCTAGAAGTTTTCTTGTGAAAAGTTCTCTAAATTTCTTATTGTGTTTGTTTCTTGCCTCTTGAGCTTCTTCAGGCATTTGACCGAATGGTAAAACACATGAAGAAATGATATATTTCCCATGAAATACAATTTTATGCACGCTTACTGGCCTTGGTTTACCACGAATACTACTTAATATACATTTCTCTTGTTGTCTTGGAGAATTCATGGAATTTGTCAACATTTGTGAAATACCCGCTATTTGTAGTCTCTAATATGGCATGGAAGCGATTTATAAGCTTAACATTGACACCAGCTATTTCTGCAGACTTTTCCGCATTTCGGAAAAAGAAACCTTACGAGCTGTGTTTCCGTCATTAGTGTTTCCAGTTTGTTGTTTTGGCATATCTACTTAAAGACCCATTTCGCTTCTAAACTTTTCTTGCACGTACATTTTTTTTTTCAGCCACTTTCGTTTTATTTTCGGTTCCCCTACCTGTCATGTTTTTAATCCAGACGGTAAGATAGTATGGTGGATACAGATTGTTATTAATAAACTATGTTTGTTCGCGTATGATACTGTATTGGTGTGTCGACAGATTTGCATCAACCGTTCATGCCAGAGCTTGGTCATTCGAAAGCCCACCTTGCTATTGGCTGATTAAAGACCTCTGTGCTTTTTTTATTCCTGTACCTCTTCTGGATGAAAACTGGCAAAGCTCATTAACAATAGCTGCGAATCCCTTATTCCTGACTAGCGAAGCTGTACTTCGTTTGCTATCGGTATCTCTTCCGGACACGTAGTTTCAAGAAGATACGAATTCGCCGTCTCTTTGTTTTTTCACTAGAAATTTCAGTTTTTCGGTGATCTTTCGGCCTGATTACTTATTCCAGATAGTGAAACAGCAACTATAGATTCACTGACAATACCCATAAATGATATTTTCGTATCTAACAATGAAACGCGAAGTGAGGTGTTTCGAAATAAAAAGAATTTGAAAGGCAGTGGAATTACGATTCGTGAGGACCTTACTAGTGCTAGGCATCAGTTACTTCGCGAAGCTATCAACATTCATGGCGTAACCAATGTCTGGACCCAAGATGGTTCTGTCATTGTTAAGGTAGAAGACAGAAAAAAGCGAATAAATCATCTAACAGATCTCAGGTCAGAGTGATAATTATCAACTCAGAAACTAGTTACTTTTTGTAATTTATTGCTATTAGTATTTAATTATTTACTGTGTTCATTTTTTTCTTCATTTTTTCGTGTATAATCTATTTTTTTTATTAATTTAATTTTGTACTTCATATACTAAACACCAATTGATATTTCATATTTACGGTTTTCTTGTTTTAGTTAGTAACATTTCAACCATAGATTTAAGTAATGCACCTGCAGCCCCTTTTCGGTCTTTGACAGTTCCATTGTCCCCATCTCAACATACCCCTTCCACCTCAGACCTTTTAAAATCACGTTTCTCTTTGAACAGCAATACACTCAAAATAACACATTGTAATGCACAGTCACTCCTGTCCCACTTCTCAGAATTCCAAACTATATTTTCAACACTAAATCTGCATGCCATTTTAATTTCTGAAACATGGCTGAAAAATACCCTTCCTTCTTCTCTTGTAAACATGCAAAATTACACCTTGATTAGGAATGACAGATTCGGGAAAAATGGAGGCGGCGTGGCGATCTACATCCGAAAATTGTATCCCATTCGCCTAGTGAATACGCGTCTCGACCCGAATACCTATTTATAGAAATTAGAGCGAAAATGCAGAAATGTTTATTAGGAGTAGTTTATAAGCCCCCAAATGTTGGTCACCTGCATGACATTGAAACAGTTCTCCAAAATCTGATACCATCTTATGAACATGTAATTGTACTAGGAGACTTCAATACTAACCTATTAGCCACAAATTCTTACAACACTATACAATTACAGACAATGTTCCAGTCATGCAATATGACAATACTGCCTTCAGAACCAACCCATCATACTAGGTATTCTGACACACTACTAGACTTAATTATAACAAATAATCCTCAAAAAGTTATAACTAGTGGACAGATAGAAGCTCCAGGCATCTCTGCACATGACTTAATATACATTGAATATTCACTCCTTTGCTCTAAACGTAGACCTAGACTTGTAACATACAGAGACTTGAAACATATAAATTATGCGCAATTAATTGATGACGCTGCAAAACTACCTTGGAACAACATATGGACACTTAGGACTGTAGACGAGAAAGTTGAAAATTTTAATGACATGATTTTACAATTGTATGACAAACACGCACCTATCAAGACTAGACGTATAAACAGACCACCTGCACCCTGGATGTCTGATAATATCCGCTTGCTTATGACAGAGAGAGACGCAGCATTCAGGAAATATAGGAGGAACAAAGAACTGACAGACTTACAGACATACAAACATCTGAGGAATAAAGTCAACCAGACTGTCAGGAATGCAAAACTAAGATATGCTCATACTATTATTACACAATCTATGTCCAACTCAGCTGACATGTGGAAAAATTTAAAATCAATAGGCCTCTGTCAAAATAAACTACAGGTAGAAACAGCTGACTTACCACTAGATGAGTTGAATGACCATTTTACCCGCCTTCCTACTGACAACACCTCACAACACAAACAACAGACAATAGATGAACTAATGTCATATTCCCAACCTACCCGAGACAAATTCTTTTTTTCCTATATCTCACCTGATGACGCCAAAAGAGCAGTATTACGTATTAAATCTAAAGCACAAGGAATAGACAATATAACAATAACTCTCCTGCAAAAAATAATAGACATTATTCTCCCAACAATAACCCACATTTTTAATGCCTCTATAATGACCGGGACTTATCCCAGACTCTGGAAAATGGCTCTAGTTCGTCCTACACCGAAATCAAACACTCCCACAACACTCGATGATTATAGACCAATTAGTATTCTTCCCTGTTTATCTAAAGCACTGGAACACATAATACACTCACAGTTAACAGACTACCTCACCACACACGACTTACTTGATTAACATCAATCTGGTTTTAGAACAAGACATCACACAAGTACTGCACTACTTGACATTGTAGAGGACATAAGAGACTCAATGGACAAAAGCAAACTCACCGCAATAGTCCTACTCGACTACAGCAAAGCCTTTGACACAGTAGATATAGACTTAATGCTAGCGAGACTAAAGACACTACATCTGTCGGAAAACTGCCTTGATTGGTTTGCATCTTACCTCACTAATCGTCAGCAATCAGTTTCTGTTAATAATCGCATTTCTTCCTGGCGCTTGGTGAGGAAAGGGGTACCTCAAGGCGGCGTCCTCGCTCCTCTTCTCTTCTCGATTTATATTAATGACGTGACCAAGAAACTACAAAACTGCAAGCATCATCTTTACGCCGACGACCTACAGATTTACACACACTTTAGGCCTGACGAAATTAATGAATATATTGACAAAGTAAACACTGACCTCAGGCATATATCTTTATGGTCCAGACAATATGGGCTGAAACTAAATGTAAACAAAACGCAAGCAATAATTATCGGACATCCAAGGCTATTACACCTCATAAACAATGGCAATATGCCGGCTGTCATATTAGATAATGAACAAATTCCTTATACCGACGTCGTTAAAAACTTGGGATTTTACTTAGATTCTAATTTAAATTGGCATGTGCAAGTAAAACAAACATCTAAAAGGATCTTCTCCATAATCCATTCCCTAAAGCGACTTAAACATTTTCTTCCTACAACTCTTAAAAGAATTTTAATCCAAACTTTAGTGATGCCGCATTTTGACTACTGTGACGTTCTACTAACTGACATAAGTGACGGATTGTCGGACAAACTGCAGCGTGTCCATAATATGTGTATCAGATTCATATTTAATGTTCGAAAATACGATCACATTTCTCCATTATTCCACGAATTGTCATGGCTACATCTAAAAGAGAGAAGAAAATCACACTGTCTAATTCTCCTATTTAAGATCCTACATACCTCGATTCCCAATTATTTATCATCCCGTTTCCAGTATCTATCCTCAAACCATAACTTAAACACAAGATCACAACATAGTCTCTTACTTAATATACCGCAACATAGGACATCACATCACTCCATGTCATATACCATCTCCACTTCTCGCAACTGGAATTCCCTACCACAAGAAATAAGGGGCTGCCGGACATTGACATCTTTTAAAAGAAATCTAAATCTATATTTGCTCTAAACTCGACTTCATTATTATCCAGTGTAAGATATATATATTAATTGGTGTTTCCCGTATAATGTATCATATTTATATTTATTATTATTATTATTATTATTATTATTATTATTATTATTATCGTATCATTATTGTTATTACCCTATAAAATGTTGTTTGTACATGACATTTACATTGCTACATTTATTGTATCTTTAACTGTTTATAATTAGTATAGTGTATATCTATATTTGTCGAATATTTATTTGTATTTGTGCTGGTTGAGTGGAAGAGAGGGCCTTATGGCCTTAACTCTGCCAGAATAAATAAAGTATTATTATTATTATTATTATTATTATTATTATTATTATTATTATTATTATTATTATTATTATTATTATTATTATTATTATTATTATTATTATTATTATTATTATTATTATTATTATTATTATTATTATAAAAATTCGCTTTTAAGAGCTTTCTCGATGTCTTCCTGATTTGGAACATCTTTCGTCGATTTTTTTGACTAACTCTACTGATCTTTGCTTTTAAACTCTTCAAAATATCATCCGAAACTGACTAAACACCACGTTCTTGCAAAATATGATGCAACAAAGCACCCTGTCTTGATTCTTTGGCGTTAAAAAACCAAACGTCAAAAAATGAACGACGAGAAATATGTGTAGTCATTCTGAAAATAAGAAAAAATTGTATGAGTTCGCAAACTTTCGCAAGTAAATTAACATTTTTCTTGTAGTGTAGAAATAGATATTTCAGAAAGATATACCCAATGCACAGGAAAATACGAGGAAATAAACTAAAGCCCTAGATGAAAATAAAGAAGTACTGTTTCTGGTTAAATAAAAGCTCACTCTCTTAATTTAATATTTATGATTAAACTAAAATACGAACTAACAAAATAATATATGAGAATTAACCTTGCGACTCCCATAAAAACGATAATAACACAAAATCACCACTAGCACACAGAAACAAACCGTATTCATCGAGCGAACTCAGACGAAGAGCACGATAGCAGAGAACTGTTGGTCGGTAAGACTCAGTTAGCTGGCCGTTCTGACCTGTTTATAACTGTTATTTGTTATTATTTGGCGTGGGTTTCCACAAAATGTACTGGATTATAGTATAACTTGTTTGCTTTGAATTTATTACGTAAAATGACCAGTTAAGACATGTTCCTAAATTGACTTTTGTCCAGCTAGATTCTCAAAATATCCACACTGTGCGTCGGTAGGATTTTCCGTAATATGTTCCTCCAAATAGAGAGTAGTACAGTCTACTAATTTTAGCAACAACCTTTTGCTGCGATTAGTGTAATAGGTATGCTGATTCTACGTACTGGTATTAATAACGATGTATTTATTTACAAACAGGTTTACAATGTTACATCTTCCTGTGCCCAAAGCTTTTTAAATTTTAATCTTCTTTCTCCATTCTTTTCTATCTTCCCATTCCAATTCTTCCAGACCTAGCTCCCTTATTCCTCTATAATATCTTATAATAATAATAATAATAATAATAATAATAATAATAATAATAATATTTAACAATAATAATAATAATACAATTTTATTTCAACTGGCATATTTAAGGCAGTTTAGCATTATTTAACACTCAACCAGTCATGTATAATACATGCGAGTATAAATGCAGTTATACATTGTAATTAATTCTCGAACTAATATTAAATAATTATAATATAAAAATGAAGTTAAATACTACAATAGATATAAATAAACTGTGGCTTGGCAAGTAAAGAGTGGCTTATATTAAAACTTTCACAAATGTTTTCAGTATTTTCTTGAAAGAGCTACTAGCAGATGCTCATAATTTCTACTGGTAGCACATTCCAATATCAGGAAAGTGAAAGAAAAATGTTATATAATAAAATTATTAATAATTAATAAAAATAAATATAATTAATTTTAGTTATATCAAGTTATATATTGTACTGGCACAAAAATATTTCAAATATTTCTTATCACCTGTTCAATTCTGCATTTTTTAATGCTTTCGCTTTGCATTCTATTGTTTAGTGTCGTGTTGATTATATTTTTTATTTAGGCCTATTTATTTTTATTTTATTCATTCTTTGTCAAGAATATAAAACGTATGTTCAGGTAATAGAGTTGCCTTCTGAAAAAATATTGTGAAACCATAATTAAATTACTTATTCTCATGTTTCCCAAGTTCCTGTTGTATTTATGTTTATTTCAGTAAAATTCCACAATACTATTTGAATATTAACTTAAAGTTTTACGAGGTCTGACAAGGGAATTCCAGCATTCTTGGGAAAACACAAACTTCAAATGATTGGAAAAGCTACGTCACAACTTATCATGAAATATAGTGATTTTACCACATGAATGAATATATAGATACTGTATTAAATATCCAAACAACTTCCTTGTTTACTGCTAGTTGGACATATGCCAAGTTATATTAGAACGATAAGCAATTCCATTCAAGGTGTTTATGATTTCGAATATTAACATACATAAATAAAAGAGCGAGGCTATTTTAAAGAATAAAAATGATTTAAGTAAAAAACTCTAATAATTTCTTTGTCCATATACATATAGAGAGAAAGAGGGAGGAGGAGAAGAAGAATAAGAAGGAGAAAAAAGGAAAGAGAATAAAGATAAAACTAATATGCCTATAACTTAATTAAAGAGTTTACATTTCTACTCGTTCATGTTGGTTATATAATCGACTTGCAAATTAGTCAATTAATAATAAATAAAGTTTTTATTAGTCTGCAAAGGCCGGAACAAGATTGGCGTGTTTCGGTACGACCTGTGACTTCAAGTCTACGTCAAAAGTACTTCAATTTCTTTCTACAATATACCTTATTCAGTCGTGCACGTAGAGGCGTTTGGTCAGTCAAGTACTGCATAGTCAAGCTAGGTAGATTATAATACTTTTTGTTAGTTGTTTACCGATAACGTAGAATCCAAGAGGAAATTTTAATCCATCAATTATTATGAAGTGTACAGTACTTTTTATACGTTTTCCGTGACTGACTGACCATAGCTTACAGTTAACAATTATATGATACATTTAAGGTAACGGTATATAAAACATTAGACTGCAATTAATATTATTACATTTACGACTAGGGAGGACCTAAGTATGGTTTAGCAGAAGAGTTTTTGAAATAAAATGAATTAATACGTCCAAATCAGTAAACATCAAATTAGTAAAATTTGTAATATGACAAGTTCTACCACTAATATTAGATTAAAATAATACACATTTGAAACATTATCTTATAGAATCAGAAAATTGATCCTTAAAGATATATATTACGTCAACAAAATTATTCCCGCGTCAATTTCAAAATTTTCACCTCGATATATTTTCATAGAATTGCTCATATCTAATTTATTGGCAGCATTTTTCAAAATGTCAAACGAACTGCTCACCATTGATGAATTTATTTCATCACCTATCTTCGCTCGTTTAATAGGCATGTGAGTAGATGTTGACGGTGTTTCCTCTTGTTTTATTTTGTCCAGAATGATTGACTCCTGCTTCAGTTTCTTCTTCAATTCCAATTATCCCATCCGTCTCCTGCACATTACATGTGTAGTTTATAGTATCCATAGTAATTCTGCCCGAAGGCAGTTCCTTCACTGCAATCATAGCATTTTCATGCTATGAATGCAGCTTTACTAGGGAATTGAAAGTGTGGTAGCTTCCCCTTGCTTTCCACACCGGTGAAGGATGATAATGATGTTTGATGATGATAATGATAAGGATGATGATGATGGCCATATGATTTCGGGGACCGTTTGGCCTTAAAGTTTTCCTGACATTTGTCTTACAGGTGAGGAAAAACCCCGATAAAAACCTCACCCAGAAAAACTGCCCCGACCAGGGATCGAACCCGGGCCCGCTGCGTGACAAGGCAGCACGCTACCTCGAGACCACAGCGGTGGACTAGTTTATAGTATCTAGTAATAATTATTATTGATGTGCACATTATGTAACTGGCTAAAAATTAGAAGAATAATTAGAATAATTGCAAATATTTCTTCAAAATCCGGTTTAAAACCGCATTTTCATTAATGATCCCTCCCCTATCCTCGTGTTTAAAAGCAATGCTTAAATTATTTATTTTTCAGCTACCTACGACACCTACAGCTTGGAAGAAAGCAAGCGAGTTATTTGAAACACGTTGAAACCTGCCTCACTGTGTTTGTGCCATTGATGGGAAGCATGTTGTTTTGCAAGCTCCAATGAACTCGGGTACAGAGTTCTTCAATTAGCCTATAAATCCACCTTCGGTATGGTGCTTTTTGCTTTAGTAAATGGGAATTATAACTTCATGTTTGCTGACGTAGTATGTCAAGGAAGAATTTCGGATGGGGGAGTTTTTCAAGGGAGCAAGTTACATAGTATGATCACAGAAGACATATTGGGACTTCCTATACCAAATGAACTGCCAGGGCGTTCTATGTAAATACCTTATTTCTTTGCAGGTGATAGTGCATTTCCTCTAAGTGAAAACCTCATGAAACCATATCCTGGAGACTTTGCTAAAGGAACTCATCAGAGAATTTTAAATTATCGTTTGAGTAGGGCCCGAAGAATAGTTGAGAACGCCTTCGGTATATCAAGCGCAGTGTTTGGGTATTAAGAAAACCAATGCTTTTGGAACCTAAAAAAGGCCGAGTTGATAGTGTCTGGCAGTCATTTTGTTACATAATTATCTAATGAACCATTCGCCACATTTGTTCACTCTCGCTGGCACTTTAGACCATGAAGTGAATGGAGTTTTAATCGAAGGGTCGTGCAGGGTTCAGGGAGGAGATAATATGGCGTCTATATGTTACCAATGAGATACGTCCCCCGAAGATCCACAAATTATTGCCAAAAAAAATTAGAGATGAAATAGCAGATTATTGTGTAAAAGAAGGATTCCTAGAATGGCAACTTAAATATTCTTGAATATGTCAATATGTTCTTACCGTCTTAAGTCCCTTTTTTTGGCGCATCCCAGCCCTCATAAATTTGAATGCTTCGTAGGCGAACCACGAACTGACATAAATCGCATCTCTTCCTGGAAAAAAAAACAAAAAAAACAAAGAATGCACGAATCCTTTGTAGCAAAAATAAAAGTTAAGTACCTTATGATATTGATTACAAACTGGACGGCGTTATGTAACAACCGGCTATACGTCATTATGTAAGTAACGATATAAATTCGTTTAAAGGTTTTTCTTTTTTTTGCATTTTGAACTCTAGTAAGAGCTATTTAAGTATCTCTGACTTGATAATCACTTATATGATAATATTGTATATACTGATTCGTACTACATGAGTAAAACAATTTATATTTATTTTAACGGTCAATGTTTAAACGTAAAGAGAATGATGTAATAATAGTTCAGCATCAATCAGTTAACCGCCACAAGAGTGCGTTTACACTGTTATAGCATAGATTAGTGTGGGATATTTTATTATGTATCAATCAGCCAAGCGTTAATGTACATGTAAAATATTGTATCATAATATTAGTTGTGTTTCTTTGCACAATACGCTTATTATTGATCATCATCATCATCATCATCCGGTATCATGGCAGCTGCCGCCGTCTTCCGGAAACCAAACGCCATTCGTCTCTGTTATTATTGATATGTGTTTATATATTGTATTGTTTTGTGATACTTCACACATATTACATTATGAAATGTACGTGTTAAATAAATAATGTTTCCTAAATAATTCTAATTTATTCATACAATTACAGTACATACGAAGACAAAACACATAAAATTGAAAAAGAAAAACAAGCATACTGTAACAATATCGTGAAATCAATGTATTTATTCCTTAGAGTAAAAAGTATCGATGGGCATCCATCAACGTGCACACTGACTTGAAAATTTTCACTATTTATTGCAGCGCCAAACCAACAATAATCAGTTATGTATCAACAAAATAAGAGCGGGAATATTTGGCGCTAAACTGCATGATACAAAATTTAGATTAGTATTTATGAAGAACTAGTTTCATAGCCGTTTGTTGCAATACACAGAATCTGTGATGGAACTGATGGCGTTTATATTTTTATTTAATAATAAGGCTATATTTAAAGATTTGGCGCTAAAAGTGTGGACTTCATGAGCCAGTGCAATAGATGACATCAAAAACTCTTTCTTTTTAATGGCGCTTAGTTTGTTGATGCCTAACGCCGACCAATTGTATTTACGAATTATAATAATAAACATTGAAAAAATAGTATATATTACCTTACCTTTTCCTGTACCTTGGCTACTTTTCCTAACGCCACGCCGGTAGGAAGTAAGTAAAGTAATCAACTTATTCCTGCATATATCCGGAGATGTATCCATCTAATCTCCTATTGCCCTCCAGGCACCTCCTTTCAACGGTTTTTTTAAAATGGTCCTTATGTTGTGAATCCTACAATAAGGCTTGTTTCTATAAATATCTACAAGTTTTAACATGTCACCTTGTGACTACTCCATACTCAAATAATAGAACCTATGGGTGCGCGCGGAAAACAACGAACCTCTCACGCTCCCATCCAAATATGAACAGCAAACACTCGAAGTGTTTGTGGAAAAAACCGACAATGAGTGGATCGTGGTGCGCCGCATGTGTGCGGCATGCGCGCAGCTTGAAACCCCGTACAAATCTAAAGAACGTGGTGCGCGAGCACGGTGCAGCGCACAAGTCTGTAAGTACCTTAAGAATTACAATAATAAAACTTACAATTTGTCCCCCTTTCTTGCTATGTCAGTTAATGAAAAATAATGGGATTGACGAAAATGTATAATAATTCCGCAATAATATTAATATATTTAAAGATATGTGCTAAGGTGTGAAGCTTGTAGTATTATAGCTCAAAATGTGTAAAAATATTTAATTTAAAACTCTTGACTAAGCGTCATTTCAGTGTAATTCGTCGACATTTAAGCTTTTCTTATAACTACATATACAGGGGAAAAATATGTATTCACTCATGATTATAAATGTACACTTTAGCGACAAAAATAATGAGACGCTTCTAAAAGCAGAGTCCCTGTTATGGCCCACTGCGCATGCTCAAAAAGCTAAAGCTGTGATTCACGAGTAACGCACTGTTAAATGTTTTAAATACGCTGTATTTGGTTTTAACAGTGAAGGAGACATGTTTCTAGATATTTACGAGTGTTCGACAAATGCTATATTACTCAAATTGCGACATTTCAATTAAAGTTAAACTCTCGTTCATAGCGCAAAAGTACAAGACAACCAATATTTAAACAACTACTATCCGGCGTTCGAGTAGTGTAGATCGTTAAACCACTTCAAGAAGATGAAACAGGTATGAAAGCTCAGGGTTCGAATCTTTCAACAATGTTATGCATTTGTATTTACGCAAAATACATCCTATAACATTTAATTCCTGTCATGTAATCTACGTCCACTTTACACTATATTAAGTAACATTCCTGTCTTCGTAAACTCTATAACACTATTTAGCTACCGGTATAAATTGAATTGTGTAATGCTATGAATTTATGTAATAAAAGGTAATATAGCTTCATATATGTATGTGTTTATTTATTTATTACGTATTAGTAAGAAAAAAGTTTCACCCTTCAATTAAAATATTTAGTTTATATATGTCATGTCCAGCATAGCAATAGCCCATAGATGATGGACAATAATAAACGACGTTTTGTGTGATAAGAACATATGAATGGATACCAAATTAGAAATTTATAAATCCATAATTCGAAACACATTAACATACTGTGCAGAAACTTGGCAGTTGAATAAAAATTTGAGTTTAAAGCTTATGTCTACTGAAACTATACATTCTAAATTGGAAACAAATTAGAAATAAATCATCAGACAACAAATGAAAGTCCAAAATTCAATATTAGATTTTGTGAGATACAGACACTAGAATGGTATGGTCATACACGTAGGATGCCAAAAAAAAAAAAAGATTACCCATACAAGCTTTGGAATGGATTCCACCCGGGAAAGGAAAGAGAGGTTCACCTAGATTTACATAGATGGATGATGTAAGAAGAGATATGAGGGAGCTAGGTCTGGAAGAATTGGAATATGAAGATAGAGAAGAATGGAGAAAGAAGATAATATTTAAAAAGCTTTGGGCACAGAAAGATGTTTTATTACATTGTAGACCTGTTTATAAATAAATGAATGAATAAATAAATAAATAAATAAATAAATAAGTAGATAAATAATAATAATAATAATAATAATAATAAAAATAGTAATACTTCCAAATAGTTAGTACTTTTCTTTAAGAATGGACAGACAGAACAAAATAGAAAGCATTTTAACAATTAAAAATTTTAACCTCATCTGGAATCGCGTACGAATCAAACCACTAAGCACTGATCTAAGCGTACGCTGGCTAATTGAGCTTGAAATAATACTCGTCAAAGGAAGAAGGGAAACGTATTGTAGCTCTACTATGCAATTAATTTACTCGTGTGAATCGCGCGTTGCATCTTAAAATATTTGAGACCAAGAGTCCGCCCATTCTTTTTTTGTTGCAAAGTGTACATTCTATCGGACATAGTACAGCCAATATTCTAGTCGCAATATGATTTTAAACATTAAAGCGCCTATAAATATAAATGAATTAGCATATACTACTTTTTTTAGAGATATAAGGGAAAATGGCGAGTTGTGTGTCGTCCCTGAAGCCTAGCTGTAACGCCATTGAGTTTTGCTGATTCGCTCTCATAATGACCGTGAAAATTAACTATGAAATAGACCTGCGAGCTTTGAATAGTGTTTGTTAAAGGCAATTTATTATAAGCATAAAACCTGGAATACAATATCTGTATTTGTCTTTTACACGACTATTTAACTCATGCCTCAAATGGCAGTCAATGACCAATCACATTTCAATGAATTTTGAATTACAACCAATCACAGTCGTTTTTCACCTCGATTTTATCACTTTCATTTTATCAAGTGGCTCCCAGATTGTATATATAGTGCACGAATGTTACCATATTCTGCTTGCGAGATATAGTAGAAAAACATTCGTAGCAATTGATTATACCATAATAAAAAGAAACCACTGTTTGCACTTTCTTAAACGTATTATTGGAGAAAAATATAATTGACATATTTACATCATAGGACATCAGAAATTAATTAATAACCTGTAATCATGTGTTTCATTTTTTCTCCACTAGGGTGCATTCTTACAATATTGTGATTGTATTTGGCAATAAATATAATCTGGTTGCAGTGATAGACAAATGAAACATAACGTTTCTCATTTGTTTTCAAACATCGCTGTTTATATTAAATATGTCCACCGCTGTCGTCTCGAGGTAGCGTGCTGCCTTCGGGCAGAATTACTACGGATGGATGGATGGATATTAAATATATAAACATTTTAAAATAACTATATTTAAATAATGATTTGTGAGTAAACAGCTTAACTTTATTCGTTAAATAGTCCTAACAAATGCCACTCTTGATTTCCAAATTCTCTAGATAAATTGAAAGTCACTCGTGGCATTACTTGTGACTATTTAACTCATGCCACAAATACTAGTCAATGACCAATCACGTTTCAATGAATTTTGTTTTACAACCAATGACAGTAGTGTTTCACCTCGCTCTTTATCGATTTATCTTTATCAGCTCCTGCTTTTGTGGTAAAGAAAGCTCCTCCTTTTTAATGTTCTGAACAGGACAGAACATTATTTTTCTCCTATGAATAACCCGTAATGTTGATTATGATATATAGTTTGATGTGTTTCATTATTTCACCACTTGGGTACATTCTTACAGTATTGCGATCTTATTTGGCAATAAATAATATGATCTAGTTGCAGTGAATGAACATAACCTCACATTTCTGATTTGTTTTCAAACATCGCCGTTTACATTAAATACATAAATATTTTAAAATAACTATAGTTAAACAATAATTTGTGAATAAACAGCTTAATTTTATTCGTTAAGTAGTCCTACCAAATGCCACTCTTGATTTCCAAATTCTCTAGATAAATTCACTCCTCACTTCGTGAGTCGTGAATCATCGATAATTTAGAAATCACTCGTGGCATTACTTATGATAAACAACTTTTTATCAAATGAAACATAACTATGTGGACTGCATTTGTTTGTGAAGATTATTATAATACCACAAATGTAGAGAAAATTCATGAATTGTAAGCAGCATTTCAATAATGTGTTGCAGGATAGAGCTTAATGCAGAAACCAGAAGTAATGAATAAGCGCGCAGATCATTTCAAGAGGATAAGCGCAATAGTGGCCTAAATCATTTTTTTAATAATAATGGAGAAATGAGGTTTTCCTTAAAGTTTGAAGAATACCATTTTATTGGTAATGGTTTGTTGTATGATATTTAGTCAACTTAACTATAATTATGTATATCTTTTTAGCAATAGTTTTACTTATATTAGAGTTCAATGGTGAAACTTTTTCTTGGTTGGACCACTATTACACTGAAATGTATTTAAATGTAAGACAGAAGAAGAAATTTGTTTAAAATAAGTAATGCTTTTTACTTTAAATCTCAACGGTTATATTTAAGCTTTACAAAGACATTTTCACAGTATTTTGTTTTAAATTAATGAGGTGAACGGTGACTGGTGGAGTTATACACTTGCATTGCAAGAATTGTTTTCCTTTTGTGTTTTTAGACACTTCATGCCATATTTTGTTACCTGATCTTAGAAACTACTGATAAAACAGGTGATCCGACATGTCATCTACATTCAGCAATTGTATACAACTCATTAATTTTCCTTGGTTAAAATATTTTTATTATTTGTTGAATAGCTATATCGCGTTATTATTACATATTTTATTAACCTACACATTATCAGGTAGGCCAAAGAATCCTTCTTTATCCTCCAATTTATATCTGAAATTTGTCAACCCTATATCCAGAAATCTCACTGTTATAAAATTAATGATAAACTGCGGGTATATATTTGAAAAGGTCACAAATGTTCCTATTTTATTTGTATTTACTTATCTTGGTTTGGAATATTTCTGAGTAACATTAAAATATTATGTCCGCATCTTTCTCTTTAGTCCTTTACGTAATTCCCACCTGAGTAAGAATACTTCTAGAGCAATGCTATTGGAAGGAGTAGGGGTTTTATTCTGTCAATTTTACAATTGGTTATTAGAGACATAGTGTTTACAAAAATAGTCTGTTGTATTTCTATTACAGTATTTTATTTAACTGCCCTAGTAGTTTTAATAACGTTTGTACACTCAAAAGATATATAAATCTATTTTTACATCATTTTTTTATTCTCTATTAGCCCAAAGAAGGACCTCGTACTACATGGAAGATAAACATGAACTGACACTAGATACTTTTTTCTCTTTGACATATTTTAGTGGATAGTTTGTAACAAAAAAAGGGGGCATGGTTTTGTTTTATGCAAAATTTACGAGAATACACAATTTTCTTTTTCTTTCGCGACTTTTTCTGAAGTCGATTTTTATTCTTTTACAATATTTGAGACACATTATCATTACAGACGTCATCTTTGCTAATGTTATACGTGAATACTCCTGAATTCTCATTGGTTATCTAGAGTTGGACCAACGTTGTATTCCAGCAGGAGTGATTTTAATAGGGTGAAATTTAGAGGCTTCGTATAAAGCTATACATGATAAATTTGATTCTTCTAGTTAGTATAAAGTTCAAGTCAAAAGCAACAAATGGAGTCAATATTTACATTTTCGCATTCGGAAGTGTGAGACCACTGTTGCGCTTATCCCCTCAATTTGTCCTTGTAGAATTGTTCCATCGCTGCGGTCTCGTTGCCTCGAAGCAGGGAATCCGGGCTCGATCCCCGGACGGGACAAGTTTCCTGAGTAAATGTTTTTTCGGGGTTTTTTTCTCGTCTGAAAGACAAATTGTCAAGAACCTATAAGGTCAAATAGTCCACGGACACTATCTGGCCAATATAATCATCCTTAATACATTCGCCTTGTTGGTAAGATTATATCCATCGATCCATAGTAATTCTGCCCGAGATCAGGTCTTTCACTGCAATCATAGCATTTTCATGCTATACTTGCAGCTTTACTAGGGAATTGTAGGTGTGGTAGCTTCCCGTTGCTTTCCACACCGGTGAAGGATGATGATGATGATGACAATGATAAGGATGATGATGATGACCATATGATTTCGGAGACCGTTTTGGCCTTAAAGTTTGCCTGACATTTGTCTTACAGGTGAGGAAAAACCCCGATAAAAAGCTCACCCAGAAAAACTGCCCCGACCGGGGATCGAACCCAGGCCCGCTGCGTGACAAGGCGCATGCTACCTCGAGACCACAGCGATGGACTGGTAAGACTATATGAGTCCCAAATATTCGTGTTGTCTCAGAGGTGGTCCAGATACTCCGCTTATCACTCCCCGTGTCCTTCTGTGGTCTAAAGTTTAAAAATATCCTTTGCCGACAAGTGGTTTTGAAGGCAAGGGAAGTAAAAGTACCTGCAAAAGAGATGTTAAAACTGAGACCTACAGAGAGAGAGATTTTTCTCGAGAGTTGATGAGAGAGAGAATGGGAGAGAGAGAGAGAGAGAGAGAGAGAGAGAGAGAGAGAGAGAGAGAGAGAGAGAGAGAAAGGGAAAGATAGAGGAGTGTTTCTCGATTCTAAAAACATTTATTTCCTTATATTCAAAATAAATATTTTATTTGCCATTAGTAATTAGATAATTTTAACAACAAAATCTCTTTAGGCCTACTTGTAAACACAGGCTTCGGTTTTAATGTTAAACAATTTTAACGAAAATCACACAAGAAAGATCTAGTCTGCAACTAAAAAATATTCTATATAAATGAGTCTGATCTTTCACGTCATAAAAAATACGTAACAAACAAATGAAAATTCTATTGGATAAAAGTAAACGATTGTTAAATTACAGTTTCTACTAGATCTACTTGATCTGAGTTTAAACCGACTCGGTGGACGAGTCGTTAAGCGTGCATGACTCTCTCGACTGGGATCTCGGGTTCGAATTCTGGCTTTTTCGGAGGGGTATTGGTAGTGGGACACTGGGGTTTTTCTTGTGGTTCTTCCATTTCCAAATTTCACCTCACCAACACACTCCATTCCCCTTCCCCCCTTTATGTCATTTCAAATCTGATTCATTTCATGACAACCTTAAGCTCATCTCACGTTAGAAAAATAGTTTGGCTGTCAATCCACACCTGTTGAAAACATGTGGATATGGGGATCTAGTGGGACCACCAGGATGTTGTTTCATGACTCCAAACCTGAGTAATAAAAAGTGCAAAAGGAGGCAGAGGGAGGATTGTAGTTTCCCATTACGACCACCTAAATATAGCGGTGTGGGTCATGCGAGTAGAACCTGACGTGTCGGACCCATATGACGACCTACACCTTAAACAACACAGTAGAATAGACTTTCATTCCACTCATCTCCATAACACTGGGTGTGATAGGTAAGTAGGTCGCGGTGCTCAGGCAGTTACACAGTAGAATAGACTTTCATTCCACTCATCTCCATAACACTGGGTGTGATAGGTAAGTAGGTCGCGGTCTCAGGCAGTTACAAAGTAGAATAGATTTTCATTCCACTCATCTCCATAACACTGGGTGTGATAGGTAAGTAGGTCGCGGTGCTCAGGCACTTACACAGTAGAATAGACCTTCATTCCACTCATCTCCATAACACTGGGTGTGATAGGTAAGTAGGTCGCGGTGCTCAGGAAGTTACACTGTAGAATAGACTTTCATTCCATTCATCTCCATAACACTGGGTGTGATAGGTAAATAGGTCGCGAAGCTCAGGCAGTTACACAGTAGAAAAGATTTTCATTCCACTCATCCCATAGCACTGGAATAGGTAAGTAGATCGCGGTGCTCAGGCAGTTACACAGTAGAATAGACTTTCATTCCACTCATCTCCATAACACTGGGTGTGATAGGTAAGTATGTCGCGGTGCTCAGGCAGTTACACAGTAGAATAGACTTTCATTCCATTCATATCCATAACACTGGGTGCGATAGGTAAATAGGTCGCGGTGCTCATGCAGTTACACAGTAGAATAGACTTTCATTCCATTCATATCCATAACACTGGGTGCGATTGGTAAATAGGTCGCGGTACTCATGCAGTTACACAGTAGAATAGACTTTAATTCCATTCATCTCCATAACACTGGGTGTGATAGGTAAGTAGGTCGCGGTGCTCAGACAGTTACACAGTAGAAAAGACTTTCATTCCACTCATCCCATAGCACTGGAATAGGTAAGTAGATCGCGGTGCTCAGGCAGTTACACAGTAGAATAGACTTTCATTCCACTCATCTCCATTACCCTGGGTGTGATAGGTAAGTATGTCACGTTGCTCAGGCAGTTACACAGTAGAATAGACTTTCATTCCATACATCTCCATAACACTGAGTGTGATAGGTAAATAGGTCGCGGTGCTCATGCAGTTACACAGTAGAACAGACTTTCATTCCATTCATCTCAATAACACTGGGTGTGATAGGTAAGTAGGTCGCGGTGCTCAGGCAGTTACACAGTAGAATAGACTTTCATTCCATTCATCTCCATAACACTGGGTGTGATAGGTAAATAGGTCGTGGTGCTCAGGCAGTTACACATTAGAATAGACTTTCATTCCACTCATCTCCATAACACTGGGTGTGATAGGTAAGTATGTCACGTTGCTCAGGCAGTTACACAGTAGAATAGACTTTCATTCCATACATCTCCATAACACTGAGTGTGATAGTTAAGTAGGTCGCGGTGCTCAGGCAGTTACACAGTAAAATAGACTTTCATTCCACTCATCTCCATAACACTGGGTGTGATAGGTAAGTAGGTCGCGGTGCTCAGGCAGTTACACAGTAGAATATACTTTCATTCCACTCATCTCCATAACACTGGGTGTGATAGGTAAGTAGGTCGCGGTGCTCAGGAACTTACACAGTAGAATAGACTTTCATTCCACTCATCTCCATAACACTGGGTGTGATAGATAAGTAGGTCGCGGTGCAGAGCAGTTAAACAGTAGAATAGACTTTCATTCCACTCATCTCCATAACACTGGGTGTGATAGGTAAATAGGTCGCGGTGCTCAGGCAGTTACACAGTAGAATAGACTTTCATCCCACTCATCTCCATAACACTGGGTGTGATAGGTATATTGGTCGCGGTGCTTAGGCAGTTACACAGTAGAATAGACTTTCATTCCATTCATCTCCATAACACTGGGTGTGATAGGTAAATGGGTCGCGGTGCTCAGGCAGTTACACAGTAGAATAGACTTTCATTCGATTCATCTCCATAACACTGGGTGTGATAGGTATATAGGTCGCGGTGCTCAGGCAGTTACACAGTAGAATAGACTTTCATTCCACTCATCTCCATAACACTGGGTGTGATAGGTAAATAGGTCGCGGTGCTCAGGCAGTTACACAGTAGAATAGACTTTCATTCCACTCATCTCCATAACACTGGGTGTGATAGGTAAATAGGTCGCGGTGCTCAGGCAGTTACACAGTAGAATAGACTTTCATTCCACTCATCTCCATAACACTGGGTGTGATAGGTAAATAGGTCGCGGTGCTCAGGCAGTTACACAGTAGAATAGACTTTTATTCCACTCATCTCCATAACACTGGGTGTGATAGGTAAATAGGTCGCGAAGCTCAGGCAGTTACACAGTAGAATAGACTTTCATTCCACTCATCTCCATAGCACTGGGTGTGATAGGTAAGTAGGTCGCGGTGCTCAGGCAGTTACACAGTAGAATGGACTTTCATTCCACTCATCTCCATAACACTGGGTGTGATAGGTAAATAGGTCGCGGTGCTCTGGCAGTTACACAGTAGAATAGACTTTCATTCCACTCATCTCCATAACACTGGGTGCGATAGGTAAGTAGGTCGCGGTGCTCAGGAACTTACACAGTAGAATAGACTTTCATTCCATTCATATCCATAACACTGGTGTGATAGGTAGATAGGTCACGGTGCTCAGGCAGTTACACAGTAGAATAAACTTTCATTCCACTCATCTCCATAACACTGGGTGTGATAGGTGCTCAGACAGTTACACACTAGAATAGACTTTCATTCCACTCATCTCCATAACACTGTGTGTGATAGGTAAGTAGGTCGCGGTGCTCAGGCAGTTACACAGTAGAATATACTTTTATTCCACTCATCTCCATAACACTGGGTGTGATAGGTAAGTAGGTCGCGGTGCTCAGGCAGTTACACACTAGAATAGACTTTCATTCCACTCATCTCCATAACACTGGTGTGATAGGTAAATAGGTCGCGGTGCTCAGGTAGTTGCACAGTAAAATAGACTTTCATTTAATCATCTCCATAACACGGGGTTAGGTAAGTAGATCGCTGTGCTCAGGCAGTTACACTGTAGAATAGACTTTCATTCCACTCATCTCCATAACACTGGTGTGATAGGTAAATAGGTCGCGGTGCTCAGGTAGTTGCACAGTAAAATAGACTTTCATTTAATCATCTCCATAACACGGGGTTAGGTAAGTAGATCGCTGTGCTCAGGCAGTTACACTGTAGAATAGACTTTCATTACACTCATCTCCATAACACTGGGATGGGTAAGTATATCGCGGTGCTCAGGCAGTTACACAGTAGAATAGACTTTCATTCCACTCATCTCCATAACACTGGGATAGGAAAATAGATCGCGGTGTTCAGGCAGTTACACATTAGAATAGACTTTCATTCCAATCATCTCCGTAACACTGAGTGTGATAGTTAAGTAGGTCGCGGTGCTCAGGCAGTTACACAGTAAATAGACTTTTATTCCACTCATCTCCATAACACTGGGTGTGATAGGTAAATAGGTCGCGGTGCTCAGGCATTTACATAGTAGAATAGACTTTCATTGCACTCATCTGCATAATACTGGTGTGATAGGTAAATAGGTCGAGGTGCTCAGGCAGTTACACAGTAAAATAGACTTTCATTCCACTCATCTCTATAACACTGGGTGTGATAGGTAAATAGGTCGCGGTGCTCAGGCAGTTACATAGTAAAATAGACTTTCATTCCACTCATCTCCATAACACTGGGTGTGATAGGTAAGTAGGTCGCGGTCTCAGGCAGTTACACAGTAGAATAGACTTTCATTCCACTCATCTCCATAACACTGGGTGTGATAGGTAAATAGGTCGCGGTGCTCAGGCAGTTACATAGTAGAATAGACTTTCATTCCACTCATCTTCATAACACTGGGTGTGATAGGTAAGTAGGTCGCGGTGCTCAGGCAGTTACACAGTAGAATAGACTTTCTTTCCACTCATCTCCATAGCACTGGTTGTGATAGGTAAGTAGGTCGCGGTGCTCAGGCAGTTACACACTAGAGTAGACTTTCATTCCACTCATATCCATAACACTGGGTGTGATAGGTAAATAGGTCGCGGTGCTCAGGCAGTTACATAGTAGAATAGACTTTCATTCCACTCATCTCCATAACACTGGGTGTGATAGGTAAGTAGGTCGCGGTCTCAGGCAGTTACACAGTAGAATAGACTTTCATTCCACTCATCTCCATAACACTGGGTGTGATAGGTAAATAGGTCGCGGTGCTCAGGCAGTTACATAGTAGAATAGACTTTCATTCCACTCATCTTCATAACACTGGGTGTGATAGGTAAGTAGGTCGCGGTGCTCAGGCAGTTACACAGTAGAATAGACTTTCTTTCCACTCATCTCCATAACACTGGTTGTGATAGGTAAGTAGGTCGCGGTGCTCAGGCAGTTACACACTAGAATAGACTTTCATTCCACTCATCTCCATAACACTGGGTGTGATAGGTAAATAGGTCGCGGTGCTCAGGCAGTTACACAGTAGAATAGACTTTCATTCCACTCATCTCCGTAACACTGGGTGTGATAGGTAAATAGGTCGCGGTGCTCAGGCAGTTACACAGTAGAATAGACTTTAATTCCACTCATCTCCATAACACTGGGTGTGATAGGTAAATAGGTCGCGGTACTCAGGCAGTTACACAGTAGATTAGACTTTCATTCCACTAATTTCCATAACACTGGGATAGTTAAGTAGGTCGCGGTGCTCAGGCAATTTGCTCCGTATCTGATCCAAATAACTATATATAATAGAACATTTTTATAGATGTGAAATAATATTATATAATATTGCTTTTTTACTTTAAAACAGCACTATTGTTTATAAAAAATGTATGTTACGGTTTAACGTTAAGTGAAAAGTATAGAAAAATCAGTCACAGTACGTAAAAAATCCACCAGGAAACAAAGGTATCGTATTCCTTCGACGTACGACAAAAATGTTCATAGCACACATGGTCAGCTATTTTCTACTTTGCAATAATAATGTATTTAAAGACACGCTATTTTTTTCTCGTGTTACTTCAACTAAAAAATATATAAACTTCGAAGACATAACTCGCGCTCTCCATACTGGCGGGTGGCGTAATTGTTGTACTTGTGGGAAACAAGAGGTGAATTGGTGCGACTGACTTAAAAATATCGACTCACGTTGTTATTACTGAAGAGTCATTTCAAATTTGAATTTGCACTTAGAAGTATTCTAATATAAACTAAACGTATACTGTATCTCACTACAAAATTATTGCGTATGGCACACGATAAGAACTATCTCAACACTGATACAAAAAACAGAGTCAGCGATTTCTTCCAGGTCTATACTTGGAGTAGACCTTAGGCTATAACACATCAAATGAGTAACTGCTAATTTACAGCGCGCGAAGTATAGGCTACATATGTTTATAGTTTTTTTAAGTAATGCGATTCCTTTTGGTGCCATGAAGCAATTGCACATTTTGTGGTTTCATAACTATTAAAACATACAAATGAACAAGAAAGAAGGATTCATACACCATTATTATAAGTAATTTATTAGGACTGGTTAAAGAATAAAATTAAGCTGTTTATTCAAAAGTCATTATTTAAATATAGTTACCGATATTTTTAAATATTTGTATAATTAATGTAAACGGCGACGTTTGAAAACAAATAAAAAAGTGTGGTTATGTTATATTTCTTCATTCAGTGCAACTTGATCATATTATTCATTGCCAAATATGATCGCAATATTGTAAGAAGGCACCGTAATGGAGAAAAAATGAATCAAATCAAACTGTAAATTGTAACCAACATTATAGGTATTAATTTATTTTTTTAGTAAAGAACTCAGTAAAACCATTATTTAAAAAAGCAATTATTGAAAACCCATTTATCAAATGTGTAGTTCGAAAAAAATATGTTAATTATTTACTACATTCAATGTATTTATTGGGGAGTCAGTCATTGCAAAATAATGCTCTGATCTGTTCACAATATTAAAAAGGAGGAGCTTTATCACAAAAGCAGGAGCTGATAAAAGAGAATTCGATAAAGGGCGAGGTGAAACGCGACTTCATTGGTTGTAAAATAATATTCATTGAAACGGCCATTGACTTCCATTTGGATCACGAGTTAAATAGTCTTTATGATCAGATTCCAATTCTGATTATTGAATTTCCCCTTCATTATCATTTTAACAATTACGTTGTAGTTATATGCTTTCTGTTTAAATTTCATATTTGATCTTTTCTAAATAATTATATAGTTTTCTTACTTTCTACTAAGCAAGAACACCGAGGTAGTTTTGATTTTCCCATTCTCCCTGTTCAAGTTATTACTATGCAAACATTTATTTGTTTAACCGTCTTAGAATTTGAGTGACGTAATACGTGTGTTGTACTTAACATTTCAGTAAATCACTTAATTACCAACATATTTCTCTTCATAACTGCAATAATTAAATCAGTTTCAAATCTACAAAAACAATAATTCTTAAAATTAGCAATTCAACTGTTTACGGCGATTGTATTTATTGTTTATTAGCTAAAACCCGGCGTAAGCTGCTACGCACTAATAAATTAAATGTGTCTTTTATGTTTAGTCGAATAAGCAAAAAAAAAGAGAAAAATACAAATCTATATCGTAATTATTTTTAGACGTCCCGTGCTGATTACCCGGCGTTACTCATGAATCTATTTAACTCGTTCTTCTTGGCATAAATTAGCTGAATGACAAAAAATGGTTATTGTGAGTTATGTGTAAAAGATATACATATGCTGTCGCGGATTTTTTTTTTTTTGTGGATCGTTTTGGATATTTAATTCTGCATACATAAATTTGGTGTATTTGATATGGTTTAAGCAACATAAGCAATTTAAGAGTCCAAATAGATTGTTTTAGTGCACGTATGCCCTCCCTTTCTATAGCTCCGGCCTTATAGTACGTAGGATAATATGTTATATACGTTAATTAACCCAGAAACACTATCTAAATGATGGAAAAATCCCAATCAAATCGGTAAAGTAGTTTCGAGTCCATAAAGGGCAGGCAAACAGACTCACATCCATGTTTTTATATATAAAGATTAAACAAATTAACATTTCCATTATTTCACATTACTATAAGATCGTCATGTCTACATTAAATTTCAGGCCGAAGGATTCATACAACTCTTCGTAACTAATTATAAATTTAAACTCTATTCAACCATCCGATGAAATACTTACGTCCATTTTATATTTAAATCTTGCTGTATGTTTTAATCAGTGGAAGTTTACGAAGTTTTACAACTTTTTTTTGTTAAAAAATCGTGGGGCATCGGTTTCTTCGAATTTGTTTGGTTTCAATCTTAAAAGTATGAATTTAATGTAGTAATTATCTAAATAATCAAACTATCGAAACTAGAGTTTCATAGACGCGCGGACATATATTTCCTGAACTGATCTTATCTACATATGCCTGTTAATTAATCTCTTTCAAATCAAGCTAGCAAGCAACTGCATTCTTTACTTACCTACTGGAAGTTTCTATAGGTCTACACCACTTTCATTCTGAATATGTCCATTTATTGAGTACAATAAATCATCTGTAAGTAATTCTTCGTTCAAATTATCATAAAGAGGCTAAAATTAATTTGAATTTTCCGTTTTGCCAAATAGAACTTGAAAAGAAATTAGTATTTTCCAGAATGTCCATATCGTTGACTGGAGGATTAAGCTGTAGATCAGGGCCGCGAACATCAGCTTAGTTAAAAGTGGCGCAATCTTCCAACTGCTCATAATTAGGCCTACTGAGGTGGGCAGGTAAGATATAAGGATTCTTGGAATTTGGAAATTTTTGTGAGGGATGATTATCTGAGCCATCCATTTTCAAACTCGTGTAACTGGACGAAATATTCAGCAAATTTAAGAGAATCTTTTTGACAAATCAGAATATACCGAACAAGGTGTAATGTGAGAAAAACAGCATTGTGACACTATCAGATTTGTAAAACATTAAATTCAATTCATTTTACCACTAGGAACCAGAATTTGTTCCTACACTTGATATTTGATATAAAGCAATTTTTAAGGCAGTATGAAGGTTGTACGTTGGCAATGATAGATTCTCATATTTCAGGTGTTCATAAACTAATTCAGAGAGAGTTCAATATTTACTTATGAACAAATGTTTCTTTATATGTAAACTAAATGGTAATACATTCTAACCTCTGTGATTTATTAAAAGTAAAGCCAATAAATTTTGCAAACAAATAAGTTCAATGTTTTGTGTAGTCACAGAAAACAATAAGACATTAAAAAACACCTTGAATGCAAAGAGAGAAGTGTGAAAAAAAACACTGTATGTTTTTCTGAATGTATCTGAAATATGAGAACAGTTGTAAAAATTAGGTTACATTAATTTTGAAATTAGGTAGCTCAACTAATGAAAAATATATCAGATTTTTCACAAAGAATTGTTTATTCAAAATATTATATATTATATACGATATTCTCAAATGCAAGCTCGACAGAGAGAATATTATGTGTATACAGAAAGAATGTTGAGCAAATGTGAAGAAACTCGGTGTAGACTCGGTTCCATAATATTTAGCTGTCTGCTCCCTCCTCAAATATATGATACCTCCCTTCCTCCATCCACATACACATTGAATTTAACATAAAAATACATTAACCAGATCTTCGTAATACTGTACATTATATATCGCTTTCCATGAACAAACACTTTACAAAACAGAGAGGTGACATTTTTTCAAAGTATAACAGCTAACAAACGAACATGTGATGGGATGGGAGATTGTTTTGGTCTCAACAGCAACGACATCACCAACTTCTGATTTGTTTTAAATACTGGCCATACTTTTATAAAATCTTAAATCCCAATATAACTATATAATTTAAAGTTAAATTAAAATATCTATCAAAGTAAATACCTCATATTATTTTAGTAGTGTGGACATTGCCATACAATCTAACAATGTCTTAAGCACTAGACATCAAGCTGCGTTTGGTCATTAGAAAGCTGATTTTATTAAGTATTTCACAATGTGTGTTCTTCGTAAAATTACATGTTATCCGAATATAATTATTACTATTAATTCAGTAATTTCTTATTAGATAATATCATAACCATTAACTGTTCCAACCTCGTATAAATTAATAGTCTGGCACTTAAGACATTATTACCGTAAAATATCATTGAATACAATTTTCTATATACCACAATCTTGAACAATAACAATTTGATTTTCAGTTCACTCCAATACCATTTAATAATTTACATATGGCATTCATATACATTTTAAAATTATTTTTTTAATAATATTTACATAGGTGAAGTAATAACCTCGGAGAATATTTCATAGAACAAATTAAACAATTATGTCATTAAAATGCGACATTTATTTAAAGTAATAGAATGTGTTATTATTAGGCTATTTAAATTTGTATATGAAGAAATTGTTACTTTATTTATCTTATTTTGGGTAATAAACCGCAAATAATTAAACATTGATTTTAAATTTCTCCGAAGTTCATTGAACAATATTCCATGAAATTTAACTCAATTAATTAAGCTAGGATATAATTCAACTTTGTTTCTAGAGATATAAATAAATATAAACAAACTTAAAAGCTACATTAGAATTTAACGCCTATTTTATTAGAAATTTAACTTTTCCGTTAATACAACATATTCTGTTATCCTTTTGCATAATAACACGACCCAACATGATATTTGCTCATATTTTCATCAGACTGCTAAAAAGCGTAATTATCAAAGGTACTTAATGAATTTAACAATAAATAACATCCTTAATAACAGAACATTAGATAATTAACTAGGCCTATATATTTTTATATATTACTGCCTATGAACGGTTTGAAGTCAGAACTGAACCTCAATTATTTATAGATTGGAAACTGGATTCAAATATAAACTTCGCCAAAAGTATAAAAATTATATCCAAGTAAATTAATTAAAATTTATTTTAAAACCTTAAATATTATGAACTTTTATTGGCACAAACTTTGTTTTAAGAGGTTTAGAAACTACTTTAATTCTAAAATG
Source organism: Diploptera punctata (assembly GCA_030220185.1). Lineage (NCBI taxonomy): Eukaryota > Metazoa > Arthropoda > Insecta > Blattodea > Blaberidae > Diploptera > Diploptera punctata. Next base: position 728,427 of record JASPKZ010007294.1, on the reverse strand, counting down.
ACTTTTATTCTAACAATACTGACCAAGAAAAAATTGAGCTCAAAGTAAATAGCATGTCATATTCCAGCCATAGGCACATCTCAATACATTAAGCGGTGCTGTTGCGACTCTCGGAGCAAACAGAGTCAGAAAATGGTTGCAGCAAGTTTGGGCATAAGTCAACAAAAATAACGGTCTAGAAAAAATATGTAATATTAAACATATCCAATTTCGTTTATTTTGTAAATTGCGTGAATTTGTAACACCAACTTGTAAAATAATGAAGCAAAGATTAAAATTATGCCTTATAATATTGATATGTTCATCACAAATACTCTATTTCTGTTCTCAATATTTATTTCTGCTACATCAATTATAAGGTGAAGTAAATACGACAAATCAAGTATTCTATTATAAAGCTGCTTCATTTTTTTGGTAGAATTAAAAAACAATATCTCGAAAACTATCAAATCATGAATATTATTTTATATTCAAATGATGTTTTATTCAAACCAATCCGTTATAAGGATCGTCTTTCACACTTCCAGCTCTCACTTGCTCCGAGTTTAAAATAAGGTGCAAACCCTGATCATAATATATAAAACGAACAACAATTTAAGAGCATCACAGCATATTTCATTTCGCAGGTACAGTTTAAAACATTAAATCCCAACATAACATCTCGCCTACTCGATTTCCCTGCAAATATGTAATATTTAGTTAAAGAAAAAAGTAGAAACTGGCATAATTTGTTCAAAAATTGTTTTTTTTTTTTTAGTTTGTCCTTTAGAAAGGATGTGGCGTATAAAATATAAAGTAGAAGCAATTTGTTCCTTTAAATGGAACAGACAAAAATTTACAGAGTAACAAAGGGTGAACTGTGGAGGAAATCTAGTTCACTCATTGCCACATCTCCATCTAAGATATCTAAGTACATTTGAAAAAAATTCTATTGAAAGACTTTATTCTGTTTTTTTCATCTAATAAGTATGCACTTATGGATTATAGATTCAAATATTAAAAATACGCCGTAAGTTGATAAAATTGTATAGAGTATTTAAACTTTTAGTGGCAGTATATAAGAAATTTAGCAATTTCTGATTAAAAATAGCTTTATGTACTTATTCCACAATTTACGCTTAGAAAGTCTCATGTTCTTGCCTTCACCCAAAATACATTTTGGACAAATTTAGCACCACAATCTAACGACCGACAAGACTTGTAAGAGACAAAACAGCATGAAAATCGTGTATGAGTGTATTGTCGTTCGATCCACAAACTGACTAAAGCTAGACGATTCTACGAAGAGACAAATATTGTATCATTACATTTAGCCCTGATTTCAATCTGTCTTTTTGTTTCAATAGCCAAAGTTTCACTAACATGATATGTTACATTATATTGTAGGCCAAACACAAATTTCACATAAACTAGTGACTTAGTGATGAGGAGAGGGATGCAAGCAAATCAAACAACAAAACATATAATGTTCATGGAAGCTAACAAAAGAAAACAAAATTTACTAATACAATGTTTGAAGTGGAATTTAATGATTTGGAATTTTTTAGTTTCGTCAATAACATCCTTACATAGGCCCCTACTTTATAATTAAACTTTTTATGAAATTAAATATATTTTACTTAAAATGTAATTTAATTTTGTTTACGAAAATAAATTTAAAATTAATGTTAAAATTTCTAGAAAGCAGCATCATCCCACTTCAAGCACTGCTACTACAACTTAAACATGAAAGTTTCTCATTTTGTACTATTTGGGGCATCTTAAAAAATTCAGCCAATTGTATTATCTTTATAACTTAAGGGGGGATGAACAGTTAATGCTTAATAAGAAATATGATAAACGGAACGACATAAATAATAAAGAACATGTTTTACAATTAATAATATTTATCCTTAAAACAATCTAGCTCGGTAATGTACAATGGCAGTAAATCCAAATTTACAAAAAAAAATCTCCTTTGTAAGAAGATTTAAAATGGGGTAACAAAATAATTTATCTATTACAATAATCTGGCACAATATTAATTCCTCGTATAATAACAGATCAAACATTTACAAATTCAACAAGGGTTCCTGTATCTGAAAACGACGGGAAGCCAAACTGAAAGGCAATCTGTTACAAGATTAATTAGAATACAGAAATATCTCACTTTAACAATAGAAAAAATAATTTAAGCATAGAGAGCCTTAATTAAGAATTTACAGTGTACAATATGCAGAGATCACAGTTCGCCATGCTTTATAATCTAATAATGCCCTATATATATTGATGCCGGTTCCAACAACAAAATGTACTTGAAATGTCACTAAAACGCAACAACTCCTCGAAATGGTGTTGTTTTAAACTTGCTCTATCGCATGGTGACTATTTAAAAGATAGAACTCAGTCCTTTGTGAAAATGTAGTGCTTTATTAAATTAAAAAAAAATGTTAAAATTATAAAAATGACAAATTCATTATGTTTATGAAGTAAATTAAATAAAAAACTGGCATATGTAATCATTAATAAGAATTCTTCATACAAAAAAGTCACTGGCCTTTCTATTTGGCACAATAAATAAATGTGGAAATCCGGTCGCCGCACTTCAATATTAGATTATTTTATTAACTGGGCGAATTTTAAAATATCAAGAGATTCTTGAATGTTCCAGAAGAACAGCAAGCTTTCATTGTTAAACGATCAAGATAACTTACAAGAGAGCGTCTTGCCTAATATTAGGTTTGAGAAGCTATGTTAGTCCATCTCTATGTTTCTAGGGAATGTTTATTAACATATCTGTAAGGAGAGATGCAAGCAGAACAATGCACTTCACTTAACGTCTAGATCAAACAATCACTGTCAGTGTAGCACAGAACTGGTAGCAATTCTTTAAAAATGTGAATAATTGGCAAAAAGTTTTAATTAATATAAAATTATAAGATCTAACAATAGCCTAAAACAAAAAAATAACGAATCTAATCTACTTTCTAGAGTGCAATTTCTCCACCCAAACGTCAATAGTTACTTAATTCACTCCTGGGTTTATACAATAATAAAATGACGCGATAAACAGATTAATAAAAGGTAAATAAATGCCTTTGTTCAATTTGATTTTCATTAAGGTCCCATCTTCATAACATTTTCTATACAATTCTCATCAATTGTACATTTCAGCCAAACATGAAAAACTACTGTTTAAAAACATGTAAAACGAAAAACTCGCTGAAGAGCCAAAGTCAATATTAATCAAGTGGCTTCCACTATTCATTTAAAATGATCTGCTACCATATTCCAAAGTCAATATTAATCAAGTGGCTTCCACTATTCATTTAAAATGTTCTGCTACCATATTCCAAAGTCAATATTAATCAAGTGGCTTCCACTATTCATTTAAAATGATCTGCTACCATATTCCAAAGTCAATATTAATCAAGTGGCTTCCACTATTCATTTAAAATTATCTGCTACCATATTCCAAAGTCAATATTAATCAAGTGGCTTCCACTATTCATTTAAAATGATCTGCTACCATATTCCAAAGTCAATATTAATCAAGTGGCTTCCACTATTCATTTAAAATGATCTGCTACCATATCCCATTCCTAAAACGGTGTACTCAATCAAGAAACAAATATATGTTGTATTATGAGGATCTACATACAATCTTTACTTCTAACTACTTAATTAATTGTTTGTTATTATAGTTAATAATTAAGGGAAAAAATAATTTGTGATCATGGAAATTAAATGCGAAACACAGTAAAAATACATTATTAAAATTTTAACTCATATAGAAACAAATTATTTTGCATGTTTGAATTATGTATAAGAAAGGTTTTGTAGATGGAAAGATTCACATTTTGCAAATAAATATTCCGCGCGAATCACTTAAGGGCTAAAAGTCAAATTGAGTTCTTGGCATTTAAAAGGGATAATTACACATTCTTGTAACTACAAAGAAGCACAGATGCTTTATAATTGACTACATGAAGTAGCGTATGTCCTATGTGTAACTTATTCGCGTCTCTAATCTGTTTAATTTTAATAAAAATGTTTAATTTTTGTTTTGTTCATCCATTTTCAGGATTATAATTACAAAATAATCCTCTTTCATATGGATCACTGTGGGTTTTTAACAAATTGGAGAAAAACAGAGTAGTTTACCCATCTAAAACAGTATTAATACACTTTCTAATACCCCGGCTTTGTTTTTAAATTGTTTATATAAACAAGAAAAATTCATTCTTAACAAGGGTATCATATTCATAAGATTAGTATGGAAATTGCCAACACCATGGTTGTTACAATCTGCACGAATGATGAAGTTTCCCTCACATTTCACATTAATTTCATAACCCTCTATTAAAATAACATATAAAAAGAAAGATATCCTGGCTATTCTTTACAACCTGTGACGCAACTTTTTTAATTCCTTCATAAATTCTAACTAATTAACTCACTGGCACTATCAACCGTAGGTTCTTGGCCGCGCAGACACACTTCCCTATCCTGAGCTAATGTTTTCCATCATTCCTTGTATAATCTACTTCCCTCTAATTATAGTTAATGCCATTCTCCCGCCTCATTCTTGGTCTACCAACTGGGCGTTTTCCTCTGGTTTTCCTACAAGAAGCTTCTATGCACGTCTTTCATTTCACATTCCTGTCCATCGCAGTCTATGAAACTTAACTGTTCTTATTATATCGGGCTTTCTATAAAGACCATGTAGTTCACTATTAAGTAGTCTTCTCCATTCACCTGTTTGTTCATCTCTCTTTGTTCCAAAAATGTTCCGAAGAACTTTATTCTCAAATACTCGTAATCTCCTTTCCTTCCTTAAAGTAAGAGTCCATGTTTCGCACCCATATAATATAACTGGTAGAATAATAGTTTTATGTACTTTCAGTTTACCGTTTTTTGAAAGGAGTTGGGACGTCGAGAGTCTCTGTAATGTACAGTAGCATTCATTTCCAGAATTGAGCCGATGTTTAATTTCTTTGTGCATCTCATTCCTATTTGTAATTATTGTTCCTAGGTATTTGAATTCAGCCACTTTCTCAAAATTTCCCTCATTTGTCATTAGTTGACCATTTCCATTATATAATGTATTTCATATTTTTATTTTATTGATATTTACTTCCTGTCCTTATTTCTCAGTGTTGTTCAATAGTGTTGGCCTTTAGTTCTCCTCGCTGTCGCCCAATAGTAGACTATATCATCAGGATAGACTAACAGCATTGAGTTGTAAGTCTTCTTCATCCCCTAAAGATTTGTTGACATGCTCTGGTACAAAATTAAATAGTAGAGGAGATAGTGCATCTCCTTGCTTCAACCCATTGTGGATTTCAAAAGTGTCCGAAAATTGTTTGCCTATTCTTTGTGTCATTTTGACACAGTCGTATAAGTCTATCTAACTTTTTAGGAATTCCGAACTCCTCTATTGAATCGTATTCCTTTTTGAGTCCACGTACAGTTGATTTACACTACCATTATATTCTCATTTCTTTTCTAAGATCTGTCTTAAATTAAAAATCTGATCTGTTGTAGACCTGTTTACCCTCCGGTAAAATGTTATACTTAGGATTTTATTTTTCAAATTATTTCCCACCATTTAGAATGATTTTTACATTTTTTCTAACTATTATTCAATATATTTTTTCTATGATATTTAACTACATAACCACGTCATGAAGACGTAGCAGCCATATGGATTTTAACAAATAGTCTATGCAACAACAAAGACATGTTCCAGTGCAGCCAACATAAAGTATGCTCTAATTAACTGTACACAATCATATACTTCTGAATTTCAGAACTTACTATTTGTTTTTGGGCGTTGCATTCTTTCACAGGTTACAGTGCTTAAATTGCTTTAGGTTAGCTTAAATTGAGTTAGGTTGGGTTTACATTCGTTAAATGTCGTTATGTTGGCTGCACCCCGTGATTTCATAGTGTAAACCGCTTCGTGTTTGTTCGCGCATGCGCATGGTGTATAATTGGAGCTTAGAAATTTTTTTTCGGGTCACATGTTGTAAACAATCCCCGAAATCCTTGCTCTCTCAGTAATCCTATAGATTACATATATCATGCCATCAAATGAATGTAATTGGTTATAATTGCATTAGGTAATTTTAATAAGTCATCACATTGTCATTTTTTCTTCACGTCAAACAAATAAGTTGGAAAATTCATGTGTGTGAATCACAGTTTAAAATCCCTACCCCGACAGGTTGTGCAACTGTAAGGCCCGGGTGGCGTACGAGAGGTTAAACTCAGTTAATGGAATAGAATATTATAAGCTAATGATATCACAGAAAATAATAGATAATTTCTGCTATTACCTAGAGCAGAACACATTTAGTGCCCATAAAACACGCAAATACACAGACGTTTTTCAAACTTCGTCCTTGTCTTTAACACATTAACGTTTACTTTTTCCTACTACAGTAGGCCTATATGTTAAGTATAATCACGATAGTATTATTACGCCCTATATACGCTAAATAACTAACTATATTTTTTTCTTTTCACAAGGCCAATAAATGTCCCTTAAACACCAGTGCAATTTATAACCGACTAAATAATATAGGCCTACTAAGAAATTACTAATACTCCTGTTGTACGAGTGGGTATGTCGTCAGTTGAACGCCCAATATTACACGATCTTGTTATTAACTTATTTTAATCTAATTTAATAGCAAGACTCATAAACGATTACTTATGTTACTCTAATATACTAAATTTAGATTTGTTCACTTAGACTTACTTCATAGGATTCACTACAACAGTCCTCACAAAAAACCTAAATATAGGATAAAATATTAATTATAAGAATAAACAATATTTGCATTTAGCAAAAATAATTGTAGTGAACCTGAAGGGTCGGCCTTCATCTTGTCTTCTTTTTTCGAAGAAAATACAGAGGAGAGTGAAAGTATTAATTAATTTTCACCTCGTAATTTGTCTACCATGTATTATTATTTCTCTTGTTGATTCATCAATACATTTAAAATATATTTATAGTTTGTTCGCTTGATGGGATAAGTAAACCGATCTGAAGAAAATAAGTATTTCTTTGTACACCATGACTCTTATATAATCGGATCTCTAAAAGAAAACACAAATGTATTAGACTGATTAATAAGAATAATTTTAACGGCACATGCTCCTCTATTAACCTAGCCGCTTTACTGGGCTAAAGCAATTTTTCCGACATCCTCTGAAGCAGAATCCATTGCGTTGTATAAAACCTGACTTTACTGCAATTAGCAATTTTATTGGAACTCTACCTGGGGGCACGCCATAGCGTAGTGGTTAAGGCACTGAGAGCTACAAGCCGGAGGGTCGAGGGTTCAAGTCCCGTTGGGGTCAGGATTTTTAAACTGACCCAAACCCTCTGGCGGCACTATGGCCCTGGGGTCAACTCAGCCTCTAACGTAAATGAGTACCAGACGCTTGTTCTGGGGGTAAAGGCGGCCGTCACGCAGGGCTGACAACCCGGCTGACATAAAAAAGTGCCGATTGTCTAGAAAAAGTGGGAGCCCTAACCTCCTACTACCCCAAGGGCCTCCGGGTCTGTTGTGGGATCACTTTACTTTACTTTATTGGAACTCTACCTCTTTTAAACACATTGATTAACAGTAAAGATCCCACTATTAATAATACATCGCATAATTATTTAAAATAAACTTTTTGTGTTAACTTTACTTCAACTGCTTTTAGAATGATTTTAGATTCTCCTCTGAACATAAATGTCTGCGAAGTTATTAATTATCCACTAAAGATAATTGCATAGATTAATAAGTCAAGCAGTAAATAACAAAAATGGAATCTCCTGTAAAAATAGGCTAAACAATGATTTCTAGGTGTCCTTGCTCCTGGCTTACTACTGCGGTGACCTCATTCCCCACTGTTTGTAGGCAACACCAGATCGATAGTAAGTAGGTAAGGTCATGAAGCGTCGCGGTGCTACTTCGCTTTTCCTTTGTCAGGTTTGAAAATATATTAGAACAGGTAGGCTACATGCTAAATATAAAATTACCTTTTTTTAATTCAATATATATATATATATATATATATATATATATATTTGTTTTTTGTCTAATGCCAGCAGGTTGTCTTTTATGAGATTTCTGGCTTTCTCTCCTGGCATTGGTGGAATTGTAATCCATTTCTTAGATTGGGTTTACCTGAAAGGCGGAGTTACGTTACCCCGATGATATGTTGGGTGTTAAATGATAATGAAGAATCAGGAGAGTTCTTAACCTAAACTTAACATAAATTCCAGACCATGGGCAACCACATGAATAATTCCCTTTAAGGAAAAATTCCCATGGTTTGACCGGGAATCGAACCCGGAACCTCATGAACTGTAGTCAGAAACGCTGACCACTAGCCCATAGAGGCTGGTCTGAATTCTATACATAAAATCTAACATTACAAATTACAAAATATTATTATTAATTGATACTAATTTAATAATTGAAATGTTACCATTCTTAATTGGAACAAAAATGTAGGCATGAATACATATGTATACATTTCATTGGTTAAGGTAGGTTGCCTTGGTGCAGAGCTACGGGACTTGCGCTGGTTCGGGTCTCCATGAGGGAAGACATTTTTTCATGGAATTTCGGCCAGTATGACCGGTGACCTTCCAGCATCGTGAGACATTTGGGTAGCTCCAGATTAAGAAAACCAGCTGTAACAGCTGGGGGATCCGACATGCTGACCACATGTCACCTCTACACTGGCTGGATGATCATCTAGCTCTGTGATGAACACGTGTGGATGTGAGGCCTCACACCATGGAGTTTGGCTTTATGATTTCAAAAATAATGCAAACTACAGAAGCTAAGTAATGTTTAAAAATATATGCGCATCCTTAAATCATGGGTATAATTTTCAATTATCATAATAAAGATCAGGATAAATTTACAGTCTGTAGGAAATGACATTTAGAAGTTATCGGATTTCAGATTATTTAACGCTCATACGGTAAAACTTAAGGAGCCAGTAAGTCGAACCAGAGAAACCATTTTCATATCAGAAGAGGAAAACCACAATGTAAGGAGTTTACAAATGTGGGATGCCCTTCCTTGCCTCATATCTAAACGATAACATTTATAACTTCAAATTACGCTCTTTTGAAATGCATTTCACTAGTTTCACATTTTCCATATTTAATTTTTGGAGGCTCAAAATAAGCTTACATTATGGTTTACATACATTCATTAGAAAAAGTGTCAATACTTAAATATGTTTAAACGTTAAAATGTACCGTACTAAACTAACTCAATAATCATTCATACCTAAAACCATTCCATTAACTCAGTTTAACCTATCACCCTATAGGTCATCCGGTCCTTAGAGTTGCACGACCTGTCGGGAGAGGGATTTTAAACTGCGTATCACTCACAACAAGGACATGGAGGGCCTCCCCGAATGAGTGATCAAATCAATGCTAGGCCCTTCTGCGGTACAACACAACATTAAAACCAAATACACCATTCACATACACTAAACATAGCGAATACGATAATGGAGATTATGATAGCCAGATGATGTTCGGAACCTTTTGGCCTTAACATTTCCTGACATTGTCTTACAGGTGAGGAAAAATCCTGAAAGAAACCATCATCCAGGAAATTCGTCCCCACCGGGGATCAAACTCGGGCCCGCTGCGTACGAGCCAGTAACGATACTCCGAGACCACAGAGGTGAACTAATATCTAAAACATAGAGGAAATTTCGTAAAGTGGAAATCTGGAATTGTTTACATATATTTTAGCACATGAATTCATTAAAAATCTCGATCCACATAAGCAAACGGTAATACTTTAATTATGATATAATTTAAAACAGTTCAAAGTGCATTAAATTCTGCTTGCATCAAGAAACTCGAATATCGATTATATAATTTTGTCACCGCTCAAACTACAACCACATATAAAAATAAAGGGGAAAACAAACATAAATATTTAATTTAAGCAGTTTTAGGTTTACAAATTACAGAAAGCAAATTGAGGAAATAATTTGTCAGTAAGAGATCCCCGCAAAAAAACAAAAAAATTGGAAAATCGAAGGATGGGATTAAGAAGCAAAGTCACCACATCAATTCAACATCCAAGAACAGCCATCTTGTGACGTGAATACAAAGAGACATCCAGGCACAGCATAAATACTGTTTGTAGAAGAAGGTAATACTGAAATGTTCATAAAGGTTAAAAACGTGTTCTCTTTAATTTTAAAGCGAAGATACATGGATTAAAAATGACCTGGACAAAAAGAGTACGATTTAGAATCAGAATTTTCTAGCTACATGCGATCAGTAATCCTACATAATATGTTATTGCTTCTATCTTAATCTGAACCCAGAATTTGAATTGATCAAGTGTCGCAAAAGCATATCACTAATAATCTTAAGTTTCGAATATTAGAAAGCCATAATTTATCTTAACAATACCAGATTACTGATCAACAAAGTAGCAAGAAGAAAGGGAAGTATGAAATTTGGTGTGGTCCATATAGTTATGAATGTGACTATACATTAACAACCCGACTAGGAAGGAAAAAAATCTTACGAAGAATATGATGGATGAGACAGATGAAATAATTTCATTTTGAAAACTGTTTATATACAAACTGTAAAACCACAACCGACCGGCGGTGTATTAACAATTCTGTCTCTCTGACGGGAAAGGAACAGTTCCGATCGGTTGATGTGTCAACCCCCATCACAACCAGGATGTTCCACACAGCCAAGAATTCAATCGCTGTCCTTGATGGAAGTGTCCATGGGCGAATGCACAGACAGCGAACTAAGAGCTTGCGAAGGAGAGAGCGGAGGATCTGGTGACGTAGTGATGCCATGGTCATCCATAATTTCGGATCCAGGTGTTCCGGTGCCTGTGCCGGGTTCGTAGCGCGCGTGAGTTCTCATGTGCCGAGTTATCATGTCTCTGCGGCACGCCGCATATGGGCATTGTGGACACTTGTAAGGTTTCTCCCCCGTGTGGGTGCGCTGGTGCGTGGAGAGGTGATCAGAGCGCGAGAATACCTGTCCGCACACCTTGCACGTGTATGGCTTGACACCTGTGTGCAGGCGCATGTGACGAGTGAGCATATCGCTCCGAGCGAACGAGCGCTTGCACACTTCACATAGATACGCTTTAGCAGCGGAGTCCGTTGCGTGCTGTCTGCTCTTGTGCCGAGAAGCCATGTGCTTCGCCAGTCGATCATGGAGGCTAAACATCTGCCCGCACACTGGACACACATAGGCCACGTCAGAACCCGGCGGCATTTCCTCCACGACAGGAGAAACTTCGAGGTTGTAGCGTACCGCAACCGATTCCTTCGTGGTAGGCGATGCGACGTCTCCCTTTACCACTGGCACCGAAACCGTACCGCGAGGCGGAAGGAATCCTGGAGGTATCAGTTGTAGGGGTATTGGAAGTTCGAGCGCTGGGAGAGGCATTGAATCGTTGCTAGTGTTGCTCCCAACTCGTTCCCTGCTTCCCTTCATCGAGAGATCCAGAGGAGAATCTTGAGGCGAGGAGTGTTCTGATTCCAGAGATCCTCCTTTTCCATGGTGATGTAAAGAGAGAGGTTGAGGCACGGATCTGCCATGAGGCCGCACAACTGATCGATCTGGACCACCACTCACATTCCTATCTGGTTTCACTGGCTCTAACCAATTGGGTAAATCTGAGTCCGAGTGGCTACGCCTGCGGAATAAATCAGGATACTTGGCATGCAAGAAGTGCTCGAAATTATACGGCGCAGGAGCTGGAGAGATGGGAGTTAAAGGTGAAACTGGGGATGGTGAATAGAACCTGTCTGGAGTATGAGGCATGAGACCACTACCTGTCGCACAGTTCGCACACGAACACCCTTGATACCGTGGTTGAGGACTGTAATGTTGATTATCGTCTTCTGCAGCTGAATCTACGTAACTTCGAACCTGTAATCGAGGTGGTGGCGGTGTGCAACTATTTCCGCCATCAAGCTCTTCTTCTATACTATTGTCTTTTATCCTTAAAGGACTAAAACTTATTTTTGGCGAATCTGTAGTGGAGCTGTGCGGTGATTTGTTGGAAGATGACGCTGGACTGAACACATCCTCTACTTCGTCCTCTTCTGAGATGGCGGTGTAGTGATAGCGTTCGCGATCCGCGCTGTCAAAGCGGAATACATCACCGTGATGGGGTGCCATGTCTCGTCCGGCCTCCTCCTGCTGACCCTCGGACTGGCGACCACTGAACATGTGTTTCGAGGTCTTCTTCAGAACGTGCTGCGGTCCCCTGATCTCATCTTGTTCTATGTGATTGTTATTGTTATGATGGTGAAAATTATTGTTCAGAGGTGACTGTCCAATAAATGACACTTGGGTTGTAAGTTTATCTACCACCTGATTAAGTCGCTTTCTTTTCCGTTGTTTATTGTTTTTATGGTTATTATTCGTGGCGTGTGGATGGTTGTTGTTACTAATTTTCTTATCACCATGACGATTATCTATTTCTACTGTATTGTGCGTTTTTGCTGCTGTCGATGTTGTATTTGTTGCTGATTCCACTTGAGTCTCTGCCATCGTCATCAGCACACCGCGGCGTAGGTACGCCGCGTTACTTCACCGTACCTGTCGCCGACTCTGTCGACGACAGCAGTGCCCTCAGGCAAGAACCTGTTTCTGCCGTCAACACTGCTCATTGCTGAGGCATTTGTTAGTTCATCACGGCTGCGGGCTTTTAGAAGACTTCATCTGCTGTTAGTCACTTTTCACAAGAAGTCCACTGCACACACACTCGCACACTAGCGTCCTCTGCGCTCTTTCCCACTCCACCTGAAACAGAGAAACATCCCCATTGCTATAGTACAGTACTGAGCCAAATAATGTAAATATATAAAAAAAATAATGTACAATTGGGTTTTTTAATATAGTTAACATGAACAAGCACACTAACGTACATTACGACAATATCGTAAGGAGTTTTGCATGACGTATATTCATATTTTATGTAAAATAAATTATCTGGTGTAGGGAAGCAGCTTACTAATTTGTATTTTCTAGCAAAATTGCTCTATTTATAAGTGAGATAAAGAAACACTTCACTCTTTAATTTAGAGAGCCGCTAGTGTTATTCACAATTAGTATTTCTATTAGTATTTTTTTATCGTTTGAACATTAACTCAAATCTGGCATCAGCCTCATTTATCTGCCAAATATTATTATTAATATTATTATTATTATTAATACTATTATTATTAATATTTATTATTATTATTATTATTATTATTATTATTATTATTATTATTATTATTATTATTATTATTATTATTATTATTATTATTATAAGATGAAAAGGGGTATATGAGAGGATGTGAAAAATTTGAGTATCTGGGAGTAAAATTAGATAAAGAGGATAAACAAGAAAGTGATATTAAGAACAATAAATAAAGGTAGAGCAATAACAGCAATGATGAATGGAGTCTTATGGAACAGACATATAACCAGGAAAAATAAGTTAGAAATATATAATTCAATAGTGAGAAGTACTGTCACATATGGAGCTGAAGTTTGGAAATTCAACAAAAACTTAGAACAAAAACTTATGTCGATGGAAATAGATTTCTTGAGGAGAGCAGCAAGATGTTCAAAATTAGACAAAATAAGAAATACTGTCATAAGAGAAAAAATGAATATTTGTTATTCAATAGTAGATTATATACGGTATAAGCAATTAAATTGGTATGGGCACGTACGACGAATGCAAGAAGAAAGATTACCCAGGAAAACATTGGAATGGTGTCCACCTGGAAGAAGGAGGAGAGGAAGACCTCGAAACTCGTGGATGCAGGAAATAAGGACTGGAATGAGAGCAAGAAGACTGGAGGACATGGATTGGATGGAGAGAGACGAGTGGAGAAGAAAAATAAAACTTTAGGCACAGAAAGATGTGTAAACATTAAAATTCTGTATATAAATAAAAATTATTATTATTATTATTATTATATTTTAGCAATAAAATAAAACATATACCAATAATTATTTTATGGACGTAAATAATTATTTCATAATTTAAAATACAGAATGAATTTTCATAAAGTCTATTTAAGAACAATTCTACCTATGCACACTGCATCTAAATACATATATTAATTGAAATTGAAGTTTATTCTGTTATAAAATATTTAAAATAAAATGGAGAACTATTTTAATTGTTTGAACTTATCTAACTAAGGAAGACGTACAAGATAAATGTGTCTAATAAAAGAACGCCATTATTCCTCTACTAATATCTAGGACATAATGACAAAATTATAAACATTACATTTTAACTGTGTTCTTTCAACATGCAAAACTGATTCGTCATTTTTCTGCAGCAACTTCCCGTGTTTGGAGTGAATTGAATGTACCAACATCAATGCACGAGACTGCTAGCCACTTCGGAGAAATACCGCTTCATGTGTAGCTGTAGGCTAGTACAGACAGCACCACTAAGATAAACTACGCTCTCTTTTAAAATATTTCAACTTAAAAGCACAACCGAAGCATTATTGAAAAGTTTTCTTCCAAAAAAAGTTTACAATTAAGTAGCATTGTTTGAATTCAAATGCCCATTTCAGTAAAGTGACTTAAAAATCCTTATCTAATACAATTAATAAAAAAAAGGCCAAAGCTGAGGTACGCATACCTCATAGTTGTGTACGTGCAATAAATGCCATTAGGCTATACATTCAGATGAAACACTTGCTAACATAATAACCTGTTTCCTGTAATTAACGCGTTCTGTTCATTTCTATGGATTTCACCCTCGTATATTGACCTGCATACGTCATTAAAGTCTTAAATTGTTTCTACAGGTAGTAAGATTTTGCTGCTTATTATAACGTAAAATTCAAATTCAAACTAATAGGTAGATGTGAAGACTGATTAAATGAAAAACATGCTTAATCACATTTTTTAAACAATTAAACGGTAATAATTCTCCCTCTCCCTTAGTTTAAACTCTGCATTTGTAGGCCACAGTACTTTAACGTACTTTATAGGGACACGACCTAACGAGATAGGAATTTTTAACTCTGGATCGCTTTAAGGCTATTTTTACCATACAAGGATATAGAAAATATTCTCATATGATTGATGAGCTCGATGCCGGGCTCACCTTCGAGACACTATAAACATTTAAGTCAAGACATACAATTCACGCATATAAATTAAATCCAAAAAAGTGATCATTATGTTGACCAGGTGGTGTTTGGAGACCATACGGGTCCGAAAGTACCCTGATATTTTTCTTATAGTTTGGGAAAAAACCTCATCCTGAAAACTTTTCCCGACTAAGGATCGAATCCGGGCCCGCTTCTTCTTAGGCCACAACGTTTCCACTACAACACAACGGAGAACTGGTAAGAATTCTTGAGTCAATGAACTTTTGGAATGCGAAAATTATTTGACTCCAAGGCCAATTCGATATTTCATTTATCACATACTAAGCTACATTGTTCTTAAATGGTGTGTTGTGTCTTTGGATTTCTCCTTAGAATTAAATTTGCAGGAGTTTACTTCTTATTATTACGTGTTCAGTGTAATTGTATACGTTCAGAGTGAAAATCCCACTTCTTAAAAGTTTCATTTATGAAAAAAAATCTTAAGACCAAATTGCCATAAAAACTAACTAGATAGTTCAAAATTCTTGCTTTAAGTACGTACATTTTGTTATGATTCCACTCATTACTGTTTATAACTAAGCCTGTTTTTGCCTTAATTTTAGAGATACTTTCAATCAGATATTTATATGTTTTTGTTTTTTATTTTATTTTTCTACACGATAACGTCGATATGGGACTTCTCAAATAAAAAGAATTACTCGGATACGTTTCCCAAATAAACTTATTTAAAACACTGTTGTGTTTACCGTATCAGAGTGCATATCTCAGACAAACAATCTTCCTCAACTAAATATCTCTAAACAGACTTTGGAGACCTTGATAGAACACTGATGATGGAGAACACCCCGATATACCTCAGCACTACGCTTCTATCTTTAAACTTTAAAAAAAAATCTATAATCAATTTTGTTTATAATAACCTAATATCTATAGCACCACACAAATACTATG
Organism: Diploptera punctata; assembly: GCA_030220185.1. Taxonomy (NCBI): domain Eukaryota; kingdom Metazoa; phylum Arthropoda; class Insecta; order Blattodea; family Blaberidae; genus Diploptera; species Diploptera punctata. The sequence continues at coordinate 712,326 of JASPKZ010007294.1, read as the reverse complement.
CACTTTCTTTTTGGATTTGCCTAAATTCTACACAAATTCTGGAACTGAACTTAAAGCATAATTATGTAGGACCCAAATTATATAATAAATTAATTAAATTCAATCGCGAGTTAAGCAAACTCAACACAGATGAATTTATGAAAAAAACAAATGAATTTTACATCCTACATATTTTGGTCTAGTGGTTATGTTTCTTCCTTTACTCCCGAGGTTCGCGAGTTCAAACCCGGTCGGGGTCGATGGATTTTTAAGATTGAAAAATTCAAGGGATATACTGTAAGTCATCCAGAAAATAATTTAAGCCGGAGCCCCGAGTCTGAAGATTTTCAGTCTCATAAAATAACCGCAAGCCTGAATAAGAAAGCATCTATGCAAAATTTAACCGACTCTAAGTTGCTATTACACATCTGATGCGCTAACTACATGTAACTATGTAGGTAAATAAGCGTAACTAAATTAGCATGGTTAATAAACTCCCGGTACGAACACCCGTGTGCTCACGCGGGACATACATACATATCCTATATCTTTAATTTCTTTCTCAGCTTAGTGTTCTATATTGTTTTGCTGTTTTTTTTTCTCATTTTAAAAAATTGATTTTCAAGCGTCGGAGCGGATTTTCTATTTTATACCTTGCGCCTACATTTTTTTTTTTTTCCTTTTTCTAATTAACTATAACTTTATAATGTAACGTAAAAAATCAAATAGTATGAGATTGCCTTAAGCATGCTTATAACTAAAGCAATTGCTCCATGTTTTTTATGTACACTTTTGTAATCAGCCTATAGAACTTTTTCTAATTGCAATAGGCTATTTTGGTACGTAAAAATCATGAAATGGAAGAAAGAAATCTAAATACGTAAAAACGAGTGAATATCGTAATGTAATTATTTACTCTATTCAGAATTCAGGAATTGATAGCTCTACTTGATTTAAAATTGTCCTAATACAAGCTGAGAAACGTAGGCATATTAACTGACCCGGGGTAAAAGGTAATGCGTGCAGCTACCAAACATACATTTTGATTCTATTATCAATTATTTAGGTCCATCAACTATTTAAAAATATTATTATTCATTTTTACTTTGCTTTCATTTTAAATGATAATGTTTTTTAACTGATTATTTGTATACTAGTAATGGTATCAGATTTCAATACAGTATTTTGTTATTGTTCTAATTATACTTCATAGAATTAGAATTATGAAATAATTAATCTTCCTACGGAATATCCGCCTACATGTATACATGTGTGGAATGAGTTCACTCCAAAATGTTTTCTAACTTCATGTTCCGTCCTCAAATACTAAGAGTATTTCATTCTTCAATGAGTTATTTTATTTAGATATCCAAAGTCGTAATATTTTTAAATTAGCCTAATTCCTATTTATGAACGCTTTAACGTCTAAGTTTATATCTGATTTCATCCAGTAGGTTGGTAGTTCGATTAAGTGTGTTCATCATGTCTATCGATTTGATTTAATTCCTTAGTTTAATTTATTTATTTTGTAGATACTATTAAGTGTCCCACGCCACCCGGGACCTACAAGGACACGACTCGTCTAGAGCGGATTTTAAACTCTTGATCAGATATAGGCTATACTTCTCTGATCACAAAAATACATGAGGATTTCCCGTCTGAGTGATCAGCTCCTAGACAACACGAACAAGACGCGCCATTCACTCATATATATGATACGTATGACTATGATGACCAGTCGGTGCTCGGAGCTATTTACTCCTTAAAAGTTGCATGCAATTTTTGTTCTTATGGGTAAGGAAAGAGGCCCGAGGAAACTTGTCCTGACCGGGATCGAACACGAGCCCGTTCCATCTGAGGCAACCAAGGCCACAGCGGTAGATATCGATTTGATTTTAATTATATAAAATTATTATATTTAATATATATATATATATATATATATATAATTATATAAAATTACAATAATTATTATCTGGGTTTGGGAATGAAATTCCAGCCCAGTATGCGAGTTAGTGTTATTTTCATAGTTGGCTTGACCAGATGTAACATCAACACGGAGGACAGCAATTTTACAAGTAAATTGCACAGAGCCAAATTTAATTTTTCAGCTTTCACAGTTAATTAGTGCTGTGAAAGTGAGACAGGTGGAGAGTCTGTTGGGTGAGCAGAAAGTTGTGAAGCATAATATTATTCTAAAAGAAACATAACTTAAATAAGGTGAACATACACTCTGTTATTGCTGGGTGTTAAGTACACGCCATTATTTTAATTCATGTTCTAGAAAATTTACTGCATGAAGTATTATTGCCATATCTTGACTCATTTTCGTATTAGGAAATAATGTAGAAGTATTGCACACAGTCTGGAATTTCGGGGACTATAGAAAACATTAATTAAAATATGTGGACCCTTTTCGTCTAATTTTTCTCAAATCAAAATTTTTGAAAGGTTTAACTGAATTTTCTTAAAAGAAACATTATTTTCAATTATTTGTAGTTTGTTTTAATCTTAATACATACGAACACCGTAAAGCGATGAACTGTCGAACATCTGCTTACAATAAAACATGACAAGTCATAAATTGTGCAAATTGTTATAATAACTCATATAATTTATGGGAGTTATGAGAAAAGTGTTTGGTAAAATGCTTGTTTTTCCAGAGTAGGCAAAATGTATTTTTTCATAATATTTCGTGTAAGGAGTCTAGGCGAAACGAAGATCTGCTTCTTTGAGCGAAGAGTTGAAACAATAAAATAATTCCATCAAACTTTTCTCTTCCGCGCAACAATGTTGACTCCAGATTTACGTATGTTGCTGTTGACCAATATTTCGAATATGACACACCATTAGAAACCGTAATATGGACACACATGTCATATAAAGAACTTCATTGATTTACTTTCGGTTGCAATGTTTTACAGCGGCAATGGATACTTGTGTTCGATTGAATGGCTGCCCAACTAGTATTATTTTTCTGTTCATGATAAGAATACAGATGATAAAAACAAAATTAATGGAGATTTGTTATTTAAATTCTGGCTCAGGTGTAGTGGACTCAGTATGGTAGTTTACAGGCGCTTTGCTTTGTGGTTAGGTATGTCTATTTTGCAAGGATAGATATTTAGCATAACAAGCGGCGTTGTCATGTTTTGTTCACTGGCATTAACATACTACATATACTGCAAAAGACAATAATTGCAACGCTGTTAAGATAATTATATCCACGTGGATTTGACATGGATACGTCATTTTATACGTAATTATAATGCGAAGACATTATTGGTAGAGAACTGTTTTGAGTTTTCGGTGATGGGAACGGCGTCTTAGAAACCTCTAACAGGCTCTGTCTGGCAATAACTAAGCATTTTTTTAAACCAGAGGGAAACAGTTGTCTTTGGTGCCGCCTGGAAACTGTACAATACTCCATTTAAATATTATGTTGAATATCCAATTATATAAATGTAAAAATACATTCATAACAGACCATGAAGTTATTCATAACAACATAACAAAGGGGATGAGGAAGCGGTAGGATGGATATCCCTACAGACCAGTCAAGTTTTCCCCTACGAAAGTTAATCGAACATATTTTGTAGGAGTCCCAGTGAGCCTCAATAACAGTCTCGACAGGATTTAGTTTAGACAAGTTCTCCACCGTTCCGGGTACATTAGATCCGGGTCGTCTAGCTAATATATTACAAATGCATTACTGCCCAATTTTCTGATTCTCAGAACAATAGTGTGATATGCTGAAACTTACTATTATTGAAAGAGTGTGATGCCGAATGACCAGTCCTGTCGTACTGTCGCAGGAGATGAAATTAAATTAATTAATTAATTAATTAATTAATGACATGAGTATGGAGAAATTGTGAATAGACGTAGGCCTATATGCCAAAGATTTGCGAGAGAAGCACCGATAAAAACCTCCCCTGGCTCCGAATCTCCCAACGTGAATCCATTGTTGAGTGACCGAGAAGCGATCTTGGGACCCACAGATGGAGGACGAGTGACTAACAACTTGTGACACGGAGCCGCAGCTCTTATAATTTTATAATCTATACTAATAATAATAATAATAATAATAATAATAATAATAATAATAATAATAATAACAATAATAATAATAATCAAATCCTGAAGCACGATTTTACACTGAAACTGAGATATAAAATTATCTACAATGATATTGTTATGATTTTAGTGAAATGCTAGCAAATACGAATTTTATAATGGAGAGAAATAAAATCACCTTTTCTCTTAACGTATGAATCAGTCTTGCTGATTGACTTTTTTATCGTCCTCCTATATGTATATAATAATTTTGTTCCCCAGCAGCATTCTTTTTCATAATAATGCAGAATTGGCCTTCATTCGTTTCGAACGGCAATGTTTCAGTTGTTACGGAGAAATATTGATAAGAATTTCCCTGAAAATTCAATAATCTTACCAAATATTTTTAATGCATGACATAAAAAATCGTAATAGAATCTGTGTGAACAACATAAGAATTTCATTGCTTCTTTTTCAGACAAATACTCTAATTGAACGGGTGAGTGGAAAAAGGATAACATTCCAAAAATTTGAGAAATTAAACTGAAATAGCCATTTTGTAGATCTTTGCTTAAGCTATCCAATGAGTGTAAAAAGGGTTATATTCCAGTATTATATATTGTTAAAACCAGCATTGAAATTTTAGTTGAGTGGATAAAGGATAACATTCCAGGAATATTATCTTTTTTCTACTCAATATTGTGTATTCATGAAGTTGGCATTATTGTCAGTAACAAAATTAATAACCTGGAGTTCATTGTTGTTATATTACTCACTGTATAAAGTTGCATATCACAGTTCTCTGAATAAAAGCAATGACAATAATTATTATTGTCATTGCTTTTATTTTATATTTTACATTATTTTGTAGTTCTGTTGTAAGACAGGGTATTGTGTCCTAAAGTATGTGTGACTCCGAGGAAGAATATGAACCTGAACGAAAGAGAGGTAAGGCTAATAAAGACTTACAATGTAAAGAGAAAGAGAAACTTGCTAGGCAGAAAGGCAAGGAATTTGTTTCATGTAAAGGTTTATTAGTTGAAGCTAAAACAACTGGTCCAGATTGTAACTGCCGTAAAAAGTGTATGGGAAACTTCAGTGTTGAGGAGAAGGGTTCAATAATTGATAATATATACAATGGTCGTCCTAAAAATGAAAAGGATACATTTCTTATGGGGCTGATAGAAAGATATGATGTTGCTCGACACCGTCCATTAACAAAGAATTCCAAACAAAACTTGTCGTCTTTCAAGTACTTTGCCATTAAAGGGACAAGCAGAGTCGAAGTTTGTCGAAATGCTTACATAAGTTTGCATGCAATCTCCAGCAAAGTAGTCCAACGCCTAACCAAGCTTGTTGCAACTAATCAGTCACCGGTTGATATGAGAGGGAAGAGCCAAAATCGGGGGAATACACTTGATGCACACATTGTCATAAAAATAGATGATCATATATCCTCATTTCCTAAAAAAGAATCACATTACTCATCTCTTCCAGTCACATATTTGGATTCAAGTTTGACAGTTTTCAAAAATGCATGGTCTCTTCATTAAAAAACATCCTGATCTGAAGGGAGTCATAAAATATGAGTACTACTTGAAACATTTCAATGACAACTACGGGTACCGATTTGGTAGCCACAAGTAGACGTTTGCTCAACCTGTGAAGACTTAAACACAAAAATAAAGTCTTCAACTCTGAACGATGTGGCAAAAAGGGCTGCTGTTGCCGAGCTACTAGTTCATAAGAGGCGAGCAAAGAAATTTTACAGTAAGATGGAGAATGTCAAGAATATCTGCAAGGAAAGAAATGATGTCATGGCTATTGCGTTTGACTTCATGCAAAACATGCCTCTCCCTTTCATTCCTGTACAAGAAATGTTTTATCTCCGTAAACTTTGGTACTATGTATTTAATATTCATGATATTGGCCGTGGTACTTCAATTTTCTATACGTACACAGAGGGTGAAGCTCTAAGGGGTCCTAATGAAGTATGCAGCTGTCTTCTGGATTTCATTAACCAGATCTCTGAAGAAGTAAAGATCCTGTATGTCTTCAGCGACGCATGTGCTGGCCAGAATCGCAACCACACATTAACTAGGTTGCTTGCAACGCTAACAATGAATGGTAGATTCTCAGTTATTCACCAGTTCTACCCAATCCGAGGCCATAGTTTTCTGCCATGTGACAGAACATTTTCAGTCATTAAACGACAAGTTCGAAGATTGGATCGGATTTACTCTCCAAACCAGTATGATGACATCATTCGAAATGCCAGGAAACTCAACCCTCCATATGAAGTAAAGAGGCTTCTAAACAACCAGGTACTCAACTTCAAAGGCTGGTGGCCACAGTATTTCAAGAAAACATGTAAAGATATTGAAAATAAAAATTTGACATTCAACATCAGTAAGTACAGACAACTTGTATTTACTCAGAAGATGAAAGGCTGTGTCGAGGCTTCCGAATACATTGATGGTCTGCACCATGGAACTTTCAGGTTGAAAAAACAAGATTATGTGGAACTTCCTACTACTGCAGCATATACTGGGAAACTTGGAATCAACATCAAAAAGATACAAGACATCTCAAAAGTCACGCACTACATACCTGATGAGTACAAGTCATTCTATGAAGATATCCTTAAGTATCCAACTTCAAATACAGCAGACAGTGATAAGGATGAATGAAGACTCGTATCATGGTCAGCATTGTGTAAAGTAAAAACAGTTTAAAGTGTTTTTTTTTTTTACTATTAAAACATTTTATGACACAAAAAACATAATAGTTAATTATTTTTATCGATTGACAAAACATTGAGTGGAAAAAGGATACTATTCCAACAGATTTAATAATTAATAATTACTAAACAAGTAAGTATTTAACTATGAGATTTTTTGAGCGAACACTTAATGATTAGCTCTACAATTCACTAATAGTAAATTTTCCGATAGCACTCTTAGCTTTTTCTGTAAACTTATTTTTTTTGTTTTCCCACAAACTAGGAAGTTGGAATGTTATCCTTTTTCCACTCACCCGTTCAATTATTATCTATATCCATACCATGGTGTGGACATATAATGAGAAAAAAGGACACAGAAACAAACAAACAAGTATTGAAATGTATATCTCCTGGAAAAGGAAAACGTGATAGACCAAAGTCAATGTTCATAAAGAGAATTCAAGACAACACGAAGATGATAAGTATGACAGAAACAGACACGCAAGACTGCGAAGTATGGAAGAAAAAAATTGTATATTTTGGTCGAGGATACATGTGCAAATAACATAAACAATCCTGAAATAAATAAAATAAAAAGTATAATTATCTAAGAACGGAATATAACACACTCAATTTAAGTTAATAAAAGGTAATGGAAGACACAAACTGTGTATATTGTATCTAAGAGATCATTGCGATAGAATATTTTATTGGAATAATATTATGTTAAAACTCTGCAAAATTCTTGTGAATTATTTTTGAAAAAGATAGAATTTTTATGTCATGAGAGCAAAGTTTCTTTTGTAAAATTAACAACAGATACATTGTTTAAAAGTGCACCCACAATCTTCAAATGTTATATAATGAAGTCAGTATTTTTTTTATCTTTTAAAGAAGTGATTTTACTTATAGACCCTACAACTAATTGATCCAATTACTTTTAATTAAAAGGATAAATTATATTATGGATAACAGCGTAATTTTAATAAACGGAATACACGTTTGCGCCTTTAACACTTATCGTAATATAAAATTATTTACAAAGATTTCGTGTTACAAATTAGCGATTCATTGGCTTACGAATATTTTGAATTAAACACCTTTATTTATTTACTTTTCATAATATCGTTATTTATAACCGCTTTTAACTGCAATCGCAACGTTTGTGCATGACTGTGATATTCGGGGTTCTCTCAGCGCCAATACATTCGGTGGCATAATTCACTTGACTGGGTATATCAATATTAATGCAATAAGATATTTTAATTCCGAACTTTTATCCATATATCTCCAAAGTGTGACATACCTAGAATGCTCTTGGCCTACCAATTGGCTGCTGGCTTCAAATCCACATATGCTAATGACCATTGTTTGTAGGTATAAGGGTGACTAGTGTAATCCGGGTATCGGATCCCACAGCCGTTATAGCTGTTTTTTTTATTTTTTTAATTATTCATAGTAAGGGATTTTTAGGATGGAAAAATCCAAGGGACAATCCTACAGGCGGAACTTCAAGCCGTGGCCGTGGGTCCGGAGTCTGAAGATGTTCAGGCTTGTAAAGGAACCGCAAGCCTGAATATAAAGACTTCTGTGCAAAATCTAACCGACATTCATCCATCCAAGTAAACATCTTAGTCACCTACTAGACGTCTCATTGAGGAGATGTGCTAACCACAGGTCCTCGTTGACATAAATAAGCGTAACTAAATAGGTTGGTGCGCGGGACATACTACTTATTAGATCGATGACGAAACTACATTCGATAAATAGGCTAAGAACAACAGTTTATCTAATAGGCAATAAGTTGAGAAAAAATGTTGACCAAAATTCGAACCTGTACTTGAGTCAGGAATAAAGTTGAGACTTCTGCAATAAATTATGGCCTTGAATCAAGTGTTTAAATAGGAATTTTTCAAATATTTTAATTTAATAAAAGAACTTTGGTTTAAATTAAATAAAAATAGCATAAAATCCAATCTTCATTTTATTATAAAAACTGTATTACCATATAGTTTTAGTTTTCTTTCTTTCATTTCCTCAGCTTAACCTCTCTCAATGCAGGTACTTTTATTTGCCCCACGTCACTCGGGAGACACAGGGACCACAACCTGTCGTGGAGGATTTAAATTACTGGATCACAAACATAAGGACATGGAAAGCCTCCCCAGCTCAATCTCAGGTTCACCACAGAGAAGACATACTATTCAGTCATATATTGCATCAAAACAAGGCGAATATATTAGGTAGACTATAATTACGATGGCCAGCCAATGTTCGAGGAATATTTGGATCCATAAGTTTCGTGAAATTCACTTTATAGATGAGAAAAGATCAAAAAAACTCACCCAAGACCGGAGACCGAGCCCCGGACTCGCTTCTTCTGAGGCAACGTTGCGCTTTAACCACAGTTTTATGTACATAAAAATCACTTAGTTGGTCTGCAACTCTATAATAACCGATTTTTGTTATGTCATTATCTCGACTCACAAGACAGATCTGTGCGCTGATGGAAATCTAAGTTTGAATCCTCAAAGTCGACTTATCTATGATTTTGTGTGGTTTTCAAACCATTTTGTAATGTTCATTTATTGATTATTATTTTCATTTTACTATAACTCTTAATAAGCGTTATTCTTTATGTGAGACGGTTTGTGCATTGTGCTGATCACACCTTGAGGCCCATAAAATGTAGAGTTTAATTATAACCCTCTTCGTTGAGGGTACCTGGAGATAGTTTGGGTTATTAAGGGATAATTGTGGTTAGTGGGAGGATGAAGTAGGACAGATGCCTGCAGTGCGCTGCAATGTCATCCTTTTCAGCAATACACGTGTCTGCAGTGTGGTGCAGTGCGGTCTGCTGCACTCGACTGCGGGGGCGGCTAACACAGTCGATACAACACGTCTTGTGACCCACATCGTACACCACGTGCTCACGCACCTTGTCTCCGACACAAGATACTCATATTTCAAGACCATCTAAATTAGTTTTAAAAAACATATCTATATCACGATAAAGAGACGAGATCGACTGCATTTCCAATCACTAAAACGGAGTCACGTCAATCAGCGCACAGATCTTAGTTCTTCATAATTACTATTTCTCTGCTTGTTAATTACATCTGAAGTAGTTAGCCTGATTGGGTTGTTTCCAGCAAACCCTGTATATAAGAATTCCACGTTATAACCCGGAATCGAATCCCGGGCACCTAAGACGTTAGCCAAGTTCGTTAACCTGCATCATATATTTAAAAAAATATTAATTAAAAATTATAACTTTAAATAACTGATAATAAAATAGCTATCGAATTTTAAAGTAAACACCAGGATCTGATGTCATTATATTTCTTTACAAGCAGGTTGCTTTATAAAGATCGTTGTAGGCTGAAACTAAAATAATGCTTATAAAACTATAAAAAATATATTCGTCTTTGGAAACGTAATCAATAATGTGACGACTTATACCACAGCTTTAGTAATACTGATCCGCTCATCACCATTAGACAATAAGCCTAGGCGTATTTAATGGCAGCTTCAGTTAATGGCCTAAACTTTAAAAAACGACAAAAATCAAATGCAACCACCAACTTCACAGGAATAGAATGCAAAATTGAGAATTCTATCACAGAATAGTGTAGACATGTAAATATTCAGATACGAATAAGTAAAATACTTTCCTTTTTAACCCTTAAATTCGTAATGTATCCTTTTGGCTACATCAGTTGGTTCAGTTAATTTAATATTTTTAATAAATCAAAAGAAAACGAACAAAAAGAAATCACTTAAATGTGTGTCTAATTATACAATATACTTAATAACAACAGTTATGCAAGATTCCGTTTTCACTGCGGTCCGCCATATTTAAATAACTAACAGAAGAAATTTGCGAAATCCCTAAAGTGGCCGGAAATTGCTGTGCACGATTGAACGATTCCCATTGGTCAGGGAAGCTTCCATTAAAAATGGACGTCTTCCTTGGCGGATATAAAAGGGAAACAAATGTTTGAAAGTGACACAATTTCCAATACGTAGTAGTGTAGTGTAGTGTGTGCGTTTTGCCAATTTAAGGGTTAATTGACAGTTTAGTAGTAACGACAACAGCATTAGTAGTATGTGATAGAAGGGTATTATTTTATTGGAAACTATTAAAACTCAGAGATCGTTAACGCCAAAATTAAAGATTGGCGAGAATAGGCCGATATTCATTGTGACATTTATTTTACGTTCCATAAAGCTAAGACTCTATAGTGCGTTTCTTTAGTCAATGGACTTGAGTCACCTCTTCGAGGAGAGGGGAGAATAACCTCATAGTACCGTAATAAGAGATATACAATTGTTTAAACCCCTGGAAACAACAACCCCTTAGTTTCTCTCAGTTTTTACAGTGTCTATGTTTTCTCATAAAATCAAAAGTAAATTAGTTCAGTTGTTTTAGTTTTTTGTTTATTAATAAGGTGTTAGGCCTATATAATTAAAATATGACAGAATTGATATGCTAATTTCAGTGTTGTTTTTTATTTTGTTTAAATCTTATTTTTCCCTTGAGACCGAAACAGGTCAACAAATGGCCTAAATTCGTGAATGTACTATGATGATGAAATCTTATTGTTTATCAGCTTGAAGGCAGGGACAAACGATTACATGCTGTACAAATGAACTAATGTTTCGTATACATAAGTATTTCGAAAATTAAAGCGAAGACGCTAAATACGGTAGACGATTAATTTCCATTGCCAATGTGTGGGAAAGAACAACTAAATCCACTGGATTATCTACAAGTGTAGATGGACAGATTTTAGTGAGAAACGGACAAATGGAATCTTGGAAAGACCTGCTAAGAAGATAATATCGCGATAACAAAATGACAAATATTGATAATTTTAATCGTGAAACATTGCGTCGGCTAGTGTTAAGTTTGAACAAAGAAGGGTTTATTTCCAGTTTAAAAGACTTTTTGACACCTTGGAGAAGAGTCTTGGTAACTTAAACTTAGTCGTAACATAGGTTTTCGTTATAAAAAAGATAGCAATAGAAAAATGTTAATGGAACGAACAGATAAAATAGCAAAGAGAAATGAATACCTTGAAAGACGCATGAAAAACAGGAAGACTTAAAATATTTCTAGACGAAACATGGACCAATGTTAATCTCACAAGAAAAAAATGTATTTGATGATAAAGAAGGATTTCGAAACCAATTTGAAAGGAGTCTCGTATTACTGTTGTTCCATGTCCGAAACGAAGCAGGTGTTTCCGTCAAAAATCCTCGAAAGATTATCACAAGGTAATAAACAGCGACAGATTTTTAAAATGGTCCAAAGATAAAATAATACCAAATATTTCATCTAATTTTTATTGTTATGGACAATGCTATTATTTACCATTCGCGTGAACTAAATAAAGCTACAAATTCAAATAGCCGTAAAGCAGACATGCAGGAGTGGATGTAGTGTTTGATGACGGCATGGTAAAACCTAAATTGTACGAAATTATAAAGCTATTCAAAATATATGAAACAGATAAAACTGCAGAAGAATTTGGACATTCGTCTACCTCAGTACCATTGAGAATTTAACCCCATCAAACTCATAAGGACACAGTTAAAGGACTTCGTGAGATAAAAGAAATACAACATTTACCATTGGACATTTATCACAATATTATTAAGATAGTGTGAATATAATTACGGCATAATGATGGAGAGGTGCTTGTGGAAAGGCAGAAAGAACTGAGTAGTTTTATTGGGAAAGATATCAGTTTACGGATCGAATCACCGTTCAATTCCTCATACATTTAGAAGTCGAATCCGATGAGGACGATTTAGACGAGGGTAAAGAAGAGTTTAGGATTAAGAAGAAACTAGAGCTCTGTTCCTAGATTTCGATTAAGGTATTATTATTATTATTATTATTATTATTATTATTATTATTATTATTATTATTATTATTATATTACTGTGGACAGGTAACCTAAGAAAAAATAATTTCAAAATACTTCGTTAAAGGGATGTTATTAACTATGTTGCTGAAACACAAGGTAACGAAATTGTCTCTTTCATTGTTTGTCATCGAAATAATTTTGAAATACCGGGTGTTTATCACCTTCCGTTGCAGTGTCACGTGACTACAGTTCAAAATCCGTGGCGCGCGGAGTACATTAAATAAATAAACACGCTATAGATCATGGTTTTACTTTCCTCCGAAGAAAATAACGTCCAGGATTTTTACGCCCTGAAGAAAATCGACTCCGATCTGATTTGAGTACCTGATTTGGGAGCTATGGACGAACATTGCAACCACCATTTCATCACTTTCAATTTTGCAATTATGCCGTACGTTCCCTCTTTAACTAGAGGTTTGAACAAGATATTCAAAGGATTAGATACTAAATTAATTTTTACTTCCACTTTGACATTAAATAGTGTACTTGGAAACCCTAAAGATAAAGTCGATTGTTTAAAAAAATCCGCTATTTATGAAATTGGATGCAATGACTGTGATATGAAATATGTTGGGCAAACCAGAAGATCCATTTTAACTAGATTTAATGAACATATTGCCCATTTTAGACTTAACAGAATTGAAAAATCTGGAGTTGCCCAGCATATTTCTGATTACGGTCATGCTATCAATAAAAGTAACCTTAGGCTGATTCGTTTCGGTCATTGATTTCAAATTCCTTGACGTCCTTGAAAGTTTGGAAATTTATAAAAATAAGGATAAAATAATGAATAAAGACAAGGGCCCTATTCCGTTACAGCGCCCTCTTTTCTTTAATTGAAACAAAAGAGGATTAGTTTTATTATGTTTTATTGTTTACTTATGAATGATTGCGTCATGTGACGTAGTTTGTTTTTAACTGAATTTGTTTATTTATTTATTATCAATTTTGTCTTCAGTCAATATCTGGTCTTGAGAATGACAGCTTGGCTGTAGAAACTTGTTGACCATTTTAAAACATTAATTGGTGAAATGGGCATATTGACTGCATATATTTTTAATATTTTATCACCAAGAAGATCACTTGTGTATTAAATAAAAAATTAATATTTGACAAATATAGATATACACTATACTAATTATAAACAGTTAAAGATACAATAAATGTAGCAATGTAAATGTCATGTACAAACAACATTTTATAGGGTAATAACAATAATGATACGATAATAATATTAATAATAATAATAATAATAATAATAATAATAATAATAATATAAATATGATACATTATACGAGAAACACCAATTAATATATATATATATATATATATATATATATATATATATATACCTTACACTGGATAATAATGAAGTCGAGTTTAGAGCAAATATTATTTACACCATTTACAAAGTACATCTACCATTTTTTATATTGGAGAGGAGAACGACATAGACGTCATACACCCTCGGCAATATTACTTACTTAATACAGGCTTTCCACTTTACAGCAGTTTGCCTTTGATTCCTGCTTTCCAGAGATTCCTATCTTCCCATTGTCCATCTTCCATACCCCTCTTCATCATGGCATCATATATTCCCTCATGCCATGCTCTTCTACTTCTTCCCCTTCTCCTTCTGCCTGGTACCATCCAATCCAACACCTGTTTAGGCCACTGGTCTTCCGGCATCCGTTGTACATGCCCATACCATTGTAGAGCTCTCTTTGTTATCCTATCGATAACAGTTTCTTGTGCATCCATTTCTTGTCTAATATATGTATTTCGAATATGTTGTAGCCTGGATATTCTCATACTTCTCCGTAATCCATCCATTTCTGTCGCCAATGTTCTTTTCTGCATCCTTTCATTTATTGTCTAGCTTTCTGATCCATATGTAAGTATACTTTCTATTATTGAGATTATTCTCTTTTTTTGTTTTTCTGGTCAAATTTCTATTCCATAAAAGACCATTCAGGGATCTAATCGCCTTCCTTGCACAATTTACTCTGTTAATAATATATTTTTCACAAGTACCAGATTTATCTATTATAGATCCAAGATATCTAAATTCTTCAACACGTTTAATTATCATATTATTTATTTGTAGGTCTTCTGAATTTCCTCCCATTACCATATATTCTGTTTTAATATAATTTATCTTCAGTCCACCTACCTCAAATGCATCGACCAACTTTCTGATCATATATTCTATATCTTCTTTATCTTGTCCTATTATAATCTGGTCATCAGCGAATAATAAATTGTGCAGTAAATGGTCATTAATGTCGATTCCCATTCCCCTACATGACTTATTCCATTTCATTAATACATCTTCTAAATATATCTTGAACAATGTTGGTGACATCCCGCATCCTTGTCTTAATCCTTTTGTTATATCAAATTCTGAGGACATTCTATTTCCAACCTTAATACTTCTCACCAATATTACTTCTACCAAAAAAACTAAGAAGAAAAAATCTTTAACTTAGTAATTATCCTCTAAAATGGAGAAAGTATGAACACAAACGATTATGTACATACACAAATTGGCCAAAGAGTGAAGCTGTAGCAAATTGTTTATTAAGTAGGCCTACTGTACCGACTAGGACCAACCTGTCCCCTGGTGAATAAGAGAGGAAATGAACAATGACCACCTGACACGATTTCCAATTCTGCAAGGGCCAAAGGACGACTTATGAGCAACAGAAACCTGCTATTTGCTTTATTTGTTTTCAGGTTTTGTAATTTCTTTGGCTTCTTTGGCATCTTCAAGTGCCCATTTCAAGACTCTACAGCCAATCTCCACTCTTATCTATTTTGCCACGCCCCTTCCTACGCATCTTCTGTCTTGCCCTGACTACTCCGTGTGTCTATGGTAGCTTTGGTCTTCTCCTATTTAATCTTCCCGTCGGATTCCATTTATAAATCTTATTCGGTAATGTATCTTATTTTATACCTCCAACATGTTATTTTGATAGTAGTCTATCTACTAGGAATCCTTGCACATTTATCTCTGCTCTTATGCATATATTTATAATTTTCTCTCTCCTCAGAATCCTAGTTGATCGTCGCTAAAAACCCATTTTGTTGAAGTAATTTCTCTATTGTTCTCGTGTCAAGCCTAATAATAATAATAATAATAATAATAATAATAATAATAATAATAATAATAATAATAATAATAATTGTAATTATTTATATACCATACAGAATTGTAATGTTTCACATCTTTCTGTGCCTAAAGTATTTTTTTCTCCACTCGTCTCTATCCATCCACTACATGTGCTCCAGTCCTCTTGTTCTCATTCCAGTTCTTATTGCTTGCATCCACGAGTTTCGAGGTCTTCCTTTCCTTCTTCTTCCAGATGGACAGCATTCCAATGTTTTCCTGGTAACCTTTCTTCTTGCATTCGTCGAACATGCCCATACCAATTTAATTGCTTATATCTTATATAATCTACTATTGAATAACTAGTATTCATTTTTTCTCGTATGTTAGTACTTCTTATTTTTTGTGATTTTGAACATCTTGCTGCTCTCCACTAGAAATCCATTTCCATCGACATAAGTTTTTGTTAATTTCCAAATTTCAGCTCCATAATAATAATAATAATAATAATAATAATAATAAAAATAATAGTAATAATAATAATCATAATAATAATAATAACAGAAGGTAAAGTGATCCCACTATAGGCCTTAAGAGACACTTGGGGTAGGAGGAGGTTAAGGCTCCCACATTTCTAGACAATCGGTATTTGTTGTCAGCCTTGCAAGACGACCGACTTTACTCCCATAACAAACGTCTAATACTCATTTCGGTTAGAGGCTGAGTCGAATCTAGAACTATGGTGCCGCCAAAAGGTTTGAGTCAGTTTAAAAACTCTAACCCCAATGGGATTCGAACCCTCGACCTTCCGCGTTGTAGCATATTGCCTTCACCAACTACATTACGGCGTGCTCCAATAATAATAATAATAATAATAATAATAATAATAATCCGATTGAGGGTCTTTCCACTTTTCAGCGGTTGCCCTTTTACCAGCCGGCTGCTGGCCCTTCACATCCACATGTGTCAATCACAGAGGTAGATTATCAAGAGCCAGTGTAGGGGTGACATGTGGTTAGCATGTCGAGTCCCCCAGCCGTTATAGCTGGTTCGTCAACCTGGAGCCGCTACTTATTGTAGCTACCGGTCCCATACTGGCCGAAATACCATGAGAAAATTTCTTCCCCCATGGAGACTCGAACCAGCGCAAGTCCCGTAGCTCTGCGCCAAGGCTTCCTACCTTAACCGCTCGGCTACGGCGCGGGACATAATAATAATAATAATAATAATAATAATAATAATAATAATAACAATAATAATAATTGTCCACCGCTGTGGTCTCGAGGTAGTCTGCTGCCTTGTCACGCAGCGGGCCCGGGTTCGATCCCGTTCAGGACAAGTTGCCAGGGTAAGGGTTTTTTCGGGGTTTTTCCCTCACCTGTATGACAAATGTCAGGAAACTTTAAGGCCCAAACGGTCCCCGAACATCATCAGGCCATTATTATTATCATCATTAACATAAGCATTAAGTTTAGGATTAAGGCCTCTCCTGGCGCATCATTGCCATCATCACCTATCATATATCATGATGGGCAGCGTAACTCCGCCTTCCAGTGCCCCAACCTCAGGAGTGGGTTTCAAAAACTCCATGCCATGAGGGAATACCAGAATGTCGAAATGACAAATTGGTGACATTGAGCAAAAAAAAATAACAATAATGATTTCCAAATATTTTATAATATGTTGCTAATTATTGACCATTCTGATATAGGCCTACTATTATAATCATTCAAGAAAATAAGGGGAGTTTATTGCTTTGAATATAAGTTATAAAATGAAACTCAAGAACGTTAGCAACGAGTAATGAGATTCGAACTGCGGACTTCTGGGAACCAGTCGAACAGGTGCAAGAGGAGAATAACAATGATTAACGCCTCAATGTCATGACCGTCTGTTCTTCAAGTACAATACTGCCATTTAAACAATAAAACAGTTTGTTCTTTATTCTGAACTACAAATGTCATATTGGCAATGAAGAGAAGTATTCAAGCCTTAATATCCCTTGTATTATAACTAATGGAGTTTAAAAAAAATAAGAAATCCCATTTTAACAAATTTACAGTCACAATATGTGTTATATTGATAGGACAAATATCTCCCTCAGGAGAATTTTCAATTTATTTTATTCTTCCTTTAATCAATGATTGCATTATTTGAACCTATGATTTTTGTGCTGTTACATCAATCTATATTTCAATAAATTAAGGTAATCAGCCGCGGTGGACTAGTGGTTATGCTCCTTGCCTCTGGTCCCAAGGGTCGATGGTTTTTTTAGGACTGAAAACTCCAAAGAGCAAGTCCTCCGGGAGGGACTTTAAGCCGTGGGTCCCGAGTCTGATGCTTTTCAGGCTCGTAAAAAATCCTTAAGCCTGAATGAAAAGGCCTCTAAGCAAAATTTACCGAATTTTCCCGTCCTAGTACTACCTTGGTTTCCTAGATGTCAGTATGAGGCGGAACGCTGACCATGGACCACTCAAAATGACATCTATACGAAAACAAGTGTAACTAAATTAGTATGGTTCAAATTCTTCCCTGTAGGGGGAGAGCGCCTAAATCTCTGTAAAGGGAAAACATAGGCTTAAAAAAAAATAAAATAAAATAAAATAAGGTTTTAGAGATTACATAGTCAATATTTCTATTTATTTAACTAGTTTCTTATAGTTCTTGTATATTTACACATGTTTTACTTATTTCAGTATTAATATTATTCAAAATGAATTGTTAAAATAATTTCATATTATTGACACTAAAGCATACGAGTTCAAATCAATAAATGTTTCTAGCTGCAATGTCACTAATTCTCCTTGCCTAAAGTAGACCTAGGAATGTTTTAATCCAATTCGAATGTAATAAAATATGTGCTATAACAGCAATGGGATTGAAATATATTATATAACAGAATAAATCAATACCTTAAAAGGTTATTATTATTGATTTCGTACATCTCAATGATGGATAAATCATATTTGAAGATATGTCTTCTTAATAAAGGAGCCGCCATTTGCAAGATAGAAGCATGGCTTCACAGCATTTGGTGGATGGGAATTACAATGTATATAGAGAAAGATTTGCGTTTAGATCGGTACTTGCTCAGGTAGCTCAGTTGGTAGAGCACTTGGTCTAGAGAACCAAGGGTCCCGGGTTCAAGTCCCGGTCTGAGCGTATAATTTTTCTCTTCAAATACCTTAAAAGGTAATTTTTAAATACCGTTGAAGTTACTAAATAGCACGTTAAATTGTGTAATTAAGGGCCTACTTGAAATCTCATCCGTTTTCAAATAAAATGTCGGATAAAAAGCTTCGTTTAAAGTATTTTAGAAACATGTTCCAGTATCAGCTGCTGGTAAAGTGTTTTAAAATCCAAACCTTTAACTTGTGATAAACTAGGTATTTACAATTATACACCGTGTCCCATTCAAACCTCCCACGTTTTAATTAATCATAACTCTCAAAGTATGCGGAATTATGAAATGAGGCTGGTATTAAAAGAAAGAGAAACTCAAAGAATTTTTGTTTTCATTGTTGCAGCTAATTCATCTGTCGCATGTTGGACAATAATGACATAAAACAAAATGGCGACTCCTCAGTAACGAGCATAAACTGTTTTCTGGTATGTAAAAGACCAGTACAAGATCTTCATGATTTACGAACCCGTATCCTTTACACAATTGCAACAGTACCAATGGACATGTTGGACAGAACGTGGCACGAAATCGAATACAGACTTGATATTGATCGAGCTACTAATGGTGCACATATAGAGGTGTTTTGGTGTGTGACAATGTGTGACAATGAAAATTCTGAGTTTCTGTTTCGTTTAATACCGGCCTCATTTTATAATTCCGCATACTGTCTTAGTTATGATTAATTAAAATGTGGGAGGTTTGAATGGGACACCCTGTATACCTTATACAGTTTATGGCATCGTGTGGCAGAAACACTGTCTAATAAGCAACTTGTACCTAAAATACGTGATGACTGAGGAAGCTGTAATATAAAAAAATGGGCCAAATGATTTTGAATCCAAAAGTGTGTTCTGTTACTGATTTATCCAATACTATAATACCAAACTTCATGCAGTGTCCATGAGTTTCTGTCTCTAGTGAACAAAAATTGTGACTCATTTCCAACTGTTGTTTCCTTATCTCAAAATATTAAATTTACAGAATACCATATAATGTAATTTGACGCCTCTCTTTATATGTATACACGCACACTCATATACACTATATCGCTCTCTTTCACTCTCAGACACACAGTCACTCACAGAGAGAGAGAGGGGGAGGGAAACAAATACGCATACACACCATCCCCATACAAACTCACTCTCACACGCTTACTTTCTGTCTATTTTCTCTATCCTAACACACGAACACAATTACTGTATTTGTTTTAAAATACACACACACACACACACTTTCCTTTCTTTCCTAAGAACGCCTAGACACACAAGCTAACTGACTTTAATTCACTTTCTTTCCATCTCTCTCTCTCTCTCTCTCTCTCTCTCTCTCTCTCTCTCTCTCTCTCTCTCTCTCTCTCTCTCTCTCTCTCTCTCTCTCTCTCTCTCTCTCTCTCTCTCTCTCACACACACACACACACAATTTAACTGGTCATGTTCTCTGCTCATTCCTTTAAGGGGTCTATAAAACTTCCTTCCTTCATAACATCAAAGAAAATATTTACATTGCAACTGTCTGAACCTATGCTGGGCTTGAGTTCCTGATGAAGGTGGTGTTTTTTTTTTTGTTCGTTTCCGGGACAGTTATTTTGAAAGATCGCTGATATCTACTTACTTAAGCTACTGGGTCAGTGGAAAGATATGTCAATTAGAATTATTTAATGATTAAGATTAGCTTTCGTCATAACAAACCATAAATTCGGTCTTAATAAAATCACATTCTAGGCCACTTAGATACTCTAATTAATGTAGTAAAGGAAAGGAAAACGAAATCTCAGCACAAAATGGAATAAGATAAGCTAATTTAAACCATCACATGAACCAATGTTTCCCATTTAGATAAAAACTGGCACCTGCCTACCATTATAACAGGTTCCAGAGTAGACCAGGGTTGCAGACTGTCACGGGGTTTACTGCCTCCCTTCACTTGTCAAATAAACTTGAAGCTACATAGGAACTTCAGATTCTGATTATCTGAGATTAGTTCTCTCTATGAGGAGAAACTGACACTACAAGTTAGCAACGTCAAATGTTTAGTTTGCCACACAATTTAAGTAATTTAAATATAAAACATAACTTCTACTCCTCTAACTAATTAACTAACTCATTGGCACTACCGAACCCGAAGGTTCATAGTCATGCGGACATAAGCACTCCCCACATCCCTATCCTGAATTAATGTTTTCCATTCATCCCGTATATAATTAACAGATCAGGTTGGAGTTATTCTCCACCTCATTCTTGGCATACCTACTGGGCGCTTTCCCTCTGGTTTTCCTACATGCACCTCTTTCATTTACCATATGTCCTGCACATCTCAGTCTCCGAGACCTAACTGTTCTTATTACACCTGATTTCCCACATGGACTATGTACCTCACTGTTTCCATTCACCTTCTGTCTCTCTTTAGTCCACAATTTTTCTTAATAATTGTATTCTTATGTACTCGTAATATTTTCTCCTCCTTCCCCTTAAGCTAACATAAATAAGGCAGTGGCGTTAATTTCAGATAAAAAAAAACATGAGATACCAGTGCTATATTTTTATAATGCAGGCAAATCTCCTCATCATATCATCTTGATTCAAGCATTAGTCTCTAGGGAGTGCCTTACGGTTTCGTGCAAGTGTTTCTATAGTTTGTTTTTCAAATTATGACCTTCTTTTGGAATATATATATATATATATATATATATGACATGAACAGAAAAATAAACGCCCGAACCGGGATTTGGACCCGAGACTTCTAACTTTGTACGTTTGTAACATGCCATTTGGCCACTCAGGCTCCTAGCGCAAACATTAATTTTTCTTTTTTTATATACAATTCTCTATTATAAGAGGCAGCAGGACATTACTCGCAATGCCACCTTATGGCTTCTATAACGAGAAAGAATTTTACAGAGAATTTTTTTACTTTATAATAGTAAAGCTTTTTTTTATTTCGATGTTATAATTAAAAATTACATTTAGCAATGAAAGCCAAATTCGACATGAGAAGAAAAATAAACGCTGAACGGGGATTTGGAACCCGACATCTCTAACTCTGTACGTTACTGACACCAACTTGTCCGCTCAGGCTCCTAGTGCAAACATTCATTTTTCTTTTCGAAATAAAAAAGCGTTACTGGCTATGAAGTAAAAATATTCTCTTAAAACACTTTCTTATTATAGAGGCCATAAGAACTAGGAGCGATGCCCCGCTCTTATCGTAGAGAATTGTATATAAGGAAAGAAAAATTAATGTTTGCACTAGGAACCTGAGTGAACAATTTGGTATGTCACTAACGTACAAAGCTAGAATTCAAATCCCGGTTCAGGTTTTTACTTTTATTTCTTATTTTTTCTTCATTGCTAAATGTCAAAATTTAATTAATTATAACATCGAAATACATGAAAACACACACACAAAGATATATATATATATATATATATATATATATATATATATATAATATATGCTCCGTAGCCGAGCGGTTAGAGGTGTGATACCATTGCGTTCATTCGAGTCCCTATGGAGAAAGAAAATTACTCATGGAATATGAGCCAGTATGGAACCGGTATCCACTGAACATCGTAAAAAGTCTGGATACTAAAATAATTAGTGGTTTCAAGTTGAAAAAACAGCCATATGACCGGGGGACCCGACATGCTGGCTACATATACTGGGTAGTCTATACGATCGTCTTCCTCTGTAATGGGCACTGTCGCGCCATGGAGTAGTACATAGGCTATATTTGTGTGCGTGCGTATCTTTTAGAATACATATACTGCATATGATCATATTCTTTCCACTGGTCTATATTCGTTAACGTATTTTAAGTTCTTCTTGAATGTCTTCACTTCAGTGTTGGAGTAATGAGCAACTTGCAGTCTTTCTGATGAATCTCGTCTCAGCTGCATGTAATGTGTGTATTTCTTAATCGTCTGTATGTATTGTTTATTAGTTGATTACTCTTAGTTCAAATATTTAAAAAAAAAAAAAAAACTTATGTGAGCTTATCTTTTTTCCACAAGTCAGAATTTAAATTGATTTTTGTAATAAGTAAAACAAATGTGTTTTACGTTACATTTCGTAGATATAGGCTAAACACGAGAGTGTAGGCTTATAGAATTGATTGCATACATAGATAATGTGGGTGTGATACGGAAATGATTTGTGGGCTAAGCTCAATAATTCATAAAGGCAGCCTGAACACAGCAGAGGTTGAAATGCATTGCTTGTGGCTTTTGATGACAATCTAGACACGCGTGCCGCAATAGCACGCACACTGACATGACCTCAGTGTACACGAGTTTGAACCCCACCCACAATAAACTTCAAACATCACTTTACATCCCCACTATTATCTCTCAGATTGCTTATTACGTGTCCGCAGCAATTACAATATCAGCTGTATCTCTTTAAAAATAGTATATTACGATGAGAGGTTGGCAAGTGTTTTTTACAGAATCTAGGAAAATGTTTAAAAACCGAGAGATAGCGAGGTTTTAAATTTCCGAGATTCTGTAAAACACTTCACAAACGTGTGTGTACATTATTTTTTGCGCGATGGTGTTTTCAAAATAATAAATAATAGTAAAATAATAACAATTTTGTTGGAAATATTTTCATTCATTATAAACAACTGACTAACGTTAACAGTGTGTGCAATGTTTTTTTGGTTGAAACAACAGGAGGACGTGAGACCAATTAGTGATCAAATTGCACAAGTACGTATTTATTGTTTTATATTGTTTCAAATAAAATTCAGTTCATTTAAAATGCAGTGATTTGTTTCTTATACTGTATATTAACACTACCTTTTGGATATTTTTAGTATATACATTGGACATAGTAGGCTGTGCATGGAGGGTAGTAGTTTTACTTCCCACACGCGTTTTGTAATATGTAATATTACAGTATAGTCATTTTATTACAGTATAGTTATTTAGGTTGGCAACCCCGAAATGTAGGAAGTTGATCTTTCAATCATGGTCACCATTGCTGTAAGTACGACAAAACCACTATCGCGCAAAATGGCATATTGAGTTTGTGAGACAGTTTACAGTAGCAATACTCTTTTAGTTCTGCTATCAGTAGGCCTATAACGGGAGGAGTGAGAGACTGAGAACGCGTTCGAGAAAAGAAATACACGACAAATTGAATCCAAACTCTAGCTACAAACTTTCGTAAGTTTTTTCAGGGATTTTTTGTGAGTAGTTTCATTCATGGTCTCCGATGGTTCATTGCCGAGAAATTAATTTTTTCTCGTTTTATGCAATTCAACCACTTTTTATTTGTTCACTCGAAATATGATTGTTTCCAATTTACATTGTTACAATGTTTAAAGCAATTATTCAAAATGTCCACTTTAATGAACACGGTAAACTTCACAGCGATGCCTCATGAACTGTCGCACACACTGCAGATGAATGGTGCACGTCGACCGCGGCTTTAATAGGCAGATCAAGAATTAGGCGAGAGAAAAATATTTACCATAATTTGAGGCAGGTACAGAGAATGGTTGGGAAATATTAGATCAGGATAGGGATGTATGAAGAGCATATGTGCACGCGGTCATAAAGCTCTGAATTTGAAAGTTCCAGGATGTTAGTTTTAGTTACTTTAATACCAGAATTTAAAACGTAAGCAAGGCGAAATAATTAAAAATATATTTTCTAGAGATATCTAAAAAAATTGAAAATAATAATTGCAACATTTCACAAAAATTAAATTTACTAAGGTGTGCATAAAATTGAAATTTATTTAAGTTATACCTCGTGAAAATTTCTGGAACTTGCAGATAATAATCTTAATTGTAAATAATAATGTACGCCCCTTGCACTTGTATGAAGCCCGCTCCTGGTCTTAGCGGACACAAAAACTTTTAATATTAAGCATCAGGGACCAATACCGAACCGGAAGATGAAAATGGGAAGGGGGAATTTATCAGAGGGAATGATTTCAACAATCTTGATGAACTGAGCAGGCCCATCACTTTAATTCATGCATATTACAGGCCTACAGGAAGGATGCCACCAGTCCCGAATTAGAAAGTACATACTTACCGAAATTTAATAAAATTTTCAGCGTCCCAAATTATGCCTAAGAATGACGAATTGCTGTGTAACTTACACCGGAACATCTGATTATTCAAATATTAATATGAGACAAAAATCCTTGGTGACGTTTCTAATTTTGGACCCATGAACCTTTAGAAGCTAAATTCAAAATGTTAGTACAGCATTCCACTATTATTTTGTTAATTGTTTTTCTCCTGTTGTTGTTAGACCCCTACATACCCTATTCTATTTTAGTTTATTCATAGATTGTATTTTTTTCTATTGTTCTTAATAAATTGTTTTTTGTCGCATATAAATTTTGAGCATGTCGTAGCATTGTTGGTTAAGGCAGTACGGAATATTGTGGATTCGAGTCCCGGTGGAATCAGGATTTTAAATTGGCCTAAACTTTCTAGTGGCATCCTGGCCCTAGGGTCAACTCAGGTTCTAATGAAAATGAGTACCAAATTCTTATTCTGGGGTTAAAGGCGCCCGTTACTCAGCTGATATCTCGTGCCGAATAACCAGAGTGTTGGAAGTCTTAACCTCTTTCTATCACCAGGGTCTCCTGAGGCCCGTAGTTAGAACACTTGTATAAATTTGGGTTGATGACAATGTGCGTATATTCAATAACAGCCCATTTCTAGGCCGACTATAAGATGGCAACCTCATACCAATGCAGAATAACGGAGTAGAGGATCAACTTGAGAAGTATCCTCGCTTAGCTTTATATTTTCATTAAACAAAGTTATCTATTAACTCCATCGAAACGGTAAGAATAGAATTATAGGCTACACCTGTTAGATTTCAATGCTATTTTAAACCAACGAAGAACTTATTATTTAGTTCGCTGTCTTAATGCATATAAAGTATCTATCCTCAAATCATAACTTAAACACAAGAACGCAACATAGTTTCTTGCTTAATATACCGCAACATAGGACATCACATCACTCCATCTTCACTTCTCGCAACTGGAATTCCCTACCACAAGAAATAAGGGGCTGCCGGACATTGGCATCTTTTAAAAGAAATCTAAATTTATATTTGATCTAACCTCGACTTCATTATTACCCAGTGTAAGGTATATATATTAATTGGTGTTTCTCGTATAATTTATCATATTTATATTATTATATTATTATTATTATTATAATTATTATCATTATTATTATATTATTATTATCATTATTGTTAGGGCAATTATATTATTATTATCGTAAGTATTATTATTGCTATTATCTTATAAATAGTTGTTTGTAGGCCTACATGTCATTTGCATTGCTACATTTAATGTACCTTTAACTGTTTATAATTAGTAAGCTATAGTGTATATCTATATTTGTCAAATATTTATTTGTATTTGTGGAAGAGAAGGCCTTATGGCCTTAACTCTGCCAGAATAAATAAAACATTATTATTATTATTATTATTATTATTATTATTATTATTATTATTATTATTATTATTATTATTATTATTATTATTATTAAAGTAGTTTACACATGCAAGATGTATCAAAAGCTCGTTTAAAACTATCGAAGAATGTTAAAGAAAGTCATGAGAAGGAACATTTCGTGTGCCCAGTATTTTGTAGACCATCGGTCAACTACTGGAGAGTTGAGATGTTCACTTACACAAGTTTTTGATACTGGCAGAGTAGTTGACGTCAACACACAAGGAATACGGACATGTCAGTTACTGCCTAGATCGTTCAAATACAGCAGGAGATCACTATAAATGCATTATGAACAAACCGATTTTCTGTAATATTAACAGAGGATTCGTAAAGAAAACATGCTTTATCTCCCCAAATATAGTGCAAACATTATAGGATCGAGATAGTCAAGAATAGACGACCTCTGTCCAACCTACGTGTTGTAGACCGTTTCATTAAAAAATACCGGATATTAACATTAATACGTATTCAATCCCGCCGTGTTGAAACCAGATTGTTTTACATATTTTGGAGAGGTACTCCCCAATAAGTGCGATAAGAAAACATAATTATCTATACCACTGAAACAGATAAAATATCAGATCTAATCACAATGTCTATTCATATAGGTCTACTGAATCAAAATTGCTGCTTACAATCCAGTTTTCATCAACGCCTCTTGCAATCAAGCTTTTGGCTTCTATAATTTTCCTTTTGCCCTCCTATATAATGCCATGAAATGCTGTTAAATGGCTTGAATCACCTTTAAACTAATCAAAAAGTGACAATTCAGTATCATTAAAAATATAGCAACTTTTAATTAAAAAAAATAAAAATGGCAATAAGAAAGAATAGTTGCTAACATTGTATCAAATTTATAATAATATTTACATAAACATAAAAAAGAAAAATTTGCTGATACAAATAACATCACCAAAAATCTCTATAGAAAATTATGAATTTATTTTTTCAGCGGAAATTCATCATCGTGATTATTTTTTTAATTTATCCATAAAATGATTGCAATATGACAGCACTGAACAGCCTAATTTGTTTTTTATACATATACTACAGATGGTACAGAAGTTTTGTTAAGAACTAGGGTTTTGCCTATGAACTGTAAGATCACAAATTCGATACCATTACAAATAATGGTACTGATATAGAATACCCGACAGCCACATCTGAAATGTATTACTTCATTACAAATCTTCTACCCATGTTCAGCAGGTCGAGAGATGAGATGCAATTAAACCCCTATTATTGAATAGGTTATATTTTATATAAAAACACTCTGGCTGACTAGATCTATCATAGCAGCAGATGATATCAAATGAAAACAATGGATGACATAAGTATGGAAAAACTGGCAGAGAGAATCTTCGATTATAACCTGCCTTGGCACAATGGATCCCGTATGGAATGATCGCGACGTGAACCAGAGGTGAGGAGAGAGAGTCTAACTATTTACGCTACGGGGCCGACCTGATATTAGCATAGGTCGTAGACGATTTTCTAAGATAAAAAAGGGATACAGAAAAATGAGATGTCGTTCGTCCTCAATTTTTCTTCACTCTGTATAAACATAGGATGTATGTGACTTACTCGCTAACATGAGTGAGTTATGCTCTACAGAATCATGAAGCAGACCTACAAGACGTCGTGCTAAGATGGAGAATGGTTGACATCAACAATTTAACTTCTATTATATGTTCATATCTAACAACAAATGCTTGTCGTTTCCATTTAAGGAACACTTCTTCTCCACTCTTCAATAATTATTGACCTATATGGTAATGGTAAATGACCCTTGTTTATTGTACGACCGACTGTCTGGAGGAGGTTATTCCGCGCACACTCGCCAATCTGTCTGTGTACAGATCAACAGCTTCTCATTTTCATAAGCTTCCATTAGCCTTCGTTTTCTAATGGCTGATTTAGTCAAAACGCTTCAAGGTTCATGTTTGAATTACAATCCTAATAGTCCACCATGTGATTTGAATGCATAAATCGGGGGGGGCACCCCACTTAATGTTATGTCATTAAAAATCTGGTGGAAATAATAATTCATACCTGAGATTTTGAGTAAGAAATAGTTGAAAGCATTTTTAAATTTTGCATTATTTTTTATTGATATGTATATTCTATTCTAGTTCGTTAGTTTATTTTTCATTGCCGTACACTATGTAATGGTTCATTCTAGTGTTTCGCTATATATCGATTTCTTTCCATTTCATTTCATCTATCCCAGCGATGATGGGACAGGCTTCCTTGTACTTCACAGACTTTTAATAACAGTGGGATCCATCTCATACCATCCTTCGAACTCGCATTAGGTCTATCCCGGACACGAGCATATAGAATACAATTAAAGAGAAAATGTTCCAGCTTTACACGCTTTACATGTTACTTATGTGTACCCCTATTAGTGCACTTCTATTCGCATTACATCAGAGTCCTTCCTTCTATTAAGAAGACATTATAACGGATATTTATTCCGTGCCATATAAGCCAATTACATAATATGCAGTATTGAAATTTTAATAAGATGTTAATTATATAATTTTCACCTGGTAAGTCAGTCGTCCTCAACTAAGTTATTAAACTTCTTCAAGTTATTCTAATATGGAGGCCTTTCGAAAACAATGTTTCATCTTCTGCGTTTCCTATACAACACCATCAGCCATCAGTTCCAGTTAAAATGCACAAGATGAAACATTATTTTCGAAAGGCCTCCATATTAGAATAACTTGAAGAAGTTTAATAACTTAGTTGAGGACGACTGACTTACCAGGTAAAACATTATATAATTAACATCTTATTACATAACCTCAACGGTGCTTTAACATGAATTTCAAAAGTGTTGAAATTGTAATGTATTCAGAATTGCTGTTGGCATGCAACTAGTTAACACAACTAAAAATCTTGAGTTCAAATCTCAGTTTAGGCACACATTTTTCTCTTTAATTGTATTAACTAGTTTGCTTGCGAAAAGAAATTGTGAATAGGACTATATTAATTACAATATTTAAATATAGAGGTTTTTTATTAAATGCCATCCCAATAGCCCTACTTTTCCTGACGACGAGGTTAAAATGTAAAAGTAAACTAATAATCTCGGGAAGGCTGCAAGAAGCCATTGGGGTAATAGGAGTTTCAGACAATCTGCACAAGATATCAGCCAGGTTATCAATAATGCCGGAGTGAACTCGTTCAATTGATGCTAACAGAATCATAAACGATATTCAATTTAATGTTTAAATTATGAAACAGTGTATCAGAGAAGGCAACGAGTCGTATGTTTATTATAGTCTAACATCCGGCTGCAAGATTTACTACGTTCATCGAGTGTACGAACAAAATCTTTTTTTTTCATAAAATTGTGAATTACTGAATACATATTTTGCCGAGTTGCCTATTAAAATTCGGCCGCCAGTACGTTTAATTAAAATATAATTTGTTTATTTATTTATTCGAAATAATTTTATTTACTTGTTTTTAAAATAAATTATAATCCAGTTCGCAGAAATCGATGTATAGAGCTTGAAAAATTTTGGTTGCCATTGCACACATGGCCGTAAACCTCCTCGCGGCTACAGCAGGCTGTGACACCAATAAGTAATAAAATGGCGATAAGTACGTATTTATTGTTTTATATTGTTTCAAATAAAGTTCAGTTAATTTAAAATGCTGTGATTTGTTTCGTATAATGTATAGCCTATTAACACTACCTTTTGGATATATTTTTGTATATAGGCCTACATTGTACGTAGTATACTTAAAGGGCAGTAGTTTTACTTCCCGCTGCGAGGGAAGAATATAAAACAATAAATACGTACTTATCGCCATTTTATAACTGATTGGTGCCACAGCCTGCTGTAGCCGCGAGAAGGTTTACGGCCAAGTGTGCAATGGCAACCAAAACTTTTGAAGCTCTATACATTGATTTCTGCGAACTGGATTATAATTAATTTTAATAACAAGTGAATCAAATTATTTCGAATAAATTAATTATATTTTAATTAAATATAGCTACTGGCGGCCAAAATTTGATAGGCAACTCGGCAAAAATGTATTCAGTAATTCACAATTTTATGAAAAAAAATAGGTTTTGTTCCTACGCTCGACGAACGTAGTAATCTTGCAGCCGGATCTTAGACTATTATGATTATTAGCTTTAATTTGATAATATTGAAATATTGAGACTTATGATTCTACAATTTACAGCAATGAATGAATTACCAAGTCATATATAAAAAGTATTTTGTAAAACATTTTCTGAATTTCTTAGTTATTTATAATTGCTTTAATTACAATGGTGGAATCGCGATTTTATTGTAAGCTGAGACTACTGGTTTGTGATTTATAGGTAGAAAAATACGACCCTGGGGTTGAATGTCTCCACTGTTTGGACACTCTGTATGTTCATATTTCATGTTTTCAGAGACCAGCCGTGCTCTTTCCAAGCTCTTCACTATATTGTTTACCAATTCTATCATGTGTAAAATAAGTACAAATATATGCTAAGCCTAAATGAATTTAATAACTTATTACGGCAACAATTTTGTTTCCCTAATGAAATACGTATAAAACGCAACGAGATGGAAGTATTATATTGCAATATTAAGGAAGATGTATAATTAATAACAAAGCAACATTTAATAAACTAGTCCGTTAAGCCAGGTGAGTAGACACTTGACGCCCCCGCCTTTAAAGCAGATAGAACACACTGCATTGCGGCTGCCACATTGCATCCTCCCAGCAAACAAACAATCACAGTCAGCCTAATTACTCTTTCATACTTACTTACTCACTGGCACTATCGAACCCGTAGGTTCATGGCCGCGCAGACATAAGCCCTCTATACATCCCTATCTTGAGCTAATGCTTTCCAATCATTCCCTGTATAATCTACTTCCCTCAAATCATAGTTGATGTTGTTCTCCTACCTCATTCTTGGTCTACCAACTGGGCTTTTTCCCTCTGGTTTTCCTACAAGAAACTTCCATGCACGTCTTTCATTCCTCATACGCGCAACATGTCCTGCCCATCGCAGTCTACGAGACTTAACTGTTCTTATTATATCTGGCTTCCTATAAAGACCATTTAGTTCATTGTTACGTAGTCTTCTCCATTCACCTGTCTGTTCATCTCTCTTTGGTCCAAAAATTTTCCTAAGAACTTTATTCTCAAAAACTCGTAATCTCATTTCCTCTCTTAAAGTAAGAGCCCATGTTTCGCACCTATATAATATAACTGGTAGAATAATAGTTTTATATATTTACAGTTTAACATTTTTTGAAAGGAGTTGGGACATCAAAAGTTTCTGCAATGCATAATAGCACACATTTCCAGAATTGAGCCTATGATTAATTTCTTTGTGCATCTCATTCCTATTTGTGATTATTGTTCCTAGGTATTTGAATTCAGCCACTTCCTCAAAATTTCCCTCATTTGTCATTAGCTGTCCATTTCCATTATATAATGTATTTCTACGTGTGACCATATATTTAGTTTTATTGATATTTACTTCCAGTTACTCAATAGTGTATGCGTGTTGTCCTTTAGTATCTCCTCGCTATCGGCCAACAGTACTACATCATCAGCATAAACTGATAGCGTATTAATACCAGTGAGTTGCAAGCCTTCCCCATTCTCTAAAGATTTAATGGCATGCTCTAGTACAACATTAAATAGTACAGGAGATAGTCCATATCCTTGCTTCAACCCATTCTGGATTTCAAAAGTGTCCGGAAACGGTTTGCCTACACGCACCCTACTCTTTGTGCCATTTAGACACATTCGTATAACTAACAGTTTAGGAATTCCGAACTCCAGCAGAATACTATATAACTTCTCCCTCTTAATTGAATCATATGCTGTTTTGAAGTCTACATATAGTTGAAGTACTGGACCATTATATTCCCATTTCTTTTCTAAAATCTGTCTTTACTAAAAATCTGATCTGTTGTAGAACTCTACGTACAAAAATTAAAATATCTTTGTAAACTTAATTCGTGTCGGAGCCCATAAATAAATCCTCCTCCTAATGTTCACCTTTGTAGAAGTATAAGGTGGTTACGGTGGTGAAATGATAACCAAGCAGAAATTATTCGATCGAGGATTGAACACAGGACCGTTGTTTATAAATAAATAATTATATTCTATATAATAATCTTCTCTAGTACAGCACAGCGGTACGAAGTATATATATATATATATATATATATATATATATATATATCTCCATCCATAGTAATTCTGCCCGAATGCAGGTCCTTCACTGCAATCACAGCATTTTCATGCTATGCTTTGCAGCTTTACTAGGGAATTGTAGGTGTGGTAGCTTTCCGTTGCTTTCCACACCGGTGAAGGATGATGATGATGATAATGATGATGATGATGATGGCAATATGATTTCGGGGACCGCTTGGGCCTTAAAGTTTTCCTGACATTTGTCTTACAGGTGAGGAAAAACCCCGATAAACACCTCACCCAGAAAATCTGTCCCGACCGGGGATCGAACCAGGGCCCGCTACCTCGAGACCACAGCGGTGAACTATATATATGCCCATATTAATTTATTGGAACGCAGATTTTAAGACGTCCAGAATATGAAAGTTAATTACATTGTAAAGCACGTAAGAGGATCTCAAAATTCAAACCTGAAATACCTAAATAAAACATACGATATTTTAACCCCCAGATTTAAACTGTGACGCTAATAACCTTAGCTGTTAAGGAGGGTCGTTAAATAAGGTAGGCCTACTATGGTTTGATAGGCCAATGAATAATATAGGTACACATAGGCCTATCGATATTTAATTAAACAAAAACATAACCATTTGTAATAAGTAATGCTGTTTACTCACAAATCATTATTTAAATACAGTTATTTTAAAATATTTATATATGTAATGTAAACGGCGATGTTTGAAAACAAATGAGAAACGTTTATTATGTTTCATTTGTTCATCACTGCAACGAGATCGTATTATTTATTGCTAAAGGATTGCAATATTGTAAGAAATCACCCTAGCGTAAAAAAAATGAAACATATCAAACTGTTTAAAACTAACATTATAGGTTATTAATTAATTTTTGATGTCCTATGATATAAATATGTCAATCATATTTTTCTGCAACGTAAATACCTGAAAAATAATACGTTTAAGAAAGTGAAAACAGTGTTTTTTTTCGTGGTATAATCAATTGCTACAAATGTTTTTGTATTAACTTATATCCCGCAAGCAGTACCTGCTTACTTTCGTGCACTATATATACAATCTGGGAGCTACTTGCATTCTTGGATTCTTACATCTTAGGCCTAATATATAAATTGTTATATTCAACGCATTTCTTAGAGAGTCAGTCACTGCAAAATACCGTTGTGACCTATTGAAAATGTTAAAAAAGGAGGACCTTGATTTTTATATGATAAAATTAAATTGATAAAATGGAGGTGAAAAACGACTGTGATTGGTTTAATATCAAAATTCATTCAAATGTGATTGGTCATTGGCTCCCATTTGGGGCAATAGTTAAATAGTATTCATAAAGTAGGCCTAAGTAAATGTAAAATAAAGAAAAAGAGAATCCACTTAGGGCCTTAAGAGGCCCTTGGAGTAGAGGATAATAAGGTTCCCACTTTTCTAGACAATCGTCACTTGATGTCAACAGTTTTTCAATCCTACGTGACGATCGCCTTTACCACCATAACAAGAATCTTGTACATCTGCTTCCAGCATGATCAAAATTACAACAAATAAATATTTTAAAAAAGTATACCGTAGTGTTTTCATATTCACCAGAGGTTTCAATGTCAAGTTACTAAATCGCCCGCTACACACAGTGTTTTAGTTGAGGACGACTGACTCAACAGGTATGAATTTTATATTTTCAATATTCTAGCTGTTATGATATCACACATGGACTTGGGGGGGGGTTACTGCATGTGTGATACAGTGACTATCTTGAAACCTCAGATGGATATGAAAACACTACTTATAGTTCTTAAATTAGTCATTTATGTCTGCTTTACGAAAATTATTATTAGGCGTAAAGCTAAATACACAAGATTCGGCATAAGAACTGAACTGTACCCGATTAATAATATTTCCTACTTTACGTATTCACGGTTAAATTTCTATCATGTACAGTAAACATAATATTAAATAAATAGCCTCATACAAAAAAAATGATAAAATTCTGGTATTTTTATTGAGAACACGTGCATTGAGTTCGATTTATTAAAAAAATAAAGAGAAATCAGTAGGCATTAAAACAATAAAAAAATCATATTAAAAAGAATATGGAGATATCAACATAGAGGCTAGTTTTATATTGCTATTACACAATTAATTTTAAATTATCTTCAGGAAGCTAAACGTAATAAGCGTTCATTATCGTCAACTGCGATGGACAAGACATGTGACACGAATAAGGGCGTGGAAAGTTCTAATAAGTAAATAGAATGAGTGCCCAAGATGTAGACCAAGAATTAGATCGGAGAATAATTTAAAACACGATGGAGGTGAATTATGCGAGGAATATATTAGCTCATGATCAGAGACCGGAAGTTTAGGCATAATAAATCCTTAAAATAGGCAGGCAAAAATGCATTATAAATTGCTAAAATGGACAATAAAAGGCAATTAGAACAATTTAAAATTGAGATTTTTGACTCGATGTTGCAATTACTGTTGGAAGCAAAGAAATCTTCTTCCCAGTAGCCTAGGAAAGTGCATTTTTGTGTTTTGATTGTACGATATGCTACGATATAAAGTGTTTCTTTTCGAAGTTCACTGACTGCTCGCATATTTTGCATGTGAATACGTTACCGTCAGTACAAAATACGTCGGATCCGAAAGTACTAACGTAACTTTGCATTTTACTGCATAAAGGAACACTGAATTTCGGCGTCTTGCTTGCTAAGCTAGAATAACGTCGCAATGAAAACTGAAAGAAAAAATAAGTTAGACCTGCATTCATTATTGCCTTTTCAAATAAACACATGCAGTAATTAAGCTGCTTTCTGCTTTATATATATATATATATATATATATATTTGCACGGCAGCAAAATAGACCTCTTGTAGTCTTCTATTTCTAGGTCCCCCTTAATTTTTAAGATTAAATATCGCCTATTCAAAGTAAGAATAATAGATAGATATTAATTATTCTAACTAAAGTGAAGTGCCTGAATTAAAGGGCTATTGTGATAGAATACTCATTTTGCGAAGAGAATAATTATGAACTGACAGAAAAACAACAATATACATTTGGAGAAGTCACTTTCATTGTAACGGTTATATAAATTAATTAAACACGTGTAGGCAATTTAAAAGTAAATTAATAAACAATAGATAAATAATCAAAAAAGGCAACAAAAAGCATTTATTTCGTAAATTAGGCATTTATATTTAAAAAGGTAGAAAAAGGCAACATAAAACTGTGGCATTTTAATCACCAATTTCATACAGATTCACTTTCAAATTGAAGATAGATTTAACACATTTAAAAAGGCATTCTGCCAAAGTTCCGGTTTCTGCTCATGATAATGATGAATGGAGAACCAATAAACCACCGAATTCCAAAATGCCAGTGACCAGAATGAAGAAACAGATTTTCCTACTGGATAGTAGTCAACATTTGTTTCAGTAATGAGTGGAACCACATGAATAAATTATTGATACCTCTACCGTTATTTCTGGTGAATTCTTGTAACAATATAGTTATTTTCATAAAATTTAAAATAAACTTGAGGTGCTGGTTAATTATCGGCTTCGGTGGTCTAATGATTGCCTCTAGTCCCGAGGGTCAAACCAAGCCGGGGATTTTTAAGATGGAAAAATCCGAAGGACAAATCCTCTGGGAGGAACTTTAAGCCGTGGGTCCCGAGTCTGGAGATTTTTGAACTCCTAAAAGAACCATCAGAATCTCTGAGCAAAATTTAACCACCTTCCCCATCCAAGTTGCACACTAGATGCTGTTCTCGTGTCATTCACTGGCATATGCCATGTACAAAAATAGGCTAAATTAGCTAGGTCAAGAAACTCTCGCTAGGGGAGCATGAAGGACGCATAAGCCTATATGGTAGGTACATACATACTGGTAAACTGACATGGATGAAAGCAAAGCGGTAGTGTAACCTTAGGTCTATATTAAGCAGAAAATTCTATCTTTATCCAAATCTAGGAGCAAACTATTCTAAGAAGCATTTCTTAAGTAATTTCTATGTAGTGAAGCACAAAATAATTGCAACTGGTAATTTTATAGTCTACAGAATGTTTGGGTCATTGAATTGGGGTGAGAGAATTTTTTTGACAATGATATTAAAGAAACCTTAGGCTGGATATTTTTCGATAGTGTAACAATGATTAATTTAACGAAGTAAATGCGCAAGAGTGTATTTGAGTAAATCCTCAGTGAATTTGCTGCTAACGAATACTGTGCACGCATAAAACATGTAATATATTAACTTCCTCAGTTTATAATCTTCCATATTAATAAGATTAGGCTATACGTTTTCGGCAAATCAAAGATATGGGAACTCAAGCGTGTCTCATCAAAGTCTAGTTCTGTCGAGAAGTTAACATTATACGTGGCAACACATTATCTCAATTATCTTCTTTATATTCGTTTTGTGGGTCCAAGAATATGCATGCGCAATATAGTTTCCATTGTAAACACACAGCCTCTGCATATCAACTCCGCTCCCAACCTGCTCGAGGTGGACCTGCTAATCCGAGTAACCCAAATCAAGGTTGTGGTATAGATTCCCTTCGGCGATTTGAGTCGGAGAACTGATGGGAAGAGGGGGTCCTTTCTCTGGGATGATAAGAGACCCATGCTCGGAGAAACAAGAGTAAAGTCCACAACGACAACTAATTTCAATAGGTTGGCGGAAGTGGCAACCCTCTAGATGGTGTTAGTACATCCAGGAGCTGGACCTAAAGCTTCGAGGTGGCAGCCCCACCAATGGTCTACTCTGCATAGCGTTGGTACCGCGATCAGAGGAAAACATATTACTCGTATTCTTCACAATGGAAACTCGGACGGACTTAACCAAAGACGACTTCAGCGTAGAATTAAGGACAAACGATTTGGTATAAAGTGAGAACTTGGAATGTCAGAGGACTAAACACAAAAGAAGAAGAAGAACTAATTAGAGAACTAAATAATCAAAATATTGATATAGCGATACTTACTGAAACAAAAAAGAAGTTGAAAGGAACAAAATATATTGGTAATTATATACTAATATACAGTGGAGTACCTCAAGATAGAAGAGCTTGCAGTGGTGTAGCTATATTAATTAATAGCAAATGGAGATAAAAAATAATAGGCTACAAATATGTGAATGAGAGAATAATAACAGTAAGGTTGAAAATAGATCGGAATTACTTAAACATTGTAGGAGTGTATGCACCAGAAGAAGGGAAAATTGAAGACACTGTTATTTTCTATGATAAATTACAACAAGAAATAAATGGTATTAAAAACACAGAAAGTATCATCTTAGGAGGTGATTTAAATTCCAGAGTTGGTAGTCTCCCAATCCCAGGAATAGTAGGTATGTTTGGAGAAGATGTAATAAATAGAAACGGGGAAGAACTTCGACAATTTGCTACCTATAATAAACTAAAAATCACGAATACTTTCTATAGGAAAAAGGACATACACAAGTATACATGGTGCGCTAGAAACCAAAGATCTTTAATAGATTGCATAATGATTAATGATAGACTCAGGAATCAAATACAAGATGTAAGAGTATACAGAGGATGTGACATATATACAGACCACTATCTATTGGTAGCCACGATACTTATAATAGCCAAA
The DNA here is from genome assembly GCA_030220185.1 of Diploptera punctata. Taxonomy (NCBI): domain Eukaryota; kingdom Metazoa; phylum Arthropoda; class Insecta; order Blattodea; family Blaberidae; genus Diploptera; species Diploptera punctata. The sequence continues at coordinate 674,021 of JASPKZ010007294.1, read as the reverse complement.
TGGAAAAAACCAAAAACTCAAGAAAGAATAAAAGAAGAAGTTTTTAAAGTATATCTTCTAGAAGAAGAAAGTATAAGTCAATTATACCAAAAAAGGCTACAAGAACACTTAGAAAGACAAGCAATTAAAGATAATCTAAATGAAGAGTGGAAAATATGAAAACATGCATTATAAATGCTGCAAATGAAGCTATAGGAAAGAAGAAAAAGATTTGCAACAAAAGAGGATTAAATATATGGAATGACGAAATAGAGGAGGCTGTGTGAAACAAAAAATTAGCTTATTTAAAGTACTTACAAAAGAAAACTGAAGAATCTAGAACTATATATAAACAAAAAAGAAATCGAGCAAAACAAATAACTCGAACAGCTCATAAAGATTCCTGGGAAAGATTTATTTCAAAAATAGAGTACGATGTACATGACAGGAAATCGTTAGCATTTAAAGTAATGAAACAATTAAATACAACAGAAAAAGATAATGCAAAACTAAATACCATTGATCTGAAGACATGGGAGAATCACTACAGCGAATTATGGTGTAATGAAGAAGAATTAGTTATAAAACGCCCTTCTGAAAGTGAAAATAAATCAGAAATAGACAGAATTACTCTAAGCGTAATGAGAGAGGCATTGAAAGAAATGAAAAATAGAAAAGCACCAAGTATAGATGGTATAAACAATGGACTGATAAAGTATGCAGGTTTATTTGCAGAAATAAGACAGACCATAAAAGAAATTCTGAGATTCTCAAAGAATTACACCCAGAATCAGTCATGGAATATGTACAAAAATACAGAAACAACTGGAAATCTCACGTACGAAGAATGAGCAGAACAAGAATACCACGTCAGATCTTAAATGACCAGCCACCAGGCAAGAGATCTTTGGGCAGACCCTTCAAACGTTGTTGAGACCGTAACAGACCACTAGGTCTATCACATGAAAGGAAAAAGGAGAAGAAGATTATTAAACTTAATAAACGAATGTTGGAAGACATGTAAAATACCTGAAAATTGGAAGATAGGTGAAGTCATATCCCTCTTCAAAAAAGGAAATAGATTAGATAGTAAAAATTATAGAGGTATCAGCTTATTGAACTCCACTTATAAATTATATGCAAAAATAATAAATAATAGATTGAAGAAGATATCTGACACACTCTTAGAAGAAGAACAAGCAGGGTTTAGAAAAGGAAGACCCTGTAGTGATAATGTGTTTATTATAAAGAGACTAATTGAAAAGAGAAGAGAATTTAACCTGCCAACATATTTGTTGTTCATTGATTTTGAAAAGGCCTTTGATAGAGTAAATAGATCTATACTATGGGAAATAATGAAGGAACGAGGATATCCACACCATCTAATAAAATCAGTCCAAGGCTTATATGAAGAAACTAAAGTAGTGATAAAAACTGATGGAAAAAGGTCAGAAGAAATTTTAATAAATCAAGGAGTTAGAGAAGGGTGTAGTCTATCGCCCACTCTTTTATATATATCGACGACATTATGAAACAATGGAAAATTATAATGGACAAAGGCCTTAGATTGAACAATAACTTAAGTATTAATAACTTAATTTTCGCCGATGATTTAGTCTTACTACACCATGATGAATATCTGTTACAATTGGCTGCTTGCAAACTAAATTCAATATGTAGCGATTATAATTTTAAAATTCCAATAAGTAAAACAAAAGTAATGGCATTTTGTGGAAGAAATACTCTGCGTGCAAAAATAGTAATTAGAGACGAAATTATTGAACAAGTACCCCACTTTAAATATTTAGGATGTGACATCAGCTATGGGTATGATAAAGATATTGAACACAAAACACATCAGTTTCAAGCTATTTGTGGTACAATAAATAAAACATTGAATAATAAAGCCCATAAACAAACAAAATAAAAATTTTATAAAACAATGGCTGTCCCTGTCCTTTTGTATGGGAGTGAATCTTGGATTACCACTACCGAACAAGAAAGTAAAATCCAAGCAGCCGAGATGAAATTTTTAAGAAGAGTAAAAGGCTGCACTAGAATGGACCAGATAAGAAACGAGGATATCCGTGAAGAACTGCAGGTCTATTCCATAAAAGAAAATATATTTAACAACAAGATACAGTGGAAAGAACATGTAGAAAGAATGGAAGAAAGTAGATTACCAAATAAAATCTTCCATTATTTTCCAAGAGGAAGAAGAGATGTCGGACGTCCTCGGAAGAGATGGTCTTAGATCTATTAGTGAAGACGGAACAGGCAACTCTTGCCTAAACCAGGAAGTGAAGAAGAAGAAGATATTCGTTTTGTCCCTCATGTAGCAGTCATGAGACGTACATTGGCCTAGAAGAGACAGATTTGCAAGGGAAGTCTGATACAGTGGCAGGTCCTTATGGATCTTGAATAGCATTATGCAACATATCAAAAATAAATATTCAAAGTGCAGATATTTAAAATCTCCTTATGCAGCAGAAACCCGATCCCGGCCACTCAGAGTGAAACTGGTGAGCCTATTGATCAAATCCTGTGATTGGCAATTTTCCTCTTTTAGCGTTGTTGCTCTACATCTGTATCCATGCAAACTCACTGTCAAGAAAAACAACGACAATTGGACAGAATACATAAAATTAGACGTCAGAATTTTCATTCTGAGATAGTACTGTTCTGCGCACAGGGAATTATTATTGCCGATTGCCACATATGGCACTAAGTTATGATAAAACTTTGATTACTGGATAAATATCGTTTCATTTCCCAATTGAGCTGAATGATTGTTTATTAATCTGGGGGGGAACTAATTTGAAGCGAACGCAGAATAGCATTATATAACCATATGACTGGCTCAGATGCAAGAAGCCATATGGAAAGACATTACAGACAAATTATGTAGAACAGTTTGTTTCCATGCTGTGTACGTTTTGCAAGTGTTTCTGTTCAACGCCCACACCTCAATGCAAAGTTTTATACTGGCGAATCGCGTACCGAAACAATGAGGTCGTGGTACCACGTGATGCTAGGAGGAAGTGTCTTCAATAATACGGGTTACCTTGCCTCGGTTACGTAAATCACCTTCCCGCCCCCCTGTGGAGTGTCGTCACTCCTTCTCACTACAACTCGGCCCCCTTGCGACACCCGCAATGCGGTGGATCCCCTTAATTTATCATCAATTTCTCTAATCGGATACATAGGTAAGTATTACATGACAAAACAATAGAACACACAACACGTCGATCAGTAATGACGTCAAAATGATCGCATCAAGCTTCTACTCTTTTCTCTGAAGAATAGTGGATTCATATCATTCAAGTGAAGGGTATTACTGTATATGCCTAAAATAGCCTAGGCTATAATATATCTGAATCCAATTTCTCGTACAACCTATTGCTATACCAACAAAAATTGCGCAATACGGTCGAGGTTTCGAACCCCGATGGAGTCAAGACTTAAACTTGCCTGTATATCCACCAAATCCCTGTGGTTGACTCAGTCTTTGACGGAGTACCAGACGCATATTCTGGAGTAAAGACAGCTGATTGTTTATAAACAGCCTTAACCTCCTGCTATCCCAAGGAACTCCTAAGGCCTGTTGTGGATCATTTTATCTTTTAACATGAATTAACGTACTTAATTAATTAATAAATCTAAGGGCTTTGAGTCTAATCACAGCCTCTCCTTTGTTGGAGTTTCTAGACCAAGCTAATTTAATTAAGCGTATTTCCCTACAGAAGTTAATGAGTGGCATGTGGTGAGGAAACCGACTCAATGAGACATCTAGTAGGCAACTTAGGTAAGTTATTACTAGGATGATGAAGGTCGGTAAAAGTTGCTTTAGAGGTTTTTTTTTAAGGTTTGAGGTTTTTTGCGAACCTATGAATCTTCAGAACGGACTCACGACTTATCTATTAAACTGGCAATAGCCTACACTAATTTTCTCCTATCAATTCTATAAATGTATCGGACCGCACTGCATAACTGTTATAATTGTGTAATTCGACACACTTTTAAAATAATTTCTACTCGTTCGTTTTCTTCTGATTTATTACTTACTTACTTACTCTTACTCACTGGCACTATCGAACCCGTAGGTTCATGGCCGCGCGGACATAAGCTCTCCATACATCCCTATCCTGAGCTAATGCTTTCCAATCATTCCCTGTATAATCTACTTCCCTCAAATCATAGTTAATGTTGTTCTCCCACCTCATTCTTGGTCTACCAACTGGGCGTTTTCCTTCTGGCTTTCCTACAAGAAGTTTCCATGCAAGTCTTTCATTCCCCATACGCGCAACATGTCCTGCCCATCGCAGTCTACGGGACTTAACAGTTCTTATTATATCTGGCTTCCTATAAAGACCATGTAGTTCATTGTTATGTAGTCTTCTCCATTCACCTGTCTGTTCATCTCTCTTTGGTCCAAAAATTTTCCTAAGAACTTTATTCTCAAATACTCGTAATCTCCTTTCCTCCCCTTAAAGTAAGAGTCCATGTTTCGCACCCATATAATATAACTGGTAGAATAATAGTTTTATATATTTTCAGCTTAACGTTTTTTGAAAGGAGTTGGGACATCAAAAGTCTCTGCAATGCATAATAGCATGCATTTCCAGAATTGAGCCTATGTTTAATTTCTTTGTGCATCTCATTCCTATTTGTGATTATTGTTCCTAGGTATTTGAATTCAGCCAATTCCTCAAAATTTCCCTCATTTGTCATTAGCTGTCCATTTCCATTATTTATTACAAATATTAAATAAATTAAATCAATTGATGTATCTCATAGGACAGCTACATTATCAATTTAAGCAAAGTCCCTCTCGAGGACTTGTTGCTTGGATGTTTCCATCCTAAAAAATACATCCATCCCGGCCGGGTTGAACACGCGACCCTCCGAATTAGTGCCAAGGAACATAATCACTAAACCATAAAGGCCTATTACAATTAATTATATTTTAAATACATTCTTTTACCAAAGTTGAGGACGACGGCACCTGCCAACAGTTAAATTTTTATTTTTATTTTTATTTTTATCTTACGACTATTACATAAAGTTCTACTGTTAAGTAAAACTTGCAAAACATAACTAAAAATCATAATGCATATAGCATTATACAGAACAGCTTAAAAAAGCACGAAATTTGTCCTATATCAAACAATTTTATCCTGGAGGAATAATTCTATTTATTATTTCAGAAGTATTTTTCTTTCTTTCATTTTTTTGAGCATTCTTTCATAGAAGCCTTTCCCTGATACTCTTGTGGTCAGAACTTCAGACTACAGTTCATGAGGTTCCGGGTTCTATTACCGCTCAGACCACAGGATTTTTTTGCTTATAGAGAAATAACCCTGTGGTTGCCCCTGGCCTGGAATGTAAGTTAAGTTTAAGGACTTTCCTAGTACCTCGCTATCATTTATCACCCTCATATATCGGAGTAACGCCTTCCAGGCGCCCAATCTTACAGTTCTCCCATGCCATGAGAGAATGGAATGAATGCCTTAGACAACCTGGTAGCATTGAACTAAAAAATAAATATGTTTTTCCTCAGTGATATGAAAATATTTAAACCATGAATATACCCTTTGATAGTCGTATGTATTCAGAAAAAAAATATATATATATAATTATACATAGAACCTTATCTTTCGTCAGAAATGTTGAATTTACAGTAGAATATTTTGCCAAATCAACTCGAAAGCTAATGTCAAGTCATTCGAAGTTCTCTATGGTTAAGTCTGGAGGGGCCTCTGAAATGCAGGTTATGAGATAAATTAATATAAAAAATCAGTAGCTGCCATAGCCTAATTGGTGAACAGCGAGTTGCGGGCATGTCGAGATGATTGAAATTTCTATTCTAGAAATCTCGAGTGTAGGCTAAATCCCTGTTGGGGAGAATTTTTACGTCTTCCTCAAAAGAATTTTCATTATCAATGGCACAGTTGTAATTTCAAAATCAACTTTAAGAAATCTAAGACAGTAAATCCTTTAAGCCACAAAAAATACAGCATTTTACCTAAGATTTTATCAAGTTAAATACTGTGAATCTGTTAGGCTGTCATTTAGGCCTATTGTAAGACTTTTTTTGTAAATTAAAACTTTTCCAGGACCTATTTTTCATAAACTTCGGGAAAAGAGACATATCAGTAACATAGGCCTATCATGGAACAAGTTTCCTTGGATAACAATTAAAATTTAATTAAGAAATATAACCTTCCATAAACATGAGCTCCCGTGTTAAGTGCTGGAATCCATAGTAGCAACAATAGCAGAACGATCTATGTCTTCGATATTCAGACTGATAAAGAAATAGCCATTAAATCGGGATTTATAGCAGGCAGCAGTGTAGGTGGTGGTTTTTGGCTCCTACACGGTAGGTATACCGGTTTGCATGCCTACACGTACAAATTGAAAACCAGCGCTAACTTGTGAACATATACTGGCTACCGCAATCGGGGGAGGGGGGGACTTCAATTCTCGGAATTGCTCTGTGAAATTTTTGTAGCATCTGTTTACTTTTTCTATCACATAACACATTTACTTCTTTGTAAACATCTCGTATTTCAAATAATCGAACAGTATTTATAAAAATTGGAAAAAAATTGTCTCTCTGCAACCATTAAGCGAAAACTGAATCTGATAACAACTCAGAAGAAGGCCTTGAACAATATATGGGTGAAAACACGCAATTATTACTGTGTACCGAACTAATTAGAAATAAAAAAGATGCTTGAATTATTTTATCGATAAAAATTCTAATTCTAAAACAAAGAACTAACCTTCGAAGATAAAAACATGAAACATAAAAAAATCGTAAAAGACAAATATGTTAATTCAAATAGGCTACTTATCTATGTTGTAAATTGTATAAAATAAATGAAAATAGGATAAAACCCCACTTATGTTTATGAAAATGTGGAATCATAAGGATTTTTTTATGAAATAAAGTAGACTTAAGATACACATTTGAAATTTTATAAATCATCCCCATAGTCAATACCCTTATATGGCACAGAAACACGGATAGGTCCATTAACGAAAGAAAACAAAAGACGGCTTGAAGTTTCTAAGATGAGATATCTGCGTTCAGTAGTAGGAATATCACGACTTGGACATGTAGAAATAAATTAACGTGTGGATAATTAACAAAACACATGAATGGAACGCTTGATAGAATGGAAGTAAATCTCTTCCCCAAAACAGGTTTCCAATAAGTTATTATCCGAATAGACTTGGCCGTTCGAGTCTTTGGTGGAGGCAACAGGTCCATACTGCCCTCATGATGACAAATAAGTATTGAAAGGAGACAGCGGAAACATAGATTCATATTGTAAACCATAGAATATGAACAAATAACTAATTATCCAACAAGTCTAAAAAATTTATATATTTTTATTTTGCATAGGGCCTATTGTTTAACTTATTTATTGTAGAAAAATGATCATAAGTAATGTCACGAGTGATTTCCAAATTGTCGATAAATTCACGAAGTGAGGAGTGAATTTATCTAGAGAATTTAGAAATCAAGAGTGGCATTTGTTAGGACTATTTAACGAATAAAATTAAGCTGTTTACTCACAAATCATTATTTAAATATAGTTATTTTTAATATTTATATATTTAATGTAAACGGCGATGTTTCAAAACAAATGAGAAACGTTTATTATGTTTCATTTGTTCATCACTGCAACCAGATCATATTATTTATTGCCAAATGATCGTAATATTGTAAGAATGCACCCTAGTGGAGGAAAAATTAAACACATCTAACTGTTGATAACCAACATTAGGGTAGAGGGGGGATAGTTGGCGCACATTTTTAAAAAATGCAATATCTCTTTTGTGCAATGGTATGTATATATTATTATTATTACTATATAATCACAATTATTTTACAAACATAAAAAATTACTTTTTAAAACAATGGCATAATTGTTTTAATGAGAATCTGACTTAATAAAAATACATAAGTTTAACCATCTCTCCCACCCTGGTGGGTAAGATGACGCAAAGATATCTGTGGCAGTAAGCCGTGCAGAATTACATTAAAACTTCAGTTTTCTTTTCCATTCTTCCACACAAAGAGCACTTGTCTGAATACATAGAGCAAGTTTCATGAAGCCATCTCGTACATTTAATACATTTTATCTAGTCTGCTCTGGATACTGTCTCTTCATACAGCTCAAAACATTCGACACACTGATTTTCACTGTCAGAAGTGAAATTATCACTTTCTGGTATTGGAATTAATGATTCAGATGACGTCGATGAACATGTAGATATATTACGGCGTCTACTCTGTAGTTTTTGTTTTTCTCCTGAAAACTGGCCGAAATTCCATGAGGAAATAAGTCTGTAGCCCAATTTGTTATTAATAATAATTTTAAAAATAACTTATTGAAATCAAATTGGATCTCATTTTAAAAAAAGTCAAATAATATATTGGATGGATGTATCACCAATATTATGCATTTCTCAATGGGAATATATTTTTATAAAAAAATATAATTCGTAATATTTGTACTTGAAATAAAAAAAATTCATTGTATTAGTCATATATAATATTGTGTGCAGAAAGTTTATCTTGTCAATATAATACTTAGTTATGTTTTTAAAATAATAATGAATTTGAGTCAGATTACTACATTTCGTTTAGGTCTGTATGTATTTTATTGACCTATTATTTTAATTTATTTTATAATTTTAATAGTTTAATTTAATGTTTATATAAAAAATAATTTACAAATTAAAGTCATCGATAATTTATCATGAAATTTAAATAAATATTTTTGTATTTTGTATCATTTTGACCCCACAATTTCACTTACAAAAAAATCGTAACTGAAGTTAAATGGAAACTATCTTAGGTGAGAGCGGAGCATCATTTAAATGCCCAGGCGCGCCAACTCTACCACCCTTCTGTGCGCCATCTCTCCTGATTCACACAAAAATGTTTGTGCATTGACTAGAGATGGAAATTTTTGTAATAAGACATTGAAGTTATGTTATTAGTAACAAGGACAAGTCCCTTTGTATGTAGAGATGTCAATCTCCTTTCTAACGGTATTCAGTCCCTTTCAAACTGCACCCACAATAATCCTTTAAAAGTTTCTTCAACTTAATATAAAATTATAGAATATTCACCTGAAAGGTCCGTCTCCTCAACTTAATTATCATTTAACTGTAGCGCTTTCGGGACTTGTCCCATCATCGGCAGGATTCAAAACTGGTGTTTCACTGAAGATCTGGTAGAGGGGGTTGCATGTATTTGGTTCGTTTTCGTTTATCAGGCTGTCGTTGTGAGCTGCTTTCATGATTTCCATCTCTTCGAGTACGTTTATCTTCGCTGGATTATTTTCTCTGTGCATTACTGTTAGGGTGTTTTCAATATTTAACATGCGATGTCCTTCATGGATAACGTGTTTTGCATAGCTTGATTTACCTTCTGCGTGAATGAAGTCTCGAAAATGTTCTTTGAATCTGATGTTAAAACTCCTGTTTGTCCTTCCTATATAAAATTTGTTGCAGTCCTTGCATGTCAGTTTATAAACTCCTTTGCTGTTGAAAATGTTATTTTCTTCAATGTATTGTTTATTATGTTGTTTAATTTGTTATTGGTTCTGTATGCTATTTTTACGTTTTTATCGGCTTTCTTTAGTGCATTGGCTAATTTTGTTGTTTCTTTTCCTGTGTATGTAAGTGTTATCCATGTTTTCTTGTTGTTGTCAGATTCTTTTTCTAGTTTAGTTATGTTGGTTATGTTGTTCTTCCTTTTTTGTTTTTTTACGAGCTTATCTATGAATTCTTCATTATAGCCATTGGTTTTTGCCATATACTTAATGTAGTTGAGTTCTTGGATATAATTGTCTTTGCTTAATGGGAGTTTCAACATTCTACTGACTAAGCTATTAAATGTACTAATTTTCTGTTGAAAAGGATGTGTAGAATTTTTGTTTATGGCCAGAGCATTGTTTGTGGGTTTCCGGTAGATACCGATTTCTAGTTTATTGTTGTGTAGATTTTTGGTTATAGACAAATCTAAGTAGTTTATGCTGTTGTTAACTTCTATTTCTTCGGTGAAAGTGATTTTTTCATGCATGTTGTTTAAGTCTTGTAGTATTTCTTTTTCTTTTCTGTTTTCATTTTCATATATTACTAGTACATCATCGACATGTCGTGTTAACGACAGCCTGATGAACGAAAACGAACCAAGTACATGCAACCCCCTCTACCAGATCTTCAGTGAAACACCAGTTTTGAATCCTGCCGATGATGGGACAAGTCCCGAAAGCGCTACAGTTAAATGATAATTAAGTTGAGGAGACGGACCTTTCAGGTGAATATTCTATAATTTTATATTAATTTTGAATAAACCTCAACGGAACACATCATGAATCTTATAAAAGTTGATTTCTTCAACTTACCAAAAATATGACTCTTCACAAAAATATTTATTTCTTCTTTTTTTAACGTTACAAACACCACAATTTCACACGAGAACCTTCTCTTAGGACTGCACAGGCACGAATAGTGAAAAACGAGTTTTCTTATGATTTTAAGGATAAATGTTAGACTGCACCATCTTATACACAGCGCCATCATTCTCACCTTTGCCCTACAGGTTATTAATTAATTTCTGATGTCCTATGATGTAAATGTGTCAATTATATTTTTCTGGAACGTAAATACCTGGGAAGTATTACGTTTAAGAAAGTGAAAATAGTGCATTCTAGGATTCTTACATCTTAATATAATATAAATTGTTATATTGAACGTATTTCTTAGAGAGTCAGTCACTGCAAAATAATGCTCTGACAAATCCAGAATGTTAAACAGAAGGAGCTTGATTTTAACATGATAAAATTTAATTGATAAAATCGAGGTAAGATTGGTTGTAAATCAAAATTCATTAAAATGTGATTGGTCATTGACTCCCAGTAAACAGTCTGTGTAAAAACGCTCGTCATGGAAAGCTGTACAAGTCAGCTCACTTCCTTATATTTTACCAGATAATATAAATTTGTAATTATTACCACTATTATTATTTTACTGATTTATACTTTGGTAATCAATATAATTTAAACGCAGGTTCAAGTCTGGATAAGCTATTAACGTATGCATTGAAACGGCTATTGTTATCCCATTTTATCCAAAACAAAATTAAAGTAAAAGTTGTATATATAAAACGGTTTTCTTATGTAAGCATGCGAAAAATTGAGTCTTAGTTTAATAGAAGAGTAAATATTATTCATATATATATATATATATATATATATATAAAAGAATAAAATCTATAGGAAAAATGTTTGAACGAAACACAGACGAACATACAGATGAAGGGCTACGTGATTTTTATGAGAAACCAGATGTAGTAAGAAAAATTTAGTCTCATAGACTGCTGTGGGCAGAATATATGGCACGACTGAGGAATGGATAAAGGGCATGGTAATTTTTCGCAGGAGGGAATGCGCCCAATGGATAGGCAAAAATGAAGTTGGAGAATAACTTTACCCGTGATTCCAGGGATGTATATTATACAGAGAATAATACATTGAAAAATATTGGTTCAAGATTGCGAAGTATATAAAGCATATGTTCGCGCGTTTATGAACCCCCAGGTTCGACAGTAACGGCTTGTATCTGAAGTATTTATTATAGATTTTAAGATTTTTTTAAAGATGTACAGTAGTTATAATTTAACGAACGTAAATCTCATTCATAAAAAGTTTAAAAGGTGCCTGTTGCTTAGTTGTGGACATTAATTTATCTTTCACATATAAACGAAAAATCAGATAAAATCTATTTTTCACCTTAGTGTGTGCAACATAAAAAGATGAACATTAAGTTAACAACTATATTCGATAGATTATCAACATCGATTAACACTTTTCCCACTTAATAGTAAGTTTATCCTACAAAATGATGCGTAGATTTTATCTGCTTCCTAAGTAAAACTGAATAAATTCGTTCATTTTTAATTTTGAGGTGGCTTCACTAGCAGAAAATAGTCAAAATATAAGTAGCCTACAGAAAAAAAAAGGCTGAAAAAATTTTATTTTGAAAACGTAGATCTAATCGAAGGCCAATCTGATATTATAAAATCTGAAAACTATGAATCGACATATTTTCATTAAACTAAATATATGAGATTTTTCCCCTCCTCAGTGTGTGTGAAGTTATACCACTCATTGAGAAAAAACACAAGTCCAATGGAGAAAGAGAGAGCCATGACGAAACAAATTACGCAACATTGCACACACCTGCTCCAAGCGTAGGTGCTAATGTGTGAATGAAATAGACTCACATTTAAAAAGACAGACAGTAGGCGATCATAAAATTTAACCACGCCCTATTCAACCTACCAACATAAATAACTATCTAAAAGCAACATACAGTCTTCTTCACTGTTTAAAACCACTTTATGAGCATATTTTCTGTCATTAATTTGTATTTTGAATAGCAGTTACAATTTTCTCTTCCATGAGGTGTTAAATTAATACGACACTTGATACAAATCTGTTAGACATATTTACTGTTGATGGCTCTACAATTACTCGTAACAGTTTTTCATTTCCTCTAGAACGATAAAATAATTGCTGGCTATGACCAGAACTGGAAACCTGTTAACATAGACAAGCAGTTGGCTCGAGTGGGAGTGAGAACGCTTCAATAAAAATGTGAAAACATCCCGGATACACCTAAAATAATTTAGAATCGAGATAAAATGAAAAGAGTCATAAAATTCACCACCTAACCCAAGCTGTAAGGTTCAGAAAGTGTTTGTAGATATGCACCGTGTCACATTCAAATCTTCCACATTTTAATTAATCATAACTCTCAAAGTATGCGGAATTATGAAATGAGGTTGGTATTAAAAGAAAGAGAAACTCAAAGATGTTTTTTGTTTTCATTGTTTCAGTTAATTTATCTCACGTATGTTGGACAATAATGACATAAAACACGTTCGCCAGACATCACTCCACTGGACTTCTTCCTCTGCGGGTATGTAAAAAAACCGTGTGTTTGCGACTCCAGTACAAGATCTTCATGATTTACGAACCCGTATCCTTGACACAATTGCAACACTACCAATGGACATGTTCGAATACAGACTTGATTATTATTCGTGCTACTAATGGTGCACATTTAGAGGTATTTTAGTGTGTGTAAATGAACATTCTTTGAGTTTCTGTTTCGTTTAATACTGGCCTCATTTCACAATTCCGCATACTTAGTTATGATTAATTAAAATGTGGGAGGTTTGAATGGGACACCCTGTACAGTACCAGTATTTTATTTTTTAACAAGGGTGATTCTTAAGTCACTTTAACTAATTTTTAAATGTTCAGCATGAAATAAAATGTACACTCTCAAAGTTTCATTTCAGAGAAGATTCCTTCTCATTTTATCCCTACAAAGTATCCATAGGTGCGAAGTTGTAAGGTATGATAGTCTGTAAGTAAGGACGATGATATAATAATTGAGATAATAAAGATGACCGGAAAGAGATTAATTTAACTTCCCAGAAACTAGCATTATGGTGAATGAAATTAAATACATTAAATTCTACTATTTATCACAAAATGATTTAAGAAAACTCCATGCCGCGACAGGCGCAGTCGCCTGCTGGAATCACATCCACATATCTTAGTAATATAGGTTAGCGGCCATCCAGCCAGTGCATAGCCGACGCGGTCACCATCCGTTATATCAGCTTTTCTCAACTTGGTTAATATGATTAATGGCATGAATATATTTGACTTTAATTTTTAAAAAGTATTATTATGGAGTATGTTATGCTACTGTTTTTAATATATTTCTCTAGACTTTTTTAATGATAGGCCTATAAAATAAGTAGGCCCGTGTATATATGTTTTAATAAGAGTTTATTACCGCGTGCACCACTGCTTTAATAGTGCATGCGGTAATTTAGGTGGATGTACACACACAGCGCTTGTTCCATAACGTCATGCAAAACTACACTTTGTATCTGATTTTGCTTGTTAATGAATGAAATAAGGAAACTATTAAGTAAATGTTAGGTTTCAAACATCATACCAAACAGTTTGGATGCTCTTGTTCTTCTTCTCTAGCCATAAGCTCTTTTTGGCGTACAAATGCGAACAGTCTCTGATGACCTAAACTTCACCCTAGTTACACTCAAAAATAAAATTACTTTGAATTTAAAAGAATATGGCTGTAATGAAATGTCCTTATACAGATACAATTAAGAACATTTCAAAAACATATTCCAAAACTAAAGAGCAGAACTGAAAATAAATAATTAAATATAGGCCCTGCAATGTTCAAAGACATGTAAATGCATACATATAAACAATTAATACTATTCGATCCCAAGATTTGATATTATAAACGAGACATTAAGTTGAGCACTTTTTAAAATGCAGGAGGAAATATCGCGATTAAATTAAAACATTTTATTCACAAATCACGAGACTTTAATCTTTAAATATTTCAAATATTTTAGTTTTTTTTCGAAATGAAATCACTTTTGCCAATTCTTTTTTATATATATATACAGGGCAAGTCAAAATGTTGTGCAGGTTTTCAGAAATTTATTATGTGAAATGTAATGAACATATAATATTGTGAGACATATTGTATGAAAGGTAAACTCTCAAAGTTTTTTTTTAAATATTCACAGATGTTCTATGTGAGCGCCTTTTGTTACACGACAGATGTCAAGCCGATATTCAATCTCCTGCCAAACTTTCTGTAGCAGTCCGCGGTCGATATCAGCAATGGCTGCTGTGATGCGGGCACGCAGTTCATGCAGTGTTGTTGGAAGTGGTGGTACGTAAACATGATCCTTTACAAGACCCCACATGAAGAAATCACACGGGGTTAGATCTGGTGAACGAGGTGGCCAATGAATGAGTTGTTGATCACCCTGAGATGCACGGCCTATCCAGCGTTGTGGTAAAGCCGTATTCAAATGGTCTCGAACACTGCCATGGTAATGTGGAGGGGCACCATCCAACTGCAGAATGAAATCTGGACTATCCGCTTCAAGCTGCGGAAGGAGCCATTGTTGTAGCATATCAAGGAAAACATGTCCGTTCACAGTACGTTCATGAAAGAAAAAGGGCCCATAAACCTTTGCATGGGAAATGGCACAAAAGACATTCACTTTCGGAGAATCGCGTTGATGTTCCCAAATCCTTACATTGTGTCTATTCACTTTTCCTGAAAGGTGGAAAGTCGCTTCATCACTGTAAACTACCCTCTCATGGAACTCATTCTCTTCCATTAATGCGAGAAAATCAACACAGAAGGACGCTCGCAAAGCATAATCGGCGGGTTTTAAGGCTTGAACCAGTTGCAAGTGGTAGGGTTTCATCTGTAAACGTTTCCGGAGAATCCGCCATACAGTTTTTTGTGGTAGTTGAAGTTCTGTCGCTCCCCGGTAGGTGGTTTTCTGTGGACTCCGCACGAAGCATGTGCGAACGCGTTCGACTGTCTCTTCACTCGTCGACGGACGGCCAGTCGATTTTCGTTTACAGATACAGCCTGAATCCCTAAATTGTGTGTACCACTTACGAATGGATCTCCCATCCGGCGGGTCTTTATCGTATCTGGTACGGAAATGTCGTTGAACACTAGTCACAGAGTTGTTTACATGGTAATCAAGCACACAGAAAGACTTCTGATCCCCAGTACGCCATTTTCCTTTACTGCTCTGCTGTTGATATCTTGCGGGTGAACGCGGAACTTTAGAAGTGGACAACTAAACTTTGAGAGTTTACCTTTCATACAATATGTCTCACGATATTATATGTTCATTACATTTCACATAATAAATTTCTGAAAACCTGCACAACATTTTGACTTGCCCTGTATATGCCATTACAGAATTGGCAAATTGTTTAATTGAACATTTTAAAAATATTTATATTTTATTAGATACTTTACTTTTTGCAGATGGTCAGATTGTTGTATATGAGACAGAAGATGGCTTAGAATGGGCAATTTACAATTTTAGTAAAATTTGTGAAACATACGAGTACAACTTGAAAATATATAATTTACTCAAAAAGAAAAAAAAATAGCATTTCGAGGGTATGAACTACTAAGAGTAAAAATCTCATTAGAGAATAAAACAGTAGAACAGGTGAACAATTTTAATTATCTGAGATACAATGTATCATATAAAAAATTGAAAACATTACAACAAAATAAATAAATTTATTTATATGTGTGACACTATAAAATGAAGTTTCAAGAGAACTAAAAAATAGTTACTATTAAAATTCTATAAACAATGGAACATTGGATCTTAACCAAAAACCAGGAACGAAGAATAGAAACTTCATAAATGAGGTTTTTGAGGGATGTGGCTGACTGTTGAAAAGCAGATCGGAAACTAAATGAAGATATACCAACACAAATAAATATATTCAAAATTAATATAAAATTATGGAATATTCACCTGAAAGGTCCGTTTAACTGTAGCGCTTTCGGGACTTGTCCCATCATCGGCAGGATTCAAAACTGGTGTTTCACTGAAGATCTGGTAGAGGAGGTTGCATGTATTGGGTTCGTTTTCGTTTATCAGGCTGTCGTCGAACCCAATACATGCAACCCCCTCTACCAGATCTTCAGTGAAACACCAGTTTTGAATCCTGCCGATGATGGGACAAGTCCCGAATCCGCTACAGTTAAATAATTAATTAAGTTGAGGAGACGGACCTTTCAGGTGAATATTCCATCATTTTATATTAATTTTGAATAATACCTCAACGGAACACATCATGAATCTTATAAAAGTTAAATATATTCAAGTTATTAGATAGGATTGCACAACAGCCTACAGAGACGAATGTTTTGACCACATCAACAGAATGGATACCAACAGAATCCCGAAACAGATTCTTCACTATCTGTAGGACGAAGAAATGTAGGAGG
Organism: Diploptera punctata; assembly: GCA_030220185.1. Lineage (NCBI taxonomy): Eukaryota > Metazoa > Arthropoda > Insecta > Blattodea > Blaberidae > Diploptera > Diploptera punctata. Next base: position 657,107 of record JASPKZ010007294.1, on the reverse strand, counting down.
ACCGATCGACAGACTAGTTCTAACATGAGATCGGAACAGAACTTAAGGTCTAACTTTTGATGCGCTGATGATGATTATGATGACATCGTTAAAACTATTTAATCTATACGAGAATTAAAATATTACATAATCAGGTTATTAGAACCTTGTCAATAAACATTTAACGTTTAAAAGAAAAGTTAATTTCACTAATAACACTATAATAATCTAACTTCAATCTAACTAGAGTTCTTGTGCGCCTGGCAGCTGTAGCTGCAGTCTAGAGGAAAAGTACAAAGTTGTCGTTCATACGCGTACATGGAATGACAGTGGGAGGAGCACAGCTGTGCTAACATCTCGCCATAAACAGCAAAATTAAGCTTAATCATTAACGATTATAAGAGATTTCAGATTATCTGAATGATCATCCCTAATAATTACAATAAAAATGGAAACCAAGGATGCCCTCTATCACCACTTCTATTTAATGTATACATTAATGCTATCATCAGACACTGGAGATTGACAGTTCATGGTAATATTCCTCTCTCAAGACACACAATTTTAGACACACTCTTATATGCAGATGATCAGGCTCTTTTCGGCAATAATGAAGATGAATTACAATATTCCACTCATCATCTTAATATAATAGCCCAACGATTTAACATGGAAATATCAACAACAAAATCTAAAGTCATGGCCTTTCAAGGGAAATTCCCAGTAATAAGTAAAATTTGTATTCAGAATTCAATATTAGAGCAAGTTAATTAATTTAAATACTTAGGATATAATCTAACTTATAATGAGGAATGTGATATATCCTTTAAAATACAAAACTATAATAAAGCTTTAAGAATTATCAACCAAGTTTTTAAACCATCAAAAGTGCAGAGACACACAAGAATGAAAATCTATAAAATTCTCGCTAGACCCATAATCTGTTATGGCAGTGAAGCTTGGACCATCAGAACTCAGGATGATCGTCATATTACAGCCACGGAGATGAAATTTCTGCGACGAACTGCAGGTATAATTCAACAATAGCCAGAGAGTTAAACATCGTACCTATATCTGAATACCTCCAAGAATATAGAAACAATTGGCTAGCCCATATTCAGCGCATGGATCGTCACAGAATACCAAAACAAATTCTTCACTACATTCCTCGAGGCAGAAGATCTTTGGGTCGACCTTTTCGGAGATGGCGGGAGACCGTAACGGGCCACTGGGCCTAATACTTGAAAGGACGATGATGATGATGATGGAAACCAAACGCAATGAACAAACCTGAATTGAAACTACGTGATTCTATTTTGGAGAACTTGCAATATTTTAAAATATTTTGCGAGAATCTTTGATTTTGTGGGCAGGAGGATAAGGCCATGCAGTGAATGGCTGTTGTCAAGGTTCAATGCGTTGCTATGACAATAAAGACATGAATTGTCATAAATCCAAAGATGCGTTAATTCCGCTGTAGCTAAGCATAAATGTGCAATGTTAAGGGCTGTTATTTGAAATTCATTCCCTTTTAAATCAATAGCTTACTTTCATGACATGATTTCGTTAAATATTTGAATCTAAATATTTCAAGGGACCAGCCACATGGGCTAGTGGTCAGCGTTCCTGACTACTGTTCATGATTCGATTCCCGGTCAAACCATAGGACTTTTTCATTAAAGAGAATTATTCCTGTGGTTGCCTATGGTCTGGAATTAGGTTAAGTTTAGGTTTATAACTCTCCTGGCGCTTCATTATCATTTACCACCCATCATACAATCAGGGTAACGTAACTCCGCCTTCCAGGTGCCACAACCTATGTAATGGATTACAATTCTGCCAATGCGAGGGGAGAAAGCCAGGAATGTCATAAAAGACAACCTGGTGGCATTAGACAAAAAAAAATCAAGGTCACCTAAATTATATTCAATAATACTTCGCTAGAGTATAAAATTACGTATTACTTTTTTTAATAACCAATAGTTACATCACACCCTGACCACAGAAAATTGTAAGTTCCATTACACGATTTTATAATCACATGTTACAAAATAAGAATCCAATTATTCCCCGCCCCTCGTTTTTTTTTTTTTTGATAATGTTATTACTTCAACTAATAGACGTGAGGTTATCGCAAGTTATTTCATTGACAATTTCTGGACTGCGATAAACATAAGCCCATGTCCATTGATGATGTGGTAAAATGATTGCGAGTCGGTGCTTACATTGTCACGCCGCACAGGTGTACCGAATCCAAATCATGTTATTATATGTTTTGACAAAATGCAATATAATGTACAGTTGATAGATTACAGAAGTTACAGATAACTATTTATCAAATAGGAACAATCCCTCTGATCTGTACATACAATTTAATTTAAAAAAGAAAAGACTCTAGAAGCGAAAATTTGCCTCTATAAGTCAACTGTTTCTTCTTGCGTCTGTTTAGACATAACATGCTCCACAGATGTCGGCAATACGTTTAAAACGATTGCAGCTTTACGCTGCCGAACCACAATCACTGCAGCTTTCCTTCCATTTATTTTTTCTCAAGATGTACAATCATTCTGGTATTAGATAACTAAGTCCGGTACAGTGTAAACATAGTAGTTCCCAATATCGTCGACCTTTGCATTGCTGATTAATACAAGAAGCCAAATTACATACACAAAAAACACAGGCATTAATAAATAAAAAATAAATTGCTGACGTCCCACGCCGTAGCTAAATGGTTAATGCAAGAAGCCTTGGTGGCGCAGAGTTACGGGACTTGCGCATGGGGGAAGACATTTTTCATGGCCACTCAGCATCGTGAGGCATTTGAATAGCTACAATAAGTAGCGATTCCAGGTTGAAAAGACCAGCTATAATGGCTGGGGGACCCGACATGCTAACCACATGTCACTCCTACACTGGCTAGATGATCGTCTATCTCTGTGATTAACATATGAGGCCAGCAGCCGGCTGGTAGGCCAAGGGCCTTCTAGGCCTGTCGCGCTTGGAGTTTTGTTTTATAAATTGCTGACACCACCAACGCATTTCGCTATTTCTTTCTTTTCTTCTCTCTTTCATTATTTTTCTTGATTTGACCTTTCCTTTTCTAGGTACTCTTACATCTCCACGCTTACCAAAACTTGAGAAAATTTTTAAAATCTGGATCACACACATAGCCTACTTTTTTTTTTACCACACGAGAACGTATACTCATCCTCGGATGAGTCATCGGGTCAATACCATGGTACCTCCGAGACAACATGAACATTTAAGACAAGACACCATTGTAATATTTGTTTTTCGTTATTATACCTCTAGCGCCTAAAAGTAAGTCTCTTAAAAGAAGATGGCATTTATCCTTGTAATAAGTGGTAGAGATTGTCCTTATCAATAATCAGCACCATGATGTAATTAGAAATAATCCGACACATGTCCGTAACTGCCAATCTCTGGAAGTTATAGGTACAAATCCCAGAGCAGACTGGGCTGCTGAGGACTATCCTCAGTCATCAGTCATAAATATCGGAACCCTTTTCACCATATATAAACTTCACAATAGTCTATCGTTAGAATTAAATCAGTGTAATGACTATATAAACTATTTGATATAACAATATATATTGGGTATAACCAAATATTCTAGACGCAATATCACCTTGGATGTTAAAGCGTGTACAAATTGTTGCACTCGTGTTTAGAGTCACTGAGATATCTGAAAAGCAGGATATAATTGCATGTGTTATAGTACAAACACCTATACGGTTTGTTTTTATAGATTTCCCTAGAGACAGTGGAATGATATCTAAACAGACATGGTACACGAGTGAAAGTGTTACGAGCCCACAGTAACAGGTCCCTATCGTATGACAAGTCTACTTACCTGTTACAAGTCTACTTTGAAGGACAAATAAAACAACCGTAATAATTAATTTAAAAATCACGATCATAGAAAAAACTATGTTTATAAATATGTTGGTTGTATTAATATTTATTCCAAATATGTTATTATATATGTAATTAAGTAAATAATTTAAACCACTAATATTCACTTTCTTTTTCTTTTAATATCGAGTACAAGATCACTTTTAGGAAAAGTGGAATATCACAGATAATTCGAATGTGTTCTTTAATAAACGTGTAGAGTTGGCCAGTCGTGAAGAAAAGTTCACTAACATATTCCAAATCACAATAAATGTTAACTAACAGTAGTTCAAGTCCACATCTGATTCGTATTCATCATTATGTCCTAATAATGTTTAAAAATAAAAAGAAATTTCCCCTTAACACACACACACATTTTATGTTTAGAATTTAGGTTTATCGTGGGTAGTAAGTCTGTTTTATTGTGCCTATTTTAACATCAGATCCTATTTTAGGTTCGTATTCTTTTGTTTTGCTTGATCCATTAAGTACATCGACTAACAGATCAAATTCAACTAGATTTTCCAAATGTAAATATATTTATCTCTTATTTGAAGAAAGTGTTCGTGAAAGATCCGTTAAGAGGGCAGTGTTTTCGGCAGAGATTTCCAGCCGTTGCTCTTCCTCAATCGTTGGAGAATATTGCTATAGGCGTTTAACTAGTAGGCTTATTTAAATAATATGAAGAAATTAAAGAAATTGTTGACAAATTACAGCAAGAAATAGGTAAGTCGCTTTTTCCTAGAAAACGAATTTTAGTTGAAAAACACCCTTACTTTCTTACTTAAATGTCATAAGTAAACCCACGACTGAACTTTACCTTTTATTATTTCACAAGTCTAACTGATAGTGTTTTCCATGGAGAATATAGTGATAGCAATACTCAAAAAAATACTGAGCATCTTAAGACTATGATACAATGTTTGAAAATTCAGATTTCAGACTAGTCGTGGTGAACATGTAAGAAACTTTCCTCACACGTGAACAATACGTACCAGGAAGTGGGTACAGTAGCACAGTGATCGATAAACAATTGAGAAGTTTGAACTCTGAGTTCAAATTAATTTGGTTGATTTACTTGCGTCCCTAGTACATGATATGGGTGTAACTCGTGCAGCCTCAGTAACCTTCAAACAGTATCTTGAGGGACATGGGCCAACACCATCTCCTCAAACTCTAGACAGCTCGCTGTGACCTGAAGGATTCCGTCTCAATTAAGTTAAATATCTCGTGATGACCAAAAATCGCATATCTTGTATATTGAGATCAACTATGAAAACAACACACGGGAAATTTGGTGAAAATTTTAATCGATAAAAAATTATAGAAGACTCTAACTACATGCGCGAAAACAAAAGAAAAAAATAGAAAAGTTCATCGATTCATTATTTAATTTGGAAATGTGAGTTTATACATTCAGATAGGAAAGAACTACGCAAAAACATTGGCATATTCGGTGAGAGTTGGCCGATGGACAAAGTGAACTACGTAATAGAGAAACACAAAACATTTCCTAAAATTTGTAAACAAAACAAACTTTGAAATATTCCAAATAAGTAACGGAGACTAAGTGGCACAGACACCGGCGTGTGTTATACAACAGTATAAGAGTATAACAGTATATATATATATATATATATATATATTGCTCAATGTTAAAGATTTAATTATAACATCGATAAAGCGTCACTGCTATAAAGTAAAATAAATATTCTCTTTAATTTGCTTACTTGATATAGTCAGCTACTAGATGGCAGTGAAGACAGTGTTCTCACGACATCTAGTAATAATGAAGAGTATAATACATATATAAGAAAAATAAGTGTTTGAATTGGATTCGCCTGGTAGTGTAATGGATATCACGCTGAGGTACAGACTCAGAGATCCGGGTTCGAATCCCGTCCAGGCATTTATTTTTCTTATCATACCATATTAAGCTTGCATTGCTCAATGTTAAATATTTAATTATAACATCGATAAAGCGTCACTGCTATAAAGTAAAATAAATATTCTCTTTAATTTGCTTACTTCATATAGTCAGCTACTAGATGGCAGTGAAGACAGTGTTCTCGCGACATCTAGTAATAATGAAGAGTATAATACATATATAAGAAAAATATGTGTTTGAATTGGATTCGCCTGGTAGTGTAATGGATATCACGCTGAGGTACAGACTCAGAGATCCGGGTTCGAATCCCGTCCAGGCATTTATTTTCTTATCATACCATATATATAGTAGATTAGTACACTAAAACAATTGAGTTAGTTCTGGTATGCAGTGTACAATTTCCAGCTGTAAATAAATCGTTACAAAAAGCATTGTGTATGCTTTCCTATATCTTTAATATTGTCATTATAGCTCAATTCGGACCTTAGCCTCCTTTATAACCTCTTACCTGTCTAATGCCATTATCCTCAATGCTGCCGAGCCAAGGAGTTGTCTACTCAGTCGTACTGCACCTATCCATCCATCTTATGTCTTACAATTGGTACGATACCAAATATTTGCCCTTCCATAAACTTCTTTGTTATCCTATGTCAATCCATTCTATGTCAATTCCAATCTTCTCAATTTAATAAGAGTAACCAAGTCAACGCCCCTACACTTTTCATACAACTTATAATTGTATGTAACGTTACAATTAGTGAAGTCTTGCTTTGTTCCACAAATCTTTCTCAATACCACCCGTTCAAATTAATCAAGCATCATTTCAATTTTCTTGGATGTTGTACAAGTTTCACTTCCATAGGATGCCTTCTTATAGGCCCATGTTCAGTTTATACCCTGTCTACTCAATAATAATGATTATTCATCATCATCAACTTCTTCAAGGTTCCGCTCCCTGCTGCAGGTGCAGGTCGTCTTTCCAACGACGTTTTGGTCTTCCTACATTTCTTCGGCCTAGAGGTTTATAATGAAGCAGCTGTTTTATTAAACGATTATTTGCATTCTGTGTATATGTTCAAACCAATTACATTTATTTCTGTGTATTCTCTTGTTTATATTATACATTTTAATTCATTTCTGATATCTTGACTTCTCTTTTGATCTCTTAGAGATACACCTGCAACTGATCTGAGAAATCTCATTTCTATTGTCTCAATTTTATTTTTATCACAGATCGTTAAAGGCCAAGTCTCAGACCCATATGTTAACTTTCGAACGGCTACTGTTTGGTAAAATTTTAATTGCGTTTCCCTTGTGGTCTTATTTCCCAAATATATTCTTATTGAATCACATATCTGTTGAAATTTCCCTAATTTCTTTTCCATGTCCAAATTTTGCAGGTACGATATCAAGCATCCTAGATCATTGAAACAAGTTACTTGTTCAATTATGTTTGCTCCAATTGCAATTTTTGTCCTTTTATGCTGAGTTCCAATAAATGCCATTGACTTTGTTTTCTCTGTTGATATCTTTAAATTATAATCATTTATTAGTTTCCATAATTTATAAACTGAAGCTACAATGATCTGGTCATCTGCGAATAAAAGACAGTTTATTTTCGTACCGTTTATCATAAAATGTTTATCTAAAAAGTTTGCCATGCACTAATGATATCATCTAAATATGTATTAAAAAGTATTGGCGAAAGAGGGCTATCTTGTCGAAGTCCATTGTTGATTTCTACGCAAGTTTCTCATGGATAATTTCTTTATCTACACGGATTTTTGTATTTTCGTATAAACTTTTTATAGCTGTAATTAGATGAGGTGGATATCCTTTATTTTTTAATATATCCCATAATTTAGAGCGATTATATTTTATCAAAAGCCTTCTCATAGTCGATAAACAATATGTGTGTCTCAAGATTAAATTCTCTTCTTTTTTCTATCAACTGTTGGAGTGAAAAAATACAGTCAATTGTAGAGCGACCCATGTTGTTCATTTTAAATAATTTCATTACTTTTCTTTCCGATTCTTCTATATAACATATTAGCATAGATTTTGTTACATGTTTATACCTCTGTAGTTATTTGGGTTATGTATGTTGCCTTTTTTACACGCTTTATATTAGCTTGACCTTTATATATCTATGTAACTGAATCTTTCAACGCGATTTTCACCCACTTAAAATAATTGGATCGTCTTGAAATTTTGTATACTTCTAAAGCCCATGACAATACAATAATTTCATATTTATTTTCTAAAATCCTGGCCAGAATCGTCAGAAAAATCAAAAAAAGTGTATTTGTATTTATGTAACGGAATCTTTCAACACGATTTTCACCCACTTGGAAACATAGGATAGACTTGAAACTTTGTATACTTGTATAGGACCCGTGACAAAACAATAATTTCATATTTATTTTCTAAAATCCTGGCCAGAATCATCAGAAAATCAAAAAAAGTGTATTTGTATTTATGTAACGGAATCTTAGAACACGATTTTCACCCACTTAGAAACGTTGGATCGACTTGAAACTTTGTATACTTGTAAAAGACCCGCGACACTATAATAATTTCATATTTTGTTTCTAAAATCCTGGCCAGAATCATCAGAAAATAAAAAAAAAATTACAACTGGTATAATAGGTTGCGGACTTGTTGACTTTTTAGTCAATCGTTGTAAGAGCTCAGTTGGTAGAGCGGTGAGCTAGTGGTATATAATTTCAGTAATCCATAGGTCGCTGGTTCAAATCCGGCTGGGGAGGTTTCTTTTAGAAGAGTAATACTTTTAGCTCATACTACAATAGTATCGAATTTAAAGATATTTACATATTTATCTTATTCTGTAAAATATTAAAACTAAAAAATAAAAAATAAATAATAGTTTTAAAACACTAAAACAGCACGCTTTATTAGAAAACCGAACTCAAAAATGAAAAATAATTTTAATTTCCAACACGATTGGGATAAATTTAAAGTGGTCAACAAAAATCATCTCCAACACATATAGAATAAAACTAGAGTTATCAACAAAAAGAAAATAATTTTACCATCAAAAGCGTGGGGTGCTTTTTATGATTTTTACATTTTCTTCTTAGAGACTTTACTTTTACCAATATATGTTTATTATCAAATATATTAATTGATATAGAGCACCCCACGCTTTTGATGGTAACATTATTTTCTTTTTCTTGATAACTCTAGTTTTATTCTATATGTGTTGGAGATGATTTTTTTGTTGACCACTTTAAATGTATCCAAGCGTGTTGGAAATTAAAATTATTTTTCATTTTTGAGTTCGGTTTTCTAATAAAGCGTGCTGTTTTAGGTTTTTAACCCTCCTGCCACGGGTAAAATCTCTTGTGTGAGAGATTTAAATCGCACCCGCCGATGTGATCGGCTTTGCAAGTAGGTAATGGCCAAGCATCAGAGCCGATCTAATCCGCTCATGACACCTAAAGGGTTAAAACTATCATTTATTATATATAGGGATAACAACAACTTCAATCCAGATATTTATGAAGTTTAATATTCTATATACAGAATGTATCAAAAAAGGATGGGGCAAACTTACATGGTTGAAAGTACACGATAATAGAAGCAACAATGTCTCAGTAAACATGGGTCCGCAAACGAGCCGTTTGCGAGATAATTACGAATGTATGGTTACAAGCCGCCAGTGACTTCATTGTAAACTTCGTCCTTGTTAGACCAAATTAATTTGAATTTAGACTTTACTATTAATTTTTCATCTCATTTAGTTCATATTTCACAATTCACAGTTCGCTTCACTTGTGGTTTACCTGTTAAAGGAGGTGTTTGAAGTGTCTTCCTTGCATCTGGATGCAATATTGTGCTTGTTTCTGCAATGAATGTCGAATTCTCTCGAAAACCCATGGATCATATCTGAATTCTTGACAAGCATGTACAACTCTCTGCTCCAGTTCTTCAACCGTGTTAATGGGTGTGCTGTAACACTTCACTTTCGAGGTGACTCCAGACACAAAAATCCAAAGGATTTAGATCAGGTGATCTTGGAGGCCAAGGTACAGATCCGCCTCGACCTATCCGTCTTTGGCCGTATCTGCGCGTTAGATGCCGTATCATAACAGCAGCAAAATGTGCCGGAGCTCCATCATGCATGTACCACAAACTCCTACGTTGCTGAAGGGGAACATCCTCAAGCAATCCCGGAAGATGACGCCGAAGAAACCTAAGGTACCTCCGTACATTAAGTTTTCGTGGAAGAATGTGTGGTCCAATGACATGATCACCTAGTACCCCAAACCACACATTCAGTGAGAAACGGTGCTGATGTGGTGACTCATGAACAGCATGTGGGTTTATTTCACACCAAAAATGTGTACTGTGATAATTAAAACACCACCGCGTGTGGATGCTGCTTCGTCTGTACATAAAATGTTACATGCGAAACGAGGGTTGACTACAGTCTGTTGTTGCATCCACTGACAAAACAACACTCTAGGAACAAAGTCCGCATCATTGAGACATTGAACTCGTAGGAGGTGGTAAGGGTACAGTAAATTGCGCTGTAAAATTCTCCATACACTACTGTGGCTTTGTACAGGCACTTGTGTGGCAATTCTTCTCGTCGAGGTTTCTGGAGAGAGCTTTACTGCTTCCAACACAATATCCTGGACCTCAGGCGTAATGCGAGCAGGCATACCTACTGCTTTGCCATGTGCATGTGCAAAACCCCCATTTTCTCTCAGGCGCTGATGTACGACTTTCGGGGTGTCATCGATCAGGATATGTTTCTTGGTACAAGCCTGCAGTCTCCCGAGCATTGCCATTACCTCTACCGTACATGAAATGCATATCCGTATACTCTTCGTTACTGTAAGGTTCCATTGTACCTACAACACAGCACAAGTGGCACTCCTCAGACGAGACTGATACCTTTCGAGACTGTGTACTGTATCCGTCCTGTACGTTCTGCGTGTATGGTTTGATTACAACTCCACCTCTCGGCAATGTTCAGTTTTGTAAACAAAGAACATAGGACGGCTTCAAGTGTGCAAGGAGTAAACCGTACGATGTTACAAACATACAATCGTAATTATCTCGCAAACGGCTCGTTTGCGGTTCCATGTTTACTGGGACATTGTTGCTTCCATTATCGTGTACTTTCAACCATGTTAAGTTTGCGCCATCCTTTTTTTATACACCCTGTATAAGAGCTTGAGATCCGCATTTAATAAGTTCGATATTGATTCTATCAATTCCAGGTGATTTTTTTGTTTTTTTTGTTGTTTTTTAAGATCCTTATTGTTACAGTACATTCTTCTATTGTTATGGAATCAATACTTAAATCACTTTCCATAATAATTAATGTTACTTTCTTCTTTGTCATTATGGCTCCGTAATTCTTTATAGTATTGCAGCAATTTTTTTTTTTCATGAATTAGATTAAAATTAAGTTTATCCTTTTCATCTTTATTTGTGTCTCTTAAGATTTTATAAGCATAATTTTGTCTACCATGAAGATCGTTTTCCATATCAGAAATATATTTATCCCAAATTTGCCTATGTAGCCTCCGAGTTTCTCTCTTAACAATGTCACATTTCTTTTTATATTCTATTCTGTTTTCCGTACTTTCATTCTGTAAATAGTTCAAATAAGCTTTTTTTTTTCTTCAATAAGTTTTGCTATTTCCGAATTCCAAATTTTAAGACCACGCTTTTTATAACTTTTCTTTATTTTACCTAGTGCTTCTTATTCAGCTTGTAATATAATTGCTGTTATCTTCTGTCATTCTAAATTTATATTTAAGCTTATTGGCATTTCTTCCATTAATTGATTTAATCTATTTTGGTATAACATTTGTATACTATCTTCTCTTAATAAATGTACCTTAAAGATTTCAATAATATTTCCTTTCTTCTATAATTTCTTCCATCTTGTTGGTAATATAAGTAGGTTGCTTTTACTAGAAAATGATCTGTCATAACGTCTGGACCTCTGAATACTCTAGTATCTTCAATATGTGGGACAAACTTCTTATTTGCTATTATATAGTCAATAATACTTTGAGAGTTTCTTTCGCATCTAGTATATTTATGAATATCCTTATGTTCAAAAAAAGTATTCATAATTCGTAAATCATTGCACTCACAGAAATGAATAAGTTCTTTTCCATTTTCAGTTATTGTATTTTCACCTTTGTTTCCTACTATTCCTGGAATTGTTTGATCACATAATATTAAAATGTAGTCATTTGAATTAACTTTGTCTAGTGTTTTCTGTAATTGTTCATAAAATTCTTCGGTTTCTTCTTTCTTCCCTTCATTTGGTGCGTTAAGTAACCTCTGTCTTAATGTTATTATTCTTTCATTAACAAACGTGTACCTATGTATTTTATTTTTCCATTCAGTAATGATTATTTTAAAATCATGTTCCCAAAACTCAGTGTAACAGTAATGATATTTAGAATATAATAATCAGAGTCCCGGTTTACAATGGACAAGCTATGCAAGTGATACATCACATTTTTTGCACGTTGTTCCAACATTAATATGAACTTGGACAGAGAAACATATTGCATGGAAATGCTCAATTTCTTGCAGTTGGAAGACACCCAATAGCATTTGTTATGTCTGGATTCATACAAATATGATATATTTTTGCAATAAATGCAGTTGTATTATAATAAATTAGATAGGATGCTGCCATGTGTTTGCAGGGCCAGGACGTGGATTAGGTCAAAGTGCCCTGAGGGTCTAGCATCCAGTCCGCCGTCTACACGAGGCGCTAATGGGCGTGTTCCACTGCAAACCGGCAATATTACAGTTTCACACAACTTACTAAACCTGGAATAACATTTGTACATACAAACAAAATATTTTTACAGTCTGCACGATACAAATTCTGTCCTAAATTAATACATTCTAATTTTATAAATTTAACTAAAAAAAATTAACGTTTTAACAATGTAAAAATATTTAGGTTTTTTTTTCGGAATTTTTCCTCACCAGTAAGGAAAGTCTCTGGAAACGATAAGGACCAAATAGTCCCCGCAAACTATTCCGTCATCATAACTGCCAGTCACATTGAATTTTCTTATGCAGTATTAACGTATTAGTGTCTTGTCTTATATGTCCGTATTGTCTCCGAAATAGCTCCGCCACTGAACTGACCTCTCAATCGAGAACCTCCTCCATCAACTTGTGCGGTCAAAAAGTGTGTTGAAAATCCTCTCCCAACAGATCACGTTTCTATAACGACTGGGAGACATCGGATTTGCAAAATAAACTACACGCGGAAACATTACATTGAGAAAATAGGAAAATAGAAAGACAGTCAGGCAGAGATACAGAGAAACAGACAACAGAAGCGTTTTAATAAAAATACTTTCTTAGGTGCCTTTTTTTCACTGAAATCTTGAACTGGAACTCTTTTTTTTTTCCTCGTTTGTCAATTTCACTTTGATTAAGATATTAAGATAGCATAATGCCAGATAATAGAATTTAATAACCTACATCAACTATATATAGACTTCAAAAAAGCATATGATTCAATTAAGAGGGAGAAGTTATATAGTATCCTGCTGGAGTTCGGAATTCCTAAAAAGTTAGTTAGACTTATACGAATGTGTCTAAATGGCACAAAGAGTAGGGTGCGTGTAGGAAAACAGTTTTCGGACACTTTTGAAATCCAGAATGGGTTGAAGCAAGGAGATGCACTATCTCCTCTACTATTTAATTTTGTACTAGAGCATGTCATTAAATCTTTAGAGAATGAGGAAGGCTTACAACTGAATGGTATTAATAAACTGTTAGTTTATGCTGATGATGTAGTATTGTTGGCCGATAGCGAGGAGATACTAAAGGACAACACGCACACACTATTGAGTAACACTAAGAAATTAGGACTGGAAGTAAATATAAATAAAACTAAATATATGGTCACACGTAGAAATTCATTATATAATGGAAATGGACAGCTAATGACAAATGAGGGAAATTTTGAGGAAGTGGCTGAATTCAAATACCTAGGAACAATAATCACAAATAGAAATGAGATGCATAAAGAAATTAAACATAGGCTCAATTCTGGAAATGCGTGTTATTATGCTATTATGCATTGCAGAGACTCTTGATGTCACAACTCCTTTCAAAAAACGTTAAACTGAAAATATATAAAACTATTATTCTACCAGTTATATTATATGGGTGCGAAACATGGACTCTTACTTTAAGGGAGGAAAGGAGATTACAAGTATTTGAGAATAAAGTACTTAGGAACATTTTTGGACCAAAGAGAGATGAACAGACAGGTGAATGGAGAAGACTACATAACAATGAACTACATGGTCTTTATAGGAAGCCAGATATAATAAGAACAGTTAAGTCTCGTAGACTGCGATGGGCAGGACATGTTGCACGTATGGGGAATGAAAGACTTGCATGGAAGCTTCTTGTAGGAAAGCCAGAGGGAAAACGCCCAGTTGGTAGACCAAGAATGAGGTGGGAGAATAACATTAACTATGATTTGAGGGAAGTTGATTATACAGGGAATGATTGGAAAACATTAGCTCAGGATAGGGATGTATGGAGAGCTTATGTCCGCGCGGCCATGAACCTACGGGTTCGATAGTGCCAGTGAGTAAGTAAGTAATGTATGTCTATCAGAAAGAGAGACAAATTCACTACTAAATCCTTGGTCTTATCATAATACGTAATAATAAAGTAATAATAGATGTTAGTTACGACTCGAGATCTGGATAAATTGTTTTTCCTGTACATTATAAGAAATCAAGCGTTTAGCAAGAGAAATCCAGCATCCTTGCTTTTTTTTTTGTTTCTATATTTGGCTATGTTTTAGTTCTAAAAACTACTTGGTGTCTTCAATATTATCCTTATTTAATATCTGATTTGTAACCTTCGCAAGAATTAAATAGGCGACTCATAAAATAATTAACTGAACTTAAAAACTCTTATCTCAGTTCCCTAGACACTTCTACATAATTTCAATGGCATGAGAATAAAAAAGTATTCAGAAACGAAATACAAATAAGCTATTTAATATTAAAATTTAATTGTATATGAGAATTAAAAAATTATAAATTGTTCAAAATTAGAAAAAAATAAATACTGTCTTACGAGAAAAATGAATATTACATATTCAATATTATATTATATAAGATATACGCAATTAAATTGGTATGGGCATGTACAACTAATGCAAAAAAGAAAGGTTATCCAGGAAAACATTGGAATGGTGTCAACCTGGAAGAAGAAGGAAGGGAAGGTCTCGAAACTCGTGGATGCAAGAAATAAGAACGGGAATGAGAACAAGATGAGTGTAGGACATGACACGGATGGATAGAGACGAGTGAAGAAGAAAAATAAAACTTTAGACACAGAAGGATATGTAAACATTAAAAATCTGTAAATAAATAAATAAGTTTTTTAAATTTTAAAAGATAAGACTATATTCATGGATACGTATTTAAAATTAGGCCTATATTATGACAATGATAATAATATAATAAATTGGTTCCGATGGACTAGTGGGTATAATATTCGCATTTGTATCACAGATCCATTGGTTGAAACCAGATCGAGGTCAATGGATATTTAAGAACGTAAATATCTTATAAAATGTTTCCTTTCAAAAGATAAGTATCTTAAAGCCGTGGATCCCGTGACGTAAATTTAAGGAACGTAAAAGAACCTCTGAACAAAATTTGTTGAACTGTGATGTTAATAATAACAAATCAACTCAACACCAATAAGTAGCAAATGTAAATTGGTAAAATGCTCATGACTTGTATTACATATAACATTACGATACAATACCTGTTCCTGCGCCAGCTTCATGCACGTACGAATCAGTTCAGAATAACTGTATGATTACAATGATTCTGTGTGAGTTACAGAATCGCCGCCGACTGGCAAAAACTATTCTTCAAGAGCAGAAGTCGTGACCTCTAACTTGAAGTACTCCGTGCAAGAAACTACTTTCACCAATAAGTGAGTTGGTCGGCACTTCTTTGTTACATCTTAAGATCGAGGCGTTGAAATAAAGCAAATAGTAGGTGACGTCGCGCTAATGACCAGATATGAAGAGCTGAGCGCTCAACTCCCTCATGTTGCGTGGCCACTAAACATTATTCCCATCTCATTGTACACTATTTTAAAGATACTAATAAAAAGTAAAAAGGGTTTCACATAAACAATAATAACAATATATATTTGAGAAATTTAAAATTAGTAAAATTCAAAACAGTTGTAAGTTGATATCCACAGTCTTCCAGAAGGTGTAAAAAATCTTCCTGTTTCAAATTTTAAAATAACAATTAAATCAGTATTGACTTTGAACCTTTTTAGAGTATCCATGAATATTGTATCGTTGACTGGTTCAGACACCTCAGTAATTATTCTACTAAATGATTTGCCGTACATTATAATGTCTCTAGCAATATAAGCCTACACACACACACACACACACACACACACACACACACATTAAATCGTCTTTCTTTCATATGAGACACCTAGGAATTAAAACTGCGGACATATGATATAAAAAAGACATTTTCCAGTATCGGTATGTTAAGCTTGGCAGAGCCTACAGAAAATTGCCTGCGTTTCATGGCTCGATAATGATTATCTATATTGTGAAAGAAATCAAAGAATTATAGTAATTGATCCAAGAAGTATGAATACAACCCAAGGCGCGAAGGTACTGTAAAGTTAGCAACTCAGAATCATGCAAGATTGTTATGATGCCCGCATCTGCCTCATGGCAACTTCCTTTCAATAATTTTATGCAAAATTACTCCAAGTACCGGTATCTGCATTTCCATTACAAAATAATATCTCACTATAATTTCCATGACAACTTTTATGCATCTTTAAACAAAAAGTAATTCAGTACAGAAACATCAAAACATCTAAAACTGGTTCACTCTGCACCTGCATCTCTGTGGACACGAGGCACGTGAAGGTGAAGTGGAAAGCATTCATCCCAGTTTGATGTTTCATTTTATAATACACTTTTTTTCTCTCTCTCGCTAGGAATAATCCCTGAATATATCAATATTTAAATTAAACCAAGAAGCACATTTCAAAATTGAAGTATTCGATATAGCAGCATTCACTAACATCAAGGGTTCCAGGTTCGATTTACGGATATATCATAGATTTTTTAAATTATAGTGACTGGAATGAGTTCTCTCAACCTCACAGGAAAAAGTTAAGAAATTCCAAACTAGAGTTACAAGATTTTCGTCACGCTAATAACCTGATAGATAAAATACCAGCTCAGATAGGAATGTATGGAGAACTTATATCCGCGCGACCATGTACCTAGGAGTTTGAAAGTGCCAGTGAGATAGTTAGTTAGTAGAATGGAGTGAGATGACTTTAAGAGTTATATGAAACTCAATTATTAAGATATATTTAACCGTATTATCATAAGTAATGCCACGAGTGATTTCCAAATTATCGATAAATTCACGACTCACGAAGTGAGGAGTGAATTTATCTAGAGAATTTGGAAATCAAGAGTGGCATTTGTTAGGACTATTTAACGAATAAAATAAAGCTGTTTACTCACAAATCATTATTTAACTACAGTTATTTAAAAATATTTTTATATTTAAAGTAAACGGTGATGTTTGAAAACTAATGAGAAACGATAGGTAGCCTACGCTTCTACTGCTTCTTTTGTTTATCACTGCAACCAGATCATACTATTTATTGCCAAAGGAACGCAATATTGTAAGAATGCTCTCTAGTGGAGAAAAAATGAAACACATCAATCTGTATATTAATTCATTTTTTGATGTCGTATACATTTAAGAAAGTGCAAACAGTGGTTTCTTTTTTTGGTGGTATAATCAATTGCTACAAATGTTGACATGTAAGCACTATTATATACAATCTGGTAGCCGTATTTGTTATAGGCTCAGTCACTGCAAAATAACGGTCAGACCTGTTCAGAATATTAAAAAGGAGGAGCTTTGCTTAATATATGATAATCCTAACGTTGATAATTATTTCGTGAAACACGTCTCTGATTGGTTGTAATACAGAAATCATTGAAACGTGATTGGTCGACTCCCATTTGGGGCATGAGTTAAATAGTCAGAGTTAGATTTGCTAACAATTTTGCAGGCAATTTTACAGATGTGTAAATACTTTAATTTTGGGAATATGATTGCTTAGGTCTTGTAGTTAGGTTTCCTTAATAAACACTGAAAGCCATCTCAACAATTTATACTCCTGTTATATTTTATTGCTGAATTTGAATAACAAAATAAATATGAACAACTTTAGAAAGTGATAACGTAGATAGGTTTTATCTCAGACCCTGGATTTCCCTCTCAAATAGTTTATCTGCTCTTCATACTTACTCACTGGCACTATCGAACCCGTAGGTTCATGGCCGCGCGGACATAAGCTCTCCATACATCCCTATCCTGAGCTAATGATTTCAAATCATTCCCAGTATAATCTACTTCCCTCAAATCATAGTTAATGTTATTCTCCCACCTCATTCTTGGTTTACCAACTGGGCGTTTTCCCTCTGGCTTTCCTACAAGAAGCTTCCATGCAAGTCTTTCATTCCCCATACGTGCAACATGTCCTGCCCATTGCAGTCTACGAGACTTAACTGTTCTTATTACATCTGGTTCCCACAAAGACCATGTAGTTCGTTGTTATGTAGTCTTCTCCATTCACCTGTCTGCTCATCTCTCTTTGGTCCAAACATTTTCCTAAGTACTTTATTATCAAATACTTGTAATCTCCTTTCCTCCCTTAAAGTAAGAGTCCATGTTTCGCACCCATATAATATAACTGGTAGAATAATAGTTTTATCTGCTCTTCATAGACATGTAAATTTCTTCGATTTTTTATTTACATCCTATATTTTAAAAAAGAGGTAGCGGCACATCTTAAAACGACTGGTAGGCCTATAGAATTCTGTCAAAGATATGAATCTGAAATAAAATGTGTAAATGGACTTCACTGATGTTAAGAATTTCACATGCACCATATCAACCTAACATCCTAGAATTACGTTTTTTTAACAATGTAGTGATTACAAAAATATTTTACGTAATAACTACTCACTGGTAGTATCGAATCCCTAGGTGACGGCGAGGACATAAGCTCTCCATACATCCTAAGTCTCAACTAATATTTCCCAAACATTCCCTGTATATTTCACCTCCCTAAGACCATACGTAATGTTATTATCTCATCTCATTCTTGTTATACCTGCTGGATTTTCCTTCAAGAGTGTCCACGTCCCTCTTCAATTCCCCATTCGTTCTAAGTGTCCACCGCAGTCCATGAGAGTTAACTGTTCCTAAAACATGTAGATTACCAAATATCATGGTGCTTATTTGTAGCTTTTCTATTCACCTCTGAATCTCTCATTGCTCCAAAAAAATTCCTAAGCACTATATTATGAAATGTATTAGACAATACATCAGAATACATAATAAATACAAAAGGAAACTAGTCTAATGGGAAGAAATGAGATATTACATCCAGTGGACTTCCTATTAAGAAGACAAGACTAGGTAATAAGCAAAGCATAGTAACAGGCTACCTACACAACTAGAATTTCTAATTGTATGTGTCATCGGACTCTGGCTATCTTTACTAAGCACACTCTTGACCTTCCCTTTATGTCTAAAACGTTGGACCTTTGACCTAGCCGATACATCAAATAAGAATAGTTTCCACTTGCTATGGTCACTAGTGAAGAGGAAGTTGCAAGAAATTCCTCATGTGTAATTCCTGATATGATTGATCACCGTGTTTTATTCACCTGACAAGAACTTCATGATCACCAATTTGAGTGTTGAATCTCCGGAGGTCACGACATTGACTGCACATCAATGTCAACACATAAACCTCCGTCGGGACACGAGCAAATGCTAATTAGAAATGCAGATAAATTTATGATGCGATGGAGTTACAAACATTAAGATGGACTTCTATTTTAACCAGTACTTCAACCAGAATTGTCGGTTATCAGCGGTAGGATTTAGGCCCATACTCTAATTCTAGAATTATGGTTGCTAAGATTTGATATTAAGATTAGGCGATATCACCATTCTTTGGAATTATTATAATATTTAATAACTTTATTTTCTGTCAGCTTTCATATGAAACCAAAATAATTTTGCAACATTTCCCAATTCTAAATATGGAAGAATGTAGTTAATTTATGTTAATAATGTAATGATTTTGTCGCGTTCTACGAAAGTCCGTCACGAAGGAACTTCTTAAAATAAGTGAATTATTCAGCAAATCGAATTTATGTCCGATTTTGCTGGGTTACGGAATATATCTTCCTTTTGTTAATTATATCCATAGTATTTATACGGTTATGTTGCTAGAAAATAATCATGGTGGCCCCTGCAGCGATTTTTAAATTTCGGCTTTACTTCAATAGCAAATTCAAAGATTTTTAGAGAAAAATGAACAAATGACAGCTGCAATAACGATTTTTAATATTAATATGTTTCAGGTTACCCTTTTCCTAATGGTCCGATTTTGCTGATTTCTTTAATTTATTGCTATATGCTGAGGTCATTCCAAAATCAAATGTTGCGGCCGCTAGAGCATTAACATGTATATATAATTATATATGTCCTTGTCATTTTCATACCGTGCCTAGTAGATAAGAACGATGAAGATTGTAAAAAAAATCATAAATATTTTCATGGAAACAACGTCATTGGTTTAATTTCTTCGGAATTCAATGTACCTAGAATCGGCAGAATCCAAGGCTCGTTTTAGTTCTCCATGTTAAGACATTTTAACTTAAATCTGCTCTATGTAAAATAAGGGTTTTTAGACATTTGCATTATTCTTACAGTGGAGTTAAAAATCTTTGGAAAACTACAACTAAACTCTAGATGACGGGTACCATATTTCCGTTCTTGCATTGAATGATGCTGGAAGGGGAAGGGAAGCACTAATTTGAAATTTAGACGTGGTAACATCTGACCATGAATATTAAAATTACCCATAATTGTTAAGAATTATAACAAAGATATTCACTAATTAGGGGTCTAAGTGAATTCTAATATCTACAATAAAATGGAAACCAAATACAACGATAAAAATCCGAATTATATCTGATCACGTGATTGTATTTTGGAAAACTCGCAACATTTCAAAATATTCTGCGGAATGTTAGATTTTGCTGGCAGGAGAGCGAGAGTAAAAACGCAGTGGTGGCTGTTGACAAGGTTGAGTAGATTGTTATAGCAACACGGTCTCAAACGCAAACTGTCAAAATTAATATTAATATATAATTAGGCTAAATACATATTTTCTGTCGTGTGTAGTGAATATTTAAAATTGTTTTATTGTTACCGTAAGAGTGAAATCATTTTAAAGTGGCATTTTTATAATAGCATTAATGTAACACCCACACACACACACACACACACACACATATATATATATATATATATATATATATATATATATATATATATATAACACATGCAAGTGTCTGAACAATTTAAGTAGGAAAATTATATTGATAATATTATTTAAATTAGCATTATTGTTGTTGTTGTTGTTGTTCTTGTTCATGTTCATGTTCTTGTTGTCGTTGTCGTCGTCGTCGTTGCTGTTGTTGTTGTTATTATTATTATTATTATTATTATTATTATATTATTATTATTATTATTATTATTATTATTATTATTATTATTATTATTATTATTATTATTATTATTATTATTATTATTATTATTATTTTGTTTGTCAGATATACATATTTCCCCCTTGGATCTGCAGTTAGCTATAGCCTACTAAGTGTCAGGGCCGCCGCTGAAGACAACACAGACATTACAGACATCACGAAACAAGCGGCAAAAACCCTTAAGCAAGATTTTAAATTTTCTATCCTACTGGAAAACGAAGCAGAGCCACCGGAACAGAAGATTAGAAACTCTATCACGTTACGAAGATTAACAATATGCACAAAATAATTTACATAAAATAGGTAAAATTATACAAAAATGTATCTTATCACTTCAATATCATAGACTATAAAGTGCACTAATAAGATGGAAACTTGTAGCGGTTACCAAGCTCACCTCTATTTCCGAGGATCATGTAAACATATTCAGCAAATATTTCTTCGGAAGGGAAGTACTACCTTGAGTCACGTCACGTAGATTTAAACCACTTAAGAAGAAGTTCAAGACTTAAATAAGAGCCCTCTGGGTTCTTCAAGGAACAGCTTCGAATTATGAGACTAATGAGCTCAAAAGCGCCATTAAATAAAATACTGTCTCCGTAATCATGGGTTCAAGTCCTGAAAAAAGATCGTTAGATACAAATCAAAGGGCATTCAATATTATTATTATTATTATTAGTAGTAATAGTAGTAGTAGTAGTAGTAGTAGTAGTAGTAGTAGTAGTAGTAGTAGTAGTAGTAGTAGTAATAGTAGAAGTAGTAATATTTTAATTTAAAAAATTCAAATTTTGACTTTAGATTTATGTAGCCTATTTAGTTCAATTACGATTCCTACAAAAAATATATTTCTAGTTAAATATAAACTTGATGACGAGAAACCTCCGTCACACACGAACTGCGTGAACTAAGCGAATTCCTCAGCAAATCGAATTTGTGTTCTCGTGCTAGATTACGGAATATATACACCGGTGTATATATTCCGTATATACACCGGTGTATATATATATATATATATATGTTATAATTAAATGTTTAACATTGAGCAATGCAAGCTTAATATGGTATGATAAGAAAAATAAATGCCTGGACGGGATTCGAACCCGGATCTCTGAGTCTGTACCTCAATGTGATATCCATTACAACACCAGGCGAATCCAATTCAAACATTTATTTTTCTTATATATGTATTATATTCTTCATTATTACTAGATGTCGCGAGAACTCGGTCTTCACTGCCATCTAGTAGCTGACTATAACAAGTAAGCAAATTAAAGAGAATATTTATTTTACTTTATAGCAGTGACGCTTTATCGATTTTATAATTAAATGTTTAACATTGAGCAATGCAAGCTTAATATGGTATGATAAGAAAAATAAATGCCTGGATGGGATTCGAACCCGGATCTCTGAGTCTGTACCTCAGTGTGGTATCCATTACACCACCAGGCGAATCCAATTCAAACATTTATTTTTCTTATATATGTGTATTATATTCTCCATTATTACTAGATGTCGCGAGAACACTGTCTTCACTGCCATCTAGTAGCTGACTACATCAAGTAAGCAAATTAAAGAGAATATTTATTTTACTTTATAGCAGTGACGCTTTATCGATGTTATAATTAAATGTTTAACATTGAGCAATGCAAGCTTAATATGGTATGATAAGAAAAATAAATACCTGGACGGGATTCAAACCCGGACCTCTGAGTCTGTACCTCAGTGTGGTATCCATTACACCATCAGGCGAATCCAATTCAAACATTTACTTTTCTTATATATGTGTATTATATTCTCCATTATTACTAGATGTCGCGAGAACTCGGTCTTCACTGCTATAAAGTAAAAATGTTCTCTTTAATTTGCTTACTTGTTATAGTCAGCTACTAGATGGCAGTGAAGACCGAGTTCTCGCGACATCTAGTAATAATGGAGAATATAATACATATATAAGAAAAATAAGTGTTTGAATTGGATTCGCCTGGTGGTGTAATGGATATCACACTGAGGTACAGACTCAGAGATCCGGGTTCGAATCCCGTCCAGGCATTTATTTTTCTTATCATACCATATATATATTGTTAAATTGGAGAAATTCAATTTCTGATGCCAGCTTATTTAAGTGTGGGGCTTCAGAGAAAATAAATAATTCATATCCCTAAGTTATTATTTATTATACAATTTGACACCGTTTCATTTTGTCATTACTTTATTAAACTAATGTTTGTTATAAGCTGCATTCTAATTTAAAGGTTAATTAAATTGTTTGGTAGGTCATACAAATGCGAGAAACCAAACATGGCGGTTGCTAGAGTAAATTTTTAATTTCGGATTTAAAGTAAATCCCCACTTCTAATAAACCGATGTCGACATTTTTTGGAGAATACTCCTCCTCTGTTTAATTTCATAGCATAGGCCTGTACTGAGTTTCGTTGTGAAACATCGAAAATTGCGACCGCAAGAGCGATTTTTGAATTTCCGTTTTAGATTAACTCCTACAGCTAATAGTCTGATTTTTCTAGTTAATGAACTCGACTTTATGTTTTTAATTGCTATATGCCAAGTTTGATTTTGATGAAAAAAAAATGCGGCCTCTAGAGCGTTATCGATTAAAAAATTCCAGTGTTTGTGTGCAAATTTAGTCATGGTCAAATAGGTATCTACTGGATAGTATTGTTGAAGATCCGTAATATATTTTTAAAATATTTTCATGAGAACTACCTCAATAGCTTCATTTCTTCGGAATTAGCACGACGTCGTAATATTAAATGCGACTCTAGGGGATTAAACCCCATGCATAGCACTTTGCTGACTCAGCTACATAGCTCAAGGTTAATATTTTGCATACACTCAGCAGTTTTGTATTCCATTTTTCATTATCCTCATCTCATGTATCTATGAGACATCTGCAAATCAACATTTTTACAAGTCATTATGCGAAATATAGCAGTTGCAATGTTCCGGAGATTGAACAACCTCATGACATACCTGATGTGAAACAGTATGATTACGTAATTAACCGCTTTCATTGCCTTATTCCCTACATCTTAAATTAATCGTAATCCATACTTCATACTCTTGAGGCTGGAATTGGATTCACAAATGGTATTAAATATCAACCTTGAGTCTGTGTGTCCTCCTGACATACCTGTACTGCTAATCACAGATACACTGTGAATCTGTCTAATGTCTGGTTGGGAGTTCCAGTTTCCTGCCTACAGTCGACCTACAAGCGCTTTGGCTTATAATAGCAATAAAGGGTGCAAGATCTACGAGTGGAAGGAGAAAAAAAAATCTTAAGTCGAATGATAAAGCAATACTAAGAGAGCGATCTTTAACGACGAACATATTTTACAGTGAACTGAAAACTTCTTGGTCCATTTAATATTGTTTGTCCTTTTTTTATCGAGAGGTTATAACTGGGTTATTTGTTGTTATTGTATTCAACGACGCTCTTTAACAGCTAACGTCAGTAGCATCGAAGTTCAAATCCGGCCATGAAAAGGCCGACAAATTTAAGTCATAGGCCTCTTTTTTCAAGCTAGAGGTTATTTATGTGCAGTAAATCAGGTCACGAAATCCATGGAATTAGCCTATTTCTCTTTCGAAGGAACCCATACTCAGAATTTCTACGTTCTAAAATTACGATCGAATCCGGCCGGGTTTAAATCCACGAGCATTAACTAATAGTCTACTAGAACCGAAGATTATTACTGTGAGAGATCATTATCATTTAATGTGAAGCTTCTGTAAATACTATAGATATACTTTGCTACGTTGTACGTCATTAACAGCTAAGAAGGAAGAATGTGGAATTGTAGAGTTACTCTTACCAATGCCAGTGATATTCATTTGTGCAGCTGGTTATTATGATATAGAAGCTGCATAAATTTTAATACAAAAAACCTACCAATTCACAAAACAAGATTGGCAACACTGCAGGGGCAGAATAGTTAGACTTGACTACTATTACAACATCGGGCTCATGGTAGATATGTCCACTTATGTAGAAAGTTCAGTGTGGCTGTGGAAGGTAACAGGATTGTTTTTATTAAAAGAAGATTCAATAAATAAAACAGATGCATGTACGTAGCAGCAAATCATATATAGCTTTTATTACTGTTCAAAGAAGCTACCTTAGGCCTACAGGGATCGGAAAAGTTCTAGACTATAACTTGAAACTAGGTATTTAATACTGTTTGACCTTTCCTTGTGGAGAGGTTATTACTCTGATAGAGATGATAATTGATAGTCAGGGGTCAGGTCGACTACCTGACTGTGTGCTTTCATTCTTTGTGCAGGGAGAGTCCGCAATCAAGAAGAGTCTGCAATCCTATCAGTAACAACTGACAAATTGTTTTGTGTTCAAGTTGAAATATTAGATAAATGAAAAGTAAAAATAGCTCCTCATGACAGAAACTGCTGTCACATACATTTATGAAAATAAAGTTCCTCAAATTTAAAATTATGAGAGTCAAACTCCAAACTCCATGGACTGGAAGGCCCTTGGCCTAGCAACCAACCGTCTGCAGGCAACATGTTCACATGTGTTAATTACTGAGGGAGAAAATCATCTACCCAGTATACGGCACATGGTTTGCCTAGTCGTTATAGCTGGTTTTCTCAATCTGAAGCCCCTACTTATTGTAGCTACCCAAATTCCTCATGATGTTGGGTGAACATTGGTCAGAAACTAGCCGAAAAGAAAACTCTTTCCCCAAGGGGATTCGAACCAGCGCAAGGCCTGTAGCTCAGCGCCAAGGCATCATGCCTTCAACCTCTCGGCTACGGCGCGGGACAATTTGAGAGATTAAAAGTCTGTCCGTGGAATGTGTAGAGAAATTCGCAAGCTTTCCGATTAGATATCTTTCTCGCTTGAAGCTCAGGAGCGAAACGAGTAATGATTCTACGGACAGACTATAATTCACTTACTGTACATTATTATGAAGTTACGTGGAAGCAAGAACCTACAAGAATTAATGGAACTTGAGAATTTTCGACAGCTATAACTCGAATCTAGAATAGGGATATAAGTTGCTGCTTGTACATGGAAAAATGGCGGAAAGGGCGAAGGACAGTTGGCTTGCCAGAATTTGTAATCCAGATAGCATGAAGAGTAAAAATAAGAATAATCATGAAAAAATTATAACACAGTCACTCGTTAATTATTTGAATATTAATACATATATATATATATCATCATCATGAACAAATTCGTTTTAGGCCATGTGGCCTGTACGGTAAATCTAGCGAAGATGGTCTTGATCTTTCCACCGATGTTTTGGTCTTCCTTGGTCCCTATGTCCAGTTGGGGTATATTGGTAATATATGTGGTATGATATATATGTCCACCGCTGTGCTCTCGAGGTAGCGTGCTGCCTTGTCACGCAGCGGGCCCGGGTTCGATCCTCGGTCGGGGCAGTTTTTCTGGGTGAGGTTTTTATCGGGGTTTTTCCTCACCTGTAAGACAAATGTCAGGAAAATTTTAAGGCCCAAACGGTCCCCGAAATCATATGGTCATCATCGTCATCCTTATCATTATCATCCTTCACCGGTGTGGAAAGCAACGGGAAGCTACCACATCTACAATTCCCTAGTAAAGCTGCAAGCATAGCATGAAAATGCTATGATTGCAGTGAAGGACCAGCCTTCGGGCAGAATTACTATGAATGTATATATATATATATATATATATAATAAAGATGAATAAAATCTTAATTAAAACCCTTCTGTTTTTGATAACTTGCAACATTGCAAGATACTTTTCGGGAAAGGTTTGAATGTGTGGGAGTAGCCTATGGTCAGCAGTGATTGACTGTTACTAAAGTTGAATGCTTTGTTATGAATAAATACTCAAATACTGAATTGTCAGAACCAAGATGTCACTCTATAGGTACAGATATATATATACATATAAGGAAGTTAGAACAAACTAATTCAATCTTAAGATGTGTAGTTAAATCTCGAAATCTCTTAATTGTTTAATAGCTCTGCACATCATGACAATATACAGTCCGTTAGAGAACCTAACCGACAATCTCTAATGTTATACAGGTCATATAGAGAGGATCGTTGTTTCTTAGGGGTAATAATCCCATAGTTTTTCTATGGGAGTAGGCCTATGCTAAAAATATTTTGTTTTGAAACTCGTGTTATCATCAGAGTTCGCCTGATTACTTGAATCAATGCCATATTTCACCACATCAAATAGAATTCAGCAGTGCTCTAAAGTGTTGAACGGCCGTTGCTGTGAAGGTATAAAGCATACAATGAAGCACAGGGTTTACTGTTTGAAGACACATTGAAATCTGCCAGAACTCACCTTTCAATAAAATTTTCTATGTACAGGTGTTTAAGGGTAAGCACCTCGATCAGTTTTAAAGAACTCACAAACAAAGTATTTAAGTAGGTTATACTGTATGCCCCTTAACCAAAAATTATCCCCTCTATATGATATATCGTTCCTAAACATTTGTCGCAAGATTCTGTGACACCCTATACAACAATCCTTCTTTCTCTTTTTCTTGTAATTCAAAATAATCTTATTCCCTTCTGAAGTTTTAGGTAATGAAACAATAGCTGTATTTACTTGGTATTTTCAGTTTTTATTCCTAATTGAAAGACTATTCTCTAATTGTATATACTGAATTCGATCAATCTGATAGTTTTTTATCATACTTGACGTACCATGATCAAATAGTTTTCAAGTTATTTTTGTAGAATAGTATTAAGCAGACAGTATTAACTAGGTAGGCCGTCGAGAGGTAAAAGATAAATGGTGGAGAGATTTATTACTGATGGTTATACAGTCCAATATAATGATATAGTGTCATCAAACATTCGAAAGTAAACCACAGCAGAAAAATTTTAACTTCATTATGCTTCAAATAGTCTACTTTCCATTACTACCCACATATGGACAGCAAACACACAATATAGTTCCATGAGAAACATGTACACATGAAAATTTTATAAAATATTGATACAATCTCCGTAAAATTAATGACCTCTAAAAGTTATTACAATATTTAAATGTTATTGTTAAAGGCATTGTGCTACTGACAATATGTAGTGCCACAGTGCTTGCGTGTGCCACGTTTACTATTCGATTATTCCACTGTATTTAATTTAATTCAACTTTCCACACTTTTGGAGCTCGTACAGTGATTTAAACTTAAAATCTAAGGTTTTAACATTCTTAATACCATTTGGTTTGGATAAATCTAACTTCAGAAATTAGTCAAGCCATTATAGACATCCTATTCCATATAGAATTAAGTATCGTTCCGTTGGCTAAGAGTGTGCAATCATGGCGTATAAATATCCACCTTCGCATTTTATCTTTTAATAAAAGCAACTTGACTGCCTCTGTAGCCTATAACGGTTAGCATGTTTAATAAAATCCGTGGGGTTACGGTCTTGTACTCGCTATGGGATATTTCGTTGTGTATTGGGTATGGAAAGAAGTTCACTGGGCTGATGACAGCTACTTGAATTGATAAATGGGTAAATTTGGTTAATAAAGCTCCGCAAACCACGTATCTGCTGCAGTGGGCTGTTCAGATGACGTGCTACCGATTTTTTTTTTTTTTTTTTTTTTTTTTCATTTAGTAATATGAAATACAAATCAAAGACAGAAAACATGTAGATTTAATTTCCGTTGAATTTGGAATCAACTTCAGAGAGAAGTCTCTAGGAAACTTTTATGTTATCAAAGGGTGGGTATAATATGAATTTATTATGCATGTATTTTAAATAAACATAGTACAAGTCCCATAATTAATAAACGTAATACATGTCTTATATCGAATCCAGTTTATGGTTATTAGGCAGGACATGTGGCACGAATGGGAAATGAAAGAGGAGTATGGAAAGAAAACCAGAAGGAAAGCGCCCAGTAGGTAGGCAAAAATAAGAAGGAAAATTAACATTAACCTTGATTTAAGACAGGTGAATTACTTAGGGAATGATTGGAAAACAATAGTTCAGGATGGGGATGTATGGAGAAAATATTTCCGCGCGGTCGTGAACCTGCGAGTTCGACAATGCGAGTTATGTTCCTACAGAAGCTTGGAGTCCTTGTAGTGTAGAACTCCATGCGCTCTCTTTCTCTTTCTCTCGCTTAATTACCGACAGAAAAACCTCATCAAGCAGACCCGACTCGGCAGGTAGACCCATCACTTGTGGGTGGAGATGAACCTCCGCCCTAACAATGCGCCCCACATTCCTCAATACCCCTCTCACAGCTTCCTTTTGTCCTTAAAATAAAGAAAAGGTAGGAAATGTAAAGCCTGAGAAAATTGAAGGTGTTTTCGTATCAGATAATCTTTGATCCTTTGAGTTTCAGTTGCTAATAAGCAACTTTTGGTTAAGGATGTAGTCACAATTCTATGAAGGACTTAAGAAGGAAGAAGATAAAAGTAATGAATTACTTACAATGTATTTATTTATACTATGCTTCATTTCAGCACTTCACGATTTTACAAAAAGCCCGAAAAATGGAACATTACAGTACCATGAGTTATAATATTCACAAACACGAACGCAATATGAATAGAAGTTACTTGGACACATTTACTAATTTCATGTTATAACTACTTATTTGAATGTAGATTAAATAGAAATAAATTACTTTATAATACATAAATGCATTGTTAATAGTTAAAACATAATTTGCATTTAAATTTGTCAGTGGACAATAATGATTGAAACGACTTCCATATCTCCCATCGATATAAGTAATAAAGTAAATAATTGACTGTACATACATATATAGATATATAACTCGGGGGGCACGTCGTAGGTAACATGTTAAGGCATTACGCTACAAACTGGTAGGTCGAGGGTCCGAGTCCCGGTGGAGTCACGATTTTTAAACTGACCCAAATCTTCTGATCGCACCATGGCCCTGTGGCCGACTCAGCCTCTAACGGAAATGAGTACCAGACGCTTTTCTGTAGTCATGCAGGGCTGGCATCAAGTGCCGATTTTCTAGAAAAAGTGGGATCCTTAACCCCTTACAGCCCCAAGGGACTCATTAGCCTTAGTGGGAACACTTTACCTTCAACATAACTTGACAACTTTCATTTATGAAAATGGTTTAATATAATGTGTATATGTCTACAGTATTTTAAGTTGAAATAGTCCTAATAACCTCAGCATTCCACAGGAGGAAGGTCATTGTGAACATATTTAGAGTGTTATTTTGTATCAGTTGTTGAATTGTTTATGTACAGTACATATTTCTTGTATCGTAAATAGTCTAGTGTTTTCATCCACCAAACCACATGTATCACTTTATTCTATTTTAATAATGTATATAAAACAAAAGGCTAGAGACTGTCGTTAACAAACGAATAGAATGATAAATTCTCAAATGGAATCCGTGCACGGATTTAATTAAATTTGTTACACCTTTCACGGGTGCACGCTGTATCGTAGTTAAGGCAATACCCTACTACCCGGGTGGTCGAGGGTTCGTCTCCTGGTGGGGTCAGGAATTTTAAACTCTCCTAAACCTTCTTGCGGCACCATGACCTTGAAGTCGAAAAAGTCTCTAACGGAAATGAGTACCATACGAATGTTCTGGGGGTAAAGACAGCCGTCACGAAGAACTGACAACCCGGCTGACATCTCGTGCAGATTGTCTAAAGAAGTGGGAGCCTTAACTTCCGACCATCCAAGGGCCTCTTGAGGCCTGTAGTGGGATCATTTTACTTTACACATGTCACACTACTGAAGAAAAATTCTGGAAACTTGTACAACCCGGAACTTCTGAGTGAAAATAAAATAAAGTTCTCTGCCAGAACATTCTATTTCAGAATTTTGATGATTTTTTTTATTTCAATTCAATTTTATTTGTAGAGCATTAACATCTAAAATACTTCGCGACGTTACTTGTTTGATTAGGTTGTGGTTTTCCATTACGTTCGTCATGTGTTTCCAATAATAGTTCAACCATATAATTTTAATAACAATGATCTGGCCATCATTATCATTAACATATTCATTAAATTTAGAATTAGGCCTCTCCTGGCGCATCATTACCAATCGTAATCACCTGCCATATATCATCGGGACATCGTAACTCCGCCTTCCAGGCGCCCCAAACTCAGAAGTGGGTTATAATAACGCCATACCAAAATGTAGAAATGACAATGTGGTGGCGTTGAATAAATAAAAAGAATACTAGTGAAATTCAAATCTAGCATTTGTGTTAACCAGTGAAGAATACATGGAAAAGCCCCTGCATTCTAGTCTCAAACTATCATCTGAACCAAGATATAATGTTAAATGTACATATCAGAAATAATTTAACACGCACCGTACTCTTCAGTGATGGTATATTTAACTACCTATCTACCGCTTTAGGAGAACCGTGAAATCGCTAGACTGAAGGATATAACAGATGGATGGGATATGTAGAGTAAGAGCTACCACTTGCTAAACTGAAGTTGAAACTCATTGAAATGCCTCGGGCAGTAAATTTAACTACGTTCTTGAAGTTATAACATTGTTTTCATAAGTTTTGCAACAGTCCAATTGGTGTGCCAAGTTCTTCACTTTGAGCGATGAACACATGTCTCTCCATACAGGGAAGTCCGACATAAATGGCTGGACAGACCAACAGGAGATACGTTATAGTAATGATCTACATCTGGTTACGCATCCAAAACTGTCCACACTTGAATAACGGGGAAACGTGAAAATGCTCTTAACTATTAGCTACTTAAACAATATTAACAAGTTCAGTTATATCTTAGGTACACTGAGATTGGTTTCAACTTTCAGATAGACAGTGGAGCTGCAAAACTTAATTTTAAGGGTAGCATGTGGTGCACAGGCATGAAAAGTGCAGTGGGTAATATTAAAACATGCACACACATTTATAGAACATAAACATCTATCAAGAAACATTGAAAATCATTGTTTTTTTTTAATATAATCATTGTTGATTATATTAAAAAGAAACTCCATGACAAAAAAGATCTTCAGAAGACTAGATGGTTGCTTATCTCACATTCACAAGTGTTAATCACATATCATCCAATCAGTACAGGGCTGGTATATGGATTAAATGTCAATAAAAAGGTAGTTCTAATAATGGCGTGCAATTCATGACATGTTGTGCCTATAAAGAATGTATATTCATAAAATTAATCACTAATAATGAAAGGTACTTCAAAACATTAAAATTATTTAAGCGCTCAGTATGTCGGGTCCCCGCACCTTCTAGATAACGTTCTCAACCTGGTGCTACTACTTACGATGTTTGGTTGGCACCGGTCGTATTCCACGAGAGAATATTTCCCAATAGGAGTAGTAGTACTGAAGTTCCCGCGGCTCTGCACCAAGACATGTTGCTAAAATCGCTCGGTTACGGCGTAATTATAATTCGAGGTTTCTTTCAATAAGAGTTTATTTTAAATTAGAAATAATTCGATACTGATTGACTTGCTGTTTACCATGCTTGTCTGTAGTTCCAAAGTTCGCGGATCCATACCCGGCTGTGATCGATGGATTTTTTCAGGGCGTAACTTTGGCCGTTAAAATAGTAGCAAGAGAAAATCAAAAATATAATTACATGCCTATGTAAATCTGCAGTGTGTTTACAAAGACTTTTTTTTAATTATGATATTTATTTGACTATTCGAACATGGATAAGCAGACAAAAATATGCTTGGAATATTTCAAAGAAGAGTTCTCAAGAAAATCATCATGAATGTACAGGTAGGATAGGATATATAGAAAAATATATAGGCCAATAGGTATTATGATGAAATGTAAAAGATAAATCGATCCCACAACAAGCCTTGTGAGGCCCTTGGGGTATTAGAAGGTTAAGGTTATCATATTTCTGGATAATCAGCACAATATGCCAGACGGCAAAAGTTTCTGGTACTCATTTCCGTTAGAGGCTGAGTTGACCCCAGGGCCTTGATGCTGCCAGAAGGTTTAAGCCCATTTAATGCTCCCGACCACATGGATTCAAACTTCCGGCTTTCCGACTCGTAGTGTATTGCCTTAACCAACTACCCTACGGCGTGCACCCGATTTGTGAAAAGAGACTTAGTTAAGTGAGATTAACAAACCAATATGTGATAATCAATTGGGCAAAATAATTTTACAATAAGATTGTTTATTGTGAAACTAGAGGGAGAAGAGAGAACCAAGACTAGGATAACATGAACCGAGGCTGGCAGTAAAGAGAGAAAATTGTAAAATATTTTTGGATAAGACCAAAGTCCAGTCAGGGCTATAGATCCAAGAATCATAATGGTGGTTTATAGATTAAGATTATAGAGAGTGAGAAATGTGCGTACTGTATTTGAAAACTGTATTTTTAAGAAATGTGAAATTAATTTAAAGCCTACTATATACTAGTGTGAATTATAAATTAATTACTTTTTTTCTGATTGCTACTCTATATAGGCCTATTACAATATAAATTTGGCAGCTAATGAATTGATAAACTCTTAATGTTAATTTTTGGCATTCCCATAATAAATCCAAATACGATATTCGATAGAATATTTAATTACAGGGAATTAAAATCTAAGCATGTACCTGACTCTATTGACAATTTAACTAGTATTTTGATAAACGTAAATCGAAAAATGAAGGAATTTCTAGAGTTTTTTTTTCGGAAAACATTCTTGAATAGAACAACAAACTGAAATCAATATGGAGAGTAAAGATAAGAAAGTTGGAATACCTACATTTTACTAGCGAAACTCATTAATATAATTAGATTTAAGAGAATATATTAGGACTTTGGCATTAAACGTCACGGGTTCCAATCTTCAGCGTCAGTAAGTCGTATTGGCGACCTTGCATCTTTCCTTCCCGCAGAGAAAATTCTTCTGCAATTCAGACTGCCTATGTCACAACCAAGAACAGAATATGTGTAAATAAAGTCCAGTCAGCAGCGTGTTTGTACTTTCTCCATTGAAAATAACTATTCACAAAAAAAAAGTAATTTCAATATTTTTCCCCGTCAAAAAACAACCAACAGCACCCCAATTTTAATTTTTTTTTTCTCTCGCT
Source organism: Diploptera punctata (assembly GCA_030220185.1). Taxonomy (NCBI): domain Eukaryota; kingdom Metazoa; phylum Arthropoda; class Insecta; order Blattodea; family Blaberidae; genus Diploptera; species Diploptera punctata. The sequence continues at coordinate 622,569 of JASPKZ010007294.1, read as the reverse complement.
CTCTCTCGCGCTCTATCTCTATCTGTCTCTCTCTCTCGCTCTCTCTCTCTCTCTCTCTCTATATATATATATATATATATATATATTTATTTATTTATTTATTTGTATACCTATCTCTTTTTTCTTCCCACTTTTACCTATTAGAATATTATAAATTAAGACTCGAAATAGTTTATTATATGAAACATTTAAATTATTAATACCATGTACGATTTGAGAAAAGTACTTTTTTATACAAGTTCCTCTGGGTCGGACTTCGAAATTCTCTTGCTAGGCAGCAGTTAAATGCCCATTCGATTGCACGTATATTAATCAATGGAGACTTTAAGCTATGGACAATGTTTCTTCTCCTAAGAGAGATAACGTAATCACTACTTCGAAATGGCATATTTTCATGTATTAAATGTCCCCATAAATCTCTATTGTTAATTAACATGAACTCAGAAGTATACAATAACATGTTTATCGTCAGAACTTGTGTATCATATGAGGAAACCAAAACAAATTCCTCACAACACACACACTCTCTCACTCTCTTCTCTCTCTCTCTATCTCTCTCTCTTCTCTCTCTCTTCTCTCTCTCTCTTCTCTCTCTCTCTTCTCTCTCTCTCTCTCTCTTCTCTCTCTCTCTCTCTCTCTCTCTCTTCTCTCTCTCTCTCTTCTCTCTCTGTCTCTCTCTCTCTCTCTCTCTCTCTACATATACATATATATAAATGCCCCCAGTTTTGCCCTTTTAGACGTTTCTGGTGTTCTCTCCTGACACTGGCCTAATTGAAACTCACTCCTGAGGTTGGGGCGCCTGGAAGGCGGGGTTACGTTGCCCCGATGATATGATGGGTGATGATGATAGTGGTGCGCCAGGAGAGCCCCTACTCCTAAGTTTAATCTAAGATGAATATGAATGATCATGATTGCGATGGCCATATGATTTCGGGGACCGCGTGGGCCTTAAAGTTTTCCTGACATTTGTCTTACAGGTGAGGAAAAACCCCGATAAAAACCTCACCCAGAAAAACTGTCCGCACTGGGGATCGAACTCGGGCCCTCTGTGTGACAAGGCAGCACGCTACCTCGAGACTACAGCGGTGGACTGTGTATAAAGTAATGCAGTTTTCAAAGGTTTCTAACAACGTTTATTGTTGAAATCATAAATGAGGTAGATTCATACATTAAACAAGACCAGCCTGATGGGCTAGTAGTCAGAGCTTTCAACTGCATTTCATGGGGTCCTGGGTTCGATATCCAGTCTCGAGCAGAATCATTCCGTTGGTCGCCCATGACCTGGATTTATACTAAGTTTAGGTTCAAGAACTCTCCTAGTGTTTCATGATCATTTATTGTCCATCATATTATCGGGATAATGAAATTCTGCCTTCCAGGCGCCCCAACATAAGAAAAGGGTTGCAATATCGCCATGCCAGAAGAGAATACCAGAAAGGCATAAAGGCAACATGTTGGCATTGGTTAAAAATATATCTTAAGTAATGTCCATGATGTCAGCAATTTCATTTCAAATATTTTATTATACTTAGTAAATTGTAGACAGGATACCGGCACTAATTGTTAACAAAAATATAGAAAAAATTGATTATTTTTATTTGGAATTGTATTATTTAGAATCACAATAATGTAAATTACCCACTCAAGCACAGCATAAATAGAGGACATATATCTCTACTGAACCTAACTATGTAAAAGTAAAATGAACCCACTACAGCCCTTGGGAGGCTCCCAACTTTTTTTAGACAATCGACACAAGAAATCAGCCGGTTTGCCAGCCCTACGTGATGACGGCCTTCAACCCAGGACATTCATCTGGTATTCCGTTAGAAGCTGAGTCGGGTTCGGGGCCATGGAGAAGGTTTAGGACGTTTAAAATCCTGACTTCATTGGGACATGAACCCTCGACCATCCGACTTGTAGCGTATTGCCTTAACTAACTACGCTATAGCGTACACTCGGGTAGTACCTGATAAACGCATCCACATTGCAAGATTAGGCACTATTATTCAGTATCTAAGATTTATCATGGACCAAGCATGAGCGGTATTTTGCAAACATCACGAATATAGGGTATTTCATGTCTAGAAAACAGTATTGCTCTTATGGGAACAATGTTGCCATACTGACTGTCAGAGATGGAAGTAAGTTATATCTCCCTCTTCTCCTTCTAGCATAAGCACAATATTAACATGAGGTTACGTCACAATTATCTTCACTACTGCTAATAAAATGTAAATCGTGGCCATTCTAATGTGGTTACTAAATAATAATATTAAAATTTCGAAGTAAGCTCTTCCATTTTATATTTTATTTTAATTTTCAAAAATTATAATCATTCCAGAATGAAAAAGCATTTTATATTCAAGTCGTTTAAGAATAATTCTCGTAAAATTAAAAACAACGCTGTGCATACCATCAAACAGTGTAATATAAAATTTGATATAGACCAAGATAAAATATCTTCCCATCGAGTTTTTCAATTCTTCTCATAAACAAAACTCATGTCCTGTACAGTCCTGTAGAGGATTGTCATGGGAGATCTGCGTCATAGTTAACTGCGTCTAGGATGTCGTGGTAGTTGGTGGTCGATTTAAAAAAAAGTTCGTAATTTATGTCGAATTCCTTTTTTCGCAAAATCGTAATATTTCATTTTTCTATTGAATTTATTTGGGTCCACGGTTCTTCTTTTCTTCGGAGATACCATGAAGCCACTAGAAATCTCACCACGAATTTTATATTTTGTGACCACAGAAACGCCAGAACCTTTAGAACATCCTCGCTGAGTAAACCACACGTGATATATTAGTTGCATATTGTTCCTTGGCCATAGCTGTACATGACAAAACAAGTTTCGTTGTAAGAGCATCTCCGATAGCCGCTGTTCTGGTCTGTGAGTTAACCCCCCAATTTTATTAAACAATTATACGTTCAACACTTTTGAAATTCATATTAAAGCACCGTTGAGGTTATGTAATAAGATGTTAATTATATAATTTTTATCTGGTAAGTCAGTCATTCTCAACTAAATTATTAAACTTCTTCAAATTATTCTAATATGGAGGCCTTTCGAAAACAATGTTTCATCTTCTGCGTTTTAACTGGAACTGATGGTGTTATATTGGTTGTATAATGGATTTATGTCTGCGATTATGTTCTCAGCATCCTTGAAGACAGAGATTCTAAAAGAAGCAAGAAATAAATACCTACTCAAAGGGAATATACCCGCAGACATAAATCCGTTATACAACATATATAACACCATCAGTTCCAGTTAAAACGTAGAATATGAAACATTGTTTTCGAAAGGCCTCCATATTAGAATAACTTGAAGATGTTTAATAATTCAGTTGAGGACGACTGACTTACCAGGTAAAAATTATATAATTAACATCTTATTACAACTATACGTTTCATAACTTTCTTAATCGGGCACCCACATTCGTGGCAAAGTTCTAGGTGAAACTAATTAACTTAATTGTTAATTTCAAACGAATTAATCTCACAAAAAATGACACTTTTACTAAAAATAATTGCTACATAAGGGTAATGTTATTTTCTAGACGTGAAAGTACCTATAGAAGAAGTGTCATTCACAAGCCTGTCCAGAAGGCAGAAAGGTAGCTTCCCACTGTGCACTGGAAGTACCTTGCGATAGATACTCAGTCCGAGGGAGGCTCACATTACTAGCAATAACTTCAAGATAAGTTGGATTTATAATATTAATGACGCAAAAGCAAAGGCACAAAATAATGAGAAGATAAAGAAAATTGGCTAATTGTTTAGAACAACAGAAATATCCATCACTAAACAGAGGAACCTCCAATAAATATAGACATAGCTGTTAGATCAGGTTATTCTCGACTACCATCTGATAATTAGGCCTCTTCAGGCCTAATTAATAGAACACCTTGCGGTATACGAACAGGCTTAATTGAACCTAAACCTAAAACGTTGTGATGATGATGATGATGATGATGATGGTGAATTTAAATAACTGTAAAAATAAACTATTTTCAATGTGATCTTTGGTTTAATTGATTCTTCATATATTTATTATGACTATTTAACTTATGCCCCAAATGAGAGTCAATGACCAATCACATTTCAATGATTTTTTATTTACAACCAATGACAGTCGTTTTTCACATCGATTTTATCAGTTCAATTTATCACTGTAAAATCAAGCTCCTCCCTTTTAACATTCTAAATAGGCCATAGCATTATTTTGCAGCGACTGCACGTAGCTACCAGATTGTATAGGCTATATAGTGCATGATTGTAACCTTATCGTGATTGCGGGAGATAATATAAAAACTTTTGTAGCAATTGATTATACCATAAAAAAAAGAAATCACTGTTCGCACTTTCTTAAACTATTTTTCCCAGGTAATGGTATTTCAGAAAAATATAATTGACATATTTACATCATATGACATCAGAAATTAATTAATAAACAGTTTGATGTGTTTCATTTTTTCTCCACTAGGGTGCATTCTTACAATATTGCGATCTTTTGGCAATAAATAATATGATCTGGTTGCAGTGATAAACAAGTGAAACATAACGTTTCTCATTTGTTTTCAAACATCGCCTTTTACATTAAATATATAAATATTTTAAAATAACTATATTTAAATAATGATTTGTGAGTAAACAGCTTAATTTTATTCATCAAATAGTCCTGACAAATGCCACTCTTGATTTCCAAATTCTCTAGAATAATTGGAAATCACTCGTGCCATTACTTATGAAAAAATATAAGAATTAAATTATAGTTTTTTCATTTTCAAGGAATATGGCTTTTTTTTTAAATTTTGTCATAATTTAAATAAGCTGCACTAATTTCATGGTATGTAAATATGTTTTAATAACAAATAAAAGATAAAGAAAAACTCAATGTGTGTTCAAATCAGTTCACTTCCTCTTTGGACTGTTTACTTTCATTATACAGTTTTCTTAACATAAATCGCGCTTAGCATTCTCGAAAATATAATATTTTATTACTTTGAAGTACAAGATACCTGAACTTTTAAAGCCATAATTCTTACCACTAGAGTTAAAAGAATGCGGACAAAATTCGTGCACTTCATTAGCAACTTTGGTTATATATCTAGATACGAAGCATACAGTAGGAGTGTAACAGTACCCAATTAGTGTAGTATGTTTATTAACGCATGCGCAATAAAATGTATACATAATGTACGAGTTTACATTATTACCACAAAGGATGAAATTTTAACCCAGGAAGTTATAAAGAGTGCAATTGGTATTTTTAATTATAATTTATTACCTCCCACACTCACGGTAATAAAATTTGTTTTTAATTTTGAGGAGCTATTCGCAAAAACACCCGTAGAATTTGAGAATTTCACAATTGAATTATATTAATTTTAAAAAATTGTGTTAAACAAGTAAACCTATAACCCTGTTACACAATTTAAAAAATTTGATACAAATATTTTGCTTTTATGTCAAATACCAGGAATGTTGTTAGATTGTTGGCATATATATTAAGAGATAATTTGTAGGTAGGTCTACATAAAGTATTTTTTAATGGAAGTATCGTTATTATGTACAAGAATTTATTAGATCGATCTTCATTAAAATCAACTTTATCGAAATGTCTGACTCTCTGAAAAGGTGGAGAAACGTTTATGAGGAAATATATAGAGGGAATTTTGCGATTTCATTGATAAATGATTTTTTATTTGTTTGTTGGCTTTGACTTGCCTTTTCATCCCAAATGTATGTAACGTAGGCCTGCATGTTATTTAACATGGCAAGTTTTTATTGCCTTATATTAAAACATTTTGTACTTTATCGTTAATTAACTTAGCCCTAGTAACAGTAGAAATTTTAAAGTTGTAGAATGCAAAAATTGTCCCATTTGTACTATAATAAGCAAAATGATCAATATGAAATAAAATAGAATTTTAACTTTATTAATAATATTGCACTTTAGATTAAGTATACAAAATTCTTAAATTTGTCATTTTTCCACACTGTACACATCCAGTTTGTTTTAAAGTGGAGCATCGTCATTGCCTATAAACAAGAGAATAATGTAAGTTTATATAAGAGGCATGCAATTAAATGTTAAACTGACATCAATGTCGGGCAAATGAGGGCACTAGATAATAATGTTACACATTGCAATTCTGTCTACCTAATCCCCGGACGAAAACTTCATATCATCTTTGTCTCCTAACATAAGAGACGGAGAAAGTCACTGTTGTTGGTGCATTGTTACGTTATAGCCATGAGCCATTGGTTGTTGAGAGAAGAAAGTAGTATGTGAAGTAGAGCCTAATTGAAAAGTGTAATAGAACAGTCCTTCGCCTGTCTTTTTTCTATCAAATAGTACTTTAAGAGTATGGAGTGGCGCTGCTAAGTTAGTAAGTTCACTTTTTTTCATGTCTGTACTTCTGGTTTTGTATTATATTATCGACACAGATTAATTCTCATTTCCGCCAAGGAAATCTGGTCACGTAAAAATTTACTTCGCTATTAAAGCAAATGTGACTGATTACCAACATTTCAACAGAAGGGCTGCTATGCTATAAAGTAAAATTTGACAACCATACATAAGTATAATTTCATACGCATTTAAAAACAAACATAAAAGTATTCACAATCATCTTATCTAATATCAGGTTCCTGTTTTGTTTTGTGTAATTAATAAACATGGAATTTTATTACCTAAAATAGGCATAAAAAATAAGTTAAAAAATAATATTTTAGTATTTTAAAAATTTATAATATTACGATCCTTGATGTACGAATTATGAAATTAATAAAATAGATTTATATATTGACCAGGAAGTTGTCATGTTACGTTATTCCGATGCTCTGACTAAATTTTAGTGTTCTGTGAAGACCTGCAACGCTCAACTGAGATGATTCATGTAAATTTAATTTTAAAATCACTTAATTTAGGTTCAAAACACAAACGCGTAGTAATAGGTTATGTAAGCATTTTTAGCCCCAACAGGCCTACAACTCTTTATGGTTGTATAATTTTATTTATGAAATTTAGATCTACGTAATTTGTTTTTGTTTATTCCTTGAGGAACAAATAGGCATAAAAGCTAAAATCCAAGATCCATTGATTAAATATAGGTAGGCCTACCTAGTTACAATGAGCAATATTTTCGTCCCTATCCCGCCTTAGTTGAAGTAAACAACGATACATGAATGAAGTATATAGCTCACGCACTCTGAACTTGGGGTTCATGACGTCAGTGTTAAATCACGCTTTAATATTGTTGTCAAATGCGCTAATTAATTATATAATTATATAAAATGTGCACAATGAATAAAAACCCATTGGCCTAGAATAAAAAGCTGATAAATATTTAACATGGAAAAAGTTATCTAGGCCTAAGTTATTATTTTGTTATATGAAACATGATTGTCAATTTATTGAGATTAATTTGGAAATTAATTTAATAATTAGAGATTATTTTTTGCTGAATTAATATAATTTACATTTAATACTCAACTTATAGTAAGATGTTAGGAAATACATCAAACATGTTATTTGAAGGCAGATTCAAGGTTTGTAAAATTCCTCTGATAGTAAAAATCTAGATTCAAGTCATATAAAAATGACGATTATTTGTCTTAGAGGATGTAGCGAGAACGAGGAAAAAGGCACCATACAGTTTAGATGGGCAATGTTTATATTTTATATTATCGAAAATAATTTCCTAAATCTTCTTAAATATAAAACAATTATTTTGAAACGCAAAGTACAATTTTAATTGTGGACTTAGAATTGTTGTCTATTAATTAAATTCACATAATAATTGTTTTGTATAAAATGAACTTAATGATGGTTACTAAATATATTTCGACTTTCAATTGAAATTTATAATTACATTCTATTAACATGGTTCTTTCCCTCCATTTATTGAAGATAAATTAACACTGAATGATTTTTGAGTTGGTAATTCAAATGCCATCCTTAACGAAGGACAGGGTAATTGCAACATACTAAAGATGTCGGGTTATGTATGTTCCACATGTAACTTGTTAAATAAAACAAATTACTCGTAAAATACAGTGTTCTTGACTCATATCGAAGATAGTTTGCTGACATTAGGGTACTTTTATCCCATAGTGATTGGTATAATTTCCTAGTGGTCAAGCTTAATTAACCTTTCATCCCATAGGGTTATCCCTATAAATCCCATAAGAGCCCAGAAACCGCCTCTAGTCCCTTTGAGAAACCATTAGGACATTTAGTCCAAAACAATTCATAGACGCAACCAACTTTAAGAATTAAAATTCAAGAAACTTATTAAAGGGTAATATCGGCCCACTACCTTAATAGTATAAAGTCCTTCGAAGTCAAAATAAAGAAACCCTTAATCGTAACAATGTTGTACTTGGGGAAACAATATATGAATTGGTACTATTTACTGGCATAAAAACATTGAATCAGATGTTATTACTGAAGTGGCATTTTAGAAGTAATTTTAAACTAAACTAGCTAATACTCGGCGTGCGCTGCTACGTCTAAATAAATGTTAATGTGTTGTTGCATTTAGTTGAAAAAGTAAAAGGAAAAATAAATATAAATTTATATAGTTATCATTTTAGATACCCCGTGCTGATTACCCGGCGTTGCCCGGGAATCTACGCACCCCGATGTACTTGGCATAAATGAGCAGAAAGACAAACTTCGCTATTTTGAGTTATCTATAAAAGAATACCCGCCGTGCGCTGCTATGCTTGCCCGGGAATTTACTTATCCCGATCTTCTTGGAATCAATGAAAGATAAAAACGGTTATTGTGAGTTATCCTTAAAAGATAAACATATGCTGCCGAGAACTTTTCTGTAGAGTTAATTCTGTGTACAATAATTTTGTGTAGTTAATATGGTTTAGACAGCGTAAGCCATTTAAGCTTAGAAAACGTGACTTTTTTCAGGTTTTTTCAGTATAGAAGGTGATTTTTAAGGGCAAATGGCTTGAGTATTAAAACTCTCTTATAACTAGAGTGAGGAATTATATGAAGAAAATTATACTAAAATATGAAATCATAATAGCAAAATATGAAAATTAGGACACAAAAATATTATGAAGCTACTATTTTTTCAACTTTTTACACATATTTATATACACAAGACCTGTATAATTTATGGGTATACATATAAGCACACAAATGAGACAAGAAGACCTTTTTGTAGCTCAAGAAATCAAGAGTTTCACTGCATTTCCATCTTAATTAATTTTTCATTATATCTGACTCAATATAAAATATCATTTAATATAATAAATTTTGGAATTTTTAACATTATGAGGTTTTATTGATTCTTAACAATAAAATATCATGTTTGTGATTTGAAGCAATTTTAATGGTTCACATTGAAGTATATTATGTGAGGAATCACGCTAACAAGCCGGAAGGACGTGGGTTTGAGTCTCAAAGGGGTCAGGTTTTTAGCTGGACCAAACCTTCTGGCGGCATCATAGCCCTAGAGTCTACTCAGCTCTTAATTTAAATGAGTACCAGACGCATGTTCTGGGGCAAAGGGGCCGTTACGCAGGACTGAGAACCCAGTGGACATCCCTTGGAGATTGTCTAGAAATGTGGAAGTCTCAACATCCATCTACCCACAAGGGCCTCCCAAGCCTGAGATTTGACACTTTATTTCAGTAAATGAATACTGGGTTTATATAAAACGCGATCAATTAATTTATCTAATGATATTTAATTACGAAATCCGAACATAAATAAAAAAAACATAGTAACCGTTGTAACTTCCTTCCATCGAATATACCACTGACAAAATTTAGAGTAGGTACAGTTTGAATGACTTCTATTTACTTTGCATAAAGATAATGAATTCCAGTATATATAAATATTACAATAACATTAAATTGGATGAATCAGAACACGCGTAGACCAAGTCCTAACTAACTAACTTACTGACACAATCAAACCCGTAGGTTCATGGCCGCACGGACATAAGCTCTCCATACATCCCTATCCTCAGCCAATGTTTTCCAATCATCCCCTCTATAATCTTTCCCTCAAATCATGGTTAATGTTATTCTCCCACTTCATTCTTGATCTTCCCTCTGGTTTTCCTACAAGAAGCTTCCGTGCACGTCTTTAATTCCCCCATTCATGCCATATGTCCTGCCCATCACAGTAGACCAAGTACTATATGTCATATTTGGAGAAACAAGATGTTAAAATAAATTAATCCACAAATAATTCTAGGGGGTATTTCAAAACTCTCTTTGCACTTATAATTATGTTTAATCCTATACATTACATGTATGAACATAGTGAAATGTAGTTAGAATTATTTTAACATTAGGTTTTCCATGAAATTTGTCCGAGCACAGTATGTATGCATGTGCTTTGAATAATCAAATTATCAATTCTGTTCGTAATACACAGTTAGGAGCTTTTTAATGTATATATTTAACGCCAGTCTGTCAGAATTATTTTGTACGATCAAAAAGTATGCTCCACATTATATGATGTTATGGGAGCAATCATGTACTGCACTACATATATATGATAGTTTGATGTAAGTGAGAATAATATTGGCCTTACCTATAAGAATTTTACAAATTTCATAAACTGTGGAGCAAGACCTTATTTCACAGCACAGCTTCTTACCTACATTTAAATACTGTAATTCATTCATAAAATAAGGACTGTTCTTAGGTAGCAAAAAGGAATAGGTTTCTACCTGAGAAAAAAAGAGTGGGTGGTTATTATTCTAACGTTGTTATTCTAATTATTCATGTTCTTGTCACAGATTAGGAAATCCCTGTTCTTTTTCTGTAGTTTCGGACAAAAGCCTCCACTTGGTCTTTCCATCTCTCCTTTTTTTAAATTATTTCCTTTTATCAAATCTATTTATCTTGTTCCAGATGGGATACTTAGGAATTTTTACTGTCTACCATATTACATTGTCAAAAAATTTCAAAACTACAGTCACTCCAAAAATGTTTCTAACGAATTAGTAGAAAATTTATTTTAAAAAATTGAAAGTTGAAAAATATGAAGGAATATTAAATGTTTACTGAAATATGAACATTTTGCCAAAATATTATGAAATATGAAAAAATATGAAGGTCTTATTTGATTCTACATATCATAAAATGTAAAGATACTTTGTCTCAGCGCTCTCTGACCAATAGTTTAAAACATGAAATTCCATAAAAATCCTCGCTCTACTTATAACCTATCACCTTCCCGGGAAAATCCTGAACATTTTGCAAAAATTCCCATGACAATCGGATGAATGGTATGGCAGCACATGTTTGCGCAGGAATCTACTTATCCCGATCTCCTTGGCAACAATTAAAGACAAAAATGGCTATTGTGTGTTATCTGTAAAAGATAAATATATGCTGTCGCGGACTTTTTTGTAGAGTTTTTTTTTTTTTGAGATATTCAATTCTGTGTACATTAATGTTGTGTATTTGTTATGGTTTAGGCAGCGAAAGTCATTTAAGGGTAAAAAAAGGACTTTTTTCACGTTTTTCACTACAAAAATGTTTTTTAAGGGTGTAGGAGTTGAGTGGAAGAGAGGGCCTTATGGCCTTAACTCTGCCAGAATAAATAAAGTATTATTATTATTATTATTATTATTATTATCACAACTCTCTTATAGCGTATGTTCATCCCGGGAATCTCCTGAACATTTTGCAAAAAACCTCATCACAATCGGATCAACGGTATGGCCGCGCATAAAATACGAACAAACAAACAAACAAACATTAATTTATATATATATATATATATATATATATATATAAATTACGTGTCACGTTGTTTGTCCGCGATGGAATCCTAAACTACTGAACCGATTTCAATAAAATTTTGCACACTGTGTGCTGTTTGATCCAACTTGAGACCTACGGTTGTTTATAACTAAATTTATAGTCGCATTATTTTTTATTGTAAATTATTGATGATATTAGAAATGAGCTAAATATCTTTAAACTCGTAGATAGAATAAAGAATCTAGAAAAAACTGGAAAGAATATGTTCAAAGAATGGAAGATGATCGCATTCCCAAAATTATACTTAAATACAAATCAAAAGGACGCAGGAATGTTGGTAGACCGAAGAAGAGATGGATCCAACTTTTGAATGAGAATCTATGAGACCGGAACAAGCCACATGGGCTTAATCCGTGATTGTTGTTGATAATGATTTGTTTATTATTTAACAAAGAGTTATACTTATCTGTGAGTTCCATACGATTCTAACAGATGACGGTGTAAGGTAATTGGTTTATTATTTAACCAGGTGGCTGTGCTTTTTGTTGCAACTGCGAATTTCAATTGAATTACAAATATTGATTATTTCATAATTTAAGTGTGTTTGTGTTAATTTTATTTTCAATAGATTGATAATAATATTAATTTCGTGTGTAAGTATTAGTTTTAAGTAATCTGGCTGAAAGACAGCAACTTAATTTAAATTTAACTGGAACGAGGAGGGACAATGAATAATATGGCGAATCAGTTCTAGAGACCATGAATGATAAGATATCAAGTGAATTTCCGCAAATTGGTATAGGCCTATTTGACATAAATCTTACATTTAAGAAGAATGTCAATTTAAAAACATATGAAGTTCCTAAGGAACGGAATAACAGAACTGTAAGTAAGTCTGTCAGTTATAATAATATGCCTAATATTACAGAAACAATCTCCATGCCTCAATTAAATGAAAAACAAGATGACTATAATATATCACAAGATGATACTTCTTGATGATGATGAGAATCTAAACTGCCAACAAGTTCGTAGAAGAAAACGAAAGTGTAATGAAATCAGCAAGCCTCCTCAAAATATTCCATCAATAAATGTATATAATCCTCATGATACACTTATGGATGATACTGAGAATGCAGACAACATAAATTCATCTCAATCAACAAAACACTTCCACATAAACCACCACCCATATTTATACCGGGTGTAGTTAAGTACCAGAACTAAAAAATTGTGTAAAACAAAAACTTTCTGATTTAGATTTCTCACTTAGTTTACTACAACACAATTTAACGTATACCTTAGCCACAGCAACGCGTGGCCGGGACTTATATATTCGCCGGGCAGCTAGTATATATATATATATTGGATTCGTTAATTAATCTTCTCTTGGGCCGTTATTGAAATGCTTCTTCAAATAAATCCTAAATTTAGTTCTTAGTTTTCTACTTCCTATTATCTGGGACAAAAAAGAAAGAAAAAGAAAGAGAAAGAGAGAGAGAGGGAGAGTGAGTGAGAGAGATTAGGCAGTTGTTTTCTGTTCCCGGAATCTCTCGGTACACAGGTTGCTCCCATCTTGACAGTAGCTATGCGCATGTCAGTGACGTAACGCCCTTGTTTATTAGTTTCACGGCGCTACTTATCTTTGTGCCGCGTAAACGACTACATTAAGTGGCACTCATATCGGTATTCTTACACAAACATACAGTAAACTACATTCAGATGTTTTGCCAAATATTTATCAATTGTAATATTCATATCTCATATTGTTCAGAATGTTCTCAAACTCTTTAAAAAAGGCACCAACTTTGAGAGGAAAAGACACTTTTTGCTCTCATAATTACTTTTACAAACATTCCAAATAAGGGAATATCGTAAATATTGTAATAAACTAACTCACTGGCACTACCGAACCCGTAGGTTCATGGCCGCACGGACATAAGTTCTTCATACATCCCAATTTCTATCCTTTAGGTAATGGTTTTCCTTTTATTTCCTGTATAATTTACTTCCTCAAATCATTTTAATGTTATTCTCCCACCACATTTCTGGGCTACCAACTGGGCGCTTTCCCTCATGTTTTCCAGAGAGGAGTTTGCTTAACTTCCTAAACGTGCCATAGGCCTATGTCCTGCCCATCGCAGACTATGACACTTAAAACAGTTCTTATTATATTTGGTTTCCTATAAAGATCATAAAGCTCTTCTCCATTCACCTGTCCGTCCGTCTCTCTTTGGTCCAAATTTTTTCCAAAAACTCCTAATTCTCAAATAGTTGTAATATTTTCACCTCCCTTAAAATAAGAGTCAATGTTTCGCGTCCATTTAATATATATATATATATATATATGAAAAGAAAAAAGAATGCTTGAGTCGGGATTTGAACTCGAGTCTCTAATATATATATATATATATATATATAACAGTTTTATATATTTTCAGGTTTTCTTGGAGTCCCTGTATAGGCCTATATAATAGCAGGCATTTCCAGAATTGAGCCTAGATTAATTTTTTGTGTACCTCATTCCTGTTTGTAATTATTGATCCTAGGTATTTATTTGAATTCAGCGTCTTCTTCAAAATTTACCTCCAATAACCTTAATAACTTTTCTGATAATAAATTCTTGACTGCCAAATACGATTATTTTATACAGTGCACAAGCTTATATTTATATGTATTTTCTCAATGTGTAGTACGAAAACATTTCTTCTTAAAGAAAATATGACTTTTTTGCCACTTGTATTACTCGACACAGAGATGAATACCTACTGTTGTGCTTCCTGAGGTGAAACTAGCGGCGAGAACCGTCCTGTTAAGAGTCTATGCTCTTAACAGACTTTTTATCTGAAGTGCAATTCTGGATGATAAAACTTTAAACTATGTAGACGCAGTGTGAGTCTCCAATCTAGCCTTGTCTCCCACTAGACTTGCATCAAGATCGGATTCCCTAAGAGTGGCTGGACTATATAGTTGTACAGCTAGAGGAAAGCAACAAACTGACATAATAGCCTATGTCAGCATATTATGCTTTGTCAATCTGGCTAATCAAATATGGCACTGTGCAAGTCCAGCTGTAGCTTTACTTTAGGATTTCCGGATCCTGCAATTACAGTCGCTCCTAAAGGATATTACCTTAAGAAATCCCAAAGTCAGTGTATAACAACTCTTTCCCCACCCGTTAGAACCATACAGTTTATTTACTATGTAATAAATAATTATAAGGGGCACGCCGTAGCGTAGTGGTTAAGGTACTGCGCTACAAACCGGAAGGTCGAGGGTTCAAGTCCCGTTGGGGTCAGGATTTTTAAACTGACCCAAACCTTCTGGCGGGCACTATGGCCCTGGGGTCGACTCAGCCTCTAACGGAAATGAGTACCTTACACTTGTTCTGGGGTAAAGGCGGCCGTCACGCAGGGCTGACAACCCGGCTGACATAAAGTGTCGATTGTCTAGAAAATGTGGGAGCCTTAACCTCCTACTACCCCAAGGGCCTCCTGAGGCCTGTTGTGGGACCACTTTTAAATAATTATAAAATTCTCTGCTTAAAAACACCGTTGACTACTGTACTATGTTGTACTTAGATTAAATTCTATGCGCATCCCAAATACTTTTATGAATTATTTAAATTAATGAACAAATTGTCACATTTTCTCGAAAATTAGACCATTGCGATTAAATTCAATGAGGGTCTTAATTCTATAATCGCTATTTTCTTCTTTCTTTCTTTCTTCGCCTTTATGTTATCTTTGTAGATGCCCCACTTCAATCGGGCCTTGCACGGACACGACTCGTCGGGAGAGGATTTTAAACTTTGAAACAAGACACACTTTTCACTAAACAAAGTTAATATGATACGGATGACTGATGGTGTTCGGGATCAACTTTGGCCTTGAAGTTTCCAGAGATTTGTCACAGATGAGGAAACGCCGGAAAGAAAGGGCACTCAGGAAACTAGTCCCGACCGGGATCGAACCCGGACCCGATCCATCTGACGCTACTACGTAACCGCTAAACCACAACGGTGGAGCACCGTATTCTACTTTTTGTAAATACTGAGTTTTTAAAATCATCATTAGACCTATCACAACTAGATTTTTTTTCGCAATCTATAAAGATCTTGTAAAACAGTTCATTGACGACAATGAAATAGACCTACATAATACTCTGAATATTAATGTAATGAGCTGCATAAGTTTTTAATTGAACTGTGCGAAATTATTAGGTTTACCTAAATGATCAATTGGACGATTCATCCTTCCCAGAAATGAGGTCACGTGTTAAGAATGCCACGGGAAAGTGGCCTTAGTAAAACGGGGAATAATTTGCTGATGCAAAATGTATTATTCTTCAACGTTGGTTCGTATGCCTTATTATAATTATGGAAGTGAAATAGAATTTGATTTATTTGAACCAACTATATCACACACTGTCTGCAAATGGTCCGTGGTCTTTCATGCAATTTTTATGCCTGTACCAATTCCGAAACGTCATGTCATTTGAAATTGAACAAGAGAAAGGCGTAACAAAGAATTGAATAACACAGACTTTTCAGTGGCTGTCTCACACATTCGACCTGAAGCGCTGAAAACTAAATGCACTTTCAGCAATCCTCTCTTTCAACGGCCCTATAATGGACGTTGTGGTAGTCTAAATTATGAATATAAAGGGAGTAATTCCACGCAATAGTTCGGAATTAATAAAAAGGCCTCGCCAGTTCATGTGTACAAGTCATCCTGAAACAGTTTAAATATCCAAACGACTATTCTAGAAATAGAAACTCGGTACACAATTTGGCCTCTAATTAAAACATTTATCTCAAGAAAACAGTGTTTGCTTCAATGACTGAAAATTCAACATTTTCAAATTAGGATACTGCTATTTTAACATTGTATTTACAATCCAAAGGCTCTATTTAAAATTGCAAAACAATTTACTATGCTTTCAAAATAAATATTTATATTTAACAAAAACATTAACACATCAATAATACACAGAGTATAATAACTGTAAAATAAACATCCTGCAAGAAATGGAAATACTGAGAGGGTGAGAAACTGAAATCTGTTAAATGTGAACACATCTGAACCCTCTAAAAAGTACACTCATTCAAAGTAATTAGTACCTGATATGCTGCTGAGGATGAAACAAGAAGTTCTGAAAGGGTTAAAAGATTTTAATAAATTTTGATTTGTTCAAGACGATTGACATTTCGGGTACAAATTTTAAAATCCTAACTTTTTACATAAATACTTTTTTTTTGTAAAAAAATAAAAAAGTATTAGAAAATATTAATGATCTATACCTTGTTCAAAAATCAAATGTTTATTAACGAAAAGGTAAGTTAATAATTCTATACCATTTATTATTTAATAAATTAATTTTCTTTGTTTTATTCGCCTTTTGTATTTTTATAAAAAATAAAGTGTGTGTGTATATATATATATATATACAGAAAAATATTCTTGAAGTAATGTTATTTTATAATGTATTAACTTACCAGTAAAGAAGCCTGCAGAAGGTACAAAGCATTCCAATTCAAATTTGTTACATCCGAATGAACAATAATGAGTGATTTACAAATTGAAACATAAAAGTTGGATGAAGTAAATATAGAAAATTGTATTTGATTGATAGAAAAAATAAGCTATTAAAATTATGCAGAAACATGTGGCAAAATATTTCTCACTTGGGTGGTATGTTGGAATTTTAACTGTATAATATGTAAAATTATTCACACAAGTTGTTATAGGCCTACATAGAAATCCGATCCTTTAATCTTCTTTATTTATCAAAATGAACGAGTTTGTTTGTCTGTCCTTTATGAACCCAAAAGCTACTTGACCGATTTCAATAGTTCTTCTTCAATCATTTAGATAATCTTTCTGGGACAATTAATGTATATAACATATTAGGCCTACCCTACGTACTATAGGGACGGGCATTAGTGTACTAAAATAGTCGTTTTTGGACGCTTAATTGACTTATGCTGCATAAATCATAATACACTAAATTAATATTCACAGAATTGAATATCTCAAAAAATTCTACAAAGAAGTCCGCGACTGCACGTGTCATATTTTACGGATAATTCACAATAACAATTTTTGTATTTCAGTTCGTTGATGCCAAGAAGATCGCGATAGAGATATAGCGTGCTGCCTTGTCACGCAGAGGGCCAAAGTTCGATCCTCGATCGGGACCAGTTCCGTGGGTGAAGTTTTTTTCGGGGGTTTTCCTCAACTGTAAGACAGATGTCAAGTCACTTTCAGGTCCCAACGGTCCCCAACACCATCTGGCCATTATTATTATTATCATTAGAACAATTTTAGGATTAAGGCCTCTCCTGGCGCATCATTACCCAACCTCAGAAGTGGGTTACAAGTTCACCAGTGCCAAGAGAGAATGCCACAAATGTCGAAATGACAACCTGATGGCATTGATCAATATATGTGTGTGTGTGTGCGTGCGTGCGTGCGCGTGTGTGTGTGCGTGTGCGTGTGCGTGTGCGTGTGCGTGCGCGCGCGTGTGTGTGTGTGTGTGTGTGTGTGTGTGTGTGTGTGTGTGTGTGTGTGTGTGTGTGTGTGTGTGTGTGTGTGTGTGTGTGTGTGTGTGTGTGTGTGTGTGTGTGTGTGTGTGTGTGTGTGTGTGTGTGTGTGTGTGTGTGTGTGTGTGTGTGTGTGTGTGTGTGTGTGTGTGCGGGTCTAATCATCAACATTTTGTCGAAAACAATGGATCGATTACCTGTTTATTGATAACAGAAAATAATCTAACTAAAAGAGACCATGTGAATTAGTACACTAGATCTGTGATACAAGACTATATTTTTAAGATCTACTTTAGGGTATATCACTTGAAACCATTTAGATTCTGAGTAGGCCTATTATATAATTAAGAATATAGGCAATATAAATAATGAATCACACAGATATATTATTCTTCATTACATCTTAATATAGGCCGAATTTACTCACAAATAACTCTAAATTAGTTCGATTTAAAATAGTTAATCTCATGACATAATGTAGGCCTACACTTAGATTACAAACAGATTAAATAGTATAATTTTTAATGGGGTTATCTATAATATTGTAAAAATACTTACTAAAATAAACCAATAATGATTTTACTTTCCAGAGTATTTAATTATTTTCCAGTTGTTCAAATAAACTGCTAATTACCCTTTACTTGTTAAAATATGTAAGAATCAATACTTGTAAAAAATTACGTAAATAAACATTTCTGGAATTATGCTTCAGGAGGATAAACTGGCCTATTTGAATCGGATTTGCATTATTATGTGAAAACAAAAACAGGCGCTAATCAAGTCATGAAGGAGGAATTTTTATATGAGCAAAACGAAGCGAGGTAATTCTAAATCACACTGCACTACAACATATATATCTTTATAATTTTAACGTGTATTGAATTTACAAGCGGTTTTAATAGGTGATAGCATTATCAACAAGTGGCCGAGTGTCACTTGAGTGTATGACAGACACCGTAGAGCCAAGTATTCGCTGATAGCCCGGCGACAATTGTTTAGACATGGTCACTTCTGCGCTTGTCACGGGAAGGAAACGTCACTGCACTGCACACTATAACCGGCTTCTGTAACACCCTGTCATTCTGACTGATAAACAAAGGTCACTATCTAGTCAACATGTTGTCATTTTAAGTGAAAGCCGTAAAATTTTACTATGTCAAATAAGAGATTTGACAAACAAATCCTTACAATGCTTGTAGTATTAAATATCATAGAGTGTACAAATTTAACTAAAACTCCTGCCTGCCATCTTAAGTAATCACAATTAATACATTCAAATAGCCGTCATTTATTATGTCCTGGAGCACTCTTGGTCTCATTTTGTAGTAGCCCCAGCATAAATCTCATCCATAGTTTAAAATTTAGTTCAAAGATGTCAATTAAATCACTATATACAACAATTATTTTTTGAATGTCGTATTAAATGTGAGTGTTGTCTTGGAAGCGACCTGACATTCAGCTGATCACTCACCCGGGGGCGGCCCTCAATTTTTCTGTGTAGTCAAGATATATGTGTGTGATCTACAGTTCCTAATCCTCTCCCGACAGGTTGTGTGCCCGTAAGGCCCATGTGACGAGGGCATGTAAGAATACCCACCTACACAGGGAGAGAGGGGTAAAACTAAGGAAAAGAAAGAAAGAATATAAAAATCACTCTAGGCCTACATCAATGATATTGAAGATATCAATACTTTTGATTTCCTAAAAGTGTAATAATTTGATCACAGAACACTGCAATCAACAAGTAATTATTCTCTGCAACGCAAGATTATTTACTTATTGTCGTCGATAAGTTGGCATGTCATCATCGTCTGGGGGAACTTGTAAAACCGGATAAATTTAATTAAATGAATACATGCGTTTCTTATTAGTTGAAATCAACAAGAGAAAAATTATATAATTATAATAATAATAATAATAATAATAATAATAATAATAATAATAATAATAATAACCTTAACTCGTGTCCAACTCAGAGTCGGGTCGACGGATGCGATGAGATGAAGTCCTATATTTATAGCGGTCTGTGAACAAGGGTGCCGGCTGACGAAATGTCACTGGGGCGGATGAATTACAATGAAGCGAAGTGAATAAGATGAGTAAAGAGAAATGGTGGAATGAAATTTTTGGCAGGGTAAAACGGGAGAAATCATGTGAAAAAACCTCCAATTGGTCCACTACAAAACCTACATGGATTGACCAAGACTCGATCTTGAGACCCAAGAGGTGAGAGGCGAGCATCTAATCGCTTGCGTCACGGAGCACAAATATGTAGGCATATATGTTTAAACCTGACTTAAAATATAATCACTGAATACTTTTTAAGTGCCTGAAAATGCGGGCACGACGAATATCTTTAAGAATAATGCTATTCAATTACCTTTATATATTTATAATGTGCATCATTAATAAAGAAATCACTTCCTGCACATAGGTAGATTAGTATAACATTTGAAAAAAAATGACGCACTAATATTTTGAAGTCATGAAAGAAGGAATTGCGCATGATCGTAGAAGTTCACAAGTGCACAGCTAGTTGAGATAATGATGATCGTCCTATTTCCTTGTGTGCAGGGCAACGGAAAATAATTTAGCGTGAATAAAACAGTGCGCTAAATGCTGAAAATGAAACAAAGCCAATGAGATGAAAGACAAACCATACTGTATTAACATATTAAAGAACGAAAATGCATGACAGCGGGATCGAATATGTGGCCGCTTACATGAGAAACAGATGTTCCATCCATTGTATAAGTGGTCAGTATCAAGCAATTCAATAAACCAGGATCTACTTATATAATGAAATTGGATATTAACATGACTTAATCAGTCACATTTTACATTTGTTGTGAAAATCTGGTAATCTCTTGCGTTTTATAAACAAAGCAATGGTGTTATAATCATTATTTATTTTACATATGTGACCTATTTCCTATAATTTATGTTTCAACGTCACATTGTTGATTTATTTGTTTATATTATTCTCACTCTTCTAAAAATATTAATGATTTTTAAGCTACCTGGGCCAGTGAAATCGCAAGCTAACATCTTATTGACTGTGGAGCCACTGAAGTGAATTATAGGCCTACAGGTATTGCACGAAGAGTGACTTCGCTGTCACATCGCATGATTCGAACTGAAGGAAACATACTCACTGGTGTAAATCGGGCTTCATAACAACTTTTCAAAGGCTGTACATGCCTACAATACTGTAATTTGTGTTGTGCTATTATCTGAGGCTATGACGTCTATGGAATAAGCGTAAGGTACGTAGTTCATGCAATTAAGTAATCACTCGAACTGTTATTTTTTCTCAACGTTATGCATTTTCTGTAGCAAATAAAATAAATCACTTCCATAACACAAACGAACTGACAAAGTTACATTTACATGTAATGCAAATTGGATGTAAGTTATATTGAAAAGTAATAACGTGTTAGCAAATAGGCTATAGCAAATGAATAAATAATCAATCAAAAAGCAAGATGTACAATTTAATGTTGAAGATCAGAACTTTTAAATATTTATTTCAAGACCATTTATAAATTACATGCCAAATATCTAGCATAGAGTTAGACAGGTAGATCTATAAAATGGAATTGAATGAAAGCATTGGAAAGTTAACTTAAAATGTTTATTTCATAACATTTCCGTTGTTTATGAAATGAGATTGATGTTACAATGAAGGAAACTGCAAAATAAATGCTCCCTTTTTTTACTATCAGATGAGTTACAGAGAGATTAAAATTAATATGCATTATATTAATGTGTCCACCGCTGTGGTCTCGAGGTAGCGTGCTGCCTTGTCACGCAGCGGGCGCGGGTTGGATCCCCGGTCGGGGCAGTTTTTCTGGGTGAGGTTTTTATCGGGGTTTTTCCTCACCTGTAAGACAAATGTCAGGAAAACTTTAAGGCCCAAACGGTCCCCGAAATCATATGGCCATCATCATCATCATTATCCTTATCATTATCGTCATCACTATCATCCTACACCGGTGTGGAAAGCAACGGGAAGCTACCACACCTACACAATTCCCTAGTAAAGCTGCAAGCATAGCATGAAAATGCTATGATTGCAGTGAAGGACCTGCCTTCGGGCAGAATTACAATGGATGGATATTAATGTGTAGTACAGTTTTATTAACCTTAGAGTTAAGGTTTTTAAATAGGCTAATTACATTGCACTTAACTGGTGAAGATATGTACCATCAAGTCATTTTAACGCCATCTAGGAGATGTATTAGCTATATAGGCCTACATTTCGTTTAGTGAAAAAAAAATCTCCTTACTAAAATGAATGTATGGAGTACCCTATATCCTGAACTGAAGGTGGTGACTTGGAGTTACTGGAATTATACTTTATAGTAATATAAATATTGATATCCACCTCAAGTTTGCTCCACCGCATTTTTGCTCCATCTTCGGCCCCAGAAAAGGAGCTCGAAAACTTAGGGATATCTCAGTGATATCTATACGCTGCAATTCTAATAACTTGGCTTATGATTCTTAGATGCAATTTTCATGTTAAAGAAGGAAGGGAAAAAGATGCTCAATTAGGCCTACGTCAGAAAGGGAACAAAAAAGTGCTCTTTTTTATTTCTTAAAATATTGTAAGTGTACAAATATAAAATGCTAGAATTTGTAAAGCAAACTCTAATTTCGTGGTAAGGTGGTTGCTTAGTCTCATACGGTTCGGGTTCGATCTCCGATCAGAACAAGTTTTCTGGGTGACATTTTTTTTTTCTCGCTGTTTTCCTCACGTAAGAGGAATCTTGAATATCATATTCGCCTTGTTTAGTATAAATGTTAAAGTCTTCTCTTCAATATTCGTGTGGTCTCAGATGTGGCACCTGATTCCCCATCCACGAAGACCACCCATGTCCTTGTGTGGTAAAAAAAAATTACGTGTTTGATCAGGAATTTAAAGTCCTCCCCATCCCCCCAGGGCCCGGGAGACGTGGGGTATGTTAAAAGTTCCTACAAAAGAAGAGGTTAAATTAAGGTAAAGAAAAAAAAAAGAAAAATTATTTTTATTCAGTAGGCCTATAAATATTAATGCCTGGAAGTATAAATATATTGTAGATAACAGTCTCGCTTTAGTCTATCATCCATTATCATTCCTGAATCACAAACACTGTTACGCATCATGGTTCCATCCTTTCCATGGAATATTGTTTAAACAGACCATCTTCGGTATGGCAAACACTAAATTTATTAGACAATTTAGATTCACAAACCGAAGCGATTTGACAAATAAATAGTTAATTTTTGTTCTCTTGCATTTAAATTTCTATCTGAATAAAACTCAGTGCTACTTGTCAACAATTAGAATCTGTAGGCCTAAATTCACTCCTACTGGTCCCAGTTAAATGTATTTATTTATTTATTTATTTATTTTTCCACTGTTTCAGGTGTGATGGATTCAAAATATTATTTAGTCCCGTGTTCACTGAAAACAGACAGGTTCACAACTCCCATGTTCTTGACAAGTGGACGATACGTTAACTTAATATTGGTAAATAATAACTTTTGTAAAATAAATAAGAAGGCTATATAAATATTTTTAAAAATTAACACATGAAGATCAGAAAATGGGAAGAAACGCCAATGAGGACAGAATGGGAGCAAAAGAGCTTTAGGTAGTAGAAAAGAGAAAATTGTGATATAATTTTGCCCTAATAGTAATTTCAGAAAATATCTCACTCATTGGTTTCTTTCAGAGAGTTCTAATTTGTCCTAACAAGGGAAGTACTTATGTTGGACCAGTTGGATTGTAACAAAAATTGGAGGATATGTTAATTAATTGACATTAAATATGATGACGTTAGTCATTTAGGATTCAGACCGGGAAGGTCATGTGTTCACAATATATTTTTAATCCAAAAGTTAGTTGAAAAACGAACTGCAGTTGGAGAAGAAACCCATTTGACTATGATATATTTAGAGAAATCTTATGACTCAATTCCAAGGAACAAATTATGGGAAGTATTAGAGAAATACAATATTGATAGAAATCTAATAGAAATTATTAAACAAATTTATAAAGATAACTCGGCTTATGTTAAAATTGGAAATAAAATATCTAATCCTATAAAAATCACAAAGGGATTGAAACAATGGTGCACCAATTTTGTTTAATATTTATGTAGAATTTATATTAATGAAATGGAAACAACGCTACAAAGATATGGGTATCCCAATAGGCAACAGATTTTTGCAGACATTACAATTTACCGATTATCAACTGGTTTCAGCGCAAGACAAATTTGATATGGAATTCATGATACAAAAGTTGAAAAACACATATGAATATGGGATCTCACAGTAAATTTACAAAAAACAGAATATCTGGCAATAAAAAGCAATGAAAGACAAACTTTAATATTGAAAGAAGGAAACCTAATAAATCGAGTGAAATATTTGGGAATAATTATGGATAACATTGAAGGTATAGGCAAAGAGAACATAAAACATAGAATTGAATTGAGTAACAAAATAATATCATCGTTAAATTCCATATGGTGGGATAAGCATATTTGGAAAGACACAAAACATATATTGGTAAAACATTGGTGGAATCTGTTGCAATGTATGGAAGTGACATATGGACAATCAATAAGTTCTACAAGAATAGACTAATAGCTCTAGAAATTGATTATGAAGTGCCAGAAATTCAAAATTAGAACATGTCACAAATAAGGAAATTAGAAACACAATGGAAGCAGAAGATAGCATAATTGAAAGAATTGAGGAGAAGGAATTAAAGTGGCTAGGACATGTTTTAAGAATGGAAGAAGAGCGATGACCGAAGCAACTACATCAATTGCATCCGACCAGAAAGAAGAAAAGAGGGAGACCAAAGTTAACATGGGAGTAAAACTTGAAGGCAGTAATTCAAGCCAGAAGGCTAAGCATGGAAGAAGCCCAAGATCGTAGGCTTTGGAGGTTTGGCACGGGAAGACGGCAGCAGCTGTAAAAACCCGAAGATAGATAGATAGATAGATAGTCATTTTGCTGCAAATTTAATAAAACTCGTGTTATTTGTCATGAATGGGGATTTTATTAAGGGTAGATAAATGGTGAAGATGATGAAGGATTAATATAGGATTTATCAGAAGGATGTTTTAGAAGGAATCCCCGTAATGTGATAATTTTATGCTCGCGGTCTAGTCAGGTTGGGTTCGATGAGCGATGAGGAAAACTTAACTCAGGGAATAACGAAGGAACTGTACGGGCAGCAATAGTATTTTCAATAATTGTAGTTTAAAGTTCGTTTGATTTATTTTGAAGATAATTCAAAATACGTACCGGTATTACTTTATAAAATCAAGACACTTGAAGATACGTTGGGTATATAGCGATCTGACTTCTCGAATCGATAATGAAGTATTATTATTATTGTTATTAAAATAATAATATAAAAGTTATGGATAAATATCCGCGATGTAATTTAGTCTATGTTCTCCCCTTAGATATCTGGTAGGCTTCTCGCAATTGAAATGAAACTTTTTGATGTTCTCCCTTGCCTAGTTGGGAGGCTTCTATTCACAATTAAAATGAAACTTCTTGATGTTCTCCCTTGGCTAGTTGGGAGACTTCTGTTACTGTACGCGTCTCAATTTGGTATCTCTTGAAAACCTCAGTACTCATTCGATCGTCAGATCGCTACAGGAGAAGAGATACACTTTTTTCTTATTGGTAAAACACATGTGCACATATATTACAGATATATAAAAAGGTGTGGCTTTTCGAGCTACTTATCTACAATGTTGCCAAGTTGGGCCTTTGGTTTTTTTATTAAAATAATTTTATGTGTAATTCCTAGTAATCTTTTAACTGATAAGTATCTAAATTTTATATTTATAATAATAGGTATCATTGCAGCCAATGGCCATGTAGAAAGAACTGTTTTCATGTCTTACAAAAGTCTGTTATCGATGTTCCTATGTTTTTAGACTGTAATCGGTGATATCGGTCGCAGTGCGTCCCACATAGTTTGCACTTGCACTTTTCTTCTGGGTTATGGTGCTTCACTGTTGTGCATATCCTGTGGTGGAAACCATGGACCGCGACTCTCGTCACGGTATGTCTGAGGTCGTATCTGGCTGCTGTTCATTCCCTGTAGATCATCGCATCCGTTGCGTAGAACTCAGTCCATATATGTTCTCTCTTCTCGTTGAGTTCCCACAGCAGTTCTTTGTAGGCATCTGTTGCCGGCACGACAAGGTCCAGGTGGAGCTCTTCTATGAAGAATGGTTCCTTTGTCAGTATGTATGTTAGGCGTGAAGGCGTGTATTTTCATACGCTTAGCGCTGTCTTTAAAAAGTGTGCTTTGACTTTCTCTATTTCCTCTAGGTTTGCCTTATTTAGGTTCTTCCAAATCACTTCTATTCCATAGGTCATGATTGGTGCTATTTTTAAGCGGAAGATGGTCATTGCTGTCTCCAGGGATAGTTTACTCAGGCTTTTAATGCTGTTCGTTGCTATTCTGCCCGCTAAGGCGCGTTCTTTGATGTGCTTATAAAAGGTATCACCTCGGCTCTGCAGTGTGATCCCCAGATATTTGAACTGGTTTACATTTTGCAGTGGGTCTCCCTTATACCGGATGCAGTCATTCGCTGCGAGTCTTCCTCCTTTCCTGAAGGTTATTTTTACTGTTTTTTTCTCATTTATTTCAAGGTCGTTCTTTTCGGCCCATGCTACGAGTTTGTCGAACGCTGTTTGAGCTTTTTAGATGTCTTGGGATGTAATCAGAATGTCATGAGCGTATGACAAGATTTGGACGGTTTCTGTTTCTATCTTTGTGGGTATTTTTGCTGTTGCTATTATGAAAGTAGGGGACTCAACGGGTCACCTTGGAGTACGCCGTTTGTCTGATCTATCTGCTCTGTTTTTGAAACTCCATCGTCTATCTGCACTTGGTTTCTGGAGAGGATGTTCTCAATTAATCTAGTTATTTGGTTTCTCCCTGCTGCTGCTTCTTCTATGCTTCTTATTATCAGCTGCCTATTTAAAAGGTCGAAAGCCTTCTTGTAGTCTATGAAGATGGCATGTAGTTTTCCAAATTTTATATTTGAAATTTCATAATGACGTTACCCTTGTCACTCATAGATATTATTTTGACTGATATTGTAGTCTATTTCAAATAGACGTTCTAACACATTTCCAAATACAAAAGGTATGGTATCTATTGTATTCAGGTATCTGGGTATACCTGCGTCATACCCTATGTCATTGGGCCTATGTCTTCTAGACTTTATGGTTTCAACTACATTGGAATAACTCAAATTTAACGAAAGGATTTTTCTTAGTAATTTATAATCAGAGGAAATCAAATTTTATATAATTAATAAAATCAATTCAGCAATATGATCATTGGATTTATAATAAAATTTTGATTAATTAAAGTCCAAACTCGTTATATTTCTCTATATCACATTTTTATCTCAAATTTAAATAATTTCGATTTAATTAAATATTTAGTTAATATTTGAAACTAAAAACAATCTGGAGGCAAATTCGGGTTACAGTCATTAAATTTCAATCGCGTCTCGTTGACCGGTTCGCAACGGCTCGCTTGTTCGTTTGCAGCTAGTTTCAAGCAGAAGTGCTGCTAGCGATAGCGGTGCTAATAACGTAAATATTAGTTTCTCTCCTTCTTAACATTAATAACTATTTTTGATTACTTTACAGATAGCAGAGCACTGTATACTTTTTTTTTACTTGAAATTCAGAATCGGTTATAATTTCGTGTACTAGAGTAACAAAAACAAATTATCATTTGCCATAACATCAATGGTGATAATGAGGGTCTTCGATGAAATGGTTGTAACAAAGTTTTTGCGAACACCATAAGCATCTGATGATGGAAATCTTGGAGCAGTTATATGTGGCAGATTCACTAAAACCAATGTCAAATGAATTTTCAATCACATTTGTAAATCTCGTTACACTTTGGTCCATGTTAAAGCAATACTTTTTCCAAGCATAAATACGCATATTTTTGTAAATTTCTGCTGGCAGTTGATTATATACAAGGAAATGCAGTTTTAATCTATCAGACATTTTCATGTCACCGTCTGATTTTAGATGCACATATTCTTCAAGTCGTCGCACATAGATCTTATATTGACGAAAAAAACATCAAGTGGTTGTATATATTTGGTGGTTCCTGCAGGAATAATTTTCAGCCTTACAGTCCTGTAGCAATTGTTAGTCGATATGCCCGGACCACGAATCGCATATTAAAAGTGAATCCATTTCAATGTTTTCACTAAACACATGTTTTAAGAATGTTTTCAAATGTTCTATTGTCATTTTTCCACTGGCATTACAGTCAACATACACATTTGGATGTGTAGTCTGCTCTATCTTCTTCTGAACTTTGGGCCTGTAGGTTCTTGAAAACAGAGGTATAACCTCTTCCCAAGTTGCCCACACATTGAAATAAGATCATCTATCGTGTAAGAATGTGCAGTTCCATGGGTTTTGAACTGTAGCAAAACAGTGAGCTTTTTGCCTTTGACTGCCAGTGTTCTGTTTCCTATCATTTCATAATTGAATTGACAATGGTTACAATTCCACACATTCTTTGTTGGAATGCAGTTTTCTTGAGTGGTCTGATTAATGACTCTTACAAATTTATTTGCATTTTCAATAGTTTGAGTTTCGTTTTGAATACCCTTGACAGTGACAATTTGGTAATTTTTCTTGAAGAAATATTGTTTTCTTTTTTTAAATTTGAAATGAATATATTTGAAGCTTTAAATTCATTCAAACCCAATTCCTTCGGTCGAAAAAGAGCCCACGATTGTAAATGCCAATAGTGCACTGTCAATCCCCGATCTCGAGAATCTCGAAACATATATTAAGGATGTAATTTTTAATTTTTGGCGACTTTGTAGGGGTCCCTATTTTTAATTGTGAAGCTAGGTAAGGTGTTTTATTTTCTATATAATTCAAAACGCTCTTACATTTCGGTATTTAATTAATTATGGTCATTTTTTTATTATTTGTGAATAGGATTTCGGGCCAGATTTCCCTGACATCTTACATTCATAAATGTTTACCAAAGTTTCTTCAGAATAGACAGACAGTACGTTAGGACGTTTAGGTTTTTTAACAGGAGACGGCTCAAAGCTACTTGAATTGTCACGCTCCTCACTGGATTCGTTGGCAATTTCAAAGTCTTCAGAACATCCAGCCTGTGTGAGTTTCCGACTGCAAGTAGCATAGTTTTCGAAATCTAATGTAGTTTCACTAACGTTCTCTAACCCATTCCAATATTTTTGTTCTATAATTTCTGCCATAAAATACGCAAACTGGTCATCCTCCAATTCAGGATCTTCGTGTTTTTCAAATGTTTCCTGAACTATAGATTATAACGTAGTTAAGACGTAAAATGGATTTACTATGCCCATTTTATTATTTTAACGAAATATTTTATTGACTCAAGACTATTGCCTGTAAATGTACACATTTACGTGTAAATATGCTGTTATGTCCTAAAAAAGTATTAATTTACACCATAAATATGCTAATCAATAATTAATAAAACAAACATTCTATTGTGCTTCAAATTTATTCAGTTTTTTATGTTTAAATAAAAACAATTAGTATATACTGTACGGATACTCGACTGCAGGAGTGAAAAAAACATCCACACTCCGGTGCACTGCTCTTCAAGTAACCGTGCAGCTCCGTTGCAATATTTATTTCGTTAGTTTCTCTCTCTCCCTGCCCCTTTTTTGTTCTTCCCTCGATCACCACACTAACATTTTCTATTTTTATTTGTTTATTTTATTTTTCCGAATGTTTTACTTATTTATTCTGTCATGTACCGATGCCAAGCCTTTATTTATTTTTTTCTTGTTCCTTAATTGCTATTAAATATTATGCATACTATTGAATTTGCAGTGAAATGACTAATATCACGGTGTTCAGTATCCTTCATTGAACATATCCTCCAATTTTTGTCACAATCCAACTGGTCTAACGTAAGTACTTTCCTTGTAAGAAGAAAAATTGCACACTTACGAATCCTAAGCCTAGACTACTAATAATATTAATTCATATCTCAGGCTGTTTCCTTATTAATTGTGGTGCTTGAGATCTGCAATTAATCCAACCAATCCGGAATACATGCCAGAGTCTAGTGATTCTTCAAATCCCAACTTGTTCTAAAAACAAATGTTATATAAAAAATTTATAAAACAGTGATTCTTCAATTTACATTATATGGATGCGAAACATGGTCTCTTACTTTAGAGAGAGAGAGAGAGAGAGAGAGAGAGAGAGAGAGAGAGAGAGAGAGAGAGAGAGAGAGGAGAGAGAGAGAGAGAGAGAGAGAGAGAGAGAGAAAAAAAAATTTTAGAAGAAAGTACTTGGAAAAAATTTTGAACCTAAGACAGGCAAAGAGACCGATGAATATAGAAAAATACTTGGGTGAATTGCATGATTTTTACGGGAAACCAGATATAAGAACATTTAAGTCACATAGTCTGCGATGGGGAGACATCTGGTAGGAAAAGCGTGCAGTGGGTAGGCAAAATAATGAGTCGGGAGAATAACATGATTCAAGAGGGAAGTTAGTTATATAGGGATATTTTTTGGAAAATATAAGTTTTTGTTAGGGTATGTGAGAGATCTTATGCCATGCGCGGACATGAACCTGGCATTCGATAGTGCCAGTGAGATAGTTATAGTTAGTTTTATTGTAGTCTACAAGGTTTATTTTCTCTTCTAGAAAAGTGCTTTTATTTCATCACTAAAACACACTTTGTCCAATAAAGTGTTGTTTTTTATAATACATGAAGTAGATAAACCGTAAATTCAAAGTCTGGACATATTTTATGAAGTTGGTGAATAGAGTGCTTAGAAAATTCCAACGAAAATCTAAGAAATAAGACACGATTAATTGTACAGATAAGACAATGACAAAACAGCATGTGAGTTTAAATCTACACTTCGACCTTGCACGTAATTTTAAAATGAATCGCAAAAGATTCTTAGCGGGATAGTAATGGGTGCTCTGTTTACAGAAGAAACATTTTCCCTATTCAGTGCAGGTTCATTTCCAGTATCTACGAGGGTATTCTTAAAAATAATAATAATAATAATATTCGCTGTGCACAAATATGATAATTTGAAGGTAATTATTAATTTACATAATCTTCTAACGTTTAAACTGTCTTTCACCAAAAGCTATAGTTCACATCTACAATAAACGTACAGAATTGAATTAATTGTAATATGTAGTTATAAATGTCTGTTTTTATTTAAATTTATGAGTCAACATATATATATATATATATATGGCAGTGAAGACAGTGTTCTCGCGACATCTAGTAATAATGGAGAGTATAATACATATATAAGAAAAATAAGTGTTTGAATTGGATTCGCCTGGTAGTGTAATGGATATCACGCTGAGGTGCAGACTCAGAGATCCGGGTTCGAATCCCGTCCAGGCATTTATTTTTCTTATCATACCATATTAAGCTTGCATTGCTCAATGTTAAAGATTTAATTATAACATCGATAAAGCGTCACTGCTATAAAGTAAAATAAATATTCTCTTTAATTTGCTTACTTGATATAGTCAGCTACTAGATGGCAGTGAAGACAGTGTTCTCGCGACATCTAGTAATAATGGAGAGTATAATACATATATAAGAAAAATAAGTGTTTGAATTGGATTCGCCTGGTAGTGTAATGGATATCACGCTGAGGTGCAGACTCAGAGATCCGGGTTCGAATCCCGTCCAGGCATTTATTTTTCTTATCATACCATATATATATATATTCTTTATAATTCGTATGTTTAAAGCAGACATAATTAAAAAAAATAGTATCTTAAAAGAATGGCAAACAAATCTTATGGAAGTCAAACCTCCGCATCACAACTTTAGATATTCTAATTTCAAATCGCTAGAGGGAAATTTCTTACAGTTCTTCTAAGGTTTCTGATACCTACTGGGTTATATTTTAGCAATGTGTGTTATATACTGTAGAATTATATGTAATATACTAAGTGTAGAATTTTGCTTACATGCTACATATATGAATCATAGACTATCACTCTAAGCCCCAGTTTATTCCCAACTTTATTTTAATATTTTATATAGTAATGTTTTGTTATGCGTCTAATTCCTATATGTTGAGATAGGCTCATATACTTTTTTATATCCGTCTCTATTGCACAGGATCTGTGTTTTTAACTTCTCCGAATTAATATGCTTCCTCGAATTTTCCTTACTTGAAAAGTTTAATTAAACTTATAGACCACAGGACAAATATACATAGCAATCATTCAAGTGTCTCGCACCATAATCGAGCGATTTAAGGCTGGATGAGACTTGGAAAGTTTCGAGTCTCCATGCGGGAAGATATTTTCTCATGGACTTTCGACCAGTATGGGATCAGTGGTCACCCAGCATGATGAGGAATTTAGGTAGCTACAATAAGTAGCGGATTCAGGTTGAGATAACCAGCTACAACGGCTTGGGGACTCAACTTGCAGACCGCATTCCTATACTAGATGGATGATGATCGTCCATTTCTGTGATTAGCACATGTGAATGTGAGGCCAGGTGCCGTCTGGTAGGCTAAGGGCCTTCTAGATCTGTCGTGCCACGGAGAAAAAAAAATCATGCAGTGGAATAATTTGTGATAACGCGAATCCGAGTTTCTGCTTATAATATCACTAGTAACACTATACTATTACCTACGAATTTCATACTCATCCTTCATTATTTTAAGAAGAGGAACAATAAATTTATTAATACGCTAGCTTCAAATTCTTCGAGAAAATTTTTATCAAACAATATTCAAGAAAATGTAAGTGACCAGTACCGATTGTGCTGTTTGTAACAATACTGACGGGTAAAAACAGTAATAGCGTACAAAGTATTTCAGGGTTGATAGATCATCATTAGTGATAGTGTCTCGACTACATTACCAAACTAATAATATTCAAAATTAATTTGCATTATAGCATCACATACTTAGCCAAAATGCATTATGCTATATCAAGGAGTATAAACTATATCAATAAAAGTAAAATATTCATCCAATGTACCAGTAATTAGGGTAAAGAAAATATGCGGGACATGTACTTTAAATATATTGTATCCATTTCTGGATTTGAAAGTTCGCGCATTCAGTCCCTGCCAAGGATTATTTCTCCAAGCGCGACAGGCCTAGAAGGCCCTTGGCCAACCAGTCGGCTGCTGGCCTCATATCCACATGCGTTAATCACAGAGGTAGACGATCATCTAGCCAGTGTAGGTGTGACATGTGGTCAGCATGTCGGGTCTCCACCGTTATAACCCGTCTTCTCAACCTGAAGTCGCTACTTATTGTAGCTACCCAAATGCCTCACAATGCTAGGTGGGCACCGGTCCCATACTGGACTAAATCCCATGAGAAAATGTCTTCCCCCATGGGGACTCGAATCAGTGCAAAGCTTCTTGCCTTAACCACTCGGCTACGGCGCGGGACAAGGATTATTTCGGGCAAAGATAATTGGAATATTCAACTTCGTGGGCGGAAATTAAATGCAGTCGGTCCTGTAAAAGTAAGTCAAGGAAGTTTATAGACCCCGCCAGCTTACTCCCATAATCCTTTATAGATATCTGTTTATAAAAGTATCAAGAATTAACGGCACATTATTGCAAAGAAACGCTCAGGGCCTCTCCCTTACTATTTGTTCTGTAGATAACGTAACCAAATCATAAAAGATTTTTCTGTAGCCCATCTATTAATGAAGTTTAAAAATGCTGCAAGCAAAAAAAAATCACACAATAAGTTCATAACAATATTTTTAAAATAATACAACTACTTGTTGGTCTCATTACTTAGTTTTCAAGTTTTAAACATTTTAAAATTTTTAAAAAGTTTTAATATTTTAAATATTTTTACTAAGACAAAATGGAAGGCCCCTTAGAAGGCTCGCCGCATTGCGCGGTTTCGCGGCATTTCCATCAAGGACACGGCAAGGTTAAAAACTAACGTCTTATCTGTTAGCGCTGTGGAGTGAATGAGGGTTGCGCAGTGTACAATAAACTAAATGAGTCAAACCGGAGTGTACAACGTGTTTCGACAATTTCTTGCGCATGTTTTAAGCTACACTTTATTCTTTAACATTTTCACCCCTCCTTAATGCTGCAGGAGAGGGGGGGGGTTATGCTGGTGCTCGCGTGCGGCAGCGAACAATTTGCTTGCAGCGAGCTGACTGGAAGTCTGATATATCGGTAGAACAAACGAACCAAATTGGGATTCAATTGTGAGGCAATCATCTATTTAGTGCTAGTAAAGTACTTTGGTTCTTATTATTCTCTCAATGTGGGGAATGCCAAAAATAGGCTTATTAAAAATAAAGCCTACAACCAC
The DNA here is from genome assembly GCA_030220185.1 of Diploptera punctata. Taxonomy (NCBI): domain Eukaryota; kingdom Metazoa; phylum Arthropoda; class Insecta; order Blattodea; family Blaberidae; genus Diploptera; species Diploptera punctata. Next base: position 587,873 of record JASPKZ010007294.1, on the reverse strand, counting down.
TGCCGCTTACAGTTAAATGTTAGAGGAGACAAAATCCGTTTTTTTTTTTCGATCAAATGAGAAAACGTAGCAGATAAATATTGCATAACTCGTCACATAATTTAAAGAAAATAAATGGGTGTGAGTGCCACGTGGTTGCAGGACCAGACCTTGACCTCAGAGAAATATCGTAACCTAGACCGCCGGGTCACCTGCTTGCCTCGTGTAAGCTTCGATTTTCATCGATCGATCGAGCGCGTGTCTGTTTACTACGACATGCTCCGCGCAATCTGAATTTGCTTCTCCCCCTCTTTAAGAGATGCTAGCAGATTCCTGCCACGTCATTCTCTGTGGTACAGCTGATGTGTTATGAATACCTACAAATCTGATTTAGTCATAAATTTGAAATTTCTAAATAATATTTACTTTATCGTCATTAGAGCTGTAATATTGGGAGCCGATAGAGTGCAACACAGTGCTTTCAGGTTAACAACATCTTCGACAGAGTGAGCGTGTCGATAGATGAGTATGTAATAGTAAACAACAGGAAGAACGATAGATATATGATTAAATTGTTCGTCACCACTAAACACTATCCACGTAATCAGTATTGTGTTTTCTTCCATAAACAGTGTCTGGAATTCAATTATCCTTCAATTGAAGGGCTTAGGGAAATAACATGATAAGCCACATATTGTCTTTCTGAGATATAAGGATTTTAATGTATCAAAAAAATTATAAATACTAATTGTGCAGTATTGTTGTTAATACATTGTGTGTCCATATGTTTTAACTCATCACTGGTGCACTTAAAAAGAATTTTATGTATATTTCAATACATTTATTTGCTATCATTGTAATAAGTGACATTTCTTAACAGAATGTGGCTTATCGTGTTACTACCCTAAGCCCTTCAATTATCCATTCCATTAGAATATGTTAAAATTGAGTGATCTGTCGGAAAATATAGCAACCTGCTTTACTTAGTCATCATGAGCATCATAGGGTTAGGCTTAGGCCTACTTGAGCCTATTCCTATGTCTCAAGATGTTCTTGATTTGTCCAGTGTTATAACTAGAGCGAGGAATTATATGAAGAAAATTATACTAAAATATGAAATCATAATAACAAAATATGAAAATTAGGACACAAAAATATTATGAAGCTACTATTTTTTCAACTTTTTACACATATTTATATACACAAGCCCTGTATAATTTATAGGTATACATACAAGCACACAAATGAGACAAGAAGACCTTTTTGTAGCTCAAGAAATCAAGAGTTTCACTGTTTTTCCGTTTTAATTAATTTTTCATTACTTCTGACTCAATATAAAATATCATTTTTATATAATAAATTTTGGAATTTTTAACATTGAGGTTTTATTGATTCTTATCAATAAAATATCATGTTCGTGATTTGAAGCAATTTTAATGGCTCACATTGAAGTATATTGGGTGATGAATCACGCTAAAAAGCCGGAAGGTCGTGGGTTTGAGTCTCAATGGGATCAGATTTTTAGTTGGACCAAACCTTCTGGCAGCATCATAGCCCTAGAGTCTACTCAGCTCTTAATTAAAATGAGTACCAGACGCATATTCTGTGGCAAAGGGGCCCTCACGCAGAACTGAGAACCCAGTGGACATCCCTTGGAGATTGTCTAGAAATGTGGAAGTCTCAACATCCATCTACCCCAAGGGCCTCCCAAGCCAGTAGTTTGACACTTTATTTCAATAAATTAATACTGGGTTTATATATAACGCGATCAATTAATTTATCCAATGATATTTAATTAAGAAATCCAAACATAAATAAAAAAACAAAACTTAGTAACCGTTGTAACTTCCTTCCATCGAATATACCACTGACAAGATTTAGAGTAGGTACAGTTTGGATGACTTCTATTTACCTTGCATAAAGATAATGAATTCCAGTATATATAAATGTCACAATAACATTAAATTGGATGAATCAGAACACACGTAGACCAAGTCCTAACTAACTAACTAACTCACTGGCACAATCGAACCCGTAGGTTCATGGCCGCACGGACATAAGCTCTCCATACATCCCTATCCTGAGCCAATGTTTTCCAATCATCCCCTCTATAATCTTTCCCTCAAATCATGGTTAATGTTATTCTCCCACTTCATTCTTGGTCTACCAACTGGGCATTTTCTCTCTGGTTTTCCTACAAGAAGCTTCCATGCACATCTTTCATTCTCCCATTCGTGCCACATGTCCTGCCCATCACAGTAGACCAAGTACTATATGTTATATTTGGAGAAACAAGATGTTAAAATAAATTAATCCACAAATAATTCTAGGGAGTATTTCAAAACTCTCTTTGCAATTACAGTTTTTTTTATTACACGTATGAACATAGTGAAATGTAGTTAGAATTATTTTAACATTAGTTTTTCCATAAAATTTGCCCCAGCACAGTATGTATGCATGTGCTTTGAATAATCAAATTATCAATTCTGTTCGTAATACACGGTTAGGAGCTTTTTATATATTTTTAACGCCTGTCAGAATTATTTTGTATGATCAAAAAGTATGCTCCACATTATATGATGTTATGGGAGCAATCATGTACTGCACTACATATATGATAGTTTGATGTAAGTGAGAATAATATTGGCCTTACCTACAAGAACTTTACAAATTTCATAAACTGTGGAGCAAGACCTTATTTCACAGCACAGCTTCAAGTTTAGCAGCAGCAGTCTTACCTACATTTAAATACTGTAATTCATTCATAAAATAAGGACTGTCCTTAGGTAGCAAAAAGGAATAAGTTTCTACCTGAGAAAAAAGAGTGGGTGGTTATTATTCTAACATTGTTATTCTACTTATTCATGTTCTTGTCAGAGATTAGAAAATCCCTGTTCTTTTTCTGTAGTTTCGGACAAAAGCCTCCACTTGGTCATTCCATCTCTCCTTTTTTCAATTATTTTCTTTTATCAAATCTATTTATCTTGTTCCAGATGGGATGCTTAGGAATTTTCACTGTCTACCATATTACATTGTCAAAAAATTTCAAAACTACAGTCACTCCAAAAATGTTTCCAAACGAATTAGTAGAAATTTTATTTAAAGAAATTGAAAGTTGAAAAATATGAAGGAATATTAAAATTTTACAGAAATATGAACATTTCGCCAAAATATTATGAAATATGAAAAAAATATGAAGGTCTTATTTGATTCTACATATCATAAAATGTAAAGATACTTTGTCTCAGCGCTCTCTGACCAATAGTTTAAAACATGAAATTTCATAAAAATCCTCGCTCCAGTTATAACCTATAGGCCTACTTCTTCGTCTGTCTCTGTGCCAATATATATACTCCTATATTTAAAAAAATGCGGGTTGTTAAGATTCTGGGATGTCTTGGAAAGTTCGTTGCCATTATCTAATTAAATTACCTATTCAGCAACGGATCCAGTACCATGGCTGAGCGGTCTAAGACATCTTGCCTTGGTACATTGTAACGTATACCATGAGGAGATAAATGTTCTCTTAGAAATGATTGTGTATGAGACCGGTGCACATTGCACTGTGAGAAATTTGAAAAGCGACCCCAAGATAAGAAAACCAGCTCTATGGTTGGGGACTGACATGCTTACATGTCACTAGATGATCGTCTACCTCTACGATTGACATATGTGAAGTGAGGCCAGGCCTGGTTTTTATTTGCCAGCGTATTTATAGAACTATAAAGTCACCGCGCGTATGATTTTGTTTAATTGGCGTAGTGGTAACACTGAGAAATATCTGCAATACATAGTCAAAATCGACATTGGTGGTAGATATGTTGAGTTACTTGCCTCTGGTTCCGAGTGTTGTGGGTTCAAACCTAGTTGCGGTCGATGGATTTTTTTGGATTCCAAGGTACAAGTCTACCGGGAGCCATGGGTGCCGAGTCTGAAGATTTTCGGACTCGTAAAAGAACCTCAACCTTAAATTAGAGTCTATGGGCGAAATTCAATCGGTTTTACCCATCCAATTAATACCTCATTTGCCTACTAAATGTCTGATGCGTTGTGCTAAAACCACACGTCACTAGCTGACATATGTAGGTAAATAAGATTAATTTAATTAGGTTACCCGATAGCAAGTACATTTGTCCACATATGGGGATGTATATACATAGACAGAACTTAATAAAAAGCTCTGAATTTAGGGTTTTATCGCACAAATTAAGATCAAGACAAGTAAATCACGCTGTTAAAAGATAGAGTTCAGAGATGACTGGTGAATGTAAAAATACACATTTCTAAACTTGTGCTGTCATTGTTTGCTAATAATTGTATCATAATGATTGTAGACGGCCCGCGCCGTAGCCGAGCGGTTAAGGTAGGAAGCCTTGGCGCAGAGCTATGGGACTTGCGCTGGTTCGAGTCTCCATGGGGGAAGAAATTTTCTCATGGTATTTCGGCCAGTATGGGAACGGTGCCCATCCAGCATCGTGAGGCAATTGGCTATAACGGATGGGGGACTCGACATGCTAACCACATGTCACCCCTACACTGGCTGTTGATCATCTACCTCTGTGATTGACACATGTGAAGGGCCAGCAGCCGGCTGGTAAAAGGGCAACTCAATCGGAATCGGATGATTGTATACAATAAGAGAGCCCCGTGAAGCATCTCGTGTCTTAAGCGAACTTTCGATAACGGATATCGGATTCATATTTAAAGCGTGTAGGCCTTTGGCCTGACGAATGAAATATTATTTATTTTACGTTTAATGAATATTTAGGAGTTAAAGTCTGCTGATCAGCCTCGTGGTCTAGTGATTAACGTTTCTGACTACAGAGCATGAGGGCCCAGGTTCGATTCTCGGTCAAACCATAGGATTTTTTTCAGTGGTTGCCCATGGTCTGGAATTTAGGTTAACAACTTTCCTGGCGATTCATTATCATTTATATGACCCATCGTAACTCAGCCTTTCAGGCGCCCAACTTAAAAAGTGGGTTACAATTCCGCCATGCCAGGAGAGAAAACCATAAATGTCACAAAACAACCTGATGGCATTGGTAATAAATGGTTCTTATATTTGAAACATTTTTAAATTTGAAATAGTACTTCATACATTTTAAAAAGAATAGTTTTATTTCCAGACGCTTTAATGCCTGTTGGTATATCGTTCTTAGGATCTATGGCCATGTAGGCCTATCATTAAGTTTCCTGAATTCATTACTCTTCTGTAAATACACTGATATAGGCCTCTTAATATTAAAGGAAAATAAAATAATTAATGATGAAATGCATTGTGGTTATTAATTCCAACCCCGTGTTATTTTAATGATTGAACAAGCCACAAAATTCAAATATATAAGCACAGCGGTATTGAACTCAGAATATCCTTAATACAATTCTTAAACACTAACAAGTCAGCAAACACGGTCGGCTATATAAAATAGTCTGTTTCGTTCTATGTTTGAATAAATATTTTCAACATAGAACTATAGAGGAAAATTGAAAAATAATTGCGAAACTGTGATTCTAGATGGCATTTGGTTTTATTTACAAAATGGTAATTATATCTAGTATAGAAAAGAAAGACGGTGTTGTTAGATGGATGCATGAAGCGTCTTTTCAAGTTTTCAGCCTTGGCGAAAAGCTTTACATGACATTAACTCTCAACTCAATATCGAGTACTATACGGATTTTTAATGCAATCCCCTGCAGTGTTCATGCTTCGGATTCCGCGCTGGAAGTATAGATGGCGTTAATGTAGTATATTTTTAATTTACGGACCAGTTCGGCAGACTTACTTACTTACTCACTGGCACTATCGAACCCGTAGGTTCATGGCCATGCGGACATAAGCTCTAATGCTTTCCAATCATTCCCTGTATAATATACTTCCCTCAAATCATAGTTAATGTTATTCTCCCACCTCATTCTTGGTCTACCAACTGGGCGTTTTCCCTCTGGCTTTCCTACAAGAAGTTTCCATGCAAGTCTTTCATTCCCATACGTGCAACATGTCCTGCCCATCGTAGTCTACGAGACTTAATTGTTCTTATTATATCTGGCTTCCTATAAAGACCATGTAGTTTATTGATATGTAGTCTTCTCCATTCACCTGTCTGTTTAAAATTTCCTAAGATAATTTTCATATTATATCGTGAAAGGCTATCAAATAAGCGTTCTAATTCTTCATAGAACTCATCCTTGAACTTGTCATCTTTATCTTCTGTGGGGGCATGTACATTTACAATTATAAAATCATGTTGTTTACCCTTTACAATTATGTATGATACCCTATCACTAACAAAGTTAATATCTCGGATAGCGGATAGGATCCTCCTTCTGACTAAAAAACCCGTTCCAAATGCAGGCCTTTCTGCACCCCCATAGTATAATGCAAAGCTTCCTGATTCCTGACTACATTCTCTTGGCCACCTAACTTCCTGTAAAGCGGCTATATCCAAGGGCGATTTATCTAATTCCCGCGTTAATATCTCTAGTGCCCCGCTATTGTATAAAGTCCTAACATTCCATGTTCCTAGGAACATGTCCCTGTGTTTGAGCCTTTGGCATGGGTTCCCTGAAGTAGTCCCCGCCCGGAGAACCGAATGGGGGACTATTTGACCTCCGAAAAATTTTACCCCAGATGAACCCATGTCCGCATTTCTTGACGGTTGTATTTTTACGGTGAACGATCGTCACTCTTTCCCCCAAGGTACTTTTTTCGTCTGGCTTATCACCTTCGACCAGTCCCGCATGGATAACCCTATCGGCAGCAATGCTATCGCCGGCATAGCTCTCAGGATCATTTAAGCACGCAAGCCACTCCACCACGACAAGGTAAAGATACCATGGAGGGAGTTCGGCAGACTACTTTACGTAAATGTTGTATTGTTGTATTGTGTACAGAGAGATGTGTAGGATGAGTGTATGTTTATGTCTTTGTGTAGAGTAAAGTGTGCTGTGTGAGAGATGATGATGAGAAGGTAAAACCTGGTGACAGAACGTAGCCACCAAGGAGGGTCCTAAGACTTAACGCCTCTATCGCTATCAACAGCACCACATGTCTTTCTAACATAGCCTATGTACAGCGGAAAGGTTTGTAATTTAATGTGGGAGTCTGGTGTACAATCCAGAGATAAAAACATTTACACCACCACCTCTCCTGCCCCCGAAATTTATATTTTAGAATTAAATGAATTTAACTATTAAAATGTTCAACTCCCTCGGGTATCGAACCCGGGTCCCCTAGACCGAAGCAGGTATGCTCCCAGGTGAGCCAGCATGGTTATTTGCATTATAAAATCCCTCACCTACCGAATTACTCTGCATTTTATTAAGGATGCTGTTTCACTTGCATCAAAAAATGTGAAGACATTATTGACAGACAGTTTTTGGTGATTGGAGCGGCGTCTAACGACAACTCGCCGGCTCTATCTGGAAGAGACAATGATTTTTTTTAAACCAAAGGGAAACAGTTTGCCTTTGATGCCGCCTGTAAACTAAATAACTGAGCCGACTATACCTGCAGTTGTGCTTGTGGTCTTTGTTCATACTGTACTAAAGCTACACATTTGTGGTATACGCAGACATGTTGCTATTGTATGGCGAAGCTCGGTGCAGTGGGAGGGCTGCTCGTCAGTTGTATGCGGAGTGTTTTCCACACCTTCGAAGTCCCTTTTTTGTTAAGGAGTACCAGTAGGCCTCGCAGACGGGTACATTCACCACCAGAAAGGCCGACTGTGGTGCTTCACGATGGCGCCACATACCCGAGTTTGAAGAGGACGTGACAATGAGTATCAGATCCACAGCAGGTTGGCTGAATGTGGAAAATCAAACTGTCTTGCATATTCTCCTACCCATACCACCCCCAGAAGGATTTTACGTCACAAGTCCTCTCCTGCAAGTGGTTCTTGCACTGTTGTGTGGAAGAGTCCGACATCCCACGGCGGATCCCCTTCATTGATGAGACCAAGTTCAGCAGGGAAGAAGTTCTAAATTCACGCAACAGTAACGTGTAGGCTGATGAAAACCTCACATACAGAAAAAGTTAAAAAACTATTTTAAAATATAATTCATAAGTATGCTGCTCGTCCCCTTGGGTTTCAGGAATGACACATTATGTATATTTGGGCAGAGTTTCTGGATGGATGCGTGATTGGGCCATACCTTCTTCCGGCTCATTGGTGCCCCGTATCTGCGATCCCTTGAAGGCGTACTGCATGGGATTTTGGAAGACGTGCTATTGCATGTGCGTCTAAACATGTAGTTTCAGCACGATGGCGCACAATCTAATTTATGATTTGCGGTCCGAGATCATCTGGACCATCGATTTGGATAACAGTGGATAGATCGTGGTGGACCGATTACTTTGTCTGCACAATCCCGCTACTTGATCCCGATAGACTATTACCTATGGGGTCATATAAAATCCTTGATTTACGAGACCCCTGTGGCATTCCCTGGCGCGGGTTATGTGTGTATCAAAACATAGTACGGAAGTACAGTATCTGTGTTGACGTCACATCGAGCCCTTCTTGAAAGTGCACCAAGACGACAAGCAGCAAGCGTTAAAGAGAGCAACGTGTGTTGTGATATTTTGCGTACATATCTTCGAACATGAGTTCCTATGCTAAACGTAGCCGTCTTGGTCCCCACAACACCTCCTTAAAATCTGTAATGAGAATTTAGGTACACTCTGTATATTCTTCCAGGGGCAAAACTGAACTGTCTCAGGTTACCCAAATTAATAGTCTGTGTTATATGTGTGGTATAAATGAGAGAGAGAGAGAGAGAGAGAGAGAGAGAGAGAGAGAGAGAGTGAGAGAAAAACATGTTTGAAAGTAAAAGTTTTTTGTACACCCTGTAGTAATTCATTCGTTGGCATCAAGCGTGAGTCCCGAGCACGCGAGTCTCACACAAAATGTATGGGGAGGTGTTTAATTTGTGTTGTTAAGCGTGAGCCCCCACTCCTAGGATTTGTTACTGTAACGACTTCCAGCATTCTTCAAGTCTGGAATGAATGACTCCCCACTAAAACATAATTATCTTCACCAGTGTCCTCTTCAGTCCGCAGATGGAATTATTAGGTTAAAATAAAAATGTATTTTTCTGTTTAATGGATTTCTTGAACAGAAACTAGTTAATTAATTTTGAAGGCAAAAATTGTTCTTAGGCTCCAAATTCAGAGTTTTTCAAAACTGATTTGGAGAATAATAACTTTGCTTAGAACTAAGGTAGCTAAATGATTTTAATTTGTACAAACAAAACTTAATTTTGATGTTTATTATTTATTATACAGTAGGTTTTTATGGTTGCGCTCCGCCGACAGTCTTGTTGCCTTGATATAGACTTACGGGACTTGTGGAGATCAAGTCCCTATGGAGGAAGAAATTTTCTCAAGGAATTTCGGCCAGTATGGAACCTATGACCACCCGGGGTAGTGAGGAATTTGTAATGTTATAAAAAGTAACAGCTGCAGGTGAGGAAAGCAGGTATAATGACTGGAGAATCCGACATGCTGAACACATGACTCGATCAACCGCCTCTGTGATTAGCACACACGGATATGAGGCCAGCAGTCGGCTGGTACCCAAGACCTACGCACGCCTGTCGCATCATGGAATTTTCTATTTTTTTTTATGATTTATACAGTGGTGGACCCTAAATGTTAATAGTTGGAAATAAAGTAAAAATGTGGCCAAAAAGCACTGTTATGTAAGATTTTTATAAAATCAATTACAATGTAGCGATCTTGAGTTCTTTATAGAGTAAGAACACATTTATAGGATTAAAATGGACATTGCTCGTACACGTCACTTCCCACTTACCTTGCTTAACCAAAGTTCTGTATGGGGATAGTTAAGAATTTGAAAACATTTTATCGCTTTACCTCATAAAATGAAATGTAATTTTAACAACAAATCGTTTATATGATTGTATCACTAAAATAGAAAGTAATAACAATCTTGAGGGGAGTAAAAGTAAATGAGACGTCTTGAAACCAACCTACAACAATAAGTAAACAAATTTTGTAAGCCATTCGTTTCAGAAGGAACACTACCTTATAGCCAAGCTCAATAAATAACGCCAGTTAATTAGGTGTAGGCCAGCTACTTACTGAGGACATTGCTACATCGCCTACTACATAACTTAAAATAAGCAGTGTTATTCGAACACCTTCAAATCGCCTTCGCTGATTACATCCTTCTTCGAGAGAGCTCTTTAATTATACTGGAGCAATTAGAACTCATGTCCTGTTTTTTACAGCATTAGTTTACAAATTTCCCATATAGGCCTATTTGAATTGAAGTTTTTTCTATCATCTACATATTTTAAATTAGTTAAAATCTGTACGTAACTAAATTACCTTCGTTAAGAAACTTCCTCTATAGAGCATCCGTGTCCTCATATGGGACGTATGGGGTAGGCATATATACATAATATTTGGGGGGGAAAAACTATATAAAGTAGTTTTTACTTTTTTTTAGAAATGAATGAATAAATAAACTATTAGAAATATCAACGAATTTATATATATATATATATATATATATATATATATATATACACCGTGATTCAAAATTGACTTTACAACTTTACAAGCTTATAGAAATTTATTTAGAAGACCTACAGAATTGGTTTAAACGTCATATGATAGCACAACTCATCAAGTTTTGAAGACCTACAGAATTGGTTTAAATGTCATATCATAGCACAACTCATCAAGTTTTCACCTATTCAGTCAACGTGGTTCAATGTGGCTTCCGTTGGTCATGCATCAAACATCCAACCTGAAATCAATCTCCTCCCACACACGTTGCAGCATATCCGGCTTCAGTAACGCAGCTGCGGCGGTGATTCGGTTTCGGAGCTCAGCAAGATTGGCAGTAGGGGCGGAACGTACACTTTATCTTTAAGGAACCCCCATAAGAAAAAGTCCAGTGGCGTTAAATCAGGAGACCGAGGTGGCCATGTTGTTGGTCCCCCACGACCAATCCACCGACCAGGAAACCTCATGTTCAGAAAATCACAGACGTCGATGAGGTAATGTGGAGGTGCACCATCCTGTTGAAATTGAACGATGAGGTAATGTGGAGGTGCACCATCCTGTTGAAATGTGTCCTTCTTTGGTCGTCTGTCTATCTGTGGGATAAGAAACTGTTGTAGCACATCCAGATAAATCGTACCGTTGATAGCTTTTTCTTGGAAAAAGAAGGGGCCGTAGACTTTAGTTTTACTTAGGGCACAAAACACATTCACTTTCGGGCTGTCACGTACGTGTTGCAGATGGAGATATATACATACATACATACATACATACATACATACATACATACATACTAGCTAATATACGGCGTGCGCTGCTAGGCCTAAATAAATGAAAATTAATGTACTTTTATGTTTACTTGAATAAGTAAAAGGAAAAATAAATATACATTCATATTTTTTAGATACCCCGTGCTGATTACCCGGCGTTGCCCGGGAATCTACTTATCCCGATCTTCTTGACATAAATGAGCTAAAATACAAAAATTAATGTGTTTTATTTTAGTTAAATAAGTAGGAGGAAAAGTTTATATCGTAGTTATTTTTAGATACCCCGAGCTGTGTACCCGCGGGAATCTGCTCATCTCGATCTTCTTGACATAAATGAGCTGAGAGACGAAAATTAATGTACTTCTTATGATTAGTTGAATAAGTAAAATGAAAAATAATTATAAATGAATATCGTAATTATTTTAAGATTCCCCGTGCTGATTACCCAGTTTTGCCCGGGAATCTACTTATCTCGATCTTCCTGACATAAATGAGCTAAAAGACAAAATTCGTGATTGTGAGTTATCCGTAAAAGAATACCCGCCATGTGCTGCTATGCTTGTACAGGAATCTACGTACTTGTCTCGATCTTCTTGGCATCAACGAAAGACAAAAATGGTTATTGTGAGTTATCCGTAAAAGATAAACATATGCTGACGCGGACTTTTTTGTAGGACATATATATATGTGGAAAAAATGTCAAAAAATGGGCATACCCATCCAAAATACACATGTATATTCACTAAATTTTGCACATGACCAGGTATCAAAAGCACAATACCACAATGACATAGAATATATGGCAAAAAAAAAGAATATGAAAAATGGGGACTTTATATAAACATTGAGAAAACTAAAAACCTGTGTATAGGAGAATAAATGGAAAATATAAATTTCAACAATGGAAAAGAACTAAAACCTAGTATTGAATGCACTTATTTAGGAACAAAATTAGACCATTCAGGCGATAACACAGTGGAAATTAAAAATAGAATCGCACACACAAAACAAGCAATAAATGCTTTAAAATCTGTTTGGTGGAGCAAAAATATTAGAAAAAATAGAAAATTACAGATATATCAAACCATAATTCAGAGCATTTTATCATATGGTGCTGAAGTCTGGCAAATTCCTACCAGGGAAATGAAAATTATTTTAAGTACAGAAATGGAGTTTTAAGAAGATCAGCTGGAAAATCTAGAATGGTAGAATACGAAATAAAGAAATAAGGGAAATTATGGGTGTACAAGAGGAGCCGGACACCATAGACATTATAGAAAAGAAAAGATTACAGTGGTATGGCCATGTCAAAAGAATGCCAGAGCAAAGATTGCCAAAAATTGTTATGGAATGGATCCCAATGGAAATGAGGAAGACCGAAGAAAACTTGGATAGAAGGGGTACAAGCAACTATGAATATCAGAGGAATGGAGGAAGATCAATGGATGGACAGAGAGGAATGGCGTTTGGTTTCCGGAAGACGGCGGCAGCTGCCATAAAATACTGGATGATGATAATTATATATATATATATATATATAACTATAGCTTGGCAGTGAACGAAATGCAGAAGTATGTGTAGAATTCCATGGCACAATGTTCCCTTTCCATTCTACTTTTGTTGCGATTCCTCGTGAATACGTGATTTATTTGTGATCTCGTGAGGCGTTCATTTACATAAACATCATTATTATTGATTTTAGTATCGTTTTAATGGTGATACCAGTTCCAATTCAAGCGATGTGGGCATTGACGTTGATTGGTGAAAAAAAGAAAAAGAGAAATATGGAAGAACTCTCCACTCTAAGTAATGGGATATTACTATAAAAAAGCAACATCAAATAATTTGATTTGGTGGTTATGGTGTTGGTTTTGATAGTCTTGAGAGAGTAGTTATTATCTTGATGCGAAGCATGGACTTTTGATTTTTAGGAGAAGAAAATATTAGGAATAATGTTGTTAGGAAAGTGTTGTACCAACGAGATACTAACACGCAGATGAATGGAAAAAGCAACGTAACATTAACAATTATGATATTTGATCTTATGGAAAAACTGATGTAATACTGTAATAACAATTAAGTATATCTTACTTCGATGGGCAGGGCATGTGGCACGAATGGAGAAAGATAGAGCGACATGGAAACTTTCTGTAGAAAAAATCAGAAAGAAAGCATCTGGTAGGTACCTAAGATTGGGGTGAGAGAAGAGCATTAACCATGATTTCAAGATAGTGAATTATGTGGTACAGAGAATGCCTGGAAAATATTATCTCAGGATAAGAGTGTATGGAGAGGATATGTCCGTGCAAATATACCGGTTTTTCACAAAGAGGGGAAAATAAATTAGAGCCACGACATCTCCGAGAAATGAAGCCCTCATGGACTAATGGTTGGCGTTTTTAATTGCAGTTTATGAGATCCTGGGTTCGATTCCCGGTCAGACCATAGGAATTTTTCCTTAAAGGGAATTATTTGTGTGGTTGCACGTGGTTTGGAAGTTATATTAAGGGCGCATCATTATCATTTATCCCCATCTTAACCTATCATCGGGAAACGTAACTCCGCTTTCCAGGTGCCTCAAACTTATAAATGGATTACAATTCTGCCAAAGTTATGAAAAGCAGAAATGTCATAAAAGACTGCCTGGTGACATTGGACAAAAAACCGTCTCCGAGAAATGACCGACTGAAGTAATTTTTGTCACTGGCTAAAAGGTTAAAATACACGGAGTCACGTGTTTACCAAAGTTGTCCCTAAATCTTAATTTCAGTTTTTTGAGAATTTCACTTCTTCTTTCATCAAGAACTTGTCGGTTGTTTTCCTTCGTGCTAAGTGAATACGCATAAGTTCTCAAAGAAAATTGTCTAACATTATTCGGGAATCGAACCCGGGGTCCTTAACATGTCAATCAAATAGTCGCTGTTTCTTTAGGTATAACATAAAGGCAATCCAAAAACAAGGTTCAAATACTGAATTCGGAGAGTTATTTCTAACTGATGTTTTTTAACCAGTGTCACCAGGCTTGTCTCTATTACATTTCTGGTAATTCTTTCCTGGAATTGGCGGAATTGTAACTTACTTTAAGTTCAGGCGTCTGGATGGCATAGTTAAGTTACCCCGATGATATGATAATGAAGCGCTAGGAGAGTCCTTAAACCTAAACTTAATCTAAATCCAGGCCATGGGCGACCACAGGAATAATTCCCTCAAAAAAATCCTTTGGTCTGACGAAAATCGATGCCGGGACCCCATGAACTCTGTATTAGCCTATGAGGCTGGTAAAATAAACACATCATGAAGTTAATAACTGTTCCCTAGGTGAAACAGTAATTCGATGTGATATCGTCGACTGAAAACACTTTCTAGCGGTTGACGAATTGCACATTTAGGTACGGATTACCAGTCTTAAAGCAGGAATAATGTGTTCTATATTGAGTATCAAATACAATGTGGAATTTTATGGGGAGGTTGTGACAACCGCGCCCTGCTCTAACCCCCGTCAAGGCCAACCGGAGTGATGACGCGAACACTGGCCTGCTAGCGCGGGGGAATCAATAATTGCTTACATTCAGGGAGCTTTCACTTTGATCCCAACTAAATTAAACAACATCTCCATGCACATTCTTCAAATTTTATATAGCCTACTTCATCCACTAGGTGCGAGCTACTTGACCACAGCTGTTGTATCTTGGTTCGTATTGATTTCCCAGATTAAGGTTTCTTGCCGGATTATTCAATTGTAAGGCCAACATCAGGAAATTCAAGATACAATTTCCCTGAAAAATCACCGACCTCATGATCTGACGGGTTTAAAGGACAAATCTGAGTAAAATTAAAACTGATTGGATGCCATGGTACTGAGAGGGTACGTGAATGCCAGTAGGGTGAGATAGAACGTAAAGCAATACACTTAACGTGCATGTAAATTACAATATTCCATTGCTGTTAAAGCGACTTTAATAATAATGTATATTTTGTCTAAATTGCTGGAGAATGGATAATGATTATTAATGAAGTAGCCCTATATGCATACTATTTTCCGGTTCAATTGAGAAGGATCCTAAAATGAAGACAGTTGTGACATGTATTGCAGTTGACGCGAATGGAAGAATATAATAAAATGCTGGTTAAGATACAATGGAAAGCTATCCTAGGAAGTCAGTACGCAAATTGGATTGGAATACGAAGATGAATAATTACAATGTTGGAAAAAAGAATGAACCTTCTTTAGGATAAGTGTCGTAAATCCGGCAAAGTTCCCTACCGATGGAAATCACACTCAGGATTTAACGTTCGAAAAAATGTTTGATCTCGAGAATCTTGGAACGGGAGGGGAACGTGGTAACTAATAGAACACCGCGACCGAGACCGATTCTAATGATTAAAAAGTTTCTCTGAATTCACTCCTTGATAAATATCACTTTTATAATGAAAATCTGCTCAGGTGATAAGTTATACAATATTAAAAATAGACAAACTTGTTTATTCTAAACTTGTTTATTCTAAACTTGTTTATTCTAATGCGAAAACATTTTCTTAAATTCATCTGTACGTAAGTAGACTAATTCTAGATACCGCGTTTACTCGCGTAATCGACCCCCTCGCGTAATTTCATCCCAACGTGTTTGATATATGTTTCTTTTTTTAATCCACAATGTGCATTACCTATGCCAAAAATGTTCAGTTATAACTTTGGGCATTCTTGTGGCGATTTCAAGTACAACACAAAAGAATTTATGAAAATCTGAAGGTCGAATCCATCCACTTCTACAAAAACCTAACGGTGCCCGCAGTCTCTGTCACCCGTCTGTTGCCATCAGTCTCAATAGAGTTAGGTATCATTGTGCATTGGTAACAGTGTTATTCCGTCACAGTATCAGTGTCATCAAACTCAACTAGGAGAAGAAAGTATAACAGCTGTACTGCAAATTGTAGGATACAAGTGGTAAATTTCGCCAAGGAAAATGGAGTGAAACATCTTCATTGTGATCTACTGTACCGTTATCTTTGGAATATTTTGAGTATCTGAAAATAGAGAAGCATTAAATACAACTTATTCTTTCTCTCAAAATGTTTTTGAGAGTAAAGTTACCCCTGATGGAATTACCGCATATGCTGTTCTACATTGTGAAAAGTCTTGATATTCTCTTAGTCATCGCATAATTTCCCCCTCGAATTTTCGCTCCTAAATCTTGAAAAAAATAAGGGGAAATTACTCGAGTAAATACGGTATATTGATACATACTTAGGATAGTTAAGCTACTTAATTTCCGATATTCTGCCGTATAGTTGATTCCTTGCCTCAAATCCCGTGGATCGCTGGTACAAACCCTACTGTGGTCGATGGATAGAAATACCCAAGGAACAAGTCCTCCGGGAGGGACTTTAAGCAATGGGTTCCAAGATCGAATATTTTCAGACTCCTAAAAGAATTGTAAGAGGCCTCCAAGCAAAATTAACCGATCTTCATCATCCTAGTAATATATTAGATTCCTACTAGATGTCTCTAGGGTCTGTATGTCAACATACATGTCATTCATGAAATCTGTAGGGAAATAAGAGTAATTAATTAGCTTGGTGTAGAAACTCCTAAAAAGGAGAAGATATGTCTAGACTCAAAGCGTAAATCAATACCGCTTCCCTTACATAGAAGTGACATTAGGGAGATTATCCAAAAATGTTCACATATCAGAAATGTTGCTCTCTTACTTACGTTAGTAATAGACATTCCTGTAAATAGTTTTGAAACTAATTTTGTTTAGATATCGCAGTTATGTCTCTCGGTAAAAAAAGAGAGAGGTAACACACATAAATCGTTTGAACTTACAACTCACTGAACTAACACAGCGCGATGAACATCGCTACCCGTATTCTTTGAAATAATTCGCCAGGTTCTAGTACCAAGTCCGGATAAAAATAGTTTTAAAATGGAAACAATTAGATCAAAAGTATATAATCAATTTAAATATTTATCAACTAAATCAATTTTATTCTCAATAATTTCAATGTGTGACTGTAAAATACCGGGTGTACATAAATTAATTAAACAGAAAACTTTATATTTATATATATATATATATATATATATATATAATATACTGTATACTAGCTGGCCCGGCGAACGTCGTATCGCCTTTAAATATTTTTACGTCAATTTTTCCGATGTTTTAATAGCTATCTGCTATTCGAGGCGGAAACAAATCCAACAAATCAATGATCATAAAAATCGGTCCAGCCGTTCTTGAGTTATAAATAGTGTAACTAATCCGACTTTGTTATATATATAAATATTCTCTTTAATTTGCTTACTTGTTATAGTCAGCTACTAGATGGCAGTGAAGACCGAGTTCTCGCGACATCTAGTAATAATGGAGAATATAATACATATATAAGAAAAATAAGTGTTTGAATTGGATTCGCCTGGTAGTGTAATGGATATCACGCTGAGGTACAGACTCAGAGATCCGGGTTCGAATCCCGTTCAGGCATTTATTTTTCTTATCATACCATATTAAGCTTGCATTGCTCAATGTTAAACATTTAATTATAACATCGATAAAGCGTCACTGCTATAAGGTAAAAATATTCTCTTTAATTTGCTTACTTGTTATAGTCAGCTACTAGATGGCAGTGAAGACCGAGTTCTCGCGACATCTAGTAATAATGGAGAATATAATACATATATAAGAAAAATAAGTGTTTGAATTGGATTCGCCTGGTAGTGTAATGGATATCACGCTGAGGTACAGACTCAGAGATCCGGGTTCGAATCCCGTCCAGGCATTTATTTTTCTTATCATACCATATTAAGCTTGCATTGCTCAATGTTAAACATTTAATTATAACATCGATAAAGCGTCACTGCTATAAGGTAAAAATATTCTCTTTAATTTGCTTACTTGTTATAGTCAGCTACTAGATGGCAGTGAAGACCGAGTTCTCGCGACATCTAGTAATAATGGAGAATATAATACATATATAAGAAAAATAAGTGTTTGAATTGGATTCGCCTGGTAGTGTAATGGATATCACGCTGAGGTACAGACTCAGAGATCCGGGTTCGAATCCCGTCCAGGCATTTATTTTTCTTATCATACTATATATATAGAAGTCTCGGCCACGCGTTGCTGTGGCTAAGGTATACGTTAAATTATGTTGTAGTAAACTAAGTGAGAAATCTAAATCAGAAAGTTTTTGTTTTACACAATTTTTTAGTTCTGGTACGTTAACTACACACCGGTATAAATATGGGTGGTGTTGATGTGGAAGTGGTTTTTTGATTGAGATGAATTTATGTTGTCTGTATTCTCAGTAGCATCCATAAGTGTATCATAAGGATTATATACATTCATTGATGGAATATTTTGAGGAGGCTTGCTGATTTAATTATACTTTCTTTTTTTTTTTCTACGAACTTGCTGGCAGTTTGGATTCTCATCATCATCAAGAAATCTCTATATAGTAATATAATCTTGTGATATATTATAGTCATCTTGTTTTTCATTTAATTGAGGCATGGGGATTGTTTCTGTAATATTAGGCATATCATTATAACTAGAGCGAGGATTATATGAAGAAAATTATACGAAAATATGAAATCGTAAAGAGAAAATATGAAAAATATGAAAATTATGACACAAAAATATTATGAAGCTACTATTTTCTAAACTTTTCATATATATTTAAATGCATAGGCACACTATAACTTATAAGAATACATACCAGCCCATAAATGAGACTAACAGAACTTATTTATAGCTCAAGAAATCAAGATATTCACTGTATTTCTATTTTAATTAGCTTTTTCATTAATTCTAACCCAATATAAAACATAAAATTCATGATTCGAAACAATTTTAATGGATCACGCCATAGCACGGTTGTATATGAAAACGTGATACAAACAGGAAAGTCGTGGGCTCGAGTCTCAATATAGTCGAGATTTTTTAGCTGGACCAGACCTCCTGGTGGCATTGTGGACCTAGGGTCGACTCAGATCCTAGTGGAAGTGAGTACTAGATGCATTTTCTGGGCACAAATGCGACCATCAGGCAGATCCGACAACCTGGCGGACATCTCTTAACTATTTTCTAGAAAGATGGTAGCTTCAACATGCCACTACCCCAAATGCCTCCCAAGACTGTAGTGGAATCACTTTTCCTTCACAAATCAAAACTGAGAGGTTATATATAATACAATTAATTTACGTATTGAATGATATTTAATTATGAAATCCAAACATATACAAGAAACAAAACATTGCAACCAAAACAAACAGGTTTCCATGAAATATAGCACTAACAAAGTTTATAACAGGTATAGTTTGGATTATTGCTATTTTTACATTGCATGAAGATATTAAATTTCTGTAGATGCGAATGTAAAATAGCATTAAATTGGAGATTTAGAATACAAGTAAACCATTCCGGTATGTAATATTTGGAGAAACAAGATGTTAAAGTTATTAGTCCATAATTGAATCTAGGGATTTTTTCAGAACTCTATTTGCAATTACAGTTACATTTAATTTCGAACTACAAACACGGTGAAATGTAGTTAGAATTATTTTAACATTTTTTTTTCATGAAATAGGTCTAACATAGTGTCTATAGTCTTGGTCTAATTGTGCTTTGAACAATCTAATTGTCAATTCTGTTCATACTACACAGAAGTTATTTTTTATATTTTCTGGTAGTAAACTATAAGGCCTGACAGAATTGTTTTGCACGATGAAAAATTATGCTCAACATCACACGATGTTATGGCAGCACACTTGTCTCATGCTATATTCGATAGTTTGAAGTAAGTGAGAAAAATGTTGTCCTTATCTACATGAACTTTACTAATTTCACTGGTTCAAGTTCAGCAGCAACAGTCTTTCCTACATTTAAATGCTATAATCTGTTCACAAAGTAAGGATTGTCCTCAGGTAGCAAGAACAAGCTGACAGCTATTATACCTGACTACAGAATATTCCAACATTGTTCTACTTATTCATCTAAGCTCATGTTCTTTTTCTGGGGATCGAGTTTAGGACAAAAACCTCCATCTATCGTGGTCACTCTATGACTCATCATCCAATTATTTGCTTTCATAAAATCCATCTACCTTGTTCAGAGGGATACTGAAGAATTTTCACTTGTCTACCACATTACACTGTCAAAATGTAAATACATTCATTTCAAAAATATTTTTGTGAATTCCTATAATTGTTATTGAAAAAAAAAAAATACCGGAATCCGAAAGTTGAAAAATATGAAGGAGTATGAAATTTTTACTAAAATATGAACATTTTGTTAAAATATTATGAAACATGAAGTTTTTTGTTGGTCTTATTTGATTCTGTATATCATAAAATGTAAAGATACTTAGTCTCAGCGCTCTCTGACAAATAGTTTAAAACATGAAATTTCATAAAATTCCTCGCTCTAATTATACCTAACAAACTTACTTACAATTCTGTTATTCCGTTCCTTAGGTCCTTCAAATGTTTTTAAATTGGCATTCTTCTTAAATGTAAGATTTATGTCACATAGGCCTATACCAATTTGCGGAAACTCACTTGATATCTTATCATTCATGGTCTCTAGAACTGATTTGCCATATCGTTAATGTCCCTTCTCGGTCCAGTTAAATTTAAATTAAGTTGCTGTCTTTCAGCCAGAACACTTAAAATTATTACTTATACACGAAATTAATATTATCATCAATCTATTGAAAATAAAATTAACACAAACACACTTAAATTATGAAATAATCAATATTTGTAATTCAATTGAAATTCGTGGTTGCAACAAAAAGCACAGCCACCTGGATAAATAATAAACCAATTACCTTATACGGCCATCTGTTAGAATCGTATGGAACTCACAGACAATTATACCTCTTTGTTAAATAATAAACAAATAATTTGCAATAAAAATAACGCGACTACAAATTTAGTTATAAACTTCCCCAAGTCTCAAGTTGGATCAACCTGCACACAGTGTGCAATATTTTATTAAAATCGGTTCAGTGGTTTAGGATTCCATCGCGGACAAACAACGTGACACGTAATTTTTATATATTAAGGTATATATATATATATATATATATATATATATATATATATTAGATATTGCGAGATAATCAGGATTTCAGATGAATCTAATCTGTATTTTGAAAATATATTTTATAAAGTCAAGTTTATTTGCATTTCTGTCTATACCTGTATATCGCAACGTGCTCCGTAACGGCAGTTAAGCTAATTTATTCACGCTTATTTTCATACAGATGAACGCGAGTGGGAAGTCGTTAGCTCGTCGCCTCAAAGTGACATCCAGTAGACAAGTAAAATATTACTTGGATGGGAAAGGCCGATTAAATTTTGTTCGGAGGTTCTAATTTAGGTTGAAGGTTCTTTTACGAGCCCGAAAATCTTCATACTTGCAATCACGGTTCGAAGTCCCTTCCAGAGGACTTGTTCCTTAGATTTTTCCATCCTAAAAATGTATTGAATCCATCACCCGTGGAATGAAATTTAGATCACTGAGTCCTATCTTCATCTTCTTCGTAACTCTACGGAGCAAAGTGAACCTTCCCTTGGAATGTCCTCAACGTCGTCCATTCATCCTTTTTCCAGTCGTCCTCTCTGTCTTACTGTCTTCACTCTGGCATCCAATAAGAATTTTTACTGACTCCAATATAATATTTAAAATAATTAATATAGGAAGCCAGATATAATGAGAACAGTTAAGTCTCGTAGACTGCGATGGGCATGACATGTGGCACGAATGGGGAATGAAAGACGTGCATGGAAGCTTCTTGTAGGAAAACCAGAGGGATAATGTCCAGTTGGTAGACCAAGAATGAGGTAGGAGAATAAAATTAACTATGATTTGAAGGAAGTATATTATACAGGGGATAATTGGAAAATATTGGCTCAGGATAGGGATGGAGAGCTTATGTCCGCGCGGTCATGGACCTACGGGTTCTATAGTGCCAGTGAGTTAGTTAGTTTGAGTTAGTTAATATTTAATCAATACTAATAAAATTCATATCAAATTCCGTTGAGGTGAATAGTCATAAGATAAAAGTTAAAAATTAAAATGTACCTGTTGGCAAAGTTGAGGACGACAGCACCTGCCAACAAGTACATTTTAATGTTTAACTTTTATCTTATAGTTAATATTTGCTGGTATTTTCACAGATTCTTTAAAAGCTGAATTAGGAAATTATGTTTAATTATCTGTTAATAGTTGGATTTCACACAATCCCACCGCATGAATTTCTAAAGACATTCTGCAGGCTATTTTACTTGTAAACTGGATTACAGTCTCAGATCCTGAGTATTCCTTATCTCAAATTGATTGTTCTCGCAGACAAGTTTCTTCGGTCTAATACATTTACAATATATAAGTTTGCACTTCCTTTGTGAACACAACTGTAATGTTGTAAGAAAAAAAGTAGACAAATAATTTGTATGAGTCTGTCTCATTTTAAAAATTATCGCTATAGTCATGTATTAGGCCTACATCAAACAGCCAGATGTATGTTACGTAAGATTTGATCTTCAGTTGAAATGAAATATCAAAAAGTGGATTAGCTGCAGGGGATAATATGAGACACAGACTTTACTTCTCTTAAATTTACACAGGCCCTCTTGGATATTGTGTTTTGAAAATGGCGAAACACTCCTGGATATTTAAAGACAGTGGTTCATAATTTTATATTAAAAAACTCTAAATTATTTATTCATTTTAAGAGATTTGGGGTCTTCCAACAAACGTTAAAATAATTAAGAATTATTTTTAATGTTTTATCTTGCCCATTGTCTTCATTAACCTGGATATAATGTTACTACATATAAGGCATCGGAATCAAATAACCATGACGTCATCGCTGTTCTGCGTTACAGATGGCAGGTGCAGGCAGGTGTAACTTACAGGCTACTGTCCACGCTGTACATATTTGCCATCTCATATCAAATATATATATATATATATATATAGGCCTATAACTTATGAAACAAATTTTGACGGGCTGTTGTCTCCAGGTAGCGTGCTGCCTTGTCACGCAGCGAGCCCGAGTTCGATAGTAGGTCGGGACACGTTTCATTGGTGAGGTTTTTTTCGGGGTTTTTCCTCACCTGTAAGACAAATGTCAGGAAAATTTAAGATTCAAATGGTCTCCGAACAGCATACGGTCATTATTATCATCAATATCACATTGCGTCACTAGATTAAGTTTAGATTAAGGCATCTCCTGGCGGATCATCATCGGACAGCATAACTCCGCCTTCATGACTCCCCAAACTCAGAAGTGGGTTACAATACCACTTTTAATATAAATATTATATTATATCCATCGCTATTTATAACCTATATTCTTCATGAGATCTTAATACATCTTTGTTTCTAATATGTGGGTTTTCATATAGCGTTTTGAAACATCTAAGTTCTTGCAACGAGGATTCCATCGTATTTTGTTCCTACTCTCCTACTCATTTTTCAAACATAGGCCTAATTCTAAATTTTTTGTAGCTTTTAGGAAAATATTTATAAAAACATTTAAATGACATTTAAATAAAATAATGCATTCTGCGGAAATGTCTGCTCTTTAGCGAACGAAATTCTGTAGCGCATTGTGTATTTCTACATTTTCCTGCGAGGTGCTATGCTAGCACAGTTAACAGAGGAAAATTAAATCAATTTCTAACTTTTTCTCAAAGGAAATATCGCACAAATACACAACGCGCTTCAGAATTTCGTTAGCTAAATTAGAATTAGAAAGTCACCTTAAAATTGCTGTGACGATAATATTTAAAAGAAAAATAATTTAAATTACAGAACTACAACTGACAATGTTATTTAAAAGTTCGTTTTATATCATTACGCCTACTGAAAATCTCATTTTGAAAAAACGTCGTTCCTTTTTTTTAACTTAAATCGTAGAGCTACCGGTAAAATAAATGTAGATGACGTTTATTCGCTATAATAAATTAACAGACAGATGCAGTCTCTCATTTTAATTACTGCATAAAGCAACAAAAAATTATTTTATTTTGAATTATGCCGTAAAAGACAGAGTTACATTTACTAATTTTACAAATCCAATTTTATATTAAAACACATACCGATACAGAAAATTTGGGCTCTCCTGCATATGGATAACTCATGACGTAAAAATAAAAAATTTAATTAAACAGCTGTCAATTTATTAACTGTAGCAATTAAAATTATAATAAATAATGATAAATTCGTTTGGAAAATTATGTAGATAGTTAAGATTAAAAAAAAAAAGTTTATACCACTGATCGAAGACTGTTTTCCCTCGCGCCGGACAACTAATATCAAATATCAGATAATTAGAGAATAACTCAGGCTTGTTGCTATAAGCTATCCTTAACTTACAAGTAGTTTATGTAGGCTTATATTGGTAGAGCCTAGTGTTTCCATCTGCAAGTTATATGCGAATTTATTATTTATTACGTAATTTGTCTGTACAAAAATCGCGGAATAAAATCCTAAGAATGAATGACACACATTTGTTTAGCAGCTCGCCACTTTGGATTTATTATACAGTCTAGTAATTACTTTGGCGAGTTAAGACAATTTCCCCACGAAATATTTGAGGGGCTCTCGGTTCATCGAAAAATAATGGCACTGTATTGTGAGTTATGTTCTCTGCGATGGCATAAACTTTGTAGACTAGTACTGTGCAAGTTTGTTTTAAATTATATCACTATTACCTTTATTAGAATCAATGTTGTTGGTGAAACAGGCCTATAATTAGTTAAATAATAATCTGAGCGTATGCCCGCGCGCAATCAACGCCCATCGTTAAGTAATGTCTAACATTTCAACAAGTTCATTTTCCGCTTATACTGGAGGAAGTAGATTTTACCGGATATTTTGTTATAGCTCCATCATATCGCAATCAGATTTATTGATCTCGTGGCTTCCTCAAACATTAAATGTGCCTTGCTTCAAGTTGCTGTACAGTTAAAGTAAGTACTACAAAAGCTTAAGAACATATTTAGCCAACAAGATATTTATAAAGGATCAAAAATTGAGCATCAAGCAGCCGAATTATGTAATTGGCGCCAGAAAATCGGATCGTATAGAATTAGGCCTATTGTTAGAAATAAAAAAAATATATGGATATGTAGGAACGAGCATTAAGCAACCACAGTTTGCAATGTAGGTTATATATAGGCCTACAACGATGAACAGATTTAAGACTCGTGCAGATTTACATAGCTACATCCTCAACCCTGAAAAAAAAAAAGAGGCTCTGACCAAAATTTGTCGACTCTTTCACGATCAGATTTGAATGACTATGCTAATGACCTTAGATGATAAAGAGCGCTGTTAAATAGCCTACAATACTATCAATACCTGTGCAATTTGTATGTACTGTATACATGATTTGACAGAGCTTGATAAAAAACATAGGCCTATTTTAATCCCCAAACGCTTTAAAATGTTGAATCGTTTGAAAAACGTTACGTTTTCACAAATATCATTTATGTTCACTGGGACTGGTTTCTGGGCCTATAACACTTTTAATAAAAATGAATCTTGTCAAACATTCACTTTTTACTTTATTTTTACCTAAATTTGAAGTATTGTTTATATAATGTTCCAAAATTCAGCTTTTCTTCCAATTAATTTAGAATGACTTCAATATATGTCAGTAGCATTAGTATTTACTCCAAATTCTTTTCTTTAATAAATGTAGGGCCTACAGATAACATACTATTTCTTCCATGGGGTTCTAGCTATATTGTAAATGTAAATATATATAGATATAAAAAAAGTATCAATAAACATTAAAATTGAAAGATGCAAAATATTTCAGTTCTACTGATTAGAAAAGAAAGCAAAACTTAATCTCTAATACTATTTACAAAACAATAACGTCTAATTGCAACTGCAGCATGTTTAAGAAATACGATATTGGAAACTGAAGTGAAATATTTCATCATAATTAAATATTTCATCATCGAGTATTAGACTTTAAGGTCCGTTCCGATATCATGTTATAATTGGTCTGTTCATCTTTTACTCGGTCTTTCTACATTTCTTCGTCCTAGTAGTCCGTATTGAAGAATCTGTTTCGGGACTACGTGATTATCTAGGCCTATTTTATTGATGTGACCTCTGTAGTGTGCCTGTATAATAACGTGAATAGTTCTCGTATATCTTCATTTCGTTTCCGTTTCTGAAGTTTACATTCTTCGTTTCTGTTTTTTTTATTAAGACCCAGTATTCTGATCCCCCATTGCTTTATAAAACTTTAAAAGTGTCTCCTTTCTAGTTCTCATGAGACTTCATTTATTTTTTGTTTCCAATGTCTTATATGATACATTGTATCCCAGATAATTAAAATTCACACCTGTTCTGTTGTTTTATTCTCTAATTGGATTTTTATTCTTAGTGGCTCATATCTTCTAAAAAAGCTAAAACATTGAAATATTTAATTTTACAAGATGTTATATCTAACCAATAACACAATTTAAAGAAAATTAACTAGTTTGTTTTCCAATCCAACTATAAATTTTAAATAAAAACATGTTTCTCTTCCACGTATAGCCTAAAACTTAATAAAAAAAGCTTGAATTAATTTAGCTTTGATGATTTTGAGTCCAAACTCGGGAGACGACAACGAAAGTAGCGGAATCTGTCGCTACGTTCTTTTCATAAATATAATTTGCTTTACACGATGTAGGCCTACAAATTGGATAATTGTTATTTTAAAATAATTTTGTATACAAGACAACAAGGCTGTGACTGGAGGCTATTATTTTCTTATTACTACTTCCCGCTACGGTAGAGCTTTATTTGATGACTAACACTCTTGTAGAACTGTGACATCGTGTCTGAGATTTACATTAATACTAATTTTACTACTTAGAGTGATTTGCATGTTCACAATAGGACTATACTATTAATAAAAAAAATGCCTATTCCTCTTCATTTGAATTTTTGAACCGAAAAGACAAATTCACAACATAGGTTATGCTCCAAACAAATTCACACTAATAAAAACATTTACACATACACGTATGTTGGCCTACAAAGGGTACAACCATAAACAAAACACAACAAATATTGAAGAGTAATATGAACAAGACGCTGTGCAAAAAAGAATTCGTTTTCAACACTTATCATTCAAGTTGCTTACTGGAATTTTACTATATTTAATAAGCTCTAGGATTTTCCGTCTATTCCCATTTCTTTTAAAGTAGGCGCTCTGCCTGTGTGGAGTAAAATATTGTTTTCAAACTATATTTATCATGCCTGTGGTACACTTAAGTTAATAGGCCTATAGCAAATTCAGACCTCTATTCCGACAATGAGTCTCTACACCTATAGGCCTAGATTTTAATTTATTTTCAAGGGCAAGATAACTGTTCATATGTATACCTGCTATCAAAATCACATAATTAAAAAGCAGTTTAATGTAAACTAGCCTCAATTTTGTATTGTAACAACTAAACTTATTTAAATAAGTAAATTATTCCTATTTGATTGCTAAACTTTAGGTATAGAATTTTATAAATAAAACAAATAGTAGGCCTATGGGCCTATAATACAGTTTAATTTATTCAGCTAGTCCTACAATAATAATATTTATCCATTTTTAATTACTTGATCGGATGGTTTGTCAGATTTATTTATGTTGATTACATTACAAACATTAATATTTATAAAGGTGGTAATTTAACATTCCAGCCCCAACTAAGTGTCTATCACATTGAATTATAATACTATAAACATTCATATTCCAAGTCATATAAAATATTCAGTAAAAAAAACGATAAGGAATGTCAATGAACACTAAAATATACTTACAGTCTAGTATCGCGTAAATTTCCACTAGGCAACACCTAGAAGAAACGATTACATAAAA
Organism: Diploptera punctata; assembly: GCA_030220185.1. NCBI lineage: Eukaryota > Metazoa > Arthropoda > Insecta > Blattodea > Blaberidae > Diploptera > Diploptera punctata. Next base: position 559,694 of record JASPKZ010007294.1, on the reverse strand, counting down.
CATAGATGTTAAATATTAATGAGATATCGTCACGCCTATATTATTTTTTATCTGAAATGTAACATTTTACCCTTACGTTCTGAAAGCGATGTAATTACAGAAATATAATGGCATACGGGCTAAGCCGTTTAATGTAGTAGCTGGTTCCACACTTCGGCTTTAAGTTCACCGTTTAGAGTAAAGCTTGAGCTTTAAATAACTCACATTCCATTTTTAATCAAATTTATTAACTTATATAGTCGGCCGCGGTGGACTAGTGGTTATGCTCCTTGCCTTTGGTCCCAAGGGTCGTGGGTTCAAACCCGGCCGGGGTCGATGGATTTTTTAGGACGGAAAAATCCAAGGAGCAAGTCCTCCGGGAGGGACTTTAAAGCCGTGGGCCCCGAGTCAAGATTTTCAGGCTCGTAAAAAATCCTTAAGCCTGAATGAAAAGGCCTCTAAGCAAAATTTACCGAATTTTCCCGTCCTAGTACTACCTTGGTTTCCTAGATGTCAGTATGAGGCGGAGCGCTGACCACGTACCACTCAAAATGACATCTATACGAAAACAACTGTAACTAAATTAGTATGGTTCAAATTCTTCCCTGTAGGGGGAGAGCGCCTAAATCTCTGTTAAGGGAAAACATAGGCTTACAAAAAAAATTAACTTACGTATTTTACCTTTAATCTATAATAACCTGCAATACAATTACAATTACAGACACAAACAACACTAATTCATAAAATGCAATAAGATAATTTATAAATTTTAGAAGTTGCATTAGCTAATTATAACCCACTAAATGAAACTCCATTAAAAAAACATCATAATGTACGAACTATCAACAAATTACCTGATTCCTTCTTTGGTTTTATGTAATTTTCAGAAAACATATTAACATTTTTTTTTTTTTTTGTATTCACGTATTGTAAAAACTGTAGGCTATTTATTTTAGTTTTATGTAATTTCTAAAAAAATAACTTAAACTTATATCAAAATGTAATTTACTCTTATTAAAATTGGCTTTTAATATTATAGACAGAAAATAACAATTAATTACTTTATTTTATGAAAATATTACAATAAATTACAGTTTTTAACGCTGTTTCTTGTATTTACAAGTATAATCACAAATTTACCTTTAGGAAAGTGAATTTCTTCAAATTTCAAGTTAAAATTTCATAAATAATTAAGATATTAACGTGCACAAGACCACCTAAAATCAATACAATAATTTTAATAGATGTTACATGTTTCGTTTCATTATGACTATAAATCATAAGGAAATTCTTTATGCCACAGTAAAAGGCAAATATTTTCTAAACCAAATATTATATATTACACATATATAAGGATTTTTTCAATAATGTTTCATTAAAATTGCATGTTAGTCATAAAATTGCCAAGAATACTTGAAAATGTTACAGATATTTAATATAATTAATGTAAATACCATGAACTCTTAAAACGTGATACTTGTTTGAGAGTTGTAAATTCACGGACCTAAAATTAGGTTTTAGTAGTCTTTACATGCACCATAAACACACGCTTAAACTAAGTCTAATTTTGTTCATTTTAGTTAACTCCAAAACCTTTGTGCAAAACGAAACACTGACAAAAGTGCTACCACATAGAACCAAAGTAGGCCTAATTATTTTACACATAATATATTTACTAAGACATCGATAATGCAAAAACAATACATAGGATAAGATAAGAGAGGAATAAATTACATAAATTAACATCAAAATGATGCACTACTTACATATCCGTTAATTTAGGATTTTAACGTAATTAGTGGCACCGCATGGGATAGTAGCCGAATTAGTCCTAAGTTAAAAGCAAGATCTTTTTATTATAAATGAAAATAGTGATGTACCTCATCTTCAACCAAGCACGATTTACATTTGAATTTCATACTTGTATTATTATTTGAATTTATTGAATCAACCATTAGTTCTAGGATTCGATAAACTGAGAAATAGGCCAAAATATTGACAATATTACATTAATAGGCTATATCGTTCTTCATGCGTTAAAAACACACGCTTTATATTTAAATGTTTAATTATAGAACAAGAAGAATAAGAAGAAAGAAGTTTCTAATCTGTAATGTTGTTATGAATTATTTATTGCAAGACATATAGAGATAGATAAAATGTCACACTAATTCTTGGTGGTATCAAATGGCCTGAACCTGGTGTAACGTGGATGTGTTCTACAGGTTTATAACTCCTGCAACCTGTAGAATGTAACGTGCGCACAAGCTTGGTCGTGTGATCATATCCAATCATAACAGGTGAATCCGGGGTGTTAACGTGACGTCAATCTACCCCGGTGACGTCAAACTTGGTCTTTATTCAACCCACTCGTGTCACCCGACGAACTGGGAGAGGATGAAATGTATTATGTTCGCTAGTTTTTGTCAATCTGCGATTCTTGTAAAAACAGTACACAGTTTCTTAATTTCCACGGAGATATCCTTCAAACAAATGTCTCCATAGTTAAAATGATTTGAAAAGAAAAGTCATAAAATATTTCAAAACTAATATCGCAACATAAGTAATTAAAAATCACTTCTCATATTAAACTAACAGTTATTGCCTAAGTAAAAAGGGTTAAATACTTATACACAATAATATACCTGAATTAAAATATTACAACTGGAATTTCTGCCAAAGGACAAATTAAATTCAGAATAAACGCTGCTGATACTTTTTTTTCTTTATTTGATGTGGTATTAAAATTGTATTTAATTAATTTATCCTGTAGGGTTAACTTTTTTAAATTCAATACTATTTCAATACGTCTATTTTTACCTAAGACAATAAGTAGGATGTCGCACGCCTTAATAATATTGATGGAAAGTATTAATTTTGTGTTAAACTTGACGGTTTTTGGCAAATATCTAGACAAGATGGAACTAGTAAGCGCATCTAAATAAAATCGAAAACTTTTTGTTAATTGATACTGTGCATGTATTAGCCATTACCTAAATAAAATCACCCTACAGTGTATCAGAGTATTCCAATTTTTATATAACTGTGGTAAAATGAATATTTTATTAAGTTTATGGCCTATAACTTCAAGCAAACACACAATAAATTCAACTTATTTTTAATTTTATTATCTATGACTAATTATATTATAAACCTTCTGCCTGCTAATTTCTTTTTTGCGTAAGAAATAACTTTTCTTTCACATAACAATTATCGACAGAATGCTGTTATTTTTACATACCATACCATTCTTGAACAAATTACCTGCACATCAACATTCACAAATTGTTTCAACACCAAAGAATGGAAGACAAACAAAATAACATAGTAGCACATTTCCTTGGTCATGAAAACGATAACATCTATTAAAGATAAACGACTCGTACATTTTTGATAGACTCACCTCAAGAAACTCACTTAATGTTTTTATCACTGACACACTGAAAAAAATCACTTAATGTCACGAAGAGAGCACGCGTCGGATCTTACTCATGATTGTGTGTTTTTCGGCCCGCGCTTGTCGCGTAGCACAACCGGCCGGCGCGGGCTTGCCTCCTCTCCCCGAACTAAACAGCGAACGACTGACTGTTGATTCGTTCACCCTGCCCTACCACTAGGCGATTGCTCCTACACTTGAGCGGACATACACGAAGCCGCACGACCCGAGATGAACAGAAGCTAGCAACTTTCCTCGAGGGCAGAGTGGTACAGGTTGCCGGTTAGGCTTCATATCAGAGCAGCGATGAATAAACACTTCACATCCCTTTTCTCGTAAGTTCGTACTTTCTCAGAGTATCTTACCGCAATTAAAATCAATAATATATTTCCCTTTGATTACTCGAATGCGCATTCTTCCATAACACAGTCTTTAGGTGTAAAGTCTGGGATGGAAGAAATAAATAGTTCTAATTACTTTGCATTAAAAAAAATACAATTTCCATTATTATAATTACTAAGATGTGTCAATCCCTGCGGCCAACCTGATGCCGTTGGATCCGAGATTCGATGGTTGATGTAATTTTTTTAGGTTAAGAGAATTCGAAATCGTGGGTTTCTTGAAAGTCTCGGCCTGGTATTACGGATAATTGTGGCACTTTATAAGAAAGAAACATCGGATATTTATAAAGTATGCACTTGAACGCAGAAATGCATCCCCTGGAATCCCGACTAGCCTCGTATCAGAAAAGAGCAATATTATTAACCAATGAAATAGTTAAGAAGCTGTAAATGAAATATTTCAGACTCAAAACGTTTTCATGTTGGCTATTGCTTTTGTTTAAAGAGCAAACTGGGACATATAACAATTTTTTTCAACTAAAAAGGGCGGCAAAGTATATAATAAAGATATTCATAAATAGGCTATTTGATTTGAAAACTAAACAAGCATGTATTAGCGTGGAATTTGTTTATTATATTGTTCACTGTTTTGTAGCCTAGGCTACGTTGTGTTAGGCTTACATTTGATTATATCATGACTTTACATTCAAAAGTTCCTGGATCAAATCCTACAGCCTGCAAAACTAATATATATTTGTTTTTGGTTATACTATTTAATAATAGAACCAAGGATATAGGCCTAATTTAAGAAATTGTGCTTTTTTTCGTGCTTTTATCCAGATACGTATCAAGGCAAATGTGTTGGATTTATATCACAATGAATCGTTTCATCATTGATCATTTGTCAATTCATTAAAATGTCTTCTTCTTCTTCTTCTTCTCGTTATATTAGGCCCACAACGTATACCTCCCAGAAATTAAAGAGTCCTTCCATCTCCTTTTCGGGTTTCCGTCTGCGTGTAGATTGTCCCTTGCCATACTATAGTTCTGTACGATGCTATACGAGATACATGTTGGTTTCGTTCAGTCCTCCTTCCATCCACAAAATCACCTATTGCTTGGATATTTAATTGGACCTCTTCGCTCGTTACCTTATTTCTTCAAGTTTTATGCACACTTATCCTTGGAATATTAATTTCATTTATCTCTAGAATCTGTTTCGTTCTAGTTTCTCAGAAGCATTGGTCGATATTAGACCTATGTCTGTTTCATAAGAAACATATCTTGGTATGCTTATTGAGTTTTTACTTTTCCATAATGCATCCCTCTATTCTCGCTAAATGAGACACACATAGGATTAAGCTTAACTGCAAAGCTTACTAGTGTATGAACACTCAAATCCTGAGCAGACGTAATTTAAAATAGGCCTATACAGTGAGGTTCACTCGACTTGCGACCACTACTAGATGATTCAATGCTTGCAGTCACTTTACCCGCTATCAGTCGCAGGTCAAGTGAAACTCGCTGTACAATTATGCATGCTAATGTGTGTAAAAATCCAACAATGCGTGCTGATAAGTATTTAGGTCCCCTATACAAAATTTTGCTAAAAGAACAGAAGATCTGTGCGGGGTGAAATAACTGTATAAATGACCAACAATGCAGTCATAAAAATATACAGATTAGGTTGGAAATTAAACATTTTTGTCTTTATTTTTAAAAATTAAAATTAAAAAAACAATAATTATATTAGGCCAGAATTTTATAATCTAATTTAACTAATAAGCATACCTATTATGATATATGGGGGCACGCCGTAGCGTAGTGGTTAAGGCACTGCGCTACAAGCCGGAAGGTCGAGGGTTCAAGTCCCGGTGGGGTCAGGATTTTTAAACTGACCCAAACCTTCTGGCGGCACTATGGCCCTGGGGTCGACTCAGCCTCTAACTGAAATGAGTACCAGACGCTTGTTCTGGGGGTAAAGGTGGCCGTCACGCAGGGCTGACAACCCGGCTGACATCAAGTGCCGATTGTCAAAAAAAAGTGTGAGCCTTAACCTCCCACTACCCCAAGGGCCTCCTGAGGTCTGTAGTGGGAATACTTTACTTTACATTATGATATATGGCAAATTCAAAGACGAACTGTAGGGGACTATATATTTCGGACTTGAAGATCATTTCAGTTGATATTTTGTATTGGATCCAGGATTCCTAAGGCAATTTTAAAGTAGGCTTCCAACCAAGTGGTAAAAGATCGCTGGAACGACCTGAAGATAAGTGGTTCATTTTTAAGCCTACCGTAACAGTCCTTTCAGGATTATGACATAAAGAGAAGATCATGATAATAACGTTGATGATTTTGTATTCGACAAACTGCAGAACTAATTGAAGTTTGGTAAATACCTCATAATATTTGTAGATTTTGAGAAGACGTATGATACAATTATCAGAAATAAAATTCCGGCACATTTAGAATATTAGGCATTTCACATGGAATAATTGAGAAAATAATGAAGAATATCAAATTACACAAAACTCTATGATAGTATGTTATGGATTCAATGAAACATACGTCAGTGTGGTGTTTCTCATTCTCTTGAATTAAGTACAAGTACGAGAAAACACACCATCAGATACGAAAATATTTGTGCCCATTATTGGTCTCTTATAATTTGGGATACAAATGAAGTAACAATAATAAGTAGAATGATACATTAAAGGATTAGAACTAAAAATCAAGGAAGAAAAGACGGTAGTGATGGTCGTAGGAAAATAAGAAAAACATAGGAATGTAAAATTTAATTTAGAGAACAATATGAATCCTCTTTACTGGACGGACGTTTTTATTTGTGCGATTTAAAACTGTTTTATATTGTACGTGTAATACTACACTGCATATGCCTGGTAATAAATGAACTGTTAATGTGGGGTTGTAATTTTTAGCAATGATATATACCGCGAATATTCATAAAAACATTCAATTCTTGTATTTTAATTTTTCAATACGTGTAAGAAAAAATTGCATGATCTGATAGACCATGGTCTGATAGATCTTGGTCTAACAGCCGGCTGCCGGCCGTGTCAATCACAGAGGTGGACGATCATCCAGCAAGTATAGTAGTGGCATCCAGCCATTATAGCTTGTTTCTCAACCTTTTTTAATGACATGTAAATCGCTTTATAAATAATTTGAAAGTGCCACAAAATGCGAAATTGGCTCAAAATGGGAAAATTATACAAAAAATGCGATATAAATGCAATATCCACTGTTTTTATCATTTATTTAATTTATTCTGGAAACTTTAAGAAAAAATAAAGATGTAGACTGCTGCCGTTGTCTGTTGGTGGGTAAATGTTGAAAACCGTAGATGGTGAAAGATAATGCTATTTAATTTTAAGTAACACGAGAACATGAAGAACAAAGTATTGAGGTACATTTTATGATTTCATTTACGATACAGGCGAAGTTTCACGAGTTAGCCCTGTATTAAATTCGTTTTATTTTTGCATCTGTTGTTGGTTAATTTTGTACATTTTCTTTATTGTTTTTTGCATAGTATAAATTTACCTTTTTTGGTGTTAACCTTTAATCTGCATCAATTGATTCTAGTTTATATTTGTTTTAATCAATATTAAAATAAATAGACAATTTAATTTATGCACTTTTATCTTGCTGTAAACCCTTGATAAGTGATATTCTAATTTCACATTAAAGTCATTCTAAAAGTCATTACCTGTTCACTGCAATTAACTCACAATAACTTGCATGTTTTTTTCTTATAAAAGTCTACAAAATTCGAAATTGCAAATGTTATAAAATGCTATAAAATGCTAAATTACAAACCAAAATGGTAAATATCACTGCCTTGAATAATTTGAAACTATGAAGTGAAATTAACAATGAAGAAAAAAAATCCATATGAGTTGCACCAGATATTACGATTTAATTAAAGTTTGTTATGGAACAAGAATGTATCAATCAATTGTAAAACAAATGTATAAATTATACCTCCAATCAATAAATGTATGTCGTACCATAGAATAAATAAGGATATAAGTTGAATATAGGGAGTGGAGATAAAATAATTTAAGAAGTGCGTTAGAAAAACTATAGAGAACAAATTCGGAACATACAAATAAGATAAATCTCGAATCTGGAAAAAGTACAGGTCGAAATAGAACATAGTAAAATAAAGGACAGGACCTTATTAAAAGGATGGATACTGCGAGATTTCCAGATAGGCACTCAATTTAGAATATAGAATACAAGGGAAGAGAGCGGGCGAGATGTACGTACATGGAGGAACAAGTTATGAAGGATGGGGAATGAAACGGAGGAGAGAAAGTTGTAGAATGATCGATATAGGTGAATACTATTGTCCAAGACTTGACGTGAGGAAACATGAAAAAGAATAATAATCTTGTATTCACCCTCTCCCGGAGAGTAACATGATACTGGTTTCCGAAAGGCTAATGCAGAATTCTAAATTTTTACTGGAGTAGTCGAACATTACTTTACAAGGATTCGTTTTATAAATTCATATAAAACATATTATATTGTCACTCACAATAACTGTAAGATCATAAATATTATTATTACTACTATTACTATTATTATTATTATTATTATTATTATTATTATTATTATTATTATTATTATTATTATTATTATTAATGATCACATGATAAGGAATGTAAAAGTGAGAGGCTATCGAAACATTTCACTGCAGCACATGTTCATATTAACAAGACAGCTGTAAAAATGAATTCCACGGTTGTCACATCAATGTCCCTCTCTTTGCTTCAGTTACTTCAACTTCGTACAAGGTTGAGTAGTACTTTAAGAATCAGAGCAAAATGTACAAACAATTTAATAGTGAATTTATTTATTTTTTTAATCTAATTCTTTTTAGCTTTAATTGTCTACTATATGTCTCTCTGAGGTGACGAGTTATTCACTTGTCACTCACTGACATCTGTAACACAAAAATGTGTAACTGAATTAGTCTTACTTAAGCAACTCCCTTGCACGTGGGAACATACAGGTATAGATTTAGAGCGTTCAACATCCAAGTCAATATCATATATAGGATCTTGAGTGTATCTAGAATATTGCGTATTTCAGCCGTATTTTGTCGTGATTTTTTTAAACAAATCAATTGATTTAATTTCATCGTTAACCCTACTATTAAATACTGAATATTGCGAAATAAGTCTTGATAATGAAATTTCAGCTCCGAATTTCAAACTCAGTTTGGTTGGCACTGGGATTGAACACTAGAACTCCCGATTACAAGTCCCAAACTCTATCGCCTGAGTCAACTCGCTAGGATCAAAATTTGTTTCACTTTATGTTGCAGCCTTTAGCCTTGATTTCATAAAGGCTATTAACCTGACCTAGTAACTTATGTGGAGGAGGCTTTTCTAAAACTGAATAAGTTATAGCTGGGTAATTATTGGCAGGTGCACCCTAGTCGCGGGGGTGGAGGCTATTTTATTATAAGGTAGGATTAAAGAAATAAAATACATAGTTAATGAGCTTGTAAATGAGAGAATTCTAAAACTAAGATATAAAAATATTTAGGGTCATGTTACATTAATAGCAGTATATAGGCCTATACCTAAAGAGGGTGGAAAAAAAGATACTGAGAAATTTTATGATCAATTACAACCGATCCAGTAAAATCATATAGTATTGAAATGTGACAGAGTTTTAATTAAATGTAAATTTGGGTGCATATGGTATAGCATGGAATCTAATCTAAGATCTCTGGAATTCTGAATCGCATTTCCCTGACAAAAATGTTCATCCCAAGGCCTAGTGTCCTGATTAGCCTCGTCCCATACATACATTAAACGAAGAATCATCACCAACAAGTAGTTGTGAAATGAGGTAACAGTTCGGAGGTCAAAACAATAAATACACAAAACAAATGAAATGTGATGGTAGAGAATTCAGAATGAAAATGACATTCCTATCGCATCCATGGTGAATATATGCTACTTTTTTCACCTGTTATTTACGACTGTTTGATATCTCATCCGAGATACTATTTCTTAATTGTAATTTACTGGTTGGCTGGAGGAGAAACGGCCACCAACAACGGAACATAGGAGCCTAATTAGACACAGACCACCAGAGTTCCTTCCATTTCCACCCACACTGCCGCTCCTTGCTTACAGCAATTCAAAATTAACAGCTTGGAATCCTTACTTCTTTTTACTGCCGCGTGTATAAGCTACCTATCTTTATTACCGTATTTATTGGAATGCCCTTCACAAGGGAAATAAATGCGAATTTCATTAATAAGTAGCATGGTCCAAATAATTGTAATCTTTAAGGGAGTGGCAAGAGTAAAAAGTGGTAGATCTTATAAAATAAATAACACTTTAAAAAAAACAAAACAACACGCTTTATTAGAAAACCGAAATAAAAAATGAAAAATAATTTTAATTTCCAACACGCTTGGCATAAAATGAAAGTGGTCAAAAAATCATCTCCAACACATCTAGAATAAAACTAGAGTTATGGTTTTTACGTTTTCTTCTTACAGACTTTACTTTTACCAATATCTGTTTATTATCAAATATATTAATAGATATAGAGCTTTTGATGGTAAAATTATTTTTTTGTAGATAACTCTAATTTTATCTAGAAGTGTTGGAGATCACTTTTTTGTTGACCACTTTAATTTTATCCCAAGAGTGTTGGAAATTAAAATTATTTTTAAAATTTTAGTTCGGTTATCTAATAAAGCGTGTTGTTTTAGTTTTTTAACTATTATTTACTTTTTATTTTTTTAGTTTGGTTTCCTAATAACGCTTGTTGCTTTAGTTTTTTTAACTATTATTTATATTTTTAATTTTTAGTTTAATTGATTGTCATAAACCGGAATCCCATGAAAAATTTAATATCTTACGATATTCTTAGTGTCTAGGCACGAATATAATTATATATATTTTTTAAATTATTATTATCTAACATTATTATATTTTTGAATAATTTAATATAGATAAATAGTCAAAGTTAATCTATCCTTCTCGTATTTTTTGGGTAAATTACAATGTGAGAAGTTTACAAAATTGTCATTAATGTTTTACAGAATAAGATCTTTAAATTCGATACTATTGCAGTATGAGCTAAAAAAAAATCCTCCGGGCCGGATTTGAACCAGTGACCCATGGATTACTAAAATCATATACCACTACAGTCCACCGCTCTACCAACTGAGCTACCAGAGGATATAATATTAATTTCTTACAACGATGGACTAAAAAGTCGATAAGTCCGCAACCTATTATACCGGTCTTTACTTTTTTGATGTCCTGATGATCCTGGCCAGGATCTTAGAAAAAAATTATAAAATTATTGTATTGTCATTGGTCTTTTATAAGTGTACAAAGTTTCAAGTCGATCCAATGTTTTCAAGTGGGTTAAAATCGTGTTGAAAGATTCCGTTACATAGATTGATACAGGTCAAGCTAATATAAAGCGTGTATATCTGTTTGTAATTATCTAACATTGTGAAAACGTTCGTGTTCATTAACGACATTTAGCTTAAAAAATGTAAATGTATATTAAATAATTCAGTCTAAATTAATTTTTAAATTATTTAAGTTTGGCCACCCATAGGATATCTATTTTTGAGGTACAGTTTTATCATTTCCTTTAATGAAGAAAATGGAACTCCTTGAGAAAAGTGTTCAATAGTCTAGGGTATTTTTATCAATTATTTATAAATTATTTGAGACTGAATGGTTTATGATATATAAAAACTTACATAGGCATATATGCTCTCCCGACAGATCGTGTCAGTGTAAGGTCTGGGTGTAAAATATACCTGCAAGGTGAAAGGTTAGACTGACGTAAATATATATATATATATATATATATATATATATATGACATGAAAAGAAAAATAAATGCCTGAGTCGGAATTTGAACCCGAGTCTCTCAACTCTGTACGTTTATGTGTGTGTATATATATATATATATAGCTAAATTTATCCTTCAGTACAAAAAATTGCAATGATGTCAAGTAATTAGAAACGGAGATTTTTTACGAGACACTTTTACTCCTCTTTTAAGCCGCCTCTATTTATACGTAAAAAATATGAAGTCAATATTTCCAGCTGTAAGTTCAGGACACAAACTTAATCCATGTAGATGTATACGAAGTTTGTCAACTCCAAAGCAGTGAATAATAATATCCTAAAAATCAAGTTTCGAATCTCAAAAATTCTTAATATAAAAATCCATAGCATTGACAACCCCAAAGAATCAAGCCGACTGAATTGATTTCTATCGCTGACTAGCAGATGATAATACAGGAAGCCTACGTGGGTAGTGTGATGTAAATCCTTCGACCTTAGTTTCAGCTTTAGTAATTGGGCTTTACTACTTTTCATATCAATTAGCTATTTAGTTATATTAAATTATTGTTGGGAAGTAAACATTATGAGGTATATTCATTGAAATTCATCGCAGAACATTTTTGACAACTCACCTCACAGAATTAGACTTTTTCACGATACTGCAGTTTCAAACTAAGTTTAGTTCATCCTCCGACTGATGAAATTCTTCGTCCGTCTGCTCTTCTATTGTCACCGTCTTCCGCGCTGCCATCTATGGTTGAATTTATGAACTTCAAAATCAAAATTTGTTCGTTAGGAATATAAATATAAACACAGATCAATGAATTTTTATATTCATAACGAACAAAATTTGATTATGAAGTTCATAAATTCAACCACAGATAGCAGCGCGGAAGATTGTACAATAGAAGAGCTGAAGGCCGAAGAATTTCATCAGTCGAAGTTATGGCTGAGGAAGAACTAGTCTTAATTAGAAACTGCAGTATCATGAAAAAAGATGAATTCTATGAGGTGAGTTATCAAAAATGTTCTCCGATGAATTTCAAAGCTATTTAGGCCTAGTTGTCCCGTTCCTGACCTTATATAAGAAAACCTATCTTGTAACCGGGAATCGAATCCAAGACCCTTGGAGTGTTTAATCGGACAAGTGTATCGTTACACGCAGAAGCGGAGAATTCTTAATAGGCCTTTAGCAAAATTAATTTAGAGAGTTCACGTTCGTAATCTTAACATTTTACTTTATTATAAGTAAGGAATTTATTTATATTTATTATTGTGAGCAAAGCTGTTGAGGCGGTAAAGAGTCTTACTGCGGCGTTTCTTGAACCGAGTTCGATCCCGGGAAAAAGAGAGCTGAAGATTTGTCTTAATATATTTGTGACCAGACTGGTTCTAGTTCCATTCAACACACAATAACGTTTGTACCGGGAATTCTCCTGCAGACAAAGTTGGACAGAGCATAGAGAGGGCTAAGCGCTCTACTTCTTCCCCGAAGTATTCATGGTCTGTTTACACACTATGATGAATAGGCATATAGGTGTTTTCGTTATAATAGTCAACACTGAAAACTTGTACAGAAGACTTCAGTTCAAAGTTTGTCGTCCCTGAAGACAGAGCTTGCATTCTGGATGCTTTACGTAGCAATAAGCTTTCGAATTGAACTATCACTATTTATCCATCTTTACCTCTTACTTACTATTGATGGTATAAAAATATTTTAATCCAACGTATAAAATATTTTTAAATTGCTTGAATTCTTTGGAAATTTGATTTACAAAGATCAAACCAAGAAGTTTAGACTAGGGTCAATAATGTTTTATTCAAATCAACAATATGTTAAGTTTGTTTGAAAATTGCCCTTAAGTTATATTAGGTATTTGACAAAATACACTTGATGGAATCCTCTATCGTGGGAATTCCATACATTCCCGATAGGAAAATATTTTTAACCATGTCATTTAACAGATGACATTCCTAGAGAGCAATGATTTTATTTGGCCAACTGTTTCCTAGTACTGGTCCAAATATGTTGTCTTTCTTGGTCCAAATAAGCGATAAATAGTTCTAATGGGTCGAAATGGAAATCGTCCGCAATATAATGCATTCCCTTACTATTATTAATTAAAGGAAATATTATATAGCAATAGCTCTAAAAATCATACAATTTGCATTTCAAGTTACTAAAAATAGACCTAATTTGGTTCTGAGAAAAAGAAAAAAAAGTTCGGCTATAAATATAATACGAATACTTCGACACAACTTCACTAAAATTGTTGTTAGTAACAGAGATAAAGCAAAGCTATGATGTGAAAAGCAATATAAATATGTTTACAACATACGTCACAATTGGGATTCCCTGAAGAAGGTTGAATTGAGAGATTCCAAGAAGCAAGAGCTGAATCCCATGGGATGAACACAAGCGCTTGACTGTATGGTGGGCGGACAGATAACATCTCACTTTCAACACCAGTAGCCTTCTTCAAGCCGCTATCAAAAAGAATTGAACTATTTAGTTCATGCAGGCGGACATGTTTGGCTTCTTTGCTTCGTAGTCATTAGGGCTCAAATTGTGAAGCACTTCTTTGTTACGCTTTCATAGATACGCCGTAACTGAACTCAACTCTTGGTATTTACTGTTTCTGTAGCCTAAGATAATTCGGAGCCACTCTTTTGGCTCATTTGAATAACAAAAATTAAAAAAATATGTTTGGAAAGTAGTTATGATGTGAAGCATTTAAAATTTGCAACCTAATTGGAGTTATCGTTAGGCAAAAACACGCTTGTGCAAATATTAAGCAGGCCGATGAATATCACTATTGAATTCTCATCAAATATTCAATGCACAAGATAACCCCTACGTATTTAAATTCACAGTTAAGTTTAATTCACTTAATTCTACATATTGTATACATAGACCACAAGTTACTGCTTTGAAATAAGAAAATGTGTAATATTTTAATAAAATGTAAACGTTAAAATAGACAATATTATAAAAATCAAGTATATGAGAAATCCGAATAGGTGGACTTTGCTAAAACTAGACCCATAAGAAGACTACGAAAAACAGAGAAACTCCTAAAGAACCTGAAAGTGGCATGGAAAAAGGTTAAGATGACCTTAAATAGAGTGAAATGAAAGGCTCTGTAAAACATCGGCACCTATTAAGGTAAAAGAGGGCTGGAGTAAGTAAAAAAAAACAAACAAACATCTTTCGTCTAATTAGCGACTACCAGAATTTAAAGTTTTAGTTAACCTTGGTAAACTGTTAAATATTTTCAAAGATATTTATTCCAAATTATTTGGAATGAATGAAATTACAATTTCTAATGAAATTGCAATTTCTAGTTTTGTAATTCTAAAATTAGCATTAACACTAAATTTGATATTTTATTTTACGTACAAGAGACATAACAATAGTTAATGAGAAGGTATGGTGATGATAATACAACATTTCTGGTAAAGGATTTACAATAAATTGTCCTTCCGTTTGACAGTAAAATTATCCTTTTTTTTTTCTTTTTCCTAAAGTTTAAAAAGTTATGAACATATTTGTCCACCGTAAAATACGGTATTTTAGCATGATACTGCATTGCATAAAAACACAGTAGACACACACACTAACACATTTCTATCGACACCTCTTGACAGAGATCGCAACATGAAAATGCCTCAAGATATTTTCTCAGAAATAATATTTCCATGTGCATTCCGACCAAGGCCAGATTCAACCAAAATACCAAAAATATAATATTTTTGCGGTCATCATTATATTTCCTGTCTAGACAAAATTTAAGTTTATTAATTTTTTTATTATTGATTTGGTGGATGGGAATTACAATGTATATAGAGAAAGATTTGCGTTTAGATCGGTACTTGCTCAGGTAGCTCAGTTGGTAGAGCACTTGGTCTAGAGAACCAAGGATCCCGGGTTCAAGTCCCGGTCTGAGCGTATAATTTTTCTCTTCAAATATGATTTATTAATTTTGTTTTTATTCACACATAGACCTAAATATATTGCAGAGTACCAGTATTTTATGGAATTATTCTTTTCAACAGACAAATTAAAATACTTCAAATGGCTTTCGGCAGAAGGAACTAAGTGAATTCCTCAGAAAATCGAATTTATGGTCTCAATTTGCTGATTTACGGAATATATTTATTTTAATAAAAATAAACTCAATTTTCCAAAGTATCGGACTGTAGTGGAAATAAACCATACATTATTGTGTAAGTTATTTCCTATTGTATAAAGGCCAATAAAACTAAATAGGCCTATATGGTTACACACAAAAATACATGAAAATGGACAGTTAATGAAAAATGCGTGAAATTTTAAAGAAGAGGGTGAATTCGAATACTTAGGAACAACAGTTACAAACAAGAATGGGATGCAGAAAGAAATTAAACAGAGGCTCAATTCTGAAAATGCATGCGTATTATGCATTACACAGGTTCATACGTCTCAACTTCTCTCAAACAATATTAAACTGAAAATATATAAAACTGTTATTGTCCCAGTTATAGTCTACTATATGGATGCGAAACATAGACTCTCACTTTAAGGGAGAAGAAAAAAAGTAAAGTAATTGAGAATAAAGTTGTTAGGATTTTTTTTGACCAAAGAGAGATGATGAACAGACGAGCGAATGGAGGAGACAGTGAGCTACATGATCTTTATGGGAAACCAGATGTAATAAGAAAAATTAAGTCTCGTAGCGCCATGGGCAGGTCATATGGCACGAATGAGAAATGAAAGAGCTGCATGGAAAATACATGTAGGGGAACCAGAGGGATTTGAGAGAGATGGATTGTACAGGGGACGATTGAAAAATATTGGCTCAGGATAGGGATATATGGAGTGCTTATATCAATATGGCCTTAAACCTACGGGAGCAATAATGCCGGTGAATTAGTTAGTCATTACCTATTGGTTATTGCATATTGCCTTATAATTTGACACAAATTTAAATAATGTCTGTTGATTAATTTTTCCACTATTGTATTAAAACTATTATCTAAATAAATTAAACCAATGTATCTTATAGAATATGTTGGCAATTTTGGTTTAATTAAATTGTATGGAATACACCGTGATGCAAATATTGCTGTTCCTAGAGTGATTTTTTTTATTTAATTAAACCTCCATTTCTAATGGTCGAATTTTGCTGATGTTCGGTGAATATCTTACTTATCTTATTAACAGACTAAGTTTTCGTTGCGAAACATCGAGAATTGCGACCTCTGGAGCGATTTATTTTTAATTTAGTTTCCGGTGAACTCCTACCCCTATTGGTCCTATTTTTGTTTGTTAAAGAATTCTAAATTACTTTTTTTTAATTGAGTTCTGTATTTCAAGTTTGGTTGTGATGAAACAAAAATCATGACCCCTAGAGTGTTAAAAGAAGAAGCACACATACATAGACCTATATACATAAGAGGTATATATATATATATATATATATATATATATATATATATATTTGGTCAGCGTCAACTAGATAGGATCGGTGAAGATGTGTAACTTTTTCAAAACTATTTTCATGAAAAACAACCTCAATTACTTCATTCTTTCAAAATTCGCTAAAATGACTATATCGTCAGCAAGGATATAAGATATTACACTGGTATTTTTGACAATAAATACTTCATTTAGATAATAGTAGAATAGGACCCTAAAAGAATCATTGTGCAACGCCATATGTTAGGCTACATGTTACAGGGATAAAATGTGATAGG
Organism: Diploptera punctata; assembly: GCA_030220185.1. Classification (NCBI taxonomy): domain Eukaryota; kingdom Metazoa; phylum Arthropoda; class Insecta; order Blattodea; family Blaberidae; genus Diploptera; species Diploptera punctata. The sequence goes on along the minus strand of JASPKZ010007294.1, from coordinate 542,328 downwards.
CCTGCTAACTGTTATTTGTCTCAAAAATAAGAACTGGTGAAGTCAACGCCCTCAAGATTAAATCAATATTGTATTAACTTTACAACAAAAATATGAGATATTATGCCGAAAGTACGATTCATATAATACAATTTACATTAAACAAGTTTATGTTTTTCAAGACTCATCAGACGTTCACTGGCAAGTGTTACAGTGGCATTACAAGAGATTAATAATCTCGTGTATATATTTTAAATTGTAGAAAAAATACAAAATACAATGTAACTTCAGGGTTATGACCTCTCACTCTTCTGCCAAACCCTTGCATCACTTGTCTTATCAAATGATACCAGACAGTGTTTACTATTTCTCCTACACGAACAGTAATGCATGAATGCAACAAGAATATGCTCCTTTGTTCAGTAATTGTAATCACAATATTTTAAAAGTGGTACAAAATTCTCAACAAAAAATATATCAACATTTACTAAATAGGAATTCTAACAAAAATAATGGATTATTACCAAATATTTAGATGAAGAGACATGCTTACCATGATAGTTTTAGTTTTCAAAATATTTAAATAGGCATGTTTGGGGGAGGGGGAGGAGCGGTTATGGCTGAGAGAGAATAGAATAACGAATCAAATTGATACCCACGAACGCAACTCTGAAGTTGCAGGAGTGCACTTCAAACAACCACTGTTACCTGATTGAACTACAATTTTTTTAGTTGAACAGGATGTTTAATTTTTAACTTAGACCCCTATTTTGAAAGGCATAGGCCTATCTTTCAGAATAACCAATAAAACAAATGTGATATTTACCTTTTTTGTGAAGATGGATGATTCCTTCGGATTAGTTCTAGATGATTATATGCCTAACTCCTTTAAAACCAAATGAGAAGAAACTGGACCAATGATTCGCCAACGTCAGAATTACCAAACAGAATTTTCTGAAAACACATAAGCAAAATATGTTAATTCTATAAATTCATTTAAGTATGATTACACCTACTTTAAATAGATCTAACATAAATGATAAAAATAGGCCTATGGTATTTCTGTAACATGAATGGTTTAAAGAGATTCTCTAGGTCCCTATCACCACTGTACAGGCTTACATGTACATCCCAAATCCTTCAAGAACAGCAGAAAAATTACTTTACTTTGATTAGTGTACGGGAAAATCATTATCGTTCTTAACCTTGGCGTCATTCATAAGCCGCATAATTAAAATATGATTATGGATTCTACGAACTTTCATTCGTTGGGAGTCATCATTCACTACAATATCTTCAAAATTAAATTAAGCTATAAAAATCTGATCTTTAATTAAATGTTTTTCGAAAAATTATTGCTTCTTTATATCGTTACGAAATAGCTTATCAACGTGTAAATAAATTAAACTGAAGAAATGTATCAGGTTTGACTAACAAACACACAGGCACATCGAAAACACAGGTTCATGGCCACGCGGACATAAGCTCTCCATGCATCCATATCCAGAGCTAATACTTTCCAATAAAATCAACTTTCCTGTAAAATCAACTTCCTTCAAATAATAATTTTATTTATTTAGCTATGTACAGATATTCGGTGTTTACACATCTCTATCCATTAACTCCATGTCCTCGAGTCCTCTTGCTCTCATTTCAGTTCGTATTTCTTTCATCCACGAATTTCCAGGTCTTTCTTTCTTTTTTCTTCCAGGTGGACACCATTCCTATGTTTTTTTTTCTGGGAAATCTTTCTTCTTACATTCGTCGTACATGCCAATACTTGCAGTATTTAATTACTTCAATCTTATATAATCTTCATTTCTTCTCGTATGACATAATAATAATAATAACAATAATAATAATAATAATAATTTCGCGGTGTAGCCGCGGGTGCCTGGGTGGTGAACTGTGGGACTAGTGTTGGTTCGAGATCCTATGAGGGAATAGGCCTACATGCTCTTATGGAATTTCGGTCAGTTTGGGACCAGTGCTCACCTAGCATCGAGACGAATTCGAGTAGAAGTAGCTACTCTAGGTCGATAAAAATCTATAACGGTTATAATGTTTTCTTCATGTAACTCGTATCAGTTATTGGCTGGATTATCGCCACCTCAGCTATTGAAATCTGTTGATGTGAGGTCAGCAGGTTGCTGATAGGCCAAAGGCTTCCTACCCTGTCGCGCCATAAAGTTAAAATTAAACATAAAAACGATGATAATAATAATAATAATAATAATAAATTTTATCTGATGAAGTATAAGTACGACAGAACGCACTATCGTGTACAAAATAAAAAAACTATCATTAACAAAACATTACTGTACATCTTATTTTAGATGAAGAAGAATATAATGCTTTCAGGAAAGGCAGATCATGCACAGATTAATATATTTACTGTAAAACAAAATAGGAAAAACGTCGTGAATTTAATAAAGAAACACATATACCTATGGCGTTTATTGATTTTGAAAAAAGCCTTCGAACGAGTAGGCAGAAATATATTATGGAAAATTATGAAAAAACGAGAATACCCAAAACAACTTATAAAAACTATACAATGTCTTTATCAGGAAATTAAACATAATTTTTAGATTGCAAAAAAAAAATTGCATCAACCAAGGTGTTAGACCAAGGTATAGTCTATCACCCCTTTAATATCCATGTTCATGATTTAATTCAAAAGTAGAAACAACAGATGAATCCTGGCTTTAAAATAAATTTAATGTAAACGGCGATGTTTGAAAACAAATGAGAAACGATAGGTACGCTTCATCTGCTTCTTTTGTTTATCACTGCAATCAGATCATACTATTTATTGCCAAAGGAACGCAATATTGTAAGAATGCTCTCTAGTGGAGAAAAATTAAACATATCAAACTGTATATTAATTCATTTCTGATGTCGTATGATGTAAATATGACAATTATATTTTTCTGGATTGTTACCTGGGAAAAAATACATTTAAGAAAGTGCAAACAGTGGTTTCTTTTTTTGGTGGTATAATCAATTGCTACAAATGTGTTTATATTAACTCCCGCATGCGGCATGTGTTTACATTCATGCACTAATATACATACAATCTGGTAGCCGTATTTCTCACAAGCTCTGTCACTGCAAAATAATGGTCAGACCTGTTCAGAATATTAAAAAGGAGGAGCTTTGTTTAATATAGTAATTATAACACTGATAAATATTTCGTGAAACACGACTCTGATTGGTTGTAAAACAGAAATCATTGAAACGTGATTGGTCATTGACTCCCATTTGAGGCACGAGTTAAATAGTCAATATAAATAATCTACTCTACAAATATCAATTATTAAATTTAATGCAACCTGTGAACAATGTAATATGAAAATTTCTGTTTTTAAAACAAAAGTAAACAATCAATTAGAACTAAAACAACAATTAAATATTGGAAGAAGTAATCAATTTTAATTATTTAGGATATGATAAAGAGTTTAATATAATATTAGCCAAATTTCAGAGAATCTGTGGAACATTTAATCGAACTTTTAAAAATAACATTCGAAGAGACACGAAATTAAATTTTTATAATTTTGTGGCTGTGCCCATCATATCCTATGGATGTGAAATGTGTGTGTGTGTGTGAGAGAGAGAGAGAGAGAGAGAGAGAGAGAGAGAGAGAGAGGGAGAGAGAGAGAGAGAGAGAGAGAGAGACAAAGTAAGATAAGGCTTTAGAAATAAAATTCTTGAGAGGAGTTAAAGGGTACCGGACCACATAAAAAATGAAGAAATTCTAGAGGAATTGGAAATTTGAATTTGAATGATGAATTAAAATATAAACTACAGTGGAAATAACATCTAGAAAGAACGATAGTTACAAGATTAACTAAACAAATATTGAATTAACAGATCAGTGAGTAGAACTAGAAGAAGATGGAACAGGCTATGTACTGTATCATGTTTTAAAAATACAATAAAGTATCCAACGTTAGCTTTAATTATACCCTTAGCAAAAATCTAATATCTACATCACAATGCGCCGATTTAAGGCTTTTCTTAAAACCTATTTAAGAAAGAAAATTCAATCGCCATGCGATTTCTTAATTATTAAAAAATGATATTTATTAAATGTTTAATGCTGTCGAAGTTTTATCATAAAACATAACAATATAGAAAATCTATAATTCATCCATGCAAGTAAGTATTTTAAACATAATGGTACCTTTCAACAACTCATGTCATTAACATATCAATTCAAATCTACACGTCAAATTTCCAGAACAATTTTGCTCAGAGGTATGTTATTTTTGGTTTGAGATTCTTTTACGTTCCGTAAATCTACGATTTCTGATCCGAAGGGAGCTAAGATCAGAATGTTCTTCTTACTTGGCCCTATAGCCCTATAAGGGCCTTCACTCCCTCAAATGGACACCTTTCAGATATTCCTATCCAATTCCATACTTTGCTTCTCATTGGATCCTGATGTACATAATCCCAGATCTATTTTTAGACTGATATCTAGGTCCTAATTATTTCTTGTCAATAAGTAGAAAATACGCTCTTAAAAGTCCATGGATTCCGGCTCAGTTTTAACCCGCGAACCTCAGATCCAGAAGTGGATCACTATTCCATCATCGATAAACATTAAATAACTTCCGGCATTTCTAAATCTCGACTTAAAGTTTCGTTAATATAACAATTACATATTTAAACAATTCAAATGTTCAGACATGTACCCCGAATGATAGACGGTAATTGAATAGGACTTGAATCGAAATATATAATTGTTTTTATCCTCTCTCTTTTTGTTAGAATAACAATCCAGGCTACTCCTCCTTGTAGGCAGGGATATCAAACTTGGATTAGTGATGGCATATCCCAGAACCACCTCCGAAGACATAACAAAACAAGTGTCATTCGCCTAGAATCAAAATGGCAATTAAAAGAAAACTCTACAACACCGAGAATAGATCCCGGACCATATTTTTTTGTGGAAAATACTGACATTTCATGGCTGGGAGGCAGAAAATACATTTCACAAACTAAAACATAAGTTATATTATACATACTTAGACATGTGTAATTAACTATGTACGAAGAAACATGGTGATCAGTGCAGAAAGTGAAAATCAGGTAGGCTTATCGACTGGTTTCAATAAGAGCACGTATTTGTGAATAGCGAAGATTTTCCTTGTTTTCAGGGTCTGACCTGTTATGGCCTTGACCTAACCGTGGTTGCCTAGGTCACCTGTCCGTCATCATTCACCTTGTTCACAATGAGCATGCGTCAACATTCCGTTTATTCAGCATTGTACTGTGATATTTATTCCAGAAAACATTTACTTACTGTTACAAAAAATACAAGAATAAAGTAACGATTTGCTCACTAGTTTTAAATATACGACTGAATATACAGAGACGCTAACATTTATTGGATCACTGTAGACTTACAAAACACGGTGAAAAGGAGAGTAAATTTAGCCTATATCGGTTGTTTTTGCCAAAATGTAAACCAAAAAAGTATGTAGTTCTATATTAAACAATACGCCTAAATAGTTTGTGTGCTCCATTCCCTATAGGTAAATCCGCCCAAACATACATTTTTTTTTTTTCAACTGAAGCACTGACCCTGTCCTACTTATCTAGTCCACGTTATTTAGTTATGATTGAAACAAAAAGACATAGGTCATATATGCCTTTGTCATGCAGCGAATAGCCATTATCAGGTCTCGGATTCTTATGACCTATAGCCATAAAACTTGGTTGGATGAAGATTATTATTATTTTAATTTTAATTTACTCTATAATGTCCCTTGTTGCACAGGTGTAACATGAGGAATTTATCACATTATTTCCACAATAAATTAACATTTACCGCGAATGCCTGATTTTACAGTTATAGGACTATAACAACGTTTGATTTCGCAACAACTATACCTACATATTGTGTAACTTTAATTTTTAAGCCGTAACTAGAGTAACTTCAAGTTTTAACCGTTTAGGGTTAAGTTAATTTAAGCTTATTAAACCTTTTATTTTGAATTAAATGTTATGTATGTCAATACTGTATGTAGACCTATATTTAAAAGTCAGTGGTTCGCCCGTCTCAGATCGTTATGGAAGGGGTTTGCAAGTCGAAAAAAAAAAGTTGGGAACCGCCGATCTATTGGAAGGAACGAGCAGAAAAATACTGTATAAGGAATTTTTTTCTTGCGACAGACATTGCAACAATGACATTCGTAATTTTATTTTATAATTCAGGTACAATAATGAAAGTGTTTCGTTGTTATTCGAACACGTTTATAAAACCGTCAGTTGCAATAAAGTTCACCATGAAGAGAGTTACTGGCACTGTAAAATAGAAAGTATTTTTAAACTCATTTGTCACATTATTAAGGTAGGAACGATGGTTACATTTATTATTGTGACAATTTTGAAATTATTAAAAGAGTTGTCTATCCTTTAAAATCGGACGACGCAAAGTCTAATGATTGTTATCAAAATCCCCAATGATTGTTATTCGGACAATGAACTGAACATCAAGTCACATACCAGCAGTTACAGCGCAATTGAGAAAAAAAAATTGCTCCAGTACTGCTCGGGACCCAGCTCCGTGTGTCTGAAAGGAATTTGCTGACTCAGCTGTTAGTATTTGAGAAGCATAGAAGTGTACCTCCTCCCATTCCCCACACTTCTCCCCGCAAACACACAGAGCTTGGTCTCGAGCTGTACATCGTTTCCCAACCCCCAGGGGGTTCGCAAAATATTTCAAAACTTTTCTGTAATGGCGGGTTTCAAGGTTAGGCCTATTATTGTTTCCTTCATTTCTGCGACATTGTAATAATAATAATAATAATAATAATAATAATAATAATAATACTGTATTTATATAGGGCCTACAGATTTTTAATGTTTACACATCTTTCTGTGCCCAGAGATTTGTTTTCTTTCTCCACTCGTCTATATTCATCCAATCCATGTACTCCAGTTCTCTTGTTCTCATTCTAGTTCTTATTTCTTGCATCCACGAGTTTCGAGGTCTTCCTTTCCTTATTCTTCCATATGAACACTATTCCAATGTTTTTCTGGGTAACCTTTCTTCTTGCATTCGCCGTACATGCCGATACCAATTTAACTGTATATGATATAATCTACTGTTGAATATCTAATATTCATTTTTTCTCGTGTGACAGTATTTCTTATTTTTTATCATTTTTAACATCTTGCTGCTCTCCCCAGGAAATCCATTTCCATCGAAATAAGTTTTTGTTCTAAGGTTTTATTGAATTTCCAAACGTCAGCTCTATATGTGACAGTACTCCTCACTATTGAATTATATATTTATAACTTATTTTTTCTGGTTATATGTCTGTTCCATAAGACTCCATTCATCATTGCTCTTATTGCTCTATTTTTATTTATTCTGTTTTAATATCACTTTCTTGTTTATCCTCTTTATCTACTTTTACTTCCAGATACTCAAAATTCATCATATAATAATCATAGTAATAATAATAATAATAATAATAATAATAATAATAATAATTATTATTATTATTATTATTATTGGAAAACTGGACTTAAACTAGCGTGAAATATTTTCGAAGTCCTATAGAACAACAATATGCATGCGCCAGAGTTTAGAGAGCCAGTGATAACCCACAATCGAACCACATATCGATTATCATCCTCGATTACTATCGGTCGCAATGAAATTTAAATGACCAATATTTGCAATAAATCCCCAAATCGATGTTAAAAAAATATATCAATAATATTAAAATTACTAAACGTTTATTAAAAATGGGTGTACACTTACTCATCACTCACTAACGCTGATCCAACCAGCAATAGAAAAACCATAGACTAAGTAACATACTCTGTGGAGAAAATAATATTGTGATTTGCATATTTAAATAAATACTTCAAAATTGTCTAATAGTGTTATAAAAATTGTTTGAAAAAGTTTCAAATATTAAATAATGTTAGTAAATACAGAAGAGCTATAGTTTAAAACTAACTGAAAAATCAAGCGCTAGTAGAAGTGCAGTTGAACCTTATTATTATTATTATTATTATTATTATTAGTAGTAGTAGTAGTAGTAGTAGTAGTAGTAGTATTTATTTATTTATATACAGAATTTTAATGTTTACACATATTTCTGTGCCTAAAGTTTTATTTTTCTTATCCACTCGTTGCTCTCCATCCAATACATGTCCTCCAGTCATCTTGCTCTCATTCCAGTTCTTATTTCCTGCATCCACGAGCCTTTCGAGGTCTTCCTCTCCTCCTTCTTCCAGGTGGACACCATTCCAATATTTTCCTGGGTAATCTTTCTTCTTGCATTCGTCGTACGTGCCCATACCAATTTAATTGCTTATACCGTATATAATCTACTATTGAATAACCAATATTAATTTTTTCTCTTATGACAGCATTTCTTATTTTGTCTAATTTTGAACATCTTGCTGCTCTCCTGAAGAAATCCATTTCCATCGACATAAGTTTTTGTTCTAAATTATTATTATTATTATTATTATTATTATTATTGACTAGGAATTAAATTTTATCTATGTCTAATGTACATGTATATTTAGAAGTCAGTGGTTCACCCAATTAAAATCGTTATGGAAGGGGTTCACGATTCGAAAAAGTTGGGAACCGCTGGCACTTGTAAAGAAAATTTAACTAGATATGGGCAATGCATTAGGTGAAATCGGAAAAATGGTTAGCTGAAGTATGTCTTTGAGAAAAATGATTCCAATACATTATGCAAAATTTTGAAGGTGTTATCGGGAGATGTTTGTCTAATCAGATATCAAATAACACCCAAAGTGACCTAGCATAAGCCTACTGCAAGTAGGCCTAGCACCCATCCACACATGTGGATGTGGAGAGGACATTCTCTATGTAGGCCTACAGAAGTATCCTGACAAACAATCGGCGGTCCTTTTAGACAATAGGCTGTATGATCCATATGCTTATATTTTTTCATAAAAAATCTTGTATAAAACTACTAGGCAACTATAATCCAACATTTGAAGTGCTAAAATTATGTTTCTTCTTTATAGAGAGAAAAATGATACTATTATACTGTAATTGTTTAATTATTTACTGAAGTGACGAATTAATTCATTACCTACTCTTCTAAGTGTTACAAATTAAGTGTGTACGCCTACTGTTTCAATATTCTTTCATTTATGACTTTTGTACAGTAATTTAATAAATCATTTTAGATAAATTTTTATAATTGAGGAGTTGAATGGAATATGGGCACAATTAAAAAAATATACGATTAAAGTATAAGTAAATGCATAACATTGTTGTTTATTTTTATTGATACAATCAGCTGCTGAACCTGCTGTAATCGAGATATCGAAAGGAAACTTTCCAGACTGACCAACTAAAAAATGGCGAGTCTAAAAAAATGCATTGAATGGAAAAAGGGCAAAACATGAGTTATGGCCATATTCCATTCAACTCCTCAATTATTAGCTGATTTTATTTGTTTATTAGTAATTTATAGATTTTTTCTAGAATTTTAGGTCATGATATAGGCCTGTTTTCTTCGTTAACAATTTTTCCTATTTTACACTAAATGTTAAACAGACCAGCTTCGGAAAGTAGTTAATTCAGAGTTACCAAAAGCATAAATGTAAACAGAAATGTAGTAGAATAAATAAGCAGTTTGTTTCTATTGTCAACAAGATTTAATATTTCTACGTTATATTGATATTTTAAAATTGTTATGGAATGGATCCCAATGGAAAGGAGGAAGAGAGGAAGACTGAAGAAAACTTGGATAGAAGGGGTACAAGCAGCTATGAATATCAGAGGAATGGAGGAAGATCAATGGATGGATAGAGAGGAACGGCGTTTGGTTTCCGGAAGACGGCGGCAGCTGCCATGATACCGGATGATGATGATGATATTGATATTTTACTTACCTAAGTTTTACACTTTATGCAAGAATTCATGGACTTACAGTAGAATGGTTATTTTATAAATGTAGTTGATTCTTCATTTATTCCCTATTTCAAAACTTCTGTGTGTTTTTTTCTGGCGATTTTTCCAGTTTCTGTTATCTTATTTAGCCATAGACAAATATAACCTAACAGCAAATATTCCACTTAATGTCTCGTCATGGCAAATATAGTCCACAGACGAAGAGAATGAAAGCACCGATCTAAGGAGGACACGGGGAATGCAAACGATACAATGGCATTCTACCTGAGAATGAAGAAACACCCATGACGTATGAAATACCTACTGCTTTCGTTTATTTCTTCTGTGAACGTATGCGCAATACATTAAGCATAGACTACGGAGTAATCTAGCAGAGATATTTAGAAACACGTGATCAGCAAAGATTCTATAATTAATTTATCCTTAGTTATAAACTTATTTTTGTTCTGTTCTTGTTCCTATGTTGTTATATAAAAGTAACTTGAATACTGAGGCTATTATATGTTTCCTCTTCCCCTTAAGATAAACATTACACAATATTAATACAAACAGTTGTCATGATGCTCCAATAAATAAATCATTTTAAGCTATTTAACTTAGCTTATATTAAGTCATGCTCTTAAAGCATTATGAGAATTCTAAGAAACCATCTTTATTCTAAGAATTAATACTATAAAGTACATTAATATTCTAATTAATACTATAAATAACATTGCCATTCTCTCAGTTTTAGATATTTAGATATTATAAAAACATGATTTATTCTTATCTTTTATTGTTTCGTATCTTATTCGTTTTACAAAATTAAAATTGTATAGGGTATATGTTCACTGTGTAGAAATGCAAACTCCAATTGGAGTCAGATTTGGATTGTCTCCTATAAGGTTCTAATAACGTATTCTATGCCAGCCTACAAAACTCGAATAAAAACACAGAAATTACGTAATAGGAAGGTAAATAATATTCTCAACAATGTGATATATGGATTTTTTAATCCAGAAAATTGCTGAAAATTGAATGAGAAGTTGATGCAAAACTAACCAAAAATCGTTTGGTAGGCAAAGGTACTGAAGTTTTTTTTTATTTCGTGTAAGACATTTAATTAAAATAAGGTGCGCAAAATTTTACATTCTCTTGTATTTTATTTATATTTCGTTTATACCTAATTAAAATTATTATTATAACTTTAAAGAAAATATTTTCTGTTAATTTGTTAATGAGTAGTTACTATGAACATGTGAACTCGATTTTAGAAATGATAGTGTCGGTTCCAAGATTTATATCTCAGTCACGTCGCGTCTTCAATCTTTCAACTTGTCCCCACTAGAAATACCAAATATTTTACACGATGCACTTAAGAATAACAGAACATTATTTTGACAGTTTTGTATTCTATTCCAGAACAGACTTTTCCAGAATAAATGCTACATTTCAGTCAGAATGCTTTCAGAATTCTCCATCGCAATTAAGTATAAACGAAACCTAGCACAAAGCTTCACAGAGATTGAAGGAAATTGGCTGAATTTTTTATACAATGTTTCAATAATAGGCTATCTGATAACTAATTGGACTGTGTTATACATCAACAGCTAAGCGCCATTAAAAATTGAGATATTGATGTCATCTGTTGCACTGGCTCATGAAATAAGTATACACGCACTTTTAGCGCCATATCTTTAAATATAACCTTATTATCATCATCATCCGGTATCATGGCTGCTGCCGCCGTCTTCCGGAAACCAAACGCCATTCCTCTCTATCCATCCATTGATCTTCCTCCATTCCTCTGATATTCATAGCTGCTTGTACCCCTTCTATCCAAGTTTTCTTCGGTCTTCCTCCCTTCCTCATTTCCATTGGGATCCATTCCATAACAATTTTTGGCAATCTTTGCTTTGGCATTCGTTTGACATGACAATACCACTGCAATCTTTTCTTTTCTATGATATCTATGATGTCCGGCTCCTCTTGTATAGCCTTATTATTAAAGAAAAATATAAATGCGATCAGTCCTATCAGAGATTCTATGTTTTGCAACAAACGGCTATGAAACCAGATCTTTATAAATTCTAATCTAAATTTTGAATCATGTAGCTAAGCGCCAAATGTTCCCGCTCTTAGATTGTTGATACATAACTGTCAAACAAAAAAATAAATTATTCTTAATTTGGGCTAGAATAAATAGTGAAGATTGATTTAGACGTTAAACGTATTTTTCTCGATAACGGAGCATAACCGGTTCATGCATAACGTCCAAATAAGAATTATGTTTTGTTGATGTGTCATGTATACCCGAGATGCTCGCTGTTAAATGTATTTTCCCTTTTCACATTAATCCCTATATAGACCTACTGCAATTTGTTAGTCACAAATAAAAATCAAGAATGCAAAAGTATCGATTCTGAAATACTTCAGCAATTAATATCCTGGAAATATTTAAGAATATGATTTGTCTGTCAAGAAATTAAAATATGTTAGAATAAATAACAGTTTAAAAAAACTAAAACAACACGCTATATTAGAAAACCGAACTAAAAAATGAAAAATAATTTTAATTCTCAACACGCTTGTGATAAAAAAAAATCATCTCCAACACATATAGAATAAAACTAGAGTTATCAACAAAAAGAAAATAATTTTACCATGAAAAGCGTGGGGTGCTTTTTATGATTTTTACATTTTCTTCTTAGAGACTTTACTTTTACCAATATCTGTTGATTATCAAATATATTAATTGATATAGAGCACCACACGCTTTTGATGGTAAAATTATTTTCGTTTTGTTGATAACTCTAGTTTTATTCTATATGTATTGGAGATGATTTTTTTTGTTGACCACTTTAATTTTATCCCAAGCATGTTGTAAATTAAAATTATTTTTCATTTTTTAGTTCGGTTTTCTAATAAAGCGTGTTGTTTTAGTTTTTAAAACTATTATTTATTTTTTATTTTTTAGTTTCAATATTTTACAGAATATGATAAAAATGTAAATATCTTTAAATTCGATACTAATGTAATATGAGCTAAAAGTAATGCTCTTCTATAAAAAAAAAACCCTCCCAGCCGGATTTGAACCAGCGACTGACGGATTACTGAAATTATATACCACTACAGTTCACCGCTCTACCAACTGAGCTCCTACAACGATTGACTAAAAAGTCGACAAGTCCGCAACCTATTATACCAGTTTTCATTTTTTTTATTTTCTGATGATTCTGGCCAGGATTTTAGAAACAAAATATAAAATTGTTATATAGTCACGGGTCCTTTTCAACTATACAAAGTTTCAAGTCGATCCAATGTTTCTAAGTGGGTGAAAATCGTGTTCAAAGATTCCGTTACATAGATACAAAGACACTTTTCTTTCTGATGATTTTGGCCAGGATTTTAGAAAAAATATATGAAATTATTGTATTGTCATGAGTCCTTTACAAGTAGGCTATACAAAGTTTCAAGTCGATCCAATGATTTTAAATGGGTGAAAATCGCGTTGAAAGATTCCGTTACATAGATAGATAGATAGATAGATAGATACAGGTCAAGCTCAATTAAAGCGTGTAAAATAAGAGTGCCATTCCATTTCATCGTTACATTTCATAATATATTGCTAACAAATAATGTATTTAGAGTCTGACATAGAATTACTATCATTATTTGCTAGAAACCTTAAGTTCCTTAACAGACACTAATATCAATCTCTGAACGGAACATTTGTCCATGGAGTTCATCTATCATGTTTATTTTGGCACTATAATATTATAATGATATTGTGGAAAGAAAAATTAATAAAAAAAACAATTGTATGTAGTCTAATATATTTTCTGTTTCTTCCATAGAAGTGCTTAGAGACCAAATTAACATTTTTTTTTAATTTTTGCTTTTGTTATTATATTAATGCTTTTCTCCCATATTTAGCATAATGGGGTCCACCGCTGTGCTCTAGAGGTAATGTAATTGCTTCGAACACGGCGAGCCCGGTCTCAATGCCCGATCCGGACAAATTATCTGGTGTGGTTTATTTCGGGGTTTTCTCGCCCGTGAGACAAATGTCAAAAACATTGTAAGATCCAAATAGTCCCCGAACACTACCTGGCCACCATAATTATTATTAAGTTACAATATTCTACTTGTTTAGTTTAAAAGTTTGAGTGAACGATGTGTCTTCTCTCCGAGGTGGCCCTGGAATTGAACTGATCAATCTTCCGAGGAGGCCCTACCATGTCATATTGTGATAAAACATGTATGTGAACTAGAGCTTAAAATATCCTCTCCTGACATTTCGTGTCCCTATAAGCCTTGGTTATGTGTGTAACGTAAAGATGCAAAATGAGAGATTAAGCTAAGGAGAAAAAAGAAATGAAGCAAGTGTGTTTATAACGTTCATTAAACAAATTATGGATCTTCTTGGTGATAGACATTATTAAGTTTAAGTAAATAATAGTTTTAAAAAACTAAAAGAACACGCTTTATTAGAAAACTAAAAAAATGAAAAATAATTTCAATTTCCAATACGCTTGGGATAAAATAAAGTGGTCAACAAAAAAATCATCTCCAACACATATAGAATAAAATTAGAGTTATCAACAAAAAGAAAATAATTTTACCATCAAAAGCGTGGGGTGCTCTATATCAATTAATATGTTTGATAATAAACAGATATTGGTAAAAGTAAGCTCTCTAAGAAGAAAATGTAAAAATCATAAAAAGCACCCCACGCTTTTCATGGTAAAATTATTTTCTTTTTGTTGATAACTCTAATTTTATTCTATATGTGTTGAACATGATTTTTTTGTTGACCACTTTATTTTATCCCAAGCGTATTAGAAATTAAAATTATTTTTCATTTTTTAGTTTTCTAATAAAGCGTGTTCTTTTAGTTTTTTAAAACTATTATTTATTTTTTATTTTTTAGTTTTAATGTTTTACAGAATAAGATAAAAATGTAAATATCTTTAAATGCGATACTATTGTAGTATGAGCTAAAAGTAACACTCTTCTATAAAAGAAAAACCCCTACCAGCCGGATTTGAACCAGAGATGTATGGATTGCTGAAATTATATACCACTGAGAGTTCACTGCTCTACCAACTGAGCTCTTACAACGATCGACTAAACGCTCGACAAGTCCGCAACCTATTATACCAGTTTTCATATTTTTGATTTTCGGATGATTCTAGCCAGGATTTTAGAAACACAATATGAAATTATTGTATTGTCTCGGGTCCTCTACACGTATGCAAAGTATCAAGTCGATCCAATGTTTCTAAGTGGGTGAAAATCGCGTTGAAAGATTCCTTTACATTGATACAAAAACACTTTTTTTATTTTCTGATGATTATGGCCAAGATTTTAGAAAATAAATATGAAATTATTGTATTGTCACGGGTCCTCTACGCGTATACAAAGTTCCAAGTCGATCCAATGATTATAAGTGGGTGAAAATCGCGTTGAAAGATTCCTTTACATAGATAGATAGATACAGGTCAAGCTAATATAAAGCGTGTAATTATTTTTCATTTTTGAGTTCGGTTTTCTAATAAAGCGTGCTGTTTTAGTTTTTTAAAACTATTATTTATTTTTTTATTTTTTAGTTTTAATATTTTACAGAATAAGATATGAATGTAAATATCTTTAAATTCCATACTATTGTAGTATGAGCTAAAATTATTACTCTTCTAAAAAAAAATCCTCCGCAGCCGGATTCGAACCAGCGACCTACGGAATACTGAAATTATATACCACTAAGTTCACCGCTCTACCAACTGAGCTCTGACAACGATTCGCTGAAGAGTCGACAAGTCCGTAACCTATTATACCAGTTTTAATGTTTTTGATTTTCTGATGATTCTGGCCAGGAATTTAGGAATAAAATATGAAATTATTGTAGTGTCACGGGTCCTTTACAAGTATACAAAGTTGCAAGTCGATCCAATGCTTCTAAGTGGGTGAAAATCGTGTTCAAAGATTCCGTTACATAAATACAAAAACACTTTTTTTTTATTTTATGATGATTCTGGCCAGGATTTTAGAAAATAAATATGAAATTATTATATTGACACGGGATCTTTACAAGTATACAAAGTTTCAAGTCGGTCCAATGTCTCTAAGTGGGTGAAAATCGTGTTCAAAAATTCCGTTACATAAATACAAAAACACTTTGTTTTATTTTTTGATGATTCTGTCCAGGATTTTAGAAAATAAATATGAAATTATTGTATTGTCACGGGTCCTTTACAAGTATACAAAGTTTCAAGTCTATCCTATGTTTCTAAGTGGGTGAAAATCGTGTTAAAAAATTCCGTTAGATAAATACAAAGACACTTTTTTTGATTTTCTGATGATTTTGGCCAGGATTTTAGAAAATAAATAAGAAATTATTGTATTGTCACGGGTCCTTTACAAGTATACAAAATTTCAAGTCGATCCAATTATTTTAAGTGGGTGAAAAACGCGATGAAAGATTCAGTTACATAGATAGATAGATACAGGTCAAGCTAATATAAAGCGTGTAAAAACACTGCATTCGCCAAAGCAGTTAAAAACAACAATTCGGCGCGTTTCGGCTACTATGTAGCCATTATCAAGACACAGCCCAATGGAAGACTTCCAAGAATGTATCAAACAGTGTGCTGTTTATGTAGAGTCTAGGAATATTATCTTCAAGGATCCCAGTTCAGAAGTTAGACTACTTTCCCCTTCCACTTACCTCTGAATATAGATAATATACGGCGAGTTTCACTCGGCTTGCTGCTGATAGCGGGAAAAATTAATTCAAACTAGCCCTACCCATACAGTATCCATGCTAGTGGCCGCAAGTCGCGTGAACATCATTCTATTTTTATTCGCACACAGACCAATAAGACTAAAAAAGTATTTATTAATAACGGCGAAAACGAAATGTAATGTGTGTGTATGTGTGTATTGTCCAAACAGAGTATATTAAATCTCTATAGACTACTAATACAATTTATGATACAATTCCGTTAATGTATTAGCTATAATATATAATTATAAAACTAGTACCTGTAAGGGTACTACTTGGTTAATGAAGTGTTTTAAAACTTGTTGTAGGCCTTCCGGAATCCGATTCCATCAGGAGCAGGAACGTCTACAACAAGTTTTAAAAAAATAATCAGGTAGAGGATGGCGGCAATATTTATAATATTACTTATAAAAATGAAGTCTGATAAATTATATTAGACTACTCTATTAGATATAAACTATCAAAATAATATAATATATAATATATATAATATAATATAATATAATATAATATAATATAATATAATATAATATAATATAATATAATATAATCTAATATAATATTAATATAATATAATATAATATAATATAATATAATATAATATAATATAAAATCTTAATAAATATTTACACTTTCTGAAGAACTAGTGAAATTCTGACACTATGCATATTATAATGATATTGTGAAAAGAAAAATTAATGTCTGAACCAGGAATCCAACCGTCGACCTCTCATATTTCGTTCGAGCGTGCAAGACCACGCTCTCGTACGGAATACGAGAGGTCCACTCTTCCTGTTTGTAATGAGAAATATCTCCGCAAATTAACTTCTTTGACAAGGATATCGATTCAACAATGTACGATCGATATGGTACAGCAAAAAATACCAGAACAAAACAACTTCAAAAATTACCAGAAAAAAGAAAGGTTAGTTCTGTTGTTAAGAGTTATTTCTCATGCAATCATCTGTTATTAATTTTTCCCAAGCCCAAAGAGATGTAACAGTAAAGGTATGCTATTTATGACTAATTTTGCAGCCGGCTTAGAAATCGCCCGGAAGTAAGATCGGAATACATAACCCCACATTTGGTAAATATTAATCATTATAATTATTTTTAGGTCCTGATGTTGTTTTATCCGCTAAATAGTCACTCCAAATCCAACGCGAGGTTGAGTTTTTCATTAGATAAAATCATTCGCTACTTTGTCGCTCGTGATTTTTTCAGAAAAACACAACCTGTTGCTAGATTACCCCTCCATGGTATCTTTACCTTGTCGTGGTGGAGTGGCTTGTGTGCTTAAATGATCCTGAGAGCTATGCCGGCGGTAGCATTGCTGCCGATAGGGTTACCCATGCCGGACTGGTCGAAGGTGATAAGCCAGACGAAAAAAATTCCTTGGGCGAAAGAGTAACGATCTTTCACCGTAAAAATACAACCATCAAGAAATGCGGACATGGGTTCATCTGGGGTAAAATTTTCCAGAGGTCAAATAGTCCCCCATTCGGTTCTCCGGGTGGGGACTACTTCAGGGAACCCATGCCAAAGGCTCAAACATAGGGACATGTTCCTAGGAACATGGAATGTTAGGACTTTATACCAAGAATGAGGTGGGAGAACAACATTAACTATGATTTGAGGGAAGTAGATTATACAGGGAATGATTGGAAAGCATTGGCTGAGGATAGGGATGTATGGAGAGCTTATGTCCGCGCGGCCATGAACCTACGGGTTCGATAGTGCCAGTGAGTAAGTAAGTAAGTTGCTAGATTAGGTTGATAATCATATTTACGTTGCGAGAAAACAAATATGGCGGCCGCTAGAATGATTTTTAAATGTCGGCATTCTGTTAAATCTCCACTCTTAATCGCTACAGTCATTTTTAAGTATTTTCTTCAAGTGAACCACTACTATCAATGGTCCGATTTTGCTGGTTAACGAACTGGAACTTACTTTAGATTGCAACATTTTTTAGTTCCGAAAAAAAGGAAAAATTTCGGTGCGCTAAAGCATTAACATATTATCATTATCATTTTAGGTGCCTACAAGTAGGATGGATGAAGATTTCTAAAAATGTTTTCTTTTTTAATCTTTTCACGAGAACAATCTCAATAGCTTCATTTGTTTGGAATTTGCTAAAATGATAACGTTATATCATCAGTGGGAAGCTATGATACTACATCTTACATGCCCGTGGAGTTTGAATATTATTGTGAATTCATTGATAATCCACGGGGCGTGCAAGAGTAAATATTAATAGCGAAAAGTCCATAATATAAAGAGTCGAAGTTATATACCAAAGCCTCAGTCAAAATGCGTACAAATGATACAAAACCTATGTTACTTCTGGAAGAGATAATATGTCTGCGTAACAATTATTTTTTTATTCCTGTTTACATTTACATTCAATCCTTTGAGTGAGCAGAAATGGACCTGATTCAGGTTTCCAGGTTTGGCTAACTTTATACTAACTTCATAATCTAGGCTCAGAAACCTAATTTTGCAGTCTAGATTGAGACAGATCCATTCGGCTACAACAGTCTTCCAATCTTTTCCCCGCCATTTATTACTACCCATATCAAACAAGCATCTATGAGAAACAACGAACAGGAAATTGGAAAAGAGATCAAATAAAAAAAAATGGAAATGATTTGTATACGTGGAGAGGAGAAAAGATGGAAAGATAGCTAAATGGACTTTTTATTGGATTCCCAATAATCAATCAGAAGAATTGGTAGACCAAGAATCACGCGGTAGAGGTCGATATTTATTCAGAAATGGAACAGAAGAGATGAAAGGAAATCATGTATATGGCGAAAACAGAAATCGTTAGTAAGCATGTTTATTAAGGGCATGTGCTTCCCCGAATAGTGAGAGGATAGCACTGTCACTGCTACTACTACTGTTCTTCTAATCACCATTCTTTTTCTCTTCCCATCACATTTCTTTCATTTGGTGTTTCCATATTATGTACACAAGATGATCTCTTACTTAGAAAAGATAAATAGGCCTATTTGAGAATAAAATGCTTAGAACAAATTTTAAACCGAAATGAGACGAACAGACAGGCTAATGGAGAAAACTAGATAACAGTGATCTTTGTAGAAAACCTAATGTAATAAGAAGAGTTTAGTCTCGTAGACTACGATGGGCAGGACATGTATCAGGAATGAGATCTAAAAAGAGGCAAGGATACTTCTTGTAGGAAAGCCAGAGGGAAAACAGACTGTGGGCAGGCCAAGAATGAGCTAGGAGAATGATATTAACCATGCTTTGAGGGAGATTAATTATAAGATATATTAAATGTTTGGAAAATATAAGTACAGAATAGAGATGTATGGACAGCATATGTCCGCGGGGCCATGAACCTCAGTGGTTGATAGCGTCAATGAGTTAGATGTAGGCCTTTATAGATTATTGTGTTAAAATTAAATGTCGTTTGTGTGTGTACAGGCCTATATATTTAATTTCGTATTTATAGTATGAATGGGATACTCTGTAGAACTGATAAAATGACGAAGGATTTAAATTGATGGAACGCTATTGAAATGCGACGACATTCTTCCAACTGATGGCACACAACTTCACTTAAATTGCAACTGGAAGGATTAGATTATTATCGCAAATATTTACGGGGAAGGCTTGCTGGTGAAGCAATACATTTGGCACAGAAATTGCATTGATTAAAAAAAATAGTACTAAAGGAGCATAAGAAAACAGAACACTGAACTTGCATCTCTTGAATTCAGACAGCATTTTTCGTATATTGTTAATTCTTTCCATTGGTTGGTGGGGAATTTTATTCTCCTCGAAGCATGCCATTGGATATCTTAGTGCATGCTATCAAATCATCCTAAGATCCAGATTCCGAAATGAATGGTGGTGCCCGGCTAATTAAAAGTACCAGCATGCATCAGCTACCTGTGTGTAGGTTTTTTAGTGGTCACTTGCTAGCATTCCACTCACCTCGATGTATGGCGCGGCGGCAAAGAGCTTTCTCGAGTCTTGTGGACCTCGAGGCCAACTCCGACATTCCTCCCTCTACTTCGACCTCTCCCACATATGAAGCTCGTGCATTCAATAACAAAAATGCAGATGTTCTGAAGAAAGTTTTAAATTAAAAAAAAAAGAAGATGCTCACTTTTAAACTGCGATTTTAAAAACAATTACCATACGAACATGTGACGCCCTAACCAAAAGATATCAAAATACTTTTCATCTCAATTAAATTAGCTTTATTTTACATCATTAAATCTAAATTGGTTAAAAAATCCTAAAAATATTGTTATAATGTTAAATCGTTCACAAATGAAGTGGTTCTGCATAGGCCTAATATTTGCATGATTTAACTGTCTATTTCTGATTATGATGCAGAAGGATCGGCTTCTATGCTAGGATGGCTTGGTCATTTATAACAATTTCTAAAATATGGATGAAAGCAAAATTGAGTACATCTACCTTAAATTGTCAATTTTAATTAGGCTATTGTAATAATTGTCGGCCAAGGTTGGTTCTCGTCCGGTAGGTCGCGGATTCAAATCCGGCCGGGGACGATGGATTTTTATCATAGAAAATCAAAGGGACAAGTCCTCCAGGAATGACTTTAAGTGGTGTAACCCGAGTCGAAAGATGTTGAGGCTCGTAAAAGAACCTCAAGCCTGAATAAAATAGCCTCTAATAAAAATTTAACCGATCTTGCTCCATCCACATAATACCTTAGTTTGCTACTAGATGTCTCCTGGAGGCGATTCACTCCCGGACACTATAGGGAAATAAACGTAACTAAATTAGTCTGGTTATGGAACTTTCCATTAAGCGAGGATTCGTGTCCCGACTGGACGAAAAGGGATTAATCACCAGTGTAATAATTAGAAATAGAGTGTGACTACATGAAGCATGTAATGGAACATGCTGCATATAATAACAATATTAAACTTTTACGCATACATATTCAGGTCTTATAAGAAAAAAGAAAGGGTAATGGCTCTTAGCCGAGTGCGGGTTGTTCATAAGGACACTCCTTTCTTAGAGTTTTACCCAAATGCACGGAGAGACGGAGGTGCAAGGTCCATCAACTTTATTGTATGGAAATTTACCTGCACTCATTTCATATGGAGAGGCGCAGTTGGTTAAGGCAGTACAAGTGTGAAAGTTCGGGTTCTTACGAGCTCAAGATTATTAAATTAGCCTATACCTTCCGGCGTCACAATAGCCTTGGAGTTGACTCAGCCTCGAACGAAAATTAGTATCAGTTATGTTCTGAGCGATAATAAAGGACTGACATCTAGTACCGATTGTCTAAAAAGGTGGGGGACTTAACCTCCAAGTACCCCAAGGGTCTCGTAAGGCCTGTAGTACGATCACATTGTTTATACCCTACACACCCCTCATAGAGTCATGGTCATCGTGCTCCCCTAACTAATTTAGTTATACTTATTTCCCTACAGATATCCGGGAGTTAATGTTGTCAGCACATCGTCTTAACGAAACATCTAGTGTCCAACTGAGATAAGTTATTAATTTGATTTTGCTTAGAGACACCAATTTAGGATTAAAGTTCTTTCACTCCTGCAGAAGCTCGTTTTTCTTGATTAACGCCACTGTAATACATTATAAAATTTCAAGTTCTTGCCTTGGAAAAGTCTCAACTATCTACCAAGAGGAGGACGCCCACGAAAGAGATGGACACAGCAGCTATAATACTTGGAGCCGGAACGAACTAATAAGGTTTAATCCTTGTAAGAAGAAGAAGGTTTTTTTACGAGACCGAAAAACTTTGGGATCAAAACTTAAAAAAGTCTCTCCCTTGAAATTTTTCATCCTAAAAATCCATCGATACTAGCCGGGTTTGAACATTCGACCCTCGGAACTAGAGCAAGGAACATAACCACTAGACCACCGAGGTCGTCAGTGTGATCACTTTATCTTTACATTTTTATATGAAGCTGAGTAAACTCCATGTCCAGTCAGGATATGAATAATAAAAAATCTTCACACCTCTAATGCCTACGATCGAACTCAAGCCATCCAGACATTGGTCACAAGGTTTGTCCCCTGAAGGGTACCTGGTCACTGTCAAGTAAAATTATCCACGGTGATAAAACTCCATAGCGAAAAGATTCGCAATTTAAAAAAGTGCTATCACAAATAAAATCTTCAGAATATAAATTACCACAATAAAATTATCATTAGACAAAATTTTATTAGATTGAAAGTAGTTTCCCAATTGTAACATCTACTTTAAGGTCTCGGATTGATTATTAGGCGTAATGAGGATTTTGATAAGGTTTATAGTATATATATATATATATATATATATATATATATAAGTCGTAAATAAGCAAAATGTGGACGTTGACATTGTAGATATAATTATAGTGAAGTCACTCAATTTGAATTTTCTGCCCTTGTTTATCGAGTGAAAATTTAAAACGAGAAGGGCAGAAAGCAGCGAAGTAAAACACAGGTTCGTGCATGTAGTCTCCAACTGGCTTATAGAAACTCATAAAACACAACTAATGCGAGGAGGACTGGAGATCTCGGTCGACACGCGAAGCATTTCCGCGGGCAGAATCTCGACTACTGGAAGCTAACACGCATCTCTTTCTTCAGATTGCTGCTGGCATTGCCCCTTGTGCGATGGACACCTCCCAACTCCACCAAGGTCATTCAATGCCAAGATCTCTCTATTTCCAAAACATCACTTACATATGCAGACTCAACTAGAAAAATCATCAATTCATTTTGTTTTCAAATTATCTTCAAGGTCTTCACTTCCTCCAATATGAATAAACCGTCAACTTCATACGTCATGAGTACGTTTATTAATGTCCTCCGGTAACTTTTTTTTTATATATAAACACATCTTGGTACCGCAAACATTAACAAATACGATACAATAATCTACATAGACCTAACTCCATGGTGTAGCAGTCCTGAAAAGGCAGTAACCTACCAGCCGGTTGCTGGCCTCACATCCACAAGCGTTAATCACATAGCTGAACGTCATCTAGCCAGAATAGCGTTGACACGTGGTCAGCATGACGGGTCCCCCAACCATTATAGCTAGTTTTCTCAACCTGGAGCTGCTACTTACCATAATTATCCAAGTTCTTCGTGATTCTGGGAGACATCGGTCATATTCTGGCTGAAATTTTGTGAGAAAATGCCTTCTTTGATGGATGCTCGAAGCAGTGTAAATTCCGTAGCTGCGCACCAAGACATGTCTAAATCGCTTAGCTACTACGATGGACCATATTATACACACACACACACACACACACACACACATATATATATATATATATATATATATATATATATATATATATATATGTAATGAAACTACATAAAACAAGGTTACGGATAGTAAACTTCCAAATTAAATTCCCATGAACTCATTAATCGCTGTGATGTGAAATGTTTTGCGCAACAGGTAGATCTAAGCCTCTCCTTGACTCAACTAAAGAAGGTATAGGCCTACTATTTTCTCCTAGTTGAATACTGATGATCTAAAACTTATCATACATTTATGTACATTACATATAATTATGTACCATTGTTAAAAAATAGAGCTACATTCCTTTCTCAACATAAATTAACCAGTGTTTTTTTAAACTCCCCTTAGAATAACTGAAGAACGTCATTAATTTGTTGCCACCGTCGAATTCGAAAGTTCATGAACCTCCATATGTTTATATCCTGATAATAATTCCATACACCTTTCTCAAACCATAAAAAGTAAAGTAAAGCAATCCCACTACAGGCCTCGGGAGGCCCTTGGTGTAGTAGGAGGTTAAGACTCCCACTTTTTCTAGACAATCGGGACTTGATGTCAGCCGGGTTGTCAGTCCTGCGTGACGGCCGCCTTTACCCCCAGAACAAGCGTCTGGTACTCATTTCCGTTAGAGGCTGAGTTGACCCCAGGGCCATAGTGCCGACAGAAGGTTTTGGTCAGTTTAAAAATCCTTACCCCACCGGGACTTGAACCCTCGACCTTCCGACTTGTAGCACAGTGCCTTAACCACTACGCTACGGCGTGCCCCCTTCTCAAACCATGGTTAATATTAATCTCCAAACTCATTCTAGGCGCATCATCTGATTCTCTCCCTCTTAAATTCCCCACCCAAGCCACAAGTCCTGCCTTTCCCAGCCTGCGAGACTTATCCAATTCAATGTTACTTGCATCTGCAATCATCAGCCTCTCTTTGGTCCAAAACGTTTCCTAAGCACTTTATTCTTTTAAAGTAGCCTAAGTTATCATGTTTCTCAAATCATATAAGTTAAAACTGGAAGTGTTACCGTTTTATATATATTTTAGTTTAATATTTTTGAGATAAGTTATGATGACTAAAACCCCTGTAATGGATAAAAACATGCGTTTCCAGAAAGGAATATAAAATACCATTCTAAAATATATTTCAGAATTAAAATAAATTAAATAAACATATATTGTAATTGTTATTTTCTAGGTTTTTGAATTCGGCTACTTCTTCAAAATTTCCTTAGTTTGTTAAGTGTCCATTGCCATTTAATAAAGTATTCACACGTGTGACATTTACTTTTGAATGATATTTATTTCCAGCTCCGGTATATGAATCCCCCAACTTCTTTGAAATTTACAATTTAGGGAAACACAAATTTGAATTGAAACTCAGACTAAACATCTTCTTTTCACATACATTTAAGTAGGTTAAAAATGCTACTTAAAAAAGTGTGTTTTTAATACATGCATCGCTGATCTATTTTCCTTGGGAAAAGTGTATGTGTGATTGTTGGCTTTCTAATCATAACGGGGCTAATACTTGGCATCCGGAGGTGTTTACTGCCCGCAACTGGTGTTATAATTACCGCTCTGTCCCAGTGATTAACGTCAAAGTATGCATACACGTGATTTATAACATACTTTTTATTTGTTTTTACTTAAGGCAGCTACTTTACATCAATTCTAACTCCTACAGGGATTATCGTTTGCATTGTATCAAACTATTCAATTCCCATGAATACATGCAACTCGATGCAGACCTACTGCACTGCACTAAAATAAATCACAGGTAAAATAATAATTAAATAATTCACACAAGTTAAAATTTCAATGCTGTTTGTATGTTAATTTTATTGTGTTCATATGCTACGTGATTAATAATTTGTAATTTTACTCAATAATATATAGAGTAGTTTGTTTATTGTTCAGGTACATGTCAATTTTAATCATTGCAACATATTTTAGGCAACATTTAAACTTGTAGATCTATTATTTTTTAGATGAGACAAAGCATATTTTATTACATTTGACAGAATGAATGAAAACGCCTACAGCCAACCAGCAAATTAAATTAATTTCGTGTTGTTTAAATTTGTGTTGATAAATTTAAATTATAACTTTGTAGTCATTAGATTTGTTTTAATAATGTGGCTAGAATGATTTGTAAAGGAAATCTGTAATGAGAGGGTAGGTAGGACACCACAAGGTGTAAATAGTTACTTTTTTTTTCGTCATTATCAGGACAACAGCACAAGATGGACCTCGCCGGTTTGCAAGAAATATTTCCTTCTCTGTCTGTCATAGACGACCTTCCACCAGTTGAAAATGCCAAGCTTCTTCACACCCTCAACAGCTCCATTCAACCATCCAAGCATAGGCCCTCCATCTGACTTCTTTGCCATCACTCTCTGAGGTCCTATAACCATAGGCCTTATAATTTTTCTCAATGGTCGCGCAGCCGCATGGAAGTTAGGAAACATCTTCACTGTGACAAAGTGTTCAATATAATCTTGTTGATCTCAGCCATTCGCTCCCCTGATTCTTACCAGATCTCAGTTTTTATACATTGGCAATTAAAATAAATAACTAGATTTTACTCTTTTAGGCTATAGTATTTATTTAATTACTAATTTTAAAATTTAAATCATCATCAGCAACATCAAGGATTATAACTTTTTTCATCATTATCTCTTTCGATCTCATGTTGGAATTATTCTGTCCATATTTTTCTGTGCCTTCCTACATTTCATCGATCTAATGGTCTGTGGTGAAGAATCTGTTTCGAGATTCTGCTGTTCTATTGATGTGTATTGTGGAATCGAGTCTAATAACTTGAATATGTTTAGTTCTGCTCGCATAGGCTACGTATATTCATTTCGTTTCCGATTTGCTATTGTATAGCCAGCCAGCCACACCTCTCAAAAACCTCATTTGTAAAGTTTATATTCTTCGTCCCTGGTTTTTGGTTAGGACCCAGTGTTCCGATCCATACAGTAGTGTTGAAACCGCCATTGTTTTATAACATTTTAACAATGTCACATATGTAAAAATAAATTTATTTATTTTGTTTGCAATGTATTCACGTTTCCAATATGACACATTGTATCCCATAGGCCTATAATTAAAATTGTTAACCTATTCTATTTTTTAATTTTATAATGAGATTTTTACTCTTAATGATTCATATCCTCGAAAAACTTTTGTTTTTTGGGTAGATATTTTTATGTTATGTGTTTCACATATTTTTCTCAGTTTGTAAGTTGCCCGTTGTAAACTATCTTGTTTCAGATATCATCACAACCTGATCGTCTGCAAAAAGTAAAGTACTAATATCGTAAAAAGTGATCCCACAACAGGCCCGGAGGCCCTTGGGGTAGTAGGAGGTTAAGGCTCCCACTTTTTCCAGACAATCGGCACTTTATGTCAGCCGGGTTGTCAGCCCTGCGTGACGGCCTCCTTTACCCCCAGAACAAGCGTCTGGTACTCATTTCCGTTAGAGGCTGAGTCGACCCCAGGGCCATAGTGCCGCCAGAGGGTTTGGGTCAGTTTAAAAATCCTGACCCCAAAGGGACTTGAACCCTCGACCCTCCGGCTTGTAGCTCAGTGCCTTAACCACTACGCTACGGCGTGCCCCAGTACTAATATCGTTAATTTCAAAATGTTCAGTTTAAACATTTCGTCAATTCTTTGTGGCATCATCAACGTATGTATATATATATATATATATATATGTGTGTGTGTGTGTGTGTGTGTACAGTCTTTGAAATAATTGATGGCGCACACATAATTTTCAAGTCTCAGAACGAAGCCACTGGGCATGATCAGAGATCAGCAATTTGGCTCACAAGTATACAACTATTTGAGAAACTAAATCCGTTCTATTTTGTTGTGTGTCGTGCAATGGAAAACAAATTCATGCAAATAAGTAGTGCCGTAAATATTTAAATTAATATTGGGAAGTAAACATTATGAGGTTATATCATTAATAGTGAGTGGAGAACATATTTTATCGACTCACCTCATATGGTTTCAAATTTATTTTATACCGACGGTTTCCCTCTTCAGTCATGGCTTCCACTGATGAAATTCTGTGATTGTTGATTTCTCTAATGACATCACCTCTTGTGTTGGGATTATAAACTTTGTAATTAAATTTTTATCCATCGGAATATTTATTCTTCTGAATGAATATCATTTCCCAAATTGTCAATTCCAACGGTTTATCCAATTGTTTCAAAAGTTTCGCCTGTTTTTCAATTTTATGATGTTCTAGCAAACTATGTTCAGCAATTGCTGATTTTTCAATTTCACAATTTTTAATATTTCTAAAATTGTGAAATTGAAAAATCAGCAATTGCTGAAAATAGTTTGCTAGAACATCACAAAATTGAAAAAGAAGAGGCGAAACCTTTGAAACAATTGGATAAACCGTTGGAATTGACAATTTGGGAAATGATATTCATTCAGAAGAATAAATATCGATCTATGAATTTCGATATTCTGATGGATAAAAATTTAATTACAAAGTTTATAATCCCAACGAAAGATGGCAGCACAAGAGGTGATGTCATCAGAGAAATCAACAATCGCAGAATTTCATCAGTGGAAGCCATGACTGAAGAGGGACATGATATTGTCTGAAACCGTCGGTGTCAAATAAATTTGAAATCATATGAGATGAGTCGATAAAAATATGTTCTCCACTCACTATTAGTGCGGTAAATACTGAAAATAGAATAAAGAAAAAGAAATTAAACGAAAGCAAGAAAGAAAATTAATTGAAATAGGGACGAGAGAGAAAAAAAGCATGACAGCAGGATCGAACACGGGAAACAGAAGCTCGCTGCACTAGAACACAACCATCTCTCCCAAACATTGTCTGTATGCAGTACTTCAGGATTTACTTGTATAATGAAATTAGATATTAACTTCATTTAAATTAATCAGACGCATTTTGTATTAGTAATGGAAGTAAATAATTGTATTATGCCATGTGCTTTGTAAACAAAGTAATGAGACGTTACAATCGTTATTCATTTTCTATATATTATGAGCTGTTTCCTTTAATTAATTAATTTATTTATTTATTTTCACATATTCCATTCCATAGTAATTCTGCCCGAGGGCAGGTCTTTCACTGCAATCATAGCATTTTCATGCTATGCTTTGCAGCTTTGCTAGGGAACTGTAGATGCGGTAGCTTCCCGTTTCTTTCCACATCGGAGAAGAATGATGATGATAATGTTAAGGATGATAATAACGTCCGGATGATTTTTGGGGACTGTTGGGCCCTAAGCTTCCTGACATATTTATCTTACAGGTGAGGAAAAACCCCGAAAAAATCTCACCCAGGAGCCTGTCTCGACCGGGAATATTTCCACACTCACACACTCACACACACACACACACATTTATATATATATATATATATATATATATATATATATATTAAATAATAACAAATAAAAAATCTACCTGCCCAGAATGGAATGTGGGCCTGCGTCGTCGGAAATAGACTACCTTATCGACTGCTCCACTGAAGCGAACGATACGAATACAGCATACAGTAAAGAGAGACTTACGCCGTCCACTTTATATACTCAAACGAGTCAGAACATGTAACAACGTACTGGTGTGAATCGCTCTTCAAAACTCAACTTTCCATTATCAAGAGTTTGCGCCATCATTTTATTCAAAGGCTGTACATACATTGAAAATTGATGGCGAAAGTGGGCATCCCTGTTTTACTATGCAGTTGATTGTCGCTGATTTATTGTTTTGTGTTTAATGACCCATTTTAATTAATATTTTATTATCTACTCTACTATTCGAAACGATGTTATTCTTTATAATTATAAAGATATTGGAACCGTATAGTTAATTTTTGGATAGGCCTATAAACTTTCAATAATTATAAAGTAAAGTGATCCCACTACAGGCCTCAGGAGGCCCTTGGGGTAGTAGGAGGTTAAGGCTCCCACTTTTTCTAGACAATCGGCACTTGATGTCAGCCGGGTTGTCAGCCCTGCGTGACGGCCGCCTTTACCCCAGAACAAACGTCTGGTACTCATTTCAGTTAGAGGCTGAGTCGACCCCAGGGCCATAGTGCCGCCAGAAGGTTTGAATCAGTTTAAAAATTCTGATCCCACCGGGACTCGAACCCTCGACCTTCCTTTCAATAATTATAGCTAGCCTAAATGTTAATTGTTGAACGCTTCTATTTATCATTATATTACCTAATTTCTTTCTGTTCGCCCTGTCAAAGGCCTCCTCGAAATCAATAAACTCCATATATGTTGGTAAGTTATTATTCTCCACGTTTCTCTATTATTTGTATTATATATATAGTCTGAACAAGATCTTCCTTTTCTGAAACCATTTTATTTAAAAGACTTATCCTTCGATAATTATTACACTGATTTCTGCTACCTTTTTTTTAAATATTGGTTGAATTTTTGCTATCTTCCATTCTTTTGGAACGTATCCAAACTTCCAAGAGATATTTAATAAATCTAAAAGACGTAAAATTACAGCTAATGAGGCATATTTTATTAATTTGTTATTAATTTCATCCGTTCCGGGTGTTTTCTTATTCCGACAAGAGGTTATTGTAATTAATAGTTCTTCTAATGTAATCGGGTCTAAATTCTCATTGGTCTGTGCTTGGTAATCTGTCATTACTTTGTCGATCAGTCCAATGTTCTCTGTACTCGTAGTAATAATCAAGCCATTGATCTTTTATTGAGTTTAAATTTAAATTGTATTCCTTGGTTTTATGAAGGTGTTTCAATGCTTTATAAGCAAATGTTTGTTTTCCTTGTACATCGTTTTCTATTTCTTTTATTTTTTATATTGTTTACAATGGACTTTTCCTTTTATAATCTACTAGCTAATACCCGGCATGCGCTGCTACGCCTAAATAAATTAAAATTAATGCGCTTTTGTGTTTAGTTGAATAAGTAGAGGGAAAAATAGTTATAAATTTATATTTTTAGATGTCCCGTGCTGGTTACCCGGCGTTGCCCTGGAATCTACTTATCCCGATCTTCTTGACATAAATGAGCTGAAATACGAAAAGTAATGTGTTTTATGTTTAGTTAAATAAGTGCTAGGTTAATTTATATCGTAATTATTTTTAGATACCCCCGTGCTCTTTACCCTGCGTTGTCCGGGAATCTATTCATCCCGATCTTCTTGGTATAAATGAACTGAAAGACAAAAATTAATGTAGGGCCTACTTCTTATGACTAGTTGAATAAGTAAAATGAAAAAAAAAGTATAAATGTATATAGTAATTATTTTAAGATTACCCGTGCTGATTGCCCGGTGTTGCCCGGTAATCTACTTATTTCGATCTTCTTGGCATAAATGAGCTAAAAGACAAAATTCGTTATTGTGAGTTATCGGTAAAATAATACCCGTCATGTGCTGCTATGCTTGCACAGGAATCTACGTACTTATCTCGATCTTCTTGGCATCAATGAAAGACAAAATGGTTATTATGAGTTATCCGTAAGAGATAAACATACGCTGTCGTGGACTTTTTTGTAGAGCTTTTTGAGATATTCAATTCTGTGTACAATAATTTTGTCTGTTTGTTATGGTTTAGGCAGCGTAAGCCATTTAAGCATCCAAAGGCTACTTTTTTTTTACGTTTTTCACTACAAAGGGCGATTTTTAAGGGTGTAGGAGTTGAGTATCACAACTCTCTTATAGCCTATGTTCATCCCGGGAATCTCCTGAACATTTTACAAAAAAACTATCACAATCGGATCAACGGTATGGCCGCGCATAAAGTACGAACAAACAAACAAACATTTTTATATATTAGATTAGATATTTTCTGTTACTTGTTGCAAATAGGCTATATACTTCAGATATGATTCCCTGTTTACTTTAACAATTTGTGCTATTTATTCTTTCCATACATTTATGCCTCTTATATTGTAGTGCTTATTTCTCATTCCAATGGCTTAATTTGCAGCTTTTTTAGATCTTCCCATTCTTCATTGATACTGGTACTATCTGGTTTCTGTTAATTTAATCCATCTTGATACAATTGACATAGGCTATGCTATTTTCTTGAAGTAAGTGCACTTTAAATGTTTCGTAGTTTCCAATTTTTTTTTTACATACTTTTACATTTCGTAGGTATTTACAGCCTCATGGGCTAGTGGTCAGCGTTTTTGACTACAGTTCAAGAGGTCCCGGGTTCGATTCCCGGTCAAACCATAGGAATTTTTCCTTAAAGGGAATTATTCCAATGGTTGCCCATGTACTGGAATTTGGTTAAGTTTAGGTTAAAAACTCTCCAAGCACTTCATTATCATTTATCACCCATCATATCATCGGGGTAATGTAACTCCGCCTTCCAGGTGCCCCTACCTAAGAAATGGATAACAATTCCGCCAATACCAGGGGAGAAAACCAGAAATGTCATAAAAGACAACCTGGTGGCATTAGACAAAAAATATATAAAAAATATTTCGTAGGTAATGATATTATATATTAAGTACTGTAAGTAGTAATTACTTTCAATATTGTTACAAACATGTAGTCTGTGATGGATTTAGTATCCCTTTTCGCTCCATATGTAGCCTACTTGAGAGTGACTTTATGGGAAAAGAAAGGATTTGTAATTTTCATATTCTTATATTCTACTTAATCTAACAATTTTCACCCATTATAATTGATAGTTCTCTCTCTATGTTTTCCCAGAACGTTCTCTATAATATAATCATTAGGATTTATTTTATTCATTATATAATAGAATTTAGTGGTTTCTTCTGTACGTCCTTCTTCCAGGCTATATATTCCAACTATAAAAATGTATTCTCTTAGGATCTTGATTGTTAATTTGATTATGCGTTCATTTATAAACCCATACATGTATATTTTGTGTTTCCCCTCTTTTTATTAATATTGCTACACCCGCTGTTCTTTTTTGTTGACGGAGGTAACAATATATGAAATATAACATTCCATTTCAATGGACACTTTTAGTTTCTTTTTGTATGTTTTTTTTTTCTTTCTTTTTTTCTGGGATGAATTTAATGTATTGTGGTTCTAATTTAAACAATATATACACATGTTAATATTCCTTATCCTCCTTGCGCGATCATAGAAATTCTATCAACCGGCTGCTGACCTCACATTTACATGTGTCAATCACAGAGATGGACGATAAGGGCGACAGTTGATTTATACGTCGTGTTTCACAGCCGATTGTTGATTTTCTCAATCTAGAGGTTTCATCATCTTCTTGCCAATGAAATCATTATTCTTTTTTTTTCAACCACCTTTCCCATTTCCTGTTACATCTTCCTACCTACTCTTTCCCTTTCGTTTTCTCAAAATGTTGTCTTTAATACTCATAATTGTTTTACAAAAATTATATCGACAGAGTATGTGGCAAAAAAGGTTTTTTTTTCTACAATTGAACTTGAAGATTAATCATCTCTATCTTCTATTTCATCCAGTACCTGTTGGATATACTGGAACGAGCGTGTTCATTAGCCTCTCAAACATGGCGAGGGTATAGGCCTAATATCAAATCATTCAAAGTTGAAAATCTCTATGAAAATTAAATACTAGAAATAGTTTTGACACATCTTCACAATACATACTATTATATTAGACTTATGTATGTAGTAAATTGAAAATTAAACTTGCGTCGAAAAAATTATATTTCTGAAGTCAAATTTGTGTTTACTAAAAGAACTACATTTTATTTCTGATTGATTTTTTTAAAAAATTCTAATCAGATGGTCTCTAATGATCACAATAATGAAGGTACAGTTTCTTGCTTCCTGCACTATGAAGCAATACCTGCTAAAGGCTAAATTTATCTGGAGCACAATTATTTCCACGAATATCACGCCATTTTCAAAACATTCCTCTTCCTACTTCATAATGCAATGTTTCAGACAACAGGTGCGTAAAGTGGTACTCATTATTTGATAGGAATTTGATAACTTCGCGAAGTTAAATATTTTTTGTTATATTACTTCTCTCGTATTTAATTGCTATATTTTTAAAATGTAATAGGCCTATTTACAACTATATAAGCCTATCATTTATTTTATACATGTGTGGCAAATATTCCTATTTATTATTATGTGTATCTAATACAATATCCAAATAGAGACATTATCAATACAAGTAAAGTTAAAACATTTATTTATTGAAGGCCAGTTTTCTCCACTAGGTACAACTTCAATACGTTGCCATAAATAGTTAAGTTTGATGCCATATAATTTTAAAAATCTGAAAAGCAAATTTCTCAACTCACTGATTAGAGTCATTACTGAGGGTATAATTTATCGGTTTAGAACTTGACCATATTACAGAAGAGTAATGGATGATATAATATACAATATCCCTAAAAGTATATATTTTATGCTTAAGGTTTGAATTGTCACAACTAAAATGGATAAATAAATTAGTCCTACTCAGTAATGCGTTGCGGAACCTACCTCTCCATTCGTTCATATTGTGCATCAGGATTCTTCCAGCGTCAACATTATATCTTATATTATTTATATTATTGAATCTTTTGTTGTATTTATTAAGGTTCTGTGAAATGGATACCTGTAATGAAATTACAGTCTTGCATTTGGTTTAATGATAGAGCAAAACCAGGAGGTTCGTCGAGACATCCCACATACAAAGTCTCGTTTGAGCCAACTCGCTCGAGTACTTTCAATTTTCTGAGAGTATATCACGGTTCAATTGTTAAACAGCAATGGGAGTAGCGTCCTTACTTCAGAGATTTGTCGAACCAGTAGAATATTAAATAAATATTAATACTGTTTTTTTTAAAGACTCCTTTAACACCTAAGGTCAAATAGCGTATATTTATGTTTAATGTTATGAAATGGTGAATTTGATGAAATGGGTTTTGGGAATAAAATTCCAACCCAGCATTTGCATTAATGATTGAGGAAAAACCAGACAAAAAATTCTCAGTTTAGTCTGCAACGGGATTTGAACACGGGATCTCCCGAATACGAGCCTCAAACTGTAAAGCATGCGCCAACTGGATGTCCGAGAATTAAGAAAATTAAAATAGTGTAAACCAAGGTTGCCACATTTTGAAAAACAAAAAAGAAAACCTATTTGTCAAGGTCTTTTTAGGTCAGCCTACGTATCGTTATGTTATAAACATTAGCACTATCGTAGAATTTGAATTGGAATATGTCAGAAGTGAAATTTTGATTAATTTAATTTTGGTTTGTCAAGCTGTAGGCATGGGCTAGTGGCTTAATATGGTCTCCACCTGTTATCAATGTACAACTAAACTATTTTTCTACTTAAACCGGGATTTGAATCCAAGTTCTGCAGCTTTACGCTGGTTCAGTAACTAATTGTGCTACTTAGGCAATCCAGGAGTAGACACTAATCTTTCTCTATTTGAAATCTCCGTGTAATCCTATCCACATTACAACAGGGTCGCTTCTACTAAAAATACATTATGATGGGATTTATTCAGTCCATGTCAGCTAATTACAAATGTAATATTGAAATTAATATATTCAGACCTGCTGTTCGAAACGTAACAGTCATATCACAATGTCTTCTTTAGAAGGGACCTTGTAATGTGAATAGAAATTCACTTACAGGGGATTTCAAAAAGAGAAAGATTTGTCTCTTATCCTGGATTGCCTAAATAGCACAATTGGTTAGTGCGCCTGAGCGTAAAGCTGGAGAACTTGGGTTTATATCCCCGTTTAGGCATATTTTTTTCTATTTAGTTGTATTAATATTGCATGCGAACACTTTTAGTGGACTACTATCATTAATGATTCTTTGCAACTCTATTCAGTGCCCCTATATTAGAACAACGGATAAATAAATACCTTTTGCTAACTACCCTAAATCAATTAACTTCTACGAAAAACACATACTATTGGCATGCAACTGAATGTCCTGGAAGGAATATGGAATATATTCAATATATTTTTAAAATGTTAATGTTGCCAATAAATATTTTAAATTTTGAAGAGAATGTGATAGCTATAGTTTTGCAGAATTACAATACTGTTACTTTTAAACGTTTAAATATCACCACGAATGAAAATTAATTCCGAGGAAATTACATCTGGTAATAAGTATACAAATATTGCAACGCAACTCTGGATTTTTGTTACCGTCGTGTTTTACGCTGTTCCTAAGTTTCAACCTATAGTGAATTTTAGTTAATTATTTATGTGTAGGCCTACTTGGGGGACACTTTTCTCGCATATTTTGTCAAGTTGCAATTTCCAATAAGAGGCGATATATACCGTAGGCATACATTGAAACTTAAAAGTATATGCACTTACACTGCAATAAAATACTAATTCGGAAGTTGAAACATGTAACAAGAGGAATGAATATAACCGTGCCCGCTGCTGACCTTACTAATGGATGTAACAACAATCTAACACAGGTCAATGCATTTACAAGTTGATCATCATAAGAAAAATTGTACAAAGTTATACGAACATACAACATGCCCTACATTCCTAAAGTTAAACTATAACATAATATGAATTTTTCTGAGAATCTATTCCAAATAGGCGAATGAAAAATGTACAAGTCATTAAAGGGATATCCAATTTATCATAGGACCTAGTTTATTTGAACCATAATCACATTATGTAGGCGTCCAGAAAATTTATTTTATTAACATGAAATACACTGCAAGCCGGAAGGTCGCGAGTTGGAGTCCCGCTGCGATCAGGATTTTTAAACTACCCTGTCCTTCTAGCAACATATGCCCCTAAGATCGTCTCAGCCTGTAAAGGAAATGGATACCAGATTAAAATTCTAGGAGTTCAATTGTCCGCCAAGCCCATAATTGTATTTATAACTATGCAAATTTTAATTGGTGGATTTGGGAATTGATTTGTTCCTTCAATGCAAGGCTGACATTCCATCTTACATCTCTTGTCGATTGCCTAGAAAGGTGGAAGCGTTGACCTCCCACTGTCCCAAGAGCTACCTAAGACCTGTAATATATTACATATATGTTTAATATATTTTTAATATAACTTTAGACATAACCATTTTAAAATAATTCTGTTTTAAATAATTGTGCTCAAGGAATTGTAGAATATTCCCTCAAGTGTTAAAGCAAAATCGTTGTGTAAATCGTGAGAAAATATAAACTTTTAAAACATTATTTAAACATTACTATAGTCCCGCGTCGTATCCGAATTGTTAAGGCTAGATGCCTTGGCACAGAGCTACGGGACTTGCGCTGATTCGGGCCCCCATGGGGGAAGAAATTTTTCTCATGGAATTTCGGCCAGTACGGGACCGGTGCCCACCCAGCATCGTGAGGCATTTGGGTAGCTACAATAAGTAACGACTCCAGGTTGAAAAGACCAGCTATAACGCCTGGGGGACCCGACATGCTGATCACATGTCACTCCTACACTGACTTATGATCTCTACCACTGAGATTAACACATGTGGACGTGAAGCCAGCAGCCGATTGGTAGTCCAAGGGCTTCCTAGGTCTGTCGAGCTTGAACCTTTTTTAACGTTACCATTGTAGGATGCTCAGGTTCCCCTTAGGTAAATTTCTTAAATGATTACATGGGATAAACATCTTCACCAGTCTCTAGTTTAGAAACTAAAATCTGTGAGTTTTAACTTGGCACAAATATTTTGCTTTAACAACAGAGGGATGGGTTGGCGCGGCCAGACCGTCATTTGAAGGTTGAGGACCCTTGCTTAACTAATAAGTGCATATTTTCTTTCATGAACTCTCAGCAGTTGACAACCACTACAAAAAAGAGCTGATTGTTCAGATGAAGGTCCGCAGGCCCAACTCATCCTTCTAACAGCAGGTATTGTGCCAAGTTAAAACTCACAGACATCCAAATATAGTCATTTTCGGAGTTTGTGATTTAAGAGACCCAGTTATAATGTTACCAAAATATTTTATGGATGAAGTAAAAATGTTATACTCTTTGGATGGTAAGGAAGGCGTACAACTCAATGGTATTAATAAGCTATTGGTATACACTAATGATATATGGTAGTGTATTCACGTAGACTTTCACGGCCGGAGTTGCTATGATGATCTTGAAGAAGATTTTCGGGCTGTAGGCCGTGGTCGTGAGACTTGTAGTTCCCCGATGTTTCGCCAGATATTGCGTCTGGCGAAACGTCGGGGAACTACAAGCCTCGACAACCCTTGAGGATGCCAGACGCAGTCTCTGGTGAAACGTCGGGGAACTACAAGCCTCACGACCACGGCCTACAGCCCGAAAATCTTCTTCAAGATCATGATATATGGTAGTTTTATAAGGCGATAACGAGATACTAAGGACACGTACAGTACATTCTATAGAGTAACTCTAATCAACTGGGGCTGGAAATAAACGTCAATAAAACTAAACAATTTATTTGGTTACACTTAGAAATACGTTAAATAATGGAATTGGACAGTTAATATCAAATGAGAGAAATTTTGAAGAAATGGTTGAATCAAAATACCTAGGAACAACAAACAAGAAAAAGGTGCAGAAAGAAATTGAACACGAGCTCAAATCTGGAAACGCATGTTAATATTACAGTACTCTCATCATTCCAAATTATCTAAAAAAATGTTAAACTAAAAATATACATAACGGTTATTCTTCAAGTTACATTAGGCCTATATGGAAGCGAAACATGGAAAAGATGGAGAATATTTTTTAGGAAATTTTTATCAAATGTAGGACAGATGGCATAGATGGAGAATGAACGGGGGGGGGGATAAAAATCAGAAGGAAAGCGCACAGTGGGTAGGCTAATATTGAGGTGGGAGAATAATATTTACAATGATTTGAAGGAGGTGAATATACAGGGGTGATTGGAAAATATGGATCATGGTAGGGATGTATAGAGAGCTTATGTCCACGAGGCCAGATTCGATAATGCCAGTGAGTTAGTAGACATTTCGTACAATAACAAAACAGAATGTCTGGGAGATTTTTCCTTGGTTTTACTGCTTTTATTTTATTACATATCTCGTCTTTTTCCCCCCTATTTTTTCACAAAAGAACAGGACGTTCACAGGTCCAAGGTATAGATTAAACTTCCCCACTACGCCGGGTTTGTCTACTCTACTCTACCGAATACGCCACCACCTTTCCGATTGTTTTCAAGGAAATATTTATGTATCGTCACAGAGAAAAGCTGAAGCCTGTAGGCCTACTATGTAGTATAATTATTAATCTACAAGTGCAGTGTTACCGTAAGAAATCTAACTGCGAACAGAACGTAATGATTCAATCAAACATGTTTCGTGGACTTTAACGACACGTCATTTAGTATTCTATCCAATCTTTATTTTATAAATATATTTTTTCTTCTCTTTGAATGCCTAGTTTCTCTGAGAATGTTATGACTATTCCTTTCATGTAAGTTATTCCAAGCACCTGTCGGAGAGAAAACATCCTTCACTGTAACCTATAGTAACAGCTTCTGTACTCGTTCAATGAAGCAAACATTTCAGTAAAATAAAATATTCTTTGAATGTTTGCATGTGTAAGTTTTTTTAATGTTAATATAATTAACAAACAAATTAACCAACTAACTCACTGCCAATATCGAACTGGCTCTCCACACATCCTTGTCCTGAGCTAATGTTTTCCACTCATGCCCTGTAAAATCTACTTCCCTCAAATGATAGCAAGTATTATTCTCCCACATCAATGTTGAACTAACAACTGGTAGACTTTTCACTGTTTTTTTTTTCTACAAGAATCTTCCATGTCCGTCTTTAATTCCTCATTCGTGTAACATGTCCTGCCCACCGCAGTCTGCTCTGGGTTTCTATAAAACTCATGTAGCTCACTGTTATGTAGTATTTTCCATTCGCCGGTCTCTTTATTTCTTTTTGGTCCAAAATGTTCCATAAGAACTTTATTCTTGAATACTCTTAATGTTTTCTCTTCCCTTAAAGCAAGAGTCCATGTTTCGCATCCATATAACTGGGAGAATAACTAATTTATATATTTTGAGTTTAACTTTTTTTGAGAGAAGTTTGGACGACAGAGTCCCTAAAATGCATAATACATGCATTTCCAGAATTGAGGGTATGTTTAATTTCTTTGTGCATCTCATTTATATTTGTTTTTATTGTTCTAGGTATTTTAATTCAGCCACTTCTTCAAAATTTCCTTCATTTGTCATTAACTCTCCCATTTTCACTTTATAATGTGTTTCTATGTGTGACCGTTTAAGGCCTATTTATTCTTAGTGATGTTTATTCCAGTCCAAATTTCTGACTGTTATTCAATAGAGTGTGCGTGTTGGCCCTGTATCTCCTCGCAATCGCTTAATAATATTAGGCCTACATCATCAGCATAAACTAACAGCTTATTAATACCATTGAGTTCTAGGCCTCTTTCATCCTCTAAAGAC
This sequence comes from Diploptera punctata, assembly GCA_030220185.1. NCBI lineage: Eukaryota > Metazoa > Arthropoda > Insecta > Blattodea > Blaberidae > Diploptera > Diploptera punctata. The sequence goes on along the minus strand of JASPKZ010007294.1, from coordinate 501,987 downwards.
ATGATGGCATGTTCTAGTACAAAATTGAATAGTAAAGGAGATAATGCATCTCCTTTTTTGAATCAATTCTGAATTTCAATAGTATCTGGAAACTGATTGGCTACACGCGCCCTACTTTTTGTGCCATTTAAAAAGACACTAATATAATTAGGATAATAAATCTAAAAATGTCTTTAATATTGAAAGGTGTGGATGAAATTGAATTTTCTGTTGTAATCAGTTTAACCGGTATGATGTAAAAATGATAAAATAATCATTACTGTTTTACGCTATCCACATATTATCTAACAAATGAAATTAATACTCGTATTAATATAAAATTAATTTATATTTTTTTAAGAAATCGAATTAATTTCTTTTATGAATGGATAAGAGGCTGGAGTCTGACATCGTGAATGAGATTACAATTTAGGTTTCGATGAACTCCACAATTTACTAACACTTAGGCCTAAATATTAAGTCCTAATCTACAGGGTGTAACAGGATCTCACCGACATAATGATAGGGATGATAGGCCATTCAGAGGTGGTCATTTTTTGTGAAGGAACATATAGTCGCAAACACGTCGTTTATGAGTTATGCGCAGATGAAGGTGTTCACCCGTAAGGGTCGGAATTGAATACAAACAATTGTACATGTATCGTTTTATTAAGAAATTACATGTTTTATAATAAGTGTTCAAACAATAAGTATTTTGACGACATCAAAAAGAATCCTGTCATGATCGGCCGTGCTGGCCGATCGTTGCTGCGTCGATATCAAACATGCAATGAGATACAGGGTCGACTGTTTGAACATTTATTGTAGATACATGCCCTTTTCAATAAAATTATACGTGTACAATTGATTGTATTCAATTCCCACCCTTACGGGTGAACACCTTCATCTGCGCATAACTCATAAACGACGTGTTTGTGACTATATGTTCCTTCACAAAAAATTATCCTTTCTGCATGGCCTATCATCCCTATCATTTTGTCGGTGAGGTCCTGTTACAGCATGTATATAACTTATAACTTTGGAGGATTTAGTTCAACTTGATGCCTTCAAAATATAAATAGCTGTTGATGATAAAATTGTAAGTTAAAGTAAAGTAAAGTGATCCCACTACAGGCCACAGGAGGCCCTTAGGGTAGTAGGAGGTTAAGACTCCCACTTTACTGGACAATCGGCACTTGACTTAAAATAAATTACGTTACAGAAAATATGGAACATATTATTTAGTGATATAATAAACGTGAAGAGTAAAGCCAATTAGGTTCATAACTTCGAATGCTGAATGTAGTAAGTTGAATACTTATCAATAACGTATTTGAATTAAAATTTATATTATTATGCCCTAATTAATATTATCATTATTCCTATTAATAATAATAATAATAATAATAATAATAATAATAACTATTGTTATAAGTATCAGTCACTTTATCATAGTTTGACCTCTTCCTTAGTAGGTTGTTTTTACATATCCCACGCCTACTGCTCCTTACATGGAAACGATCTTTCAGGAGAGGATTTGTAACTCTGCAAATACCTTTTTGACCACACAAGGACATGAGGGGCCACACGATGAGTGTCACCTCCGAGACAATATGCACATTTAACCCTTAAATTCGTAATGTATCCATTTGTATACATCACATTGGTTCAATTAATGTAATATTTTAAATAAATCAGAAGAAAACGAACAGAAAGAAACCACTTAAATATGTGTCTAATTACACAATATACCTAATAATAAGAGTTGCACAAGATTCCATTTTCACGGCGGTCCGCCACATTCAAATAACTGACAGAAGAAATTTGTTTTTTGCCAATTTAAGGGTTAAGACAATACACCATTCACTCAGTCACTCATATTAAAAAAAAGATGAATATGATATGTATGATTATGATTGCCAGATGATCTTCGGAGACCACTAGAGCCTTAAAGTTTCCCGACATTTGCCTTACAGGCGAGGAAAAACCCCGAGAAAACTCTACCGGAAAACGTGTCCGAACCGGAGATCGAACACGAGCACGGTGCGTGCGTGGCAAAGACATTATCCCCAGACCACAGCGATGGACATTATTATTATTATTATTATTATTATTATTATTATTATTATCATCATCATCATCATTTATTAGAGTATTGTTGCAAGTTATCCTTGCAGTTTAAACTTATATTTTGCATTATAATAGGCTTTTAGAACTTACGACACAAACTAATTAATAGTAGGAATAAATATAACTGGCCTAAGCCCTCTTATACGACATAGCGCTGGGGTTGACTCAGTCTTTAATGGAAATTAAACCAGACTTTTGATCTTGGGGTAAAACAGACCGTTACGCAGGTCTGACGAAAGCTTTAACCTTCTTGTAGCAGAAGGGACTCCTAAGGCATGAAATGGAATTATTTTACTTTTCTCTTTTAGAAATTAAAGGGAAATTAATAGCTGCCTTAGGGAAATCAAAACAAGAATGAATAACTTATAAGTCTATGATTATTGATTAGATAATACTTGACTTCATAAGATTTCAATCAACATAAGATAGTGTAGTCTATAACGTAGATAGACCCAATTGTTAAGAATATTTTAAAAGTTGTGAATTTCCTGAATTTTGTGTCATTTTCGGAACAAATTACAGCTGCCACATAATCGGTTTAAAATATATTTTGCAGAGATAAAACGTTTTAATGTCGGCGGCGGTGGTGTTGTGGTTGTGATCCTTGCCCCTAGTCCCGAGGGTCGTGGCTTCAAACCCGGTCAGAGTCTATGTATTTTTAGGATAATTCTCGGGGAAGCACTGTAAGCCATGGGTCCCGAGTCTAAAGGCTAATAAAAGAACCGCAAGAGTGAATAAAAAGGCCTCTGTGCAAAGTTTAACCGACCTTCATCCATTCAAGTTGACATATCTTTGTTGAAAAGTGATACCTTAGTTGCCTACTATAGGCACTTATCACTCTATAGTTAAATAAGCTTCGTTTCTCGCTAGGACTCTCCGTGCGCGACAAGTAGCCTATGAAGTATGTAGTCATACAAAGATGTTAATAATAAAGGATTGAATAAAATAATGACTCAGACGAGAATATAGTCAATTTATTGTGAATTTTCATTAGTTAATTCAGATTCCTCATCAATAGTCATATTTTTTATTCAGTTAGAACGTAATAAATGCTACATTTGTAACCACTTGCTTGCCAGCTACAAGCCATATTCTGGTCAACCTTCAAATTTCTCTTAAGAATTGAGTTATTAGGTTAAGAACAAACAAAATTGTGTTCTGCAAACTCACGTAAGGCAATTGATCTACATTTAAACGGTTTCCATTAAGTGAAAAATCTAATCGAACGTAGTTGTTTTTTTACGAAGTAGAGTGTTATATAGAAAGTGCACACCTTTCACAAACAGACCAGCCAATGTGACATCGTTTGCTAGTGCCAGACAGAGATTGAGCAATATGTAGTCTTATTTCTCTTGTCGTTTCTAATCGATTCCACGCGATTAAAAATAAATAAAAACAAGAAAAAAATGTATAATCTATTCTAACTCGAGGCTATACGTAATTTCCAGGGTGAACCAAAATGTGTTTTATAAATGTAAATGTCAATTACTGCAGGTCTAATACATTTATCTAATATCATCAAGTAATTGGCCTACGTCTACAAATAAATAAACAAACCATAATGTGATTAAAAACTTTGATGATGTTACCAAACAGCTATCCCATATTGGATCAGACATCTAAGCCTAGTCTAAAATATTTTCACTTTTAGCGTTTCTTATTTCATTCCTTTATCATTTAATTATTATCTGTAATTATTTATTTTCACTTTATTCAATAATATTAAGAAATTGGAACTGGAATAAAATAAAATAAGTTATAAATACATTATAATCTATAATGGAAATGGACAGTTAATGAAAAATAAGGAACATTTTGAAGAAGCGGCATCAAGTACTTAGGAATAATAACTGCAAACAGAAATGTGGCGCAGGAAGAAATTAAACGTAGGTTCTTTTCTGGAAATTCTTGTCTCAACTTCTGTATTAAAAATGTAAAAGAAAATAAAAAAAACATTAAACTAAAAAATATATATAACTGTTATTCTGCAAATTGTATTATATGGGTATGAAACATTCACTCTTACTTTAAGGGAACATAAAATATTACGAGTATTTGAGAATAAAGTTCTTAGGAATTTTTTGGACCAAAAAGAGATGAACAAACAGGCGAATTGAAAACACTATATAACAGTAAGGTACAAGAGCTTTATAGGAAACCAGATATAATAAAAACTGTTAAGTCTCGTAGACAGCTATAGGTAGGGGCAAGAGGACGAATGGGGAATGGAAGAGGGGCATGACAACTACTTGTAGGAAAACCAGAGGGAAAGCGCCCTGTGGGTAGGTCTAGCATGAGGTGGGAGAATAACATTAACCATGATTTGCAGAAAGTAGATTATACAGTGGTAACTGGAAATAATTAGTTCAGGTAAAGGATGTATGGAGAGCTTGTCCGCGCGTATATGAACCTATTGGTTGTATAGTGCCATTTAGTTAGTTATCCTAGAACTTGATCAAATTATTGACTTCATAATTAAAGTACAAAATATAAAATAATAAAAATATATATTCCTGAACTTGATTATATACAATATTGTCTAAGGAAGAATTCGTTGCATCGAACTGTATTATATCCTCAAAAATCTAAACAAAATTGTTACGTAATACGTTTATAAGCCCTCCATGGTATCTTTACCTTGTCGTGGTGGAGTGGCTTGTGTGCTTAAATGATCCTGAGAGCTATGCCGGCGGTAGCATTGCTGCCGATAGGGTTACCCATGCCGGACTGGTCAAGGGTGATAAGCCAGACGAAATAAGTACCTTGGTCGAAAGAGTGACGATCTTTCACCGTAAAATATACAACCGTCAAGAAATGCGGACATGGGTTCTACTGGGGTAAAATTTTCCGGAGGTCAAATAGTCCCCCATTCGGTTCTCCGGGCGGGGACTACTTCAGGGAACCCATGCCAAAGGCTCAAACACAGGGACATGTTCCTAGGAACATGGAATGTTAGGACTTTATACAATAGCGGGGCACTAGAGATATTAACGCGGGAATTGGATAAATCGCCCTTGGATATAGTCGCTTTACAGGAAGTTAGGTGGCCAGGAGAAGGTAGTCAGGAATCAGGAAGCTTTGCATTATACTATGGGGGTGCAGAAAGACCTGCATTTGGAACAGGTTTTTTAGTCAGAAGGAGGATCCTATCCGCTATCCGAGATATTAAGTTTGTTAGTGATAGGATATCATACATAATTCTAAAGGGTAAACGACATGATTTTATAATTGTAAATGTACATGCCCCCACAGAAGATAAAGATGACAAGATCAAGGATGAGTTCTATGAAGAATTAGAATGCTTATTTGATAGCCTTTCACGATATCATATGAAAATTGTCTTAGGAGATTTAAATGCAAAAGTGGGGCGGGAAGATATATTCAAACCAACAATAGGCAAATTCAGTCTTCATGAAGATAGTAACGACAACGGGGTTAGATTAGTCACATTTGCCACATCAAAGAATCTCATTGTTAAGAGCACAACATTTCAGCATAAGGATATTCATAAATACACCTGGACGTCCCCAGATGGAGAAACTCGGAACCAGATAGATCATGTATTAGTGGATAAACGCTGGCACAGTAGCATCATTGATATTAGATCAGTTAGAGGGACAGACTGCAATTCAGATCATCATCTGGTCAAGGTGAAAATCAGACAACGGCTATCGCTTATGAGAGGAACAAACGCTAAAGATGATTCTGTAAAATATGAATTAAAAAACTTGAAAAATGATGAAATGCGGCAAGAATACCAAATCAAAATTGCTAATAGATTTGAAGTACTGGAATCTTCAGATGACAATGTGGCAAACGAAGAAGAAACTGATATAAATAAAGAATGGGAGGCTATAAGAGATACTATTAAATTGTCAGCATCAGAAAGCATTGGTTGTTTAAAAAAGAGGCAAAACAAGAAATGGTTTGATGAGGAATGTGCCGACATTGTAAAGAAAAGAAAGCTAGCAAAAATGAAATGGTTACACGAGCCAAATGAGGTAAATTTAGAGCAATTGGGTAGTGTTAGACGGGAAACCACCAAGTTACTAAAGAGTAAGAAGAGGGAATATTTGAGAGAGAAGATTAATGATCTTGAAATGAATGCAAAAAATAGGAACATTAGAGAATTATATCAGGGAATTAGTATAGAGAAGAAAGGGTTTCAGGCTAGAACAAACATAATTCGGAATGAAAATGGGGATATGATTGCAGATTCCAAGAGTATATTAAATAGATGGAAAAGTTATTTTAATCAGCTATTAAATGTACATACAGAACAGGACATTGAGGAGGATAAGTTACAGACAGCAGAAATGCTAGTCGCAGAGCCAAGTGCATTAGAGGTTGAAATGGCAATTGAAAAATTGAAGATGTATAAAGCATCAGGTTCAGATGAGATCCCAGCAGAACTGATAAAATCAGGGGGAGAAAAATTGATGGACAAGATACGCTGGTTGCTTAGTATGATTTGGGAAAAAGAAGCTCTTCCAGATGAATGGAAGGAATCAATTATCGTACCAATTTATAAGAAAGGAGATAAAACTGATTGCAACAACTACAGGGGCATCTCATTACTTTCAACTTCGTACAAAATTCTAACAAATATATTAGTAAGCAGACTTACTCCCTATATTGATGACATTCTAGGAGATCATCAATGTGCATTTAGAAGAAACAGGTCTACAACAGATCAGATTTTTAGTATAAGACAGATTTTAGAAAAGAAATGGGAATATAATGGTACTGTACATCAACTATATGTAGACTTCAAAAAAGCATATGATTCAATTAAGAGGGAGAAGTTATATAGTATCCTGCTGGAGTTCGGAATTCCTAAAAAGTTAGTTAGACTTATACGAATGTGTCTAAATGGCTCAACGAGTAGGGTGCGTGTAGGCAAACAGTTTTCAGACACTTTTGAAATCCAGAATGGGTTGAAGCAAGGAGATGCACTATCTCCTCTACTATTTAATTTTGTACTAGAGCATGCCATTAAATCTTTAGAGAATGAGGAAGGCTTACAACTGAATGGTATTAATAAGCTGTTAGTTTATGCTGATGATGTAGTACTACTGGCCGATAGCGAGGAGATACTAAAGGCCAACACGCACACACTATTGAGTAACACTAAGAAATTAGGACTGGAAGTAAATATCAGTAAAACTAAATATATGGTCACACGTAGAAATACATTATATAATGGAAATGGACAGCTAATGACAAATGAGGGAAATTTTGAGGAATTGGCTGAATTCAAATACCTAGGAACAATAATCACAAATAGGAATGAGATGCACAAAGAAATTAAACATAGGCTCAATTCTGGAAATGCATGCTATTATGCATTGCAGAGACTTTTGATGTCCCAACTCCTTTCAAAAAACGTTAAGCTGAAAATATATAAAACTATTATTCTACCAGTTATATTATATGGGTGCGAAACATGGACTCTTACTTTAAGGGAGGAAAGGAGATTACGAGTATTTGAGAATAAAGTTCTTAGGAAAATTTTTGGACCAAAGAGAGATGAACAGACAGGTGAATGGAGAAGACTACATAACAATGAACTACATGGTCTTTATAGGAAGCCAGATATAATAAGAACAGTTAAGTCCCGTAGACTGCGATGGGCAGGACATGTTGCGCGTATGGGGAATGAAAGACGTGCATGGAAACTTCTTGTAGGAAAGCCAGAAGGAAAACGCCCAGTTGGTAGACCAAGAATGAGGTGGGAGAACAACATTAACTATGATTTGAGGGAAGTAGATTATACAGGGAATGATTGGAAAGCATTAGCTCAGGATAGGGATGTATGGAGAGCTTATGTCCGTGCGGCCATGAACCTACGGGTTCGATAGTGCCAGTGAGTAAGTAAGTAAGTAAGTAATACTCAAACCTCATAAATTTCCTATCAGTAGTTCCTATTCAAGTCCATATATTCTAGAGTCATTAACTGTGTCATGATATATTTTAATCTACGAATAGTTGAGAAACACGTTCACACAAGTAGTTGGCAGCTTATATTACAAAAATGAAGCTCATTTTCATTAATAAATCAATGTAAGTAGATAAAACGTCATGATATTTAATTTGTTATACAGTAAAACTTGTTTAATCCGGAACGTGAATAATGCGAAAATCTGTCCAATGTGAACAAATTTATTGGTCCCGGTAAAATAATAGTAATTTTCCGTGTATTTGTTTTGTATAAAACGGAATCTGTCCAACGCGGAAACGGAAGGGTATTTCTAAACAATTTATAAAAAAATGTTTATAAGGCATAAAGATAGAGAGAGAAATAAATTAGTTTGCACTTCATTGAATTTCCGTTAGACGAATTAACAATAAGTGATTATTCCTGGCGCTCGCGCCGGGTGAAGTAGAGTTTTTACCCTATCTGGAATTTTCTTTCGGCCTCACTGCACAATCGTTTTGCGAAATATAGGTTCGTTATACAAATATTTGGTGTGTGACATCTGTCTTACAAATAACCAGTGCACTGAAAAATTATAAATTAGTTTAAGATCTGAGACCGATTGTGTACGTATCTTTCACAGGTAGCGTTCTGAATTTACGGAATAAAGATGGCTAAATCGTATGTATCATTGTTATTAAACGAAAAAGTAAAAGTGATTGAAGATAGAGAAAAACAAACTCTAAGTACGCGAAATAATGACTACATTTAAATGTGGAAAAAAACACAAAGAAAACATAAAGAATGATAAAAAAATTAAGAAATCGACGACATGTCTTCTACAAGTCCGAGATAAAAAAATCTCCAAAATTTCCGGACCGATGGTCCAAACTCATCATGATACCCTCACACTCACTGTGATAACATACGATAACGATGTGGGAGAGCGACCGTGAAACAATTATTGTATCGCAATGTAGCCACACAATTCTTCATCGAATCTTATTGAACGGCCAAACCCTGTCCGATGACGAACGTAATGAATGTTTGCTAGCACCTTCTAAACTGCTCACTGTACAAAGTATGATTCGAAAATATTAGCTTGGATAGGAATGTATGGAGAAGTTAGATCATTCCCGTTTGATATTGTCTATGGGTTAGTTAGTTAGTCACTAGAATCCTTTCAGTACTTCAAGAGGTTATGTCCAGACAACATATTAAAAATTTACCTCTTAAAATAAAACTTGGTTTATACCAACTACATGCATGGCTTATTATTTAAATTGTAACATATATAGGCCTATATATTTTTTCCCCCCAATGGAAAGGGCGAAGAGAGGAAGACTGAAGGAAACTTGGATAGAAGGTGTACAAGCGGCTATGAATATCGGAGGATTGGAGGAAGATGAATGGATGGACAGAGAGGAATGGCGTTTGGTTTCCGGAAGACGGCGGCAGCTGTCATGAGACCGGATTATATATACAGAGTGTAACATAACTCAACGGCAAAATTTCAGAAATGTGTTCCTCATATGGAGAGAATAAAAAAGGTGTATTACAACATGGGTCCGGAAATTGATAATTACATAGGCCTAATTATTCGAATTTTTATGAATGTTAGTACATGGCGACAAAAATGCAAGGGACTTGTTGGAGCGCTCTGTTCTGTCAGATGAAATGTTCAAAGTGACCTCCTTGTGCCTCAATACAGGCATATTCTTCATTTGTGTAGGCCTACATCACAGCAGCCTACAACAGACTGTCAATAACTACTGTAAACCTTAATAACCTAACATTCATAAAAGTTCGAATTACTCTGGAATTATCAATTTCCGGACCCATGTTTTTTATTCTCTCCATATGAGGAACTCATTCCTGAAATTTTCCCGTTGAGATATGTTACACCCTGTATAGCTATATATCTTAAACCAATTTGAAGTATTAGGTAATTGCTTTTTCACTGTCATTGATGTGGACACTTTAATAGCTGGATTAATAGCATTAATACGGTACATGACAAATACATATAAAAAAGAATGATGCTGAATTGACATATGAAATTCAAATGATCAACCATAATAGATTTAAAATATCGTTAAACGTGTGTTTATATTTTCCAAGCCTTACGTGTTAGGCCTACATCTCTAAATGTATTGATTGCACTCCGGTCAGAAACAGTGCACAGTTGATGCAGTTATCGTCATTATCGAGAAAAGTATTTGTTTTATGGAATACATAGCCTATAGCCTATTAGACCTAATTATATTTTTTAATTATTAATTTTTGGCGAACGTGTTTTTTCGTAATTCGTCATTCTGGATTTTCTATGTGTAATCAAAATGAATTATCAGCCCGGTGATAGCCTAATTATTTAACTAAACAAATTAAATGTGACGTGGCAGCTCACTGAGGCAAAGCCAATTAAATTAGTATAAGAAAGACACTCCAGCGAGGGAAGTGATTATGCGGGGGAGCAATCCTTCAAACTTAATTTGTTTTATTAAGCTGACTTAATTACTTCTTATGAAAAGTGTTACTCAACTGCCCTCACGAGGCTGAATGAGGCCACTTCCGATTCCATTTAAATATTACGTATGCAGAGAATCGAACTCGGGGATTCCTCGAATGCTAGTCAGGAAACCTCATGAATTCACCTCAGAAACAGTATAACTTATCTAGGCCTACACACACAGACACAAATATATATATTTTTAATGAGTTCTGCAACGCTTTTCAGTAAACCCTCGCAGCAACATTTAATAAATGCAGACTAAAAGCATCATTATAATTTGACATTGGCATAAAACGAAAATTTGGAATTGCATTATAATGAATGAATTACAATCAACGAAAAATGAAATTAAAACAGTACAATAGAATTCTAATGTATCGAATATAGTTTAAAAAATTCACTCTGTAAACCTAGTGATTTACTTCTAATCCTGCATCCCATAGCTCTTACAGCCCAAGTCGGGTCCTGGCCTCGCCATTGGGGATTCATACCAATCTGATTTAGTTACGCTTTTTTCCGTAAAGATGTCATGGGTGACATGTGGTCGGCATTCGCCTCAAGCGACATCTAATAGCAAATAAGGTATTATTTGGTTGCTACAAAATCGGTACATTTTGTTTAGACGCCTCTTTTTTCAGATTAAGGTTTTTATGAGTCTGAAAATCTTCAAACTCCTGATCTACGGCTTCAATTCTCTCACGAAGGAATTAATCCTTGGATTTTTACTGATTTACTCCTTTAATGATAAGTTATGCAAAAGAGAAATTTTAAACAATATTATAAAATACAATTGTTAATTGTGTTTTAAGTGACTTCTATGAATAAAATGTGACTTAATGTGAAGTAGGCTTAAACGTGCACAAGTGAAATCGCGCACTGAGCAGAGAGGCCATTCCCATACCTTAAAGCTGTTTTCCTTTGAAAACAATTTATTTCCGAATTTATAAAAAATATGTGAAACTTCATCTACTTCATACAGACCTATTGAAATGATTTCATTAAACATATTATTAGAGTCTACGGTATTGGCGTACAAATGCAAATTATATTAGTAGGCCTATTAGATTGCCTAACAGGAGTAAACATTTTTTCAGTTTAATTATTTTTATATTCTTTTATGTTCATAGACATGAGAAAAATCCATTAAAATAAATACATAAGTAAGAATAAAACTTCGTTTAGGGCATGTATCTATTTTAGAAAGAAAAAACTTACTCCTCTCTCCGTGGTGGGACAGACTCTTGGAATATCAGCCTCACATCCACAAGTGCCACTTACAGAGGTGGATGAACAACTGTCCAGTACAGAAGTCACATATGGCCAGAATGCCAATTCCACAGCCGTTATACTTTCTCAACCAAGAGCCGCTAGTTCTTGATTAACTGATCCCCGTTCGTCACATTGTGGGACATGGGTGCTTCCCTAGTGGGAAGTTTTTTAACCAGAATAATTTAGTTTAATTCCCTTAATACAGTATATCTGCGAGAGGCATCGCCTCGAGGCAGCATCATTATGAATGCAAATATTTTCATTAGTCAGATCACGGTCACTGCCACATTGAATCCAGTTGTAAGGTATGAGGAATTGCGTGGGTTATTTTCTCGCGTTACATTATGCAATTCTGCACTGAGTTTAAGAGATAAGGGGAAAGAGTATTGACACTCCAGTATGCCCTTGATCTGACTAATGAAAATACGTGGTCTCTAATACTAATTAATACTTTAATCTTAAAATTTGAGCTACTAATTAAATGACGTTATCAAACCCGGGCGTTGATATTCGCGCGGACATGGGATCTCCTCATATCCCTATCTGAGGAAATATTTTCCAAGCATTTCTATATTCTTCGGGGCCCTCAAATCATAGTTAATGATGTTAATACACACACCTCATTATTGGCTACCTACTGGACGCTTTCTCACATGTTTTTCTACAATAAGTGTTTTCTTTAATTCCCCCATTCAAACCAGATATTCTGCCCATCGCTGTTTTCGAAACCGAACTCCTCTTTTTAAGTCTATTTTCATGCAGCTTACTATTACCATTAGGCCCATAAGTTACACTTTTCTCCATTCGCCTGTTTGTTCGTCTCTCTTTGGTCCAAAATTTTTCCTAAGTATTTTACTCTCAATTACTCGCATTTTTTCTCTCCTTCATTTTAACTAAAATACCATGTTTCGGATCTACATAATATAACCGAAGGAATTGCCGTTTTAGGCTATAGATATTTTTACTTTAATATTTTTTAGGTAAGTTTATATGGCAAGAGCACTTGTAATGCATAATAGCATGCATTTCCAGAATTTACCCTATGTTTAATTTCTTTCTGTATTTTATTGCTATTTGAATTGCGGCATTTCTTCAAAATTTGTTTAATTTATTGTTAAGTGTCCATTCCCATTTAATATGTTTCTAGCTTAGAAGAAAATTTGGATAAATAGGGGATGGACTGTGTTGTGGGTTGGAGGACACCTTATCCCCGGCTGCTGTAGAACAGCTTCTCCAGAGCTCATGCTGACTAAATTGACACACGCATTGTGCATGAATGAAAAGTTGACACGATACACGTACGTAAGTGCCGGTATCGTCATTAATTGTAAGAACGTCGTTAAATTAATTAAATTAATTACAATCAAATATTTCAAAAAGTTACTACAAACAATACTGTCTTTTTTGATTTCGTAAATGAGAGTAATTTGTCTTTGTATTTAGCCTGCTGACGATCAGATGGTTGTAGTAAATCAGTGGTGGGGGTTTATTTGCTCTCAGAGTGCCGATATGCTAACACAAACATTGTCCTACTGACTATAAATAAGAGAAAATACAAACCAGTTCAGTGCCGTGTCCTTCGAATTGCGTATCTTATAGTAGAAATGTACTGGTGACGTAAAATGCTTAGTATCCCACTGTGCCGTTTATGTATATATATATATATATATACATATGTCCACCGCTGTGGTCTCGAGGTAGCGTGCTGCCTTGTCACGCAGCGGGCCGGGGTTCGATCCCCGGTCGGGGCAGTTTTTCTGGGTGAGGTTTCATCGGGGTTTTTCCTCACCTGTATGACAAATCTCAGGAAAACTTTAAGGCCAAAACGGTCCCCGAAATCATACCACCATCATCATCATCCTTATCATTATCATCATAATCACCATCCTTCACCTGTGTGGAAAACAACTGGAAGCTACCACACTTACCCTAGTAAAAAGCTGCAAGCATAGCATGAAAATGCTATGTTTGCAGTGAAGGACCTGCCTTCGGGCAGAATTACTATGGATGAATATATATAGACCTATATATATATATATATATATATATATATATATATATATATATATATATACACTGTGTCCACAAATATAGAATCATACTTTAAATTACTGCTACGTCGCTTTGGATAATCTATCGTATCTAAATGAAATTGGTGACAATCAAAAGAGAAACTCAAAAAGTTTTGTGCATGTTAACAATGGAGAATAATGGACAAACAATACAGAAACTAAACTAAATTTAATCATGTTTTTTGTGGTCAATAATGGCTCATTGTTGGATATTTTGCAGTCAGGTTAAATGTGAATGTCTGCAGCGTCACTCGTGGGGGCCACATTCAATGTCAATGAGGTATAACAAAAACTTTTTGAGTTTCTCTTTTGATTGTCACCAATTTCACTTAGATAAGATCATCCAAAGCGACGTAGTAGTAGTTTAAAGTATGATATCATATTTGCCTGGGCACGGTGTATATAGAAAACTGTAGGCCTATACAAAGAGTATCTCACACTGACTAGACGCCCGAGCCTGTGGTAAATCAACTATCAAATGCCTTCTTACAGTTTTTTCACGACCTCTTGGAAATGAATACATGAAGAAGTAGTCCACACTATGCATTTTGAGGTTGGGAACTACTATATGAAATATCCACTTCCTGTTTCATGGATTTTTAAACGATGAACTTAGATCTAATAAATAGAATTGAGGAAATAAACGTTTTGAAAAAAATCTCAAAATCTAAACTATTTAATATATAATTTTTAAGTTTGGTCTATAGTATACTATAGGTATACTTATACTTAGGCCTTCATCATTTTATAGCCTAAGTTTATATATATTATGTAATGTGAATTTTAAGAAAATTTCGTAACATCCAGACCTATAGTAACTTATATATTTTATAGATTTCCTAAGTAGTTGCTGTTTCAAGACGTTAAACAAATGTGTACCTCCTATAATTATGAGGTTAGTGACCGCTGCCCTCCCCTCTTCTCGAATAGAAAACTTTAAAATTTTGACGACTTAAATCCATTACCTGAACGAACACTCTATAACACTATCGAATCTGTAGGTTCAATGCCGCGCGGACAAATGCTCTCCATACAGCTACGTTTTCCATGCTCGTTTCATTCCCAATTACTGCCACATGTCCTGACCATCGCAGTCTAGGCTTTAATTAAACTGTTCTTATTAAATCTGGTTTCCCATAAAGATCACTGCCATTCGCCTTATCTGCTAATTTATCTTTGTTCTAAAAATTTTCCTAACAACTTTATTCTCAAATACTCGTAATATATTCTCCTCTCTTAAAGTAAGAGTATACGTATACATGTTTCGCAGCTGGGAGAATAAAAATATTATATATTTTCGATTTAAAAAAGTGTAAGAAATGTAAAATTATGCTATGATCCAAGAAAATAGAAAAGTGTAAATTAGGCCCTATAGGTAGAATTGAACGACTTTAAAATTATTTTTAATTTTAGGTCTTCTTTTAATCCTATGTAAATATTTCATTGAAACTTATACAAAATATCAGTTTAGATTAAAACTTTTGTCAATATATATTTGTTAGGCATATTATTAAGTCTATAGATTGGCCACCCTTAATCCTAAATATTTTCCCTCTGCTCTTCTAGTAGCAACAAGTCTGTAATAATTTGTATGTAGTCTATTTTTATTGTTTTTTTTCCTGTATACTGATAAAAAACTCATATTTATTATTTTTACTAGCCCTGCGTTTCTCGTTTTACACCGACTTGTTTTACTTTTTTATTATTTGATTGCCTTTGTTATACTTTCTCGTTTTCTTTCTTTACTATTACACGTATTTGAAACAGGCACATTACACAGAAAACATTCACCCACACCTAGAACATGTTGGAATGTGGACAATTCCTTTTAGAGAAAATCGATTATCTAACGCCTGGAACTGAACTCGTACTATAGCTACGACACTAAGTAGGCCTACTAGTCCAGCAATCCGGCCTAAATGATGGTGTAACTTTCCTATCCAACCTCGATGCAATTCATCCTTAAATCAACAGGTTCTGCTCATCTCGTTAGCAAATCATAATTTAATTGAAATAATCTCAGGCTATTTAAATATCCCATCTCAGCCTATAGGCCAATAAAAAAGTAAAGGTAAAGTGTTCCCACTACAGACCATAAAAGACACCTGGGGTCTTTGTTTAACGTCTTGAAACAGCAACTAGGCCTACTTAGGAACTCTACAAACTATTATCACGAAGAAATGGAGCCACTGAATTGTAAAATGGTTCAGATAAGCCCGTTATAAAGTCACAAGGTCCATATATACATACTTCTTCTAGACAATTGAACTTAATAACAGCCGGGTTGTCAGCCCTGCATGACGGCCGCCTTTACGTCCAGAACAAGCATCTGGTATTACTTTCCGTTAGAGGCTGAGTCGACCCTGTGCCATGGTGTCACCATAAGTTATGGGTCAGTTTAAACATTCTGACTCTTGCGGGACTCAACCCTCGATTTATCAGGATTGTAGCGTATTACAGTACGGCGTGCCCTCTCAGCGTACAATAGGTCTATAAGAGTCATATAAATTGTTGTTACTCTAGGTATAACGAAAAATTGGATTACATATCTGACTATGTGTGTGAAGTGAGATGATAATAGTTCTCAAATTCAAAATGTGCAAGCGGTGTGTCTGAACACATGTTTAACCGTGCACCATGCACGATCACGACTTGTCTTTTAACGGCTTTTCGAGGGCCACGCTTTCTTTTTATCTCCCTCCCTCTTCTTCCACGCGTAGCACGTGCCTTTACTCCTCGCGCTTTTTGAAAAGGACCCATCAACAATAGTCCCAGCTACCGTAACGTTTCTCACACTGCCTAGTCACACATTTGTTCCTCCAGGAACTTAATCTTTTTTTTTCTTGCCTTCAATTATCCATCACCAACATCTGCCTGCTACGTCTAAAAATAACAATAACGGCAATAAGAAAGAGTAAAGAACGGAAAGGAAAGAAAATGGATCAAGTAATTACTTACACGTATTTGGGCACAGTTCTGACGAAGGATGGACGGATATAGGCCTATAGTGAGTACGAGTAAAAAAGGCGAATAACGCAAATTATCAAGAGAAAACCCACAAGAGTTTTGATCTTGTCGGTAATTCGCGATCGGAACATAGCGACGGGAGTCAATTGTCCATAGAAATGGAATCTTGCGTGCTATTTAAAAATAATATTTTTAGTGAATGAGATTAGTGACTGAAATTGTTACTAAAGAATATTAATGAAATGGAAATGGGTCCACCGCTGTGGTCTCGAGGTAGCGTGCTGCCTTCTCACGCAGCGGGCCAAGGTTCAGTCTCCGGTCGGGACAGTTTCTTGGGTGAGGTCCTTATCGGGGTTTTTCCTCACCTGTAAGACAAATGTCAGGAAACTTTAAAGGTCCAAACGGTCCCCAAACATCATATGGCCATCGCAATCATCATCTTTAATATACATCTTAAATTAAGTTTAGGATTAAGGACTCTCCTGACGCACCATTATCATCATCATCATCATCACCATCATATCGTCGGGGCAACGTAACCCAGCCTTCTAGGTGCCCCAACCTCAGAAGTGGGTTACAATTACGCCAATGTCAAGAGAGAACACCAGAAATGTCCAAAAAGGACAACCTGGGACATTAAAAAAAATTAAATGGAAATAAGTTACGTATATTATGTAATATATATTATCTAATTGAATTTATCATGTTTCGGTAGAACAGTCTTCTGTGCTGTTCAACTTACGAATCGCAAACATTTGCGAGTAATGTTCACTATTTTCGAATAACTTGCATCAATTCTGATAATTTCATTTCGTCAGTATTTCAATGATAGTTGACAGTAATTGGTTCAAATTAAGGCGGACTGTAAATTAGATTGGCTATAAGTCCACCGCTGTGGTAGCGTGCTGCCTTGTCACGCAGCGGGCCCGAGTTCGACCCCCGGTCGGGGCAGATTTTCTGGGTGAGGTTTTTCTCGGGGTTTTTTCTCACCTGTAAGACAAATGTCAGGAAAACTTTAAGGCCCAAACGGTCCCGGAAATCATATGGCCATCATCATCATCCATATCATTATCATCTCACCATCATCATCCTTCACCGGTGTGGAAAGCAACGGGAAGCTACCACGCCTACAATTCCCTAGTAAAGCTGCAAAGCATAGAATGAAAATTGCAGTGAAAGACCTGTCCTCGGGCAGAATTACTATGGATGGGATATTCAATGTCTAGTTACGAACAAAGTAATCAGCTGAATCAGTGTTTCCTAAAGTCTTGTGGTACAAATGCTGGACAGTTGGGCCAGCCGGCCGTCATCTGAACAATCAACTCCTTAGTGCATATCTACTTCTGAGAGTTCATGTAAGAAAATGTGCACTTTTAAGCAAGGGTAGGTCCTGCTTTTGTTCAGATGACGGTCGATCAGCCTAAACTACCTCTCTTTCCAGAACCCAAGCAGGTAAAGGTAAAGACAAAATCATCCCACTACGGACACTAGGAGTGCCTTGGGGTAGGAGGTTAAAAAACTCCTACTTTTTCTTGGCGATCGGCACTTGATGTCAGGCGGGTTGTAAGCCCTGCGTGACGGCCGTCTTTACCTCCAGAAAAAGCTTCCAGTACTCATTTCAGTTAGAGGCTGAGTTGACCCCAGGGTCATGGTGCCACTAGAAGGTTTGGATCCCTGACTGGGATTCGAATTCTCGACCTTTCGGTTTGTTGCGAATCGCACAAGCCGGTATTTGTGCCAAGTTAACCCATTGGAGACTTTTAACGAGTCTCCCTCGTGAGCAGGTAGAAAGTCCAAACAGGCCCACAACGAGCTAGACTCGTTGTTGTGTTATAACCCCCACTGTAAGACGTTAGGTTTTTTTAGTGGTTTACATTTTCGGTTCACCATCAGTAAAATGTGTTGTTTGTTTATGTAAAGTAAATATGTATAGGCCTAGTGTATTGTATAGTTTATTTTAGTTATTATTTATAGAATAGTAGACTATAGTTGTAGGCATTTATTACGGTAAAATATAAGTGAATATAAATTCAGTGCTTATTTGTTAAAATTCATAGTTTTAAATTTAATTTTTTTTCTTGCAATATGTGCGTAAATAGGAGAGAACGTATTGCTTTTGAGAAACTAAGTGAAGTAGTGGATGAAATGTTATGTGACAGTGATTGTAGTGAATTATCATGGAACGAAGATTCGGACGATGAAATAATACAGTACATAATGTACAGTGACAACGTAACCGTGCGTGCTACAGATGGTAGAAATATTAGGTGAGTTTCGTCCAGTTTTTATCTATAGTATTTTATAATTTACAGGTCGATATATAACTAAGATAATTAAAGAATATACGAAGAACTTTTCCTGATTTTATAATGTATAGGTCTATGCTTATTTTATTTCATATATTTAGTTTTATTATGTACAGTATTATATTGCGTTGGTTATTTTTTTCGGTCTTGTTTGAACATATGATTTGTGTTTACTTTCAAGGCAATGTCCGAGAACTTTTACAAAAAGATGGTTTTTGAATTGTTTGTCAACTTTCACAGCCTTGAAAATAACAAAACATAACGGTTTACAATGCACAAAAGAGGGTAGCAGGTAGGCCACATTCCTTTGCTATTCGTAAAAGTACAATATACTAAAAGAAATTCAGGGGTAAACAAAATATCTGAAAACATAAGTGATAGAACACACTATGTGTATTTAAAGTCCAGCGCAGCCGGAGTAGCGGTGAGGAGATTTAAATGGGTTCCCAGTGAACATGCTAGGCACTTTAAACGTGTCTCCAATGGGTTAAAACTCGTAGTTTTTAGGAAAGAATAAAATCTCTGAGAAAATCAAGATTCAGATTTAAAAGGTGACTATCTTATATCTGGTCCAGGCACATAGACTAGGCCTATGTCAGAAAAACAAGAATCTAGAATGACTGCTTCAGAGATGAAATACCTACGGAATATAGTGGAGAGAAACAAATTAGAAATTGAACGCGAATTTAGCAATTAGGAATGGAGTTGAATATAGAATCGGTAGACACATCATTCAAAAGTAAGTTTTAAAATGGGTATAAACACAATATAACAATGAATGACTCAAGATCTGAAGGTACTCGGAAAAAAATGACGTCTTACGAAGGAATATATCGCAGAGGTGCAAAGAACAAAGTAAAGACTTTGCAAATCAGACATTTCGCGGGAAATATAAAGAATATGGCAAACGGAAAGCCGAGAGGCATAAGGGATCATGGTTAAAGAAAAATAAAATCTGAGAAGGGCTTAAACGAACTTCAAATCTGCAATAAGAGGCGCATGAGTAAAATATGATCTAGGAGTAGTTAAAGATACCGTTAAATAAATTACTAACTTTACAGTACTGTTACTTTTTAGATCCTATCCAAATTGAAATCGTAAACTTTCTCTTCTAGGACTTCAATTTTGCTGAAAAGGGGGAAGTATTCTAATTCTTATAACTAGAGCGCGGAATTTTATGAAATTTCATGTTTTAAACTATAAGTCGGAGAGCATTGCGACAAAGTATCTTCACGTTTTATGAAGTGTAGAATTGAATGGGACCAAAAAAAATTCATATTTCATAATATTTTGACAAAAAGTTCATATTTTAGCAAATATTTCATATTGCTTCATATTTTCAACATTTAATTTTTTTTTTTTTTTCCAATAACACTTCTAGGAATTTGTTAAAAATATTTTTTGAAGTGACTGTACCTCTGTAAGTTTTTGACATTGTAAATCGTAGACAAGTGGAAATTCTCCAGAATTCCTTTCTGGACAAAACAAATACCGTTAACCGGCAATAACAACAAGATGAGTCAAGAGATGGATGGGGTTTATCCGTAACTTGGCCCGCTGGAACGAGAGTATGATGAACTGATGACAGATTGATAAGTTTAAGACAATAGTAGATTAGTGACCACCCACTCTTACCTAGGCAATTTCTTCACTTTGCTTGTGTACAGACATACTTCTTGTTGCTACTAGTGAGAAACAAGATGCCAAAAACTGGAGTTCGTGATTGGATTTCAGCATTTAAATGCTACACCACGGATGGTAAAATAGTGTTTTGCACTTACTGTAGTAAAGAGGTATGTTCATTTTATATTTGAAATATATTTAAAATAACTAAATAATATTCTTTCTTAGCCTACATTTATAAATTGCAATCTCTTGTGTCAAAATTAAATTGTTCCTATAACTCGATTTTTATAGGTATCAGCAAATACCAAAAATAAAAAACCACAACTCAATTATAATTAAATTTAATGTTATTGTTACATGTACATATATTGAAGCTCAGTATATTTATGCAATGTAAATAGCTAACATACCAAGCTGTACATAGTCTCAATTTTGTCAGTCCTATATTTCAAGGAAATCTTTCTGTTTTGGTTATGTATTGTTTCTTGGATTTCATAATTAAATATAATTGAATAAATCATTAATTCTTTTTTATATACGTATATCAATACCAACAACTAATTTAAGGTTATTGCTACATATACAATTACTGGAAGATAAATTATATTTGAAATGTTAAATTAATAATAAAAACAATTACTGGAGTTTGATATCTTTATGCAATGAGAATAGTAATCATGCCAAATTGTACCTAATCTAAATTTTTAGTGCTATATTTCATGCAAGTCTGTTTGTTTTGGTTGCTATGTTTTGTTCCTTGGATTTTGAAATTCATAATTAAATATCAATGAATAAATTAATAGATTGTTGGATTGTGTTTTATATATATATTCCAGTAGACATGATCTATTTATGAACAATGTTTCAAATCGTAAGCATGATCTTTCTACGGGCATGGAATTAATGAAAAGCTAATTAAAATAAGAAATATAGTGAATATCTTGAATTTTTGAACCACAAATAAGGTCTACTTGTCTCATTTACATGCTGTTGGATCCTATATATTATACCGAATGTATGTATATGAAAATATATGTAATAACGTTAATAAATAATAGCTTCATAATATTTTCGTGTTACAATTTTCATATTTTTCATATTTTCTTATTTTGATTTCATATTTTGGTAAAATTGTCTTCATATAAATCCTCGCTCTACTTATAACAATTCTAGACATAATTAATATTATTAGCCTATAGACCATTAATTCAATATCAGCAGTGTAAGACCGTCCACTAATCCCTATCCTCAGCAAATTGATTCCAGATCATATTTCCGATACTCAGTTATCTAAGTTCTATACGAATATTATCCTCCCACCTAAGCTTAGGCCTTCCTAATGGTATTTTACCCAAGGGGTTTCCAATAAAAAAATTGAAACCATTTTCACACTGGACTGTTCGAGCTACGTGACGTGCCCACATCCAGCTCCTGGACTTAATAACCCTGACGATATAAGGAGAATTCTATAAATTATGGAGATCTTCGTTCTGAAACGTATTCAATTCTCCACTCTCATCCATTAAAACTCCATGGCTCGACAGACTTAGAAGACTCTTGGTCTACCAGCCACGTATGAAATTTACAAAGATGAATAAACATCCAAACGTATATAGGTGACATTTGGTCAGCATATCGAGTTTCCCACCTGTTACAGCAGGTTATCTTAACTTTGAGCCAATACTTATTGTACACTGCTCAAAAAAATTAGGGGATTTTGTAGAATAACCTATTAAGACTATGTATTTAGGAATAGTATTAGATGCAATCACTTTCTATTACTCCAAGATAATGTAAATAAGAGTTTGAAGTTGTTACGTAACCTCGGTCCCACACCAGAGGGCAGTGTCTGTACTGTTGATGTGAAAGGGTGGTGTGGGGGTGAATGTTTTGTTGCTGTTTTTAAATCCAGTCCACTTTTCAGTTAGTGAATGACTTGCCTTAGGGACAGTGATGCCTCGACAACGTGATTTACCTGAACCAATGGCTTGGAGGGTCATAGGAAGAATGGAAGCTGGACAGACACAACAAGAGGTGGCACAAGCCATTGGGGTGTCTCAAAGCGTGATTTCCAGTCTTTGGAATCATTTTCAAAGAACATACTGTTCACAGAAGAGCCGGACAAGGTCGACCAAGGGCAACAACAGCAAGGGATGACCGTTACCTCTTGTTAACAGCCCGTCGGAATAGACAGCAGAATGCAACTCAACTGCGGAATACACTTCAAACAGCAACAGGACGCAGGGTGTCAAGTCAAACTGTCCCTAATCGACTGCATGGAAGTGGTCTCTATGCCCGTAGGCCCATGGTGTGTACCAGGTTAACTCCACAACACCGTAGAGATCGCAGAAACTGGGCGGAGGAACATCGTGGGTGGAGGCATGCTGATTGGAGATCAGTTCTTTTTTCTGATGAGTCACGATTCAACATGGAATGTGATAGTCGGCGTGTATTCATCTGGAGAGAAAAAGGGACACGAAACAATCCAGCTATTGTACGTGAAAGATCCCCATATGGTGGCGGTGGATTGATGGTGTTGGCAGGAGTCAGTAGTGGTGGACGTACGGACCTCTACGTTATCCAAGGTGGTACTTTGACTGCGGTAAAGTATAGAGATGAGATTCTCCGACCTTTTGTCGTGCCTTATGCTGATGCCATAGGTGATTCTTTTATTTTTATGGACGATAATGCACGACCCCACAGAGCTGGCTTGGTGGACGACATGCTGGAAGTGGAGGGTATCGAGCGTATGCAATGGCCAGCTTCCTCCCCGGACTTAAATCCGATTGAGCATGTGTGGGATTCATTAGGCAGGTGCATTGCAGGCAGACCAGCACCTCCCACAACTGTTCCAGAGCTGCACATTGCTCTTATGGAAAAGTGGCCACGTATCCCCCAAGAACTTATTGCTAACCTCATTGCATCAATGCCATACAGGTGTGAGGCAGTGCTGGCCGTTCGAGGAGACCATACACCATACTAAAGAAACATTTTCACCCATGTTAATGTTGCTTTGTTTGTTTGCCATATTCCTAATCAAGATCTCTTTGACATCTGGTGTGGTACAGAGGTTACGTAATGACTTCAAACTCTTGTTGACATTCTTTTGGAGTAATAGAAAGTGATTGCATCTAATACTGTTCCTAAAAACATAGTCTTAATAGGTTATTCTACAATATCCCCTAATTTTTTTGAGCAGTGTAGGTGGACACTAATCCCATATTGTCCGAAATTTGTCCCCATAGGAACTCGAACTAATGCTTGTTCCGTTGCTCTGCAATAAGGTCACTCGGCAACCGGGGACTTCTCATTCCTTATGGGGCCAAATATTCACATTTGATTCTATTTTATGTATAATTTTAGTCTGTTTCGACTTTAATATTAGTGAATGATGGTAGATTCATCTACATGAGTCGAGTAGACAGTACTGAATAATGATATATATATATATATATATATATATATATATATGCTTTAAGCCCGCAATTCATTTATTTTAATAATTTCAATAGTCTATATACAACAATTATTTATGGGTCTATAATGGAATACTTTCACTTTTTGATAAGAATTATTGCATAATTTGATAAGTTACTTGAAAAGCAAACTATATTTCTCAGATTTGTGGAACGTATTAAGAATGAAACTTGGATAAAACAGAAAAGGCCTACTTTTATATAAACAGCAGCAGTAACTTGAGTGATACAAGTTTACATGAGACACAAACCAATTTCTAATTAGGAAGGTAAGGAGGAGCAACACTAAGACAAAGAAGATAGAACACCTGCTACATTTCAATATTTAAATTGGATAAATTACAGCAATAAGTGATCCCATTTAATCGAGAATTAAGTCTGAACATTCTCTCCATTATTTGAAATTATTAAAGTGTAACATTTTAAATTAAGAAACGTTTGAACCAATAGAGCTATATTAACAATCTCAATATGGCAAGAAATATATTTTTTCAATAGATATAAGCTGTCTATATTTAGTGTGGTTTATTAATTTTCCTGGTTTACATAGGCCTATCCTCATTTGTTAAAACAAATGACATTTGAATGTGGGTTAATATCAATAATTTACCTAAAAATATATATAAAATAAATTGAAACAATTCTCACTCTGGTTTTCTATTATTTTTAGGCCTATAACTGTTAAGTATAAAATTGTCGAATCTCAAATTTTAACTAGTCTCTACCTAACCTAGGCCTACATTGAACATTATCAATTTATCTAGGACTATATATAGGCCTATATATATATATTGTGGAAAGCAACGAGAAGCTACCACACCTATAATTCCCTATTAAAGCTGCAAAGCATAGCATGAAAATGCTATGATTGCAGTGAAAGACCTGCCCTCGGGCAGAATTGCTATGGATATATATATATATATATATATATATATATATATATACACACACACAATGTAAAACTGTTGGCTCTGACTTTCAGACCTTCTCTGAATCGCTCACACACAAGTTCAATACTAGGACAAGAATAATATTGTGCAATTTCATTAATCGCTTTTTCATACTCTAATGTGAATTAGAGACCTTAGTTATAAACTTTTTCAGCGTATATAACATTTGACGGCACAGCTAAATAATTTTGGCCATTTTTTTCGACTTAGGCCTAACATGTGACCGCAGATAGTGTAGGCTTACGTAAGCCTATGTACGATGCATATGTTTGTATAGACTCCTCTCTCCTCTCTCTCTCTCTCTCTCTCTCTCTCTCTCTCTCTCTCTCTCTTTTCAGACTATACACGCATACACACACACACACATATATATCATCGTCCATACTGTACAAGTGTTAGGCCGGAATGGCTTGTTACAATTTCATACAGGAGGAATTTTCCTTCCATTGCTTTTTCCAGAGATATCTTCCCATGGGGGATGGTAGTGTCGCATTGTTTTTGAGATCCTAGAGGATCTCATCCGCTTAGGTTTGAGATGCAATCCTTATTTTGCTTATTTTAATAATTTTGAATTTTTTAAGAGTTAATTTAATGGTAAGTTGTTTTGATTATTCTATATAAAATGGAAGATTGGTTCCCGACCAAGTTATTTCATTGTTTCCTCCCATACGTACATATACACACATATATAAACCGTGTAAACCTATAAAATCATATTATGAATATAATTACTTATTTGTTTATATGTTTAGACACAGAAATTATCCCAAACATTCCAATTATGTAATTTTAATACGCACATTACTACTGTAAAGAATTCGGAATGTATCGGGTTAAATACCAAGGACGTTCTTTTCGATGTTCGTATTATTTGAGGCAAATGCTAATTATAATTTCTTCACCGTCTTTTCAGAACATACATTCCTCTATACTAACTTATAGTATTAATAAGCGCCCATTATAATGTTTATTTAATTAATTTCGAAGCTTACGGTATTTAATAATAATAATGTATTATGAATACAATTCTATATGGTTCGCTAGTAATGTTTATACTAGAAAGAACAGTATAAAGAAAGACTACTGTTCATGAGGTCCCGGGTTCAATTTCCGGTCAGACCATAGGAATTTTTTCTTAAAGGGTGGTTTCCCACGGTCTGGAATTTAGGTTAAGTTTAGGTTAAGAACTCTCCTTGGGCTTCATTATCATTTATCACCCATCACATCATCGGGGTAACGTAACTCCGCCTTCCAGGTGTCCAACCTAAGAAAGGGATTACCGCCAATGCCAGGGGAGAAAGTCAGAAATGTCATAAAAGACAACCTGGTGGCATTAGACAAAAAAAAGTATACCTGTAAATTAGCTTACTCAAATGTTATATAGGCCTACCGGTAGTTGATATACGATTGGAAATATCAAAGGCAATTTAACATAATTCACTTTTAGAACAAATTTGAATTAGGCAGTCTGTTGATGAAGTACCGGCAGGTAGAAAGAAGAGCGAACGAGAAATATATAGTGGAGGGGTGAGGAAAAAAGCGAAACTGGAAAAGAAAAGATATAAGTGAGCATTGACACAATATGACAGGACTGCTGTAAAAATCACCGGGTGGTCACTATGGTAACAAACACAATTGCTAGTCAATGGCGTGTGTTACAACATGACAACATGCCATTGCATCCAAACCGACCGACTTTCAAACGTATACAGCTTGTGTGTCGGGCATGACTTTACTTTTGTTAAGCGACTCAGCAGACATCATTTCATGACTATTTGCTCCTAATTTAATCTTGAAAAACCTCTCTTTGCTCTGAGTCTACAAACCTTGCTTTTACTTCAGTTAACAATTCAGTAAATGGTTAACCACAGCAATTCCAATAAAACGCAACGCTTCACGATAACAATATATTCTTGGATAATACTATATTGTCTAAGTAGGCCTAGGGTTTTCCACTGGCCGTTCTCTGTTTTAATGCTCTTAACTCGGAAGACGAATTGAGCTCTCTCAACTCAAACTGTAACACATTTGTGCTTTTTTATGCGGGTAGTCTTACTACAGGATGTATAAATTTGTTAAAATTATAACTAAGGAAGGCTATGGTATACCTTCCATTCCTTTTGATTTTCCTAAATGCGAGAGCCTCTTAACACTAAAATTGAGATAATTTTACTTTATAGTGCAGGTAGAATGGCCTCGGTGCTCTAAGGGTTAAGTTCCTGGTCTCGAGAGTTGCGGGTTCAAATCCGGCCGATATCAATTTTTTTTAGAGTTTAAAAATCGAAGGAAGAGTCTTCAGGCCGTGGATCCCGAGGCAGAATATTTCTTTGTTTCGTAAAAGAATCTGAGGTCTATTTCAGAGCATGTGGGCAAAATTTAATCTGTATTTACCTTCCAAATAGTTCCTTAGTTGCCTAATAGATGTCTCATTGAGACGATGAGCTAACCACTTGCCATTCGCTCATATCTGTGGAAAAATAATGAACTAAATTAGATTGATTAAGTAATTCCCGAAAGGGAGCTCCCTTGCCCCACATGTACGGGTAATGGATGACAAAAGAAACGTTTTCAAAACCTTAATTACGAAACCGTCAGGAATAGATTTGTTTATAGCATTTTGTCTAATTTAGAATATCAAAAATTGTTGTGCATCGTACACTAAAATGTATTTTAAAAAGGAAAAT
This sequence comes from Diploptera punctata, assembly GCA_030220185.1. Classification (NCBI taxonomy): domain Eukaryota; kingdom Metazoa; phylum Arthropoda; class Insecta; order Blattodea; family Blaberidae; genus Diploptera; species Diploptera punctata. Next base: position 474,099 of record JASPKZ010007294.1, on the reverse strand, counting down.
TAATCTAAGTCAAGCTAATGGGTTCATACGCCATTTCTAGAGGAAGAAAGAGGTAATTACTCTGTATGTTCCACGAATAATATGAGTTAATTAGTTTAAAAAACGTAAAATGGTCGGTGACAAGGATTCATACATTCTTAGACATTGGGACGAGCAGAAGATACGGAGATTGGCTCTACGCTTCAGCCTACCTTAATATGATGGTTTTCTGCACTCTGGACTCGAATGCGTAGAAAAAATCTTAATTCATCCATCTCCCGCCTGAGCTGTTTGATTCACGAGTTAATAAGAGAGAACTTGCGATTCCTCTCACAAAGATTGTACTATGCCCTGCCTGTACAATTAGTAAGGGCCAAACTAAAAGCTAGTCCCGCGCCGTAGCGGAGTGGTTAAGGCAGGAAGCCTTGGCGTAGAGCTACGGGACTTGCGCTGGTTCGAGTCTCCATGGGGGGAGAAATTTTCTCATGGTATTTCGGCCAGTATGGGACCGGTGCCCACCCAGCATCGTGATGTATTTGGGTAGCTACAATAAGTAGCGACTGTAGGTTGAGAAAACCAGCTATAACGGCTGGCGGATTCGACATGCTGACCATATGTCACCCCTTCACTGACTGATTATCATCTACCTCTGTGATTGACACATGTGGATGTGAGGCCAGCAGCCGGCTGATAGGCTAAGGGCCTTGTAGGCCTGTCGCGCCAGGAGTGAAAAACTAAAAGCTGAAATGTTTGTTGGTTCTGGATGAGATGCGATAAAGACTTAGCTCGGTGGAACACTATTGACTTTCTTCAGGGAGGACGTAGGGAAATTTGATAGGGCGCCATTTAAATAATTTAAATAATTATTTATATTATAGTTGTACAAATTTTTAGTTCGAAATTAACTAGCCTATACAACATTAGTTACTTTATTCCCAACTTTTCTTCTTATTATGAAACTTATTCGTTCGCGGGTAAATCTGAACTTTACTCTCCGCGTAACTGTTAGGTCTAAATATTAAATGAATGTAATTTCCTAAATAAACTAAATATGATATTTTATCGCTTCAAAAAATTTGACTTTACCTCTTTATAGGGAGTGCGAAATATTTTCCTAACAGAAATTTATGTAGTTGTGGGACGTGCGTCCTGCAGGCATGTCGTCCATGTTGCAAGAAGGTACCACTTCTTTCAACAAGCACATGACCAAAATATCATCTCTGATTGGATAATATATTAATATATAACTTAGTGTATATCGCCTCACTATGATGGTTGTCCGTTTAAATAAAAGCGGGTGCCGCGCGACAACGCTTAACATGCGGTATTATTATAGTCGCGGTAGTCGCCATCTTGTATTTAATTATATATATAACAGCTGCGGGAAAACAAAGCGAGCCGCTGGACAACTAACATAGTGAGGCGATAATAATAAACACGACTGCGCTATTTCAAGTTAAAGAAACCAATCATTTATAATATTATAACTGAATATTCTGTTGAATATTTTGAATTTCTAAACTGACTAGAGAAATGTCTAGTCTTTTTGAAATTCACAACAATAGGCCTATACTAAAAGTAACTACCTTTACTAAAAATAGTACTTTTTTATATTCGTGTAAAATATATTCCAGATTATTTACGAATTCTAAAATCATATTTAGAATATTTACGAAACCATTTTAATAGGACTATAGTAAACATGAAGTAAATATCCGATTTCAAACTCAACTTTCCGCTGAAGGGCGAGAATTTCGGAAAATGAATTTTAAATCAATCAATTGCAGTACAACTTTATTCAGCATTTTGTATAGACCTATACCTATAAATATTTATATAGTATGCTTCACTTATTTAATTTAATTTTATATTATTTTAATTTTATCCTATTCCATGTTTTGTTAGTATTAGCTAATATTAGACCACATCCCCATTGTCTTTTGTTTAGTCTATATTTTTAAATTGTACAGTAATAAGTACGCAATATTTGTATAATTTTACTATTCGGTGGTTGAGTGGAGGAGAAAGCCTTGTGACCTTAACTCTGCCAGCTAAAATAAAGCATTATTATTATTATTATTATTATTATTATTATTATTATTAAACTTAATAGATCTTCATTTAGTTTAATTTTTTATTATCTGCGTCCTCCATGTAACTTATACTACAGAGCTCGCACAACTTCAGCATACAAAATAATGACAGCATTTTAATTCTGTGCTTGTAATCAACTAAACTATTACATTACTAAATAGTGCGTAAAATTAAATGTAGATATGCTACATATTGAGCAAGTATGATAACTTATGAGTCATTCCAATGTAACAAAGTTATTTGTCTTATTTTACTTAACTTTTTTTCGCCTCATAGTGCTTAGCAAATGAGGTATTTAAAACAAGTATAATATTAAAACAATAATTTATTTTATCAAAATGAGCTACTCATGCTAAAATGACAATAATGTCTCTCTCTCTGTACCTCTTCCTTTATAGGTAGATCCTTCATACCACCCAAAATTTACAGGGACAGAGAGTTTCTAATACCATTAAATATTCGAAAAAAAAGAGCAGGGAAACGTTAGCCGAGTCAGTTTATGAGCTCTGGTGTCAACTCAGGCCTGCTGAGTCTGAGGACTGGACCACATCGAGGTCAAACGTATTTTTTGCATGATTAAATCATTTAAATTAGGCAAATGAACAAAAATAAATAGCATTAACTTACAGATCGTATGTTAAACAATATGCTATTTAGTCAAACACGGGTAATGAATCAGCAATGAACAAAAATAATGTTAGCAGTCTGCGATAAGTGCTGGAATTTCGAGATTGGGCCAAATAAGAAATTTAGATATTACGTAAAAAAATGTTTGTAGAACAAACCTACTAACAAAGATTGAAAACAGGAGTATCTAATGGTTAGGACATCTATGATAACAAGAAAGAAAATTAATTCAGCCATGGCAACTTTGGGAAAGACAAAGTAAGTTTCAACAAAAAAGTTGGAAAGATGAGGTAATATAAAGAATGACAAGAGAATGGAGGCCTGATGATACACAGGACAGAAATCTGCGGACCATTGGCACAGTAAAACACCAATAGCTGTAGAATTTCTGATATAAATAGGAACTTGATAATTTGTTAGTCCCGCGCCGTAGCCGAGCGGTTAAGGTAGGAAGCCTTGGCGCAGAGCTATGGGACTTGCGCTGGTTCGAGTCTCCATGGGGGAAGAAATTTTCTCATGGTATTTCGGCCAGTATGGGACCGGTGCCCACCCAGCATCGTGAGGCAATTGGTTAGCTACAATAAGTAGCGGCTCCAGGTTGAGGAACCAGCTATAACAGCTGGGAGACTCGACATGCTAACCACATGTCACCCTTACACTGGCTGTTGATCATCTACCTCTGTGATTGACACATGTGGATGTGAAGGGCCAGCAGCCGGCTGGTAAAAGGGCAACCGCTGAAAAGTGGAAAGACCCTCAATCGGTTCGATAATTTGTTCTGTTCTATTCTAATTTGGCTGTAAGGTAGGGGAAGGCGAATGGAAGATGAGTCGACCAGCACAGCAAGTATCAGCACGTGTTATGCATATGAAAGATCAGTCTGTTTGTCACTGTCAGAAATGCGGTTTGGTATTAAAAATTACATACTGCATTGTGTTGCACCAAGACAAAAACTGGGTCACAGCCTGTCGATATATCCTTCCTCGTGTCATACACTAACTTTCTAAATTCATTTCAATTTGCCCCATCACTAACAAATACTTCACCTGTCGCTTTCCTTATTCCAAAATTAATATACCAAACTGTAGAAGAAGACACCTGAAGCCTCCTTGACTCTCTCACCTGATGACATGACACTTTTTTGTACTGGAGGGATTATATCATTATTCAGAAAACTAATTAAATTTAATAATTAATTTACGTTCACTTATTTGTGAGAAGTGACACTGCATAATTAACTTAAGAAATTACATGTCAAAATCAAAACAGAAAATCAAAAGCATAAAAACTATAATGGGAATTAAAATATAAGATGGTTGGTGTAACTATATGTTAACGTAGAACAAGAGACAATAATTACTAAAAAAATACGAATTCTACGGGCGTAACGAAATGTAAAATTACAGGAAACAACAAATTAGTTGGTCGAATTATACTAGTTAGTAAGTTCTGGGGCTGTAGATCAGGTGGCAAGACACCTCACTAGTTAGCACAGATTCTATCTCGAGGTGAGGAGACATTTCTTCACCCATTCCTGATTAGACTGGCACTAGTGTTCATTCAGCCTCCAATAAATTGATTACCGTTATTTTTTTCTGGAGATAAAATCTGCCGGAGCGTAGTCATACTTTGATGTTATAGAAATGTGATGTTATTGAATTTTTATGTTTATCCATTTTTTATAAATCCAGTGATATTCGATATCTCCTGAATAATCCAAATATAGGCTATGTCAATTTTTTATTGTGATCAAATAATTCTAAAACCTAAATAGTCTTCAATCGGATGAAGAATACCTAAACTAATAAAGGATATCACATTCAACAGTCTATATTTTAAAACTGCTACATATAGGGCCTATATGAAGGAAAATTGGGCGATCCATCACGATAAGTTACTCCTACCTAAAATTCGATACTTTTTTTACATTCTTATATATAAAAATGGCTGTAGTATAAATAATGATAATTATTTTTTGGTAACATAGCGTTACTCATCTTTAAAATTTTGATAGTCCTTCTCAAATTAGTCTCCTTTGGATGCAATGCACTTGTCCCAGTTTGCAAAGACATGCTGGAAACCATTTTTGGCAGATCTTTCAAACCTCCCGCCGCAGACTTCACTACTGCATCTATAGATGAAAGAAAATACCGCGTAGGTATTTCTTCAGGTTAGGGAATAGAAAAAGAAATACACGTGGCTAAATCCGGACAATGGGGAGGATCAGGGACACACTTTACTTTGATTTTTGCAAGATATCCAGCAACACAATTGCGATATGAGGTCTCACATTATCGTGGTGCAGCTTCCATCTTGTTTTTGTCACCAACATGTATTGAACATGTCTCAACTTACACTCAGAGAAATCAGATGAGAGGAATGACCTTGGATCTGGAACCACGTTTAACATGATGCACTAAGCTAACAAATATTGTAAAACCAACATTTTGCGTGTTGCTTTATAGCTGTAAAATAATCATTGTTTATAGAACAGCCCACTTAGATTTATCATGTAGATACTAATATAACTTACTATGTCCTCTTTACTTTATAAGAATTGTAGTAGTAGAAGTGGAAGTCTTGAACTAGATTTCCAGTAAAAACAATATCGCGACATCAAGAAATTTTAAGCACGCATGTTATCTCATATTAGGCCCTATGCGTTTAAAGCTAGTATAGTCAGAGAGACCAACTAGGGCCAACACCCTGATATGTTTCTCTAGATTTTTCACACCTATCAAGGCAAACGCTGAGTTGGAATTTCATTACTAGAACTCATTTAATGATATTCACCATTTGATAATATTAAAATAAAAATTAATGAAATTCTATATAAAATGCGTGATAAACCCAGTAGAACTATGCAACTTGTTGGATACAGACATGTTAAGTTAAGTAAGGATGAAAGTAACATTTGTTATTTCGTGTTCCCTTTCTTTTTGAGGCAAAAACATTAAATCCAGGATTAATTTTGCTTCAAAATTAAATACAATGTGTTTGGAATTTGAAAAATAACGCTATATCTAGTTCGCAAATTTCCACGGGCCTCTTGACAAAATGTCGTCTAAAGACAGATAAGAATTTGATATTTTAAATATTATGACCCCATAAAGTTCTCTCAAGTCTAAATCAAGTTTCTCTCCCTGAATAACTCATTCTCCATACGGACACCTCAGTTTCACTGCCGGTTGTAGGCTATATTTGATGTCTTATAGACATATAGGGATGATATGGAACTTTTTGCTCAATTAAAATGATTTCTCTACAAAAAATAAAGGTCAAAATGTTCTTGCACTGATGTTAAGAGATAGGCCTATAATGATGTCTAATCATAAAAAAGAAAATTAGCTTGCTTCAACTGAAATAGGACAAAAACGAGTTATTAATTGCCAAGTGTTCACTCAACATTTATAAATTTAACTTATAAAGTTATCTACTTTAAAATATGGTTATAATATTATCTATAGGCGTAGTTATTTCTAAATAAGTCCGTTATTTCGGTCTTTGTATTATTATTCCAATCTTTTTTTTTCAAATGCCCCAGGTTTGTCTTTTGACATTCCTGGTTTCTCTCCTGGCATGGCGTATTTGTAACCCATTTCTGAGGTTGGGGCGCCTAGAAGGCGGGGTTACGTTGCCCCGATGATATGATGAATATGAATGATGATGATTGCGATGGCCATATGATTTCGGGGACCGTTTGGGCCTTAAAGTTTTCCTGACATTTGTCTTACACGTGAGGAAAAACCCCGATAAAAACCTCACCCAGAAAAACTGTCCCAACCGGGGATCGAACCCGGGCCTGCTGCGTGACAAGGCAGCACGCTACCCCGAGACCACAGCGGTTTGTAGATACATTTATATACCTCGCGCCTCTCGGGTCTTTAATTCCGGAACATGTAATTTTTTTAAGCACACAAGAACACGGAGAGTGATCAGTTCAGAATTTGGGGCCATCTCCGAGACAATCCAACATTTGAGACAAGACACACACACCATTCACCCATCATTTTACATTAGTAAAGAAAGGCGAATATGATATTCAGATGGTATTTGGGACTATTTGACTTTAACGGTTTCTGTCATTTCCCTTACTAAGACTCCATGGTGCGGCAGATCTAGAGGTTCCTTAACGTACCATCCGCTTCTGCCCTCATATCCACATGTGCAATTTACAGAGGTGGAGGATCATCCAGCCAGTATAGGGGAGACATGCAATCGGGATGCTCGTTATAACTGATTTTCTCAACCTGGAGCTACTATTTATTGTACCTACCCAAATTCCACACAATGCTGGGTGGACACCAGCCCACTACGAAGTTCCACGAGAAATGTTCTCCTTGAAGAAAAATTTGAACCAGCAGATGAACCGTAGCCCGGCACCTAGGCATGATGCTTTAGACCACTCGGCTACGGCACAGGACAATATTTGTCATACAGGTGAGGAAAAGATCAGTGGAATTTGTGTAGGCTTATTGTTATCATTATAGGATGTATATTGTATAATATATATATAGATATTATAAATATATTTTTGACATTTGGCAATGAAGGCAAATATGATATGAAAAGAAAAATGAATGCTTGAGTCTTCTTTTCATATCATATATATATATATATATATATATATATATATAAACTTGTTGTTTAGTTGTACAAATAGATCGGTCATACTGTAGATGATTCACTATGCGATATATCTAGGCCTAATTATGGATTATCTGATGCTTACTAAGTACTTGTGTGTCACTCTGCAGATGAAAAAGAGAGAAACTGAAAGTGTAATTAACTAGAGTTACATTTACATGCAGTGCACATATACACACATCGCTCAACGTATAATTTCAATAAAATAGGCCATCATAAAAAAGTAAAAAGGATATGGAATTACATGTTGGCGGGCTGAGTTAAGAAGAGTGCCATGGGCAACCGGCTACAGGTAGAAACCATCTGTTTCTTCAACTCAAAATTTATTAATTATATCTGAGTTTAACAAATGTAAACCCCAAATTAACAGGAGCTTTTGTGAAAAAGATACTAATGTATAACATGATGCTAAACGTTTCAACGATTATCTGCCCTTATACCGTATCATTTCTAACAGAATTTCCCTTCGGCAATTCTGTTTTTAATGTTGCGGGAAATTATTTCATTTCAAGCTCAATATTTAATGTATTTATAATCAGGTTAAAAGTATAAAAAATTAAGATGGAAGTAAAAAACATCAACATGCAACTAGAAGTGGTAGCGCAAATATGATAACGTGTCATTACCTTAAACGTTGAGGTGTTCCTAAGTTTTCGGTTTCGAGAAATAAAAGTGTTCTCTCGTTAATCTGAATGAAAATAGCTTCAGGGTGTTAAGTGCATAAGGCTATTCAAAATAGACTTTCATGCTGACCAGTTTATCTCAAAAACTGTTTATTTTCCTTAAAGATAAAAGTAACAAGAAACTGTTCAGGTCATTAGAGCCACAATTAATATTTGGGGATGAAAGTGCTGACAGATTTTACGTAGATCTTATTTGAGGCATTAGACTCTTTAAGAAGACATTAATTTTAAGACCCGGAACTCATATCTTAAGTTTCTTTCCATAGGATTTGACATGGATATTATTTACTCGTATAATCTAGCTTTTTTTTTCTAATTGTCGTGAATCATATTTTCAGGAAAAAAAACTTTTACCAGCAACTTTTCTCTAACATTTAAACATTTATAAGGATATAAAACATAGTAATGCACATTTTCCTTTTTTCCTCTACATTTATTACGAATGTTGAGTGCATATTATTTATTAATGATGTAATCTTTCTTGGAAATACGAGGGGGGATCGGAAAGTAACGCACAATGATTTTTTTCTATCTTGGTGTTACAGCCGGAATGTTGAAATTTCATGAAGATATATTATGTAAGCAGGATTTCTCCACATTCCTTTAAATTAAAACAAAACAGAAATTACTTTAATCCAAAATCACCGCCGACAACGAATTTTGAGTCATAAATCTACGAAAACGAAGGTTTTACTTCCCTTTCAAAGGAAGTTGTGATAAGCATTTTACATCCTTAAAAATCTATCGACCCTGGCCGTTTTGAACATAGGAACCCAAGAACCAGAAGTCCCCTAAACTCGACTGAATGAGTGATGGAACAGGGGCACATAAATTTCCTGTAAGAAAACCAAAGGAAAAGCGCACACTACTTAGGCCAATCGACCACTGTGAGCTAGGTGTTAAGTACCTTGTCACTGACCCAGAAGTTGGCGGATGTCACAGTCGATGGATTTAGGTCTGTTAGGGTAGAAAAACTAAGGGACTAGTCCTCCGGGAGAACCAGTAACACATGCGTATCGATTTTAATGATTTTTCGGCTCGTAAATTACCCTCAAGCCTAAATTAGGGCCTCTGAGCAAAATTGAATGGGAAAGCAAACAATACCTTAGTTGCTTATTAGGTGTCTGTTTGAGGAAATGCTAACCACTCGTCACTCATTCACACTTATAGGGAAATAAGCATAAATAAATTAGGTTGGTTAAGCAACTCCCATAAGGGAACATCCTTCCCCCATATGGGAATATACCAGTTTCAGACAGGTAGACCAAGAGTAATGCGGGAGAATGAGATTAACCGTGATTTGAGAGAGATGAGTTATACAGGGAATGAATGGAAAATATAGCTCTTGATAGGGATGTCTTGGCAGGCAAGAACCTCGAGGTTCGATAGTGCCAGTTAGTTTGTAAATATTTTTCCTTGACTATTTAACTCATGCCCCAAATGGGAGTCAATGGCCAATCACATTTCAATCAATTTTTATTTACAACCAAGCACAGTCTTTTTCACCTCGGTTTTATCAATTTAATCTTATCACTTTAAAATCAAGCTCTTCCATTTTTAACATTCTGAATAAGTCAGACCATTATTTTGCAGTGACTCGGCCTCTAAGAAATATGTTGAATAAAACAATTTATATTTTAAGATGTATGAATTCTAGAATACATGTGGCTCCCAGATTATACATATACATATACATATATAGTACACGAATATTAACAGATAGTGCTTGCGGGATATAATATAAAATATTTGTAGCAATTGATTATACCACAAAAAAAAGAAGAAACCTCTGTTTGCACTTTCTTAAACGTATTATTTCCCAGGTAGTAACGTTCCAGAAAAATATAATTGACATAGGCCTATTTACGTCATAGGACACCAGAAATTAATTAATAACCTGTAATGACGTATTTCATTTTTTCTCCACTAGGGTGCATTCTTACAATATTGCGATCCTTTGGTATAAATAATTAATATGATCTGGTTGCAGTGATAAACAAGCGAAACATAACAAAGTTTCTCATTTGTTTTCAAACATTGCAGTTTACATTAAATATATGAATATTAAAAAATGTCCACCACTGTGGTCTCGAGGTAGCGTGCTGCCTTGTCTCGCAGCGTGCCTGGGTTCGATCCCCGGTCGGGACAGTTCTTCTGGGTGAGGTTTTTATCGGGGTTTTTCCTAACCTGTAAGACAAATGTCAGGAAAAAAAAATAAGGCGCAAACTGTCCCCGAAATCATATGGCCATCGCAATCATCATCATTCATATTCATCTTAGATTAAGGACTCTCCTGGAGCATCACTATCATCATCATCACCCATCATATCATCGGGGCAACGCAATCCCGCCTTACAAGCACCCCAACCTCAGATGTGGGTTACAAGTAGGCTACGCCATGCCAGGAGAGAACACCAGGAATGTCGAAAGACAACCTGGGACATTTGAAAAAAAAAACTATATAATGATTTGTGAGTAAACAGCTTAATTTATTTGTTAAATAGTCATAACAAATGTCACTCTTTATTTCCAAATTCGCTAGATAAATTCACTTCATACTTCGTGAGTCGTGAATTTATCGGTAATTTGGAAATCACTCGTGGCATTACTTATGGCAATGTAATATACGTAGTACTACAAAATGTACAGCTGGATTTTTTTTAGTAGAACTTATTTATTTATTGAGTGATAATTTTACTTTATTTTCTTTGTAGTTAGACTAAATATAATTTGAATTAAGGTAAAAATGTGAGGATACACGCATGAGTGCAAAATGTCTTTAGGATGTCACAAAGAAAAAAAAAAGTTGATTTCCAATGAGTTAATTGATAGGCCAACTCCGTACAGTAAAATTAAATTATTTTTACATTAAATCTAATTTGATCTATTTGTACAGATATCACGTGTAATTTTAACTAGTGTATTTTATTATAAATATACACACAGTTTTTATTAGACTTGCATACATTTAGAACATTGAATTATTGGAATCAAACAGGTTTGATGGATACGTATTATCACTATTTCTTGTTCACATCGACCTTTACCCTCCCTTAGCTAGGGATTGTTGTAACTGGAGATAGAAGCATTCCTGCGGTGACGAAAATGAAATTACACTTGTAGAGTGAACTTTGTTTGGCCACCGCAAGGGGAACACATGTCATTAGTCTTGTTGCTAGACATAATGTTATCAAATCAAACAAATCAGAGAGAAGGTAATAATTCATGCCACAAAAACTTGAACAGGTTGTAATTAATTATTATGATTACTTTGGATTTCAGACTTTTTTTTTGTTTCTAATTGCACTCTCTACTGTCCTATTAGCTCTGGTCCACAAAAAAATATGATGACTAAGAAATAAAATTAGTTTTCTTTCACTACACAAGGCATGTTATCGTTAACCTCAAGTAAGTAACTGAGGAAATATGAAATCAAATTCTAGCAAATTTACAAATTTGCAACTTAATTACATGCTTTCTTTCTTTACTTTTATTTAAATCACTCCTTTTTAGGTGCTTTCAAACCCCTAGCTTCCCATGCCTTATAGAAGACACGACGTGTCTGGAGAGGAATTGCAACTCTGGATTTTTATCACACAAGGACAACGAGGAGTTCCCCGAGATCACCTCCAAGGGCAATTACGAACACTTTGGTCCTGGTGGATTATCGTCTTCGCATATAGTTCCAAGGTTCGCGGGTACAAACCCCGTCGGGTCGATGGAATATCAGATTATAAAAAAATCTTTATATTGTGAAGAGAAATAATGCCGAAGGTATGTCCGGTGCCGTAGATTTAAATAACGTAAAATAATATCAAGGCTGAAAAAAGCCCCGTGAATGAAATGTTTAAGCCCTTTCACGTCCAGATTTGAATTGCGTCTTTAAATTAAATAACACGTCTCTCATTAATTCGAACTAGATGGGCTAAAGCGAATAAGATATGGCTGATTATGATGGTATTCAAGATTATTTGGGCTTTAAATTCCCTGACATTTTTTATACGTAATAAACATGTCCTGATTGGGACCGAAATCCGATTCCGCTAGTTCCGAGGCAACTACTCTACCTGTAGCCTACAAAAGTGGTAGACTAATTTATTCAGTTAAATTGTAAACAAAAAAGCGCCCATAGCATTAATACGTGAGAAGCTACGTAAAGCAATTTGCTAAATAAATTATAACACAATTAACAAATTCCGTTAATATGGGGTGTGCTTCAATTTCACACAATGCACTTTTCATGCTTGAGATACCGAGTTAGGCGGATAGATGGCGGTAGTATGGTTCATTTTCAATTTACACACCTCTAGGCCTACCATGTTTCATAGTTGATTATGTACTTGTATTGGATATAATCGGCCACGGTGGTCTAGTGCTATATATCTTGCCCCGAGTCCCGAGGGTCGCAGGTTAAATTCGCCCGGGTCGATGGAGTTTTATCATGGAGAAATCTAAGGGCAAGTCCTCCGGGAAGGACTTTAAGCCATGGCTACTGAGTCTGAAGATTTTCGAGCTCGTAAAGAACATGTCTGACCAAAATTTAATCGATCTTCATCCATCCGAGTTATAGGCCTACTTTAGTTTCCTACTAGATATCTCTTCCACACGTGCCTCGCTAACATACGGGTATGTAGGTAAATAAGGCAAGTTTAAGAAACTTCCCACAAGGAAAGCACCCATGTCCCTCAGCGAGACAAACGGGGATCTATGAAAATTATCATCACCATAATCATCATTGTGTAGAGAGGAGTGCAGAGCGAGAGAGCATGTTTTAAGGATTGATGGAAACCCAAAAGCGGCACAAAGTCAACTCCTGTCGAAAAACACCAAGGAGACCGCCAGACCTAAAGTCCCGAACACACAGACGAATGTACCACATGTGTTTTTGACATATGTATTGCGGAGAGGTTTGGAATTTGATCTAGGAATCTAGTTATTAAAGATTGTAGGTCAATACCACCACCCAGAGATTGAATATTTTACAATCCAACCTCAGACGGTATCGAACAAAGCCCCTCCCCCAGTCAGGAAGCAAACATGCTATCATCTGATTTAACGCAACGATTCTTCCATTAATATTGTTCAGGTATTTTTTTACGAATATTCCACAATACAGCGATTCTCCTTCAACCCAAAGTGATTTGCCGCCAGGGCCTCCTGTCTAAAGAATCTTCATCCGTCAAATCTCTAGCTTTCATACTTCTCTTCACTTCATCCATCCATCGTTCTCTAGGCCTGCCTCTTCCACTTCTTCCATTAGCATTCCAATTAAGGATCTTCTTTGGCATTCTCTCTCCTTCCATTCTTATGAGGTGTCCATACCATTTCAAACGTTTTTCTTCTATTTTTCCTAGTATGTTTTTTCAACTTGCATAATTTCCCTTATTGTACTGTTCTGTTCTTCCCTTCTTGAAATTCTTGTCGATCGCCCCCAAAAATCCATTGCTACAGTTTTTTTAATCTTAAAATAAACTCTATCCATCTTATCATAAAACGACCTAAGTCGAAAGGATTAGGAGATTCGTATTACATCCCTGTTGCATTTAAGAGCTAAAGAAGTTCAATTTATCCGATTTCAATCCTTCATCAAGTCAAAATTGACATAATTTATGTATTGATTTTTGTATGAAGATGATTTAGATACGAAAACAGTTTCGTATGATTTGAACATGATAACAAAATGTATATTAATTGCCTTCTAAGGGCGGTAACAATATCTGGTTTTGATTCAATACCTAGTCATTGATATATAAAATAGGCCTAGCTGAATTATGTAAACAAAACTGTTTTGTTGTCCATTAATTGTTGTCAGAATTGAAACGACAGCGTTTCAGTATAACCATGTTAAGCTTAGCGGGTAGAGTTCTTCACATATAATTGAATATTGAACGTTTTAGATAGGATCGAGGAATGAATGCTATAAATATAGAATTCCTGGAAATCAATATTACCTGTATTTGCTTAATTGATTTTTATATTTCTGTTAGACAATTTATCCCGTTTTGATTAATGATCTTGATTTAATATATTCCTAGTCCAATACACGACAGTCCAGACAATCAAGGTTAACTAAATGATTGCCATCACTACAAGCAAATGAAAGTGTCATGTGGTTAGTGTAGCGCAATAGCTCAACCTTGTACGCTATACAAGCCAGAAGATCGCGGTTTGAGTCCTGGTGGGGGTTGTGATTTGTAATGATGCCTAAACCCTCTCGCCGCACCATATCGCCTCAGCCTCTAATCTAAATGAGTAGGTCTATCAGATGTAGGCCTATGTACTGGAGGTTAAACAACCTGGATGCGTTAACCTCGTAAATACTCCATGGGCTTCCTAAGACTGTAAGTGGAATCATTTTAACTTCACAACATTAATTTGGTTTAAGTTTTCATAACCGCGTATCTCTAATTATTTTATATCAGATAGTTCTCGAGCAGAAACTAGGGCTGATACAACAAAAACTAAACAAATAATAAGCACATGTGAAATGAAAATCTTAAGAACTATTCAGGGGAAAACATTATTTGATAAAATACACAACACAGAAATTAGGGACAAATGTCATATTCAAGACATAACCAAATTTATTATAGATAGACGAAAATATTGGAAGGGCCATATAGAAAGAATGGAAGAAACCCGGCTTGCAAAAACAGCTAAAGAAGATAGACCAATGGACGGGAGAAGAACAAGAGGAAGACCAGCCAAGAGATGGATAGACAGTGAATGCACATCCAGTACGTCTTCCTCCGAGGAGTGATTTTGGAAATAAACAGGATGAAATCCTACAAATTAAGTTTAAGAAGAAGAAGAAGAAGAAGAAGAAGATAGTTCTCATTGCCATCAATATACTGAGTGAAGCCCAATCCAGACCCTATAAATAAAAAATTCGTTACAGAGTCAGGAATCAAATCCGGGACCCCTGAAATGTAACAGATTAGCCGATCCTTTCCTTCTACGTACTGTTACCGATACACCTTTACATAACACACACCGTGATAAAACGTGGACAATTCCCAATAGAAACAGATCCACATATCCAACACGAAAGACCAGGAGAATGAGATCCTACAACAAGGAATTTGTCAGGAATATGCTTTTCACGCACAAGGTTTCGCTAACACAGTAGGCCTACACATCTGACTGACACGGAATTTTGTCTCCCGAAGAAAATTGTGCCCCTACACGTAAAAAAATAGTTGACAATGATCTTTGGGTCTTGGGACGGATGTGAACATAATGCATACGCCCCCTATAGGCTTATAATAAATAAATAAAGAAAATCCTCAACTCCTCTCCAGTGTAATGCCAAGGAATGATATGAGATGAAGCTCTTATTAGAGGTCAGTGATATAATCAAGTCTGTCGCACCATCATAGGGGTAGATAAAATGAAATGAAACGAAATGGATAATAAGAGTATGGAGAAATTGTGGGATGAAGTTTATGGGAAGGGAATACAGATGAAACCCCGAGAAAATACAGCCCTAGTTTCAATTACTCCTCCACGTGGAGTAACTCAGACGCGTACTCAGAACCCAGAGATGGCGGGTGAGTGCCGTAAGTACTGGCGCCATGGAGCCGTATATTCGATCAAGTAATTCCAGAATTTGAAGTGTTCCCATGTCGCCCATAGGCGAAAAATGCACATCTCTGCTACTTTTGTTCACTTCATGACATTTACATTCACTGACTTTTCTGATTTATCTTGAATATGTGGTGAGGATATTACCTAGGTAACTATTGCAATATCACTAAACCGAATATTTCTCTAATTCTAGCCCTTCCTTTTCGAATAACCATGTGTAGAGTTGTTTGTTTTTTTTTCCATAAAAGAATAAGCGATTCCAAAATAAATAAATACTGGATAAACTGGATACTCTTACTGGATAATGTATATAGACTATACAGTATACTTAGGCTATTATAAATGTGAAAATCAGTTTGCCTCTTTGTTAGTTCATATCGATTAAACTATATAACCAATTTTGATTAAATTTTACAAAATCGTAACTTGAAGCTAGGATAAGGGCACAAGTTAGGCCTACGTTTCAATCTGATTGAATTGCATTTTCCGAAAATACAAAAAAATATAACAACAATAATAGTAATAACAATAACAATAATAATAATAGTAATAATAATGGGAGGTCGCGGATCTTATGATGGCACGACCTTTAGAAGAGGGACGTAAAATTTTATATTCATACTAAACATAGCATATATAACAATGATGATTATTATGGTCAGATGATGTTCGGGTACCATTTAGTCGTTAAATGTTCCTGAAATTTGTGTCAAAGGTGAGGAAAAATACCGAAAAGAAACCATCACTAGGAAACTTGTCCCAACCGATGATCGAATCCGGGCCTGTTACATACGAGGCAGCTACGCTACTCCGTTCACGGTTTAAACGCCTAAATAAATACGCTGTAGTCAGTCAGTAAAGTAAAACCCCTGGCCCTATTCAAATTTATATCAATTGTCACAACTATAAATAAGTTTGTAACTTCCATCATGGACATGATCTTAAAAGATACAATCTTTTTATCCTTTTGAAATTGTATGAGGGCGATAATATATAAAGAAGTTATAATAAGCTGTAAATTCAATTGTATTATTGTTTTATATTTTATACTTTGATTATCAAGTCTGTTATATGTCACGTCATGTTCACCATGTCTTATTATTAATTGTTATACGTACGCCTATGAGATAAAAGTAAAAACTTAATTTAATTTTCTTTAAGCGAAATAAAATATTAATATTGTTTTTGCTGCTTCAACTAGAATCTTTTAAATTCAAAATTGAATTTACTTTTGGTAACTTGTCTATTTTATATTTTAAGTAGAACTATAGGCCTATTTGTTTCAAGAGCAGAACTGCTTTCTGATATAAGCCTAATGGCAAAAAAAGTGGAAATCCAAGAATTATAATTCTTTCGCATAATTAGTTGCACTGATTGCGGTTTCTCGTGGTTTACTCTATCATTCCAAAACAGTACCTTTCAGCACAAAGGTGTATTTTACGTCCTGTCCTACGGGCATTCCATACGCATAAAGTTCCGACGGTCATGGCGCCATGTTAACTACAATTTCGACTGGCTCCAGTCTATCAACCCACTCACTCATTGGTCATTGCAATTCCACAGAACTGAATTTAACGAAAATGGAAACACTTGTATTCACAGTAGAAATTGTCGCTAAGATTGTTATATAAATGAGTTTATAGTGTAGGAACAAGAACCTTCACGTTTAACTAGAAATCGGCAGTCAAGAAAGCATTTCTCGCGAGGTGAATAATTTCTGCAAGAAAAAGTAACACGACAAATTGCTTAAATATATTTAAAATTAATTTATTAGAGCACGACCTTAGGTTTTTACACTGCAGCGCTTAAAATGTAATTTTTATTTTCATATCATCACTAGAGCCAGGTGTTAGACCAAAATGATCTATTCCGGATCCAATAATAAGTTGTTGTATCCACTTCTTCCTTAAGATCGCCTACCTCTTGCAATAAGTTATAGTACGTCTAGTATCTAACTCGGTTCTTTCTTCAAACATGTTCCACTTCCTACGGCACTCAATCAAGCTATGTAGGCTTACATTCAATTCATTTCTGATATCTTGGTTTCTTTTCATGTATAAATGTTATATCCAATGCTTCTTTGTCACATTTCAATAATATTTGTATTAATGTGAAGAATTAGCGTTAGTTACCCAATGAAAATTATAAAAGACTCATAGAGTTCAAATGGATTTGACCAAAATAGGACTAATTTTTTCACTTTATATCACATGTTCAAATAGTTTGTACAATAGACCTTCTGTACTTGAGCTATGAAAGAAAATAACAGTAATTTATGACCAGTAAAAGCAGTATTTTGCCTTCTCATCTGTATTAATATATTTTATAACGTAGGTCTAGCTAATATTTGGATACGTCAATTGGCGTATAATATTGGTATATATTGGATATGTGACCTCTATCTGTTACATATCTAATCGAGGTGGATGAACTTCAGTATCTGGGAATGTGGTAAAGGATGCTTATGCTATTGAATCACAGAGTTAACTAAAATAGCCTACATTTTTCACGGGGCCGAAAATGTCTCTTTTTCACGAAAGTCATATCTTTAAATATCTCAATCAAAATATGTTTACCCATATTCTCCGGAATCGAACCTGCAATTTTTGTCTCAAGATGAACGTCCTATCCCTATGTATGATTATCAACACCGGCTTATATCTTTCTTCTTTTTCATCTCCGATATGTGTATTTTTTAATGTAATTAAAATAATAAAACTGAAAACGAAAAATAGTGTGACACAGTTAATTAAGAAATAATAATAATAATAATAATAATAATAATAATAATAATAATAGTAATAATATTAATAATAATAATATTAATAATAATAATAACATATTTATTTAAACTGAAAGTAGTTTAGCCTTCAAAAATGCTTTTATGCGGAATAATTAATTTTGAGCTAAAATTAAATAGTCTACCACTGTAATCTCTGGGTAAACGTCGTTGCTTCGTATGCACTGAGCCCATGTTCGAACACCGATCGAGACAAATTTCCTGTGTGAGTTTTTTTTCGGGTTTTTCCTCATATGTAAGATAAATTCGGGAAATATTAAGGCTGAAGTGATTCCCGAACATCAACTAACCCATCATAATAATCATCCATATCATATTCGTCTTGTTTTATGACTCAGTGAATGGTGTGTCTTGTCTTAAATGTTCGTATTGTCTCGGAGTGGCCCTTGAATTGAGCTGACCACTCATCCAAGCAGGTCTTTCATATCCTTATATGATCATATATGTACATAGGCTATGTGTGTGATATTGATTTATAAATCGTTTCCTGACATGTCACGTCGCAGTAAGATCAGGCTGACGAAGGGCAAGTAAAAGTACCTATAACGGAGAGATTAAATTAAGGGGAAGAGAGAGAGAGAGAGAGAGAGAGAGAGAGAGAGAGAGAGAGAGAGAGAGAGAGAGAGAGAGAGAGAATTATTAAATACGTTTTATTATTATAATTAAAAATACAAAAATCGCACCTGAAAATAAATAGAATTATTTTCAGTAGACTACTGGAGGAGTTATAGGGCCAATACTCTTACTTACTCACTGGCACTATCGAACCCGTAGGTTCATGGCCGCGCGGACATACGCTCTCCATACATCCCTATCCTGAGCTAACACTTTCCAATCATTCCCTGTATAATCTACTTCCCTCAAATCATAGTTAATGTTAAAATATATATGCAGTCAATATGCCCATTTCACCATCTAATGTTTAAAGAAAAATGTTTTTACCATGGTCAATATCGGATCTGGTCTTGAGAATGACAGCTTGGCTGTAAAAACTTGTTGACCCTTTTACAACATTAATTGGCCATGAAATTGGCAGATTGACTGCATATATATTTTAATATTTTATCACCACGAAGATCACGTGTGTATTAAATAGTTAATGTTATTCTCCCCACCTCATTCTTGGTTCTACCAACTGGGCGTTGTCCCTCTGGCGTTCCTACAAGAAGCTTCCATGCAAGCTCTTTGCATGCCTTTCATTCCCCATACGGGCAACATGTCCTCCCCATCGGGCAGTCTAACGAGACTTAACTGTTCTTATGATATCTGGCTTCCTATAAAGACCATGTAGTTCATTGTTGATGTAGTATTTCTCCATTCACCTGTCTGTTCATCTCTCTTTGGTCCAAAACATGTTTTCCTACGTACTTTTTATTCTCAAATACTTTTAAGCTCCTTTCTTCCTCCCTTAAATTAAGCGTCCATGTTGCGCATCCATATAATATAGACTGTTAGAATACCTAGTTTTATAATTTTTCAGTTTAAATAACGTTTTTTGAAAGGAGTTGGGATATGCACGTGTCTCTGCAATGCATAATAGCACGCATTTCCAGAATTGAGCCTATGTTTAATTTCTTTCTGCATCTCATTCCTATTTGTGATTATTGTTCCCAGATATTTGAATTCAGCCACTTCCTCAAAATTTCCCTCATTTGTCATTAGCTGTCCATTTCCATTATATAATGAATTCCTACATGTGACCATATATTTAGTTTTATTGATATTTACTTCCAGTCCTAATTTCTTAGTGTTACTCAATAGTGTGTGCGTGTTGTCCTTTAGTATCTCCTCGCTATCGGCCAATAATACTACATCATCAGCATAAACTAACAGCTTATTAATACCATTGAGTTGTAAGCCTTCCTCATTCTCTAAAGATTTAATGGCATGCTCTAGTACAAAATTAAATAGTAGAGGGGATAGTGCATCTCCTAGCTTCAAACCATTCTGGATTTCAAAAGTGTCCGAAAACTCTTTGCCTACACGCACCCTACTCTTTGTGCCATTCAGACACATTCGTATAAGTCTAACTAACTTTTTAGGAATTCCGAACTCCAGCAGGATACTATATAACTTTTCCCTCTTAATCGAATCATATGCTTTTTTGAAGTCTACATATAGTTGATGTACAGTACCATTATATTCCCATTTCTTTTCTAAAATCTGTCTTATACTAAAAATCTGATCTGTTGTAGACCTGTTTCTTCTAAATGCACATTGATGATCTCCTAGAATGTCATCAATATAGGGAGTAAGTCTGCTTACTAATATATTTGCTAGAATTTTGTACGAAGTTGAAAGTATGTTGAGATGCCCCTGTAGTTGTTGCAATCAGTTTTATCTCCTTTCTTATAAATTGGTACGATAATTGATTCCTTCCATTCATCTGGAAGAGCTTCTTTCTCCCAAATCATACTAAGCAACCAGCGTATCTTGTCCATCAATTTTTCTCCCCCTGATTTTATCAGTTCTGCTGGGATCTCATCTGAACCTGATGCTTTATACATCTTCAATTTTTCTATCGCCATTTCAACCTCTAATGCACTTGGTTCTGCGACTAGCATTTCTGCTGTCTGTAAATTATCCTCCTCAATGTCCTGTTCTGTATGTACATTTAATAGCTGATTAAAGTAACTTTTCCATCTATTTAATATACTCCTGGAATCTGCAATCATATCCCCATTTTCATTCCGAATTGTGTTTGTTCTAGCCTGAAACCCTTTCTTCTCTATCCTAATTCCCTGATATAATTCTCTAATGTTCCTATTTTTTGCATTCATTTCAAGATCATTAATCTTCTCTCTCAAATATTCCCTCTTTTTACTCTTTAGTAACTTGGTGGTTTCCCGTCTAATACTACCCAATTGCTCTAAATTTACCTCATTTGGCTCGTGTAACCATTTCAATTTTGCTAGCTTTCTTTTTTCTTCACAATGTCGGCACATTCCTCATCAAACCATTTCTTGTTTTGCCTCTTTTTTAATCAAGCAATGCTTTCTGATGCTGACAATTTAGTAGTATCTCTTATAGCCTCCCATTCTTTATTTATATCAGTTTCTTCTTCGTTTGCAACATTGTCATCTGAAGATCCCAGTACTTCAAATCTATTAGCAATTTTGATTTGGTATTCTTGCCGTATTTCATCATTTTTCAAGTTTTTTAATTCAAATTTTACAGAATCATCTTTAGCAATTGTTCCTCTCATAAGCGATAGCCGTTGTTTGATTTTCACTCTGACCAGATGATGATCCGAATTGCAGTCTGTCCCTCTAACTGATCTAACATCGATGATGCTGCTGTGCCAGCGTTTATCCACTAATACATGATCTATCTGGTTCCGAGTTTCTCCATCTGGGGACGTCCAGGTGTATTTATGAATATGTTATAGGACCAATGTGTAAGTCATTTGTGATTTATAAACTTACCTGAGATAAAATGTGACGCTATCAGTATTTTTTGAAGTGAAGATGTGCTTACTCTGCCAAAACAGTAGTTAATTTGAAACCACTGAATTTAATTCTATGGAGCTATAAAATTACAACTCTAATCACATTTTAAAGAATTTCATAATGTATTTCTGTGTAGACAGTTTAACTAGTTACAGATGATAAAATTTATGAATTCTCATAAAGAAGGTATTTTGAAGGATATGAAAAATACGTAATGTGATAAAATAGAAAATTCAATCTGTTCTCCCCTAGGAGAAATCTGGTGAGCCAAAGTAGAATCACGAACGTTAAGTTGGCGACGTACTTGATGGACAGACTTGTTTCACATGATATGAAGCAGGTTACTCATTCTGTCGACACAACACAAGACCGGTTTACTTTTGTTTTGATTTGACGACATTCGTTAAATGTAGATCATGTACACCTACTGTCGGTCGACGATCGTCGCGAATCCGTCATATAACTGACTTCTAACCTTCTTACTGACAGAATATGTTGGGAAAACTAGTTTCTTTGCACGTTTAATAAAACTATTGTAACAATATTATACTATCAGGTTATGAATCTTACGTATTTTTTCGTAATTATATTGAAATATCTCTTTCATAGTTTTACGAACAAATACAAGAATAGACCCTACATTATGTAACAACTTGGTAAACGTACCTAAATAAAAGGTAAAAGTTACAAATTTTTACCTGAGTTATCAGTCGTCCACAAATATGTAAAGACGTCCGTAAAAACATAATTGCAGGCCTTTAAGAACATGTTCCATCTTCAGTTGTTGATAAGATAATCTACAACGAAGTTTTAGTCGAAGTTTTACACACATGAGGAAGACCGAGATCTCAGAAACAAATTTGATAATTTTATCCATTAACATAGCTACCTGAACAGTGGTTCAAGTGACTTTTAAATGTATTAACCATACCTATAAGAAGTTACCTAATGGAATTCGAGTTACTTCCCTCCAAGTTAAGCGCTTCTTCACTTGCGTGAAGATAAATGTTCTCCTAACCCGGCAATAATAATAATAATAATAATAATAATATAATAATAATAATAATAATAATAATAATAATAATAATAATATAATAATAATAATAATAATAATAATAATAATAATAATAATATAATAATAATGATAATAATAATAATAATTATTATTATCATTATTATTATTATTATTATTATTATTTTATTATTATTTATTATTATTATTATTATTATTATTATTATTATTATTATTATTATTATTATTATTATTATTATTATTATACAAATGTGGAAGAGCCAAAAAAGGAAATTGAAGAAGAATGGAATAGTATAAAAGGACTGATACATAAAGCAGCAAAAGAAGTATTAGGAACAAAGAAAGTAGGAGGAAGAAAGAAAGGACTAAAAGAATGGGATCCCGAAATCCAGAAATTGCTAAGAGATAAAAAGGAGGCCTACTTAAAATACTTAGACAATAAGATTGACCAAAACAGAATAGAATATAATAGAACAAGAGCATTAGTAAAAAAAATATGTACCATAAAATTAAATAGAGAACACTGGGATAGATACATAGCAGAAATGGAACACAATTTACACGGACAAGACAAAGTATATACATTTATAAGCCTTAACTCTAATGTAAAAGACAAAACAAATCTGCTAACTATACAAGATATAGAATTAGAAAATTATTATAAAGAACTGTGGACGGACAAACAAAATAAAGAAGAAATAACACTCGTACAAACAAACGAACAATATGCAGAAGTAGATGAATTAGAGATGCAAGAAATTATAGAAATATTAAAGAAATGTAAAAATAATAAAGCATGCGGGATAGACAATATAAACATAGAATTGATAAAAAATGCCCCAAAGAATTTTCAAGAAAGGTTATTTAAATTCTATAACAAGTGCTGGAAACAAAATACAATACCAGAAGAATGGAAAATTGGAAAAATAATCTCAATATTTGAAAAAGGCGATAAAACAAAGCCAGAAAACTATAGAGGCATAAGCTTACTATGTGCAGCATACAAAATATATGCAAAAATGATCAATCAAAGATTAACAACTATAGTAGACGCAATAATATCACAAGAACAGTCAGGTTTTAGGAAAGGAAGAAGCTGCACAGACAACGTATTCACTTTAAAACAAATAATAGAGAAGCGAAGAGAATTCAACTTAGAGACGCACATCCTCTTTACAGATTATAAGAAGGCCTTTGATAAAGTGTCTAGACCAAAATTATGGAACATATTAAGTGAAAAAGGAATTCCACTACACTTGATAACAGTAATTAAGAAAATGTATGAGAAAACAAAAATAAAAATAAATGAAAGGTAACTAATACATATAACAGGAGGAGTTAGACAAGGTTGTCCACTATCAACCACTCTTTTTAACATTTATTTCGACGACATGATAAGATCATGGAAGCAAATGACGACTGGGGGAATTAACTTAGGAAATATAGTAATAAAAACAGTAGCCTTTGCAGATGACCAGATTTTAATAGCAAAAACAGAAGACGAACTACAAAGAATGCTATATAAACTAAATGAAATATCAAAAAAATACAACATGGAAATATCCTCACAAAAATAAAAAACAATGGCCTTCAAGGGCGCTCATCCAGTTCGGACAAAGATAATATTAGAAAATAAACCAATAGAACAAGTGGTAAGATATAACTTCCTAGGTTGCGAAATATCATACACAGCGGAAACAGATATAAATAACAAACTAAATAAGTTTAATTATATAACAGGAACACTAAAAAGAACTTTGAAAAATAAAGCCAGGAAAGACTCTATAATGAAATTATACAAGACAATGGCAGTGCCTATTATTACTTATGGATCCGAAACATGGACAGTGACAACACAACAATCTGCCAGAATACAAGCTGCTGAAATGAGATTCCTCAGACCAATAGCAGGATATCAAAGAACAGACATAAAACATAACACAGAAATAAGACAACTAAAAGTAGAAGAATTAAACACAACAATAGAGAAATACAGAACAAACTGGAAAGAACAGTTGGCAAGGTTGACTGAGAATAGAATACCAAAAGCAGCATACAGCTATTCACCATGAGGAAGAAGAAGTTTGGGAAGACCAAGGAAAAGATGGGAAGAGCAGCAATTTGGAGCTGGAACAGGCTGGTAAATAAGCCTAAACAATGAATACTACTACTAATAATAATAATAAAATAATATTAATATTAATAATATTAATATCGATAATAATATTTAAATACCATCAATATTTAGGCTACACCACTTAAAACATCCTAACCAACACTCATCCATTTATAATCAAGAGACAATAAATTGTTTTATTAATAATCACATATCAATAGAGATTAACTATAGACTCATCTCTGGAAACGCATGCTATTACGCATTACAGGGACTCTTGTCATCCCAAATTCTCTTTAAAAAAAGTTACGCAGTGTTTTTCTTCACGTTATATGGTTGGGAAACACAGTCTGTTACTTTAAGGGAGGAGAAAATATTACGAGTAGCCTATTTAAGAATAAAGTTTTTAGAAACATTTTGGACGAAAGAGAGATGAACAATCAAGCGAATGGAATAGACTGCATAACAGTGAGCTACTTATATGATTTTTATGTGAAAGCAGATATAGGTAATAAGAACAGTTAGGTCTCGTAGTCTGGGATAGGAAGGATATGTGGCAGGAATAGGGAATGAAAGAGGGGCATGGAATCTTCTATGGAAACCAGAGGGAAATCGCCCAGTAAGTGGGACAAAAAATATGAGAAAATAACATTAATAATAATCTGAGAGAAGTCCACCGCTGTGTTCTCGAGATAGCATGCTTCATTATCACACAGCGGGCCCGGGTTCCACCCCCGTTAGGGACAAGTTTACTGTGTGAGGTATTTTCGATTTTTTTCCTCACCTGTGAGACAAATGTCAGCATACTTTATGGACCAAACGGTCCCCGAACATCATCTGATCATCATTAGCATTATGTAATCACCTCATTACATTAAGTTTAGGATTAAGGCATCTTCTGACGCATCAATATCACCCATCATATCATTGGTGCAACATAACCACGCCTTCTAGGCGCCCTAACCTCAGAAGTGGGGTTAAATACGCCAATGTCAGGAGAGAATACCAGAAATGTCGAAATGCCAAACTGGTGGAAGTGAATAAAAACATAGAGGCAAATTTTACAGGGATGCCTGGAAAACATTAGATCTTTTTTTTTTTTCCTTTATACTGGTTTTCCTTCTTGTTTTACCCCTTTTTTTGTTCTACCTGTTTGTTAACCTTCTTTAATTCTCACATAGACACAAGGACAGCACACACATACCCAGACCCAAGGTGGACATTTAAAATCTCCTGCCCCGCCAGGTATCGAACCCGGATCGCCGGAGTGGGAAGGTAGGGACTCTACCGTCTACGCTACCGCGACGGACTGATCTGAATAGAGATGTATGGAGACCTTATATCCGCACAGGCTACAAACATAGGGATTCGATAATGTCAGTTAGTTAATCAGTGACACAATCGTTTACAGTTTTAGCTAATGGAAACATGGTTTTGTGTATGAATCATATATCGGTCTACTACTTAAACAGTTAAATATAAAACTTTGAAAGAGTTTGGAGTTATTGATTTTTTCGTCATACTGTTTTGCATGAAATGTTTCACTTAGAACATGTAGAATCTGTATAGAAATAAAGGGTCCGTGGTGTGCGATCCGTAGTAAACAAGACCCACTTCTCAAGAAAATAAAACAGACCACTGAATACAAAGAACATATATATATATATATATATATATATATATATAGAGAGAGAGAGAGAGAGAGAGAGAGAGAGAGAGAGAGAGAGGGGGGGGGGGAGAGATAGAGAGAGGTAGAAAATAGATGTTGAGGGGTTGATAATCCGTCAATCCCTTCAGGAATTGCCATAAAAACACAAAAATATAGAACACTTTAAGTATTGAATCAAGGACTTTCTAAATAACAGTACTATGAAGTGCGTCATGGTTGGTGTTCTTAATAAATCAGTGGCCATATGCATTTTTTTATCATTTAATAAAAGTTAAATTTATGTAAAAGCTATTCATAAACGCTAAATGGCAGGTGTTAACATCTATTTATGTAACAAGTACGCAAAAGACTTTATGAATGAAACTGGGACGATTTCATATCAGATAAGTGCGTTAAACCTTTATTTGTTACGTAGGCTTACATTAGACTATTTTTGTACAATCTCCCTAAATTAGTATAGACCTAGCCTAATAATCATTTAAACATTGTCTAATTGCTGTTTAAATATTGTATTAATATAGTCTAAGAGTTATTGAAACGTTGAGTAGTTTAGCATTAATTACTTATTTAATGTCTTACAAATATGAAGATTCCCATCATTTATCAGTATCAAGACCATTTAATTGACTATTTATCTCATAGACCGATAAACTTGCCTCTTCCTGCTCGTAATGAGATATATCTCCGCAAATTAACTTATTTGACAAGGATATCGATTCAACAATGCACGACCGATATGCCTGTGATATAGCTAGGAATGCCAAAGAAAACAATTTCAAAAAATTACTAGAAAAAAAGTATGGTTAGTTCTGTTGCTCTAAAAAATTATTAAATATTGTATAATGAATCTGCATTATTGTTAATAGTTACTTCTCATACAATCATCTGTTATTGATTTTTCCCAAGCCCAAAGAGATTTAACAGTAAAGATATGCCGGCTTAGAAATCACCCGGAAGTAAGATCGGAATACATAACCTCACATTTGTGAATATTAAACATTATAATTATTTTTTAGCTTCTGATGATGTATTATTCGCTAAATAGTCACTCCAAATCCAACGCGAGGTTGAGTTTTTCATTAGACGAAATCACTCGCGACTTTGTAACTCTTGATTTTTTCAGAAAAATACAACCTCTTGTTAGATTATTGTTAATAATATGGTTTAATATGACTATCTAAAGGAAGTAGAAGATTAGGCAGGCGAAGATGATTAGGTGGAATTAGCCTGGAAGAAAATCTTAAGATGATTATTGTTACAGGATGGAGACAGAAAGTGTTGGACAGGGATGAATGGAGAAATATTTTGTCAGCGGGCAGAGCTCAAAATGAACTGCAGTGACATCTATGATGACAAATGTGATATATTTATTACTGTGATGTCATATGACATAGAATAATTTTTACCAATCTATACCCTGTCCATTCTTAAAGTGATATTCGTCAAAACAAAACCATGTGACCTGCTCGCTTTTCATTAGTTATGAACTCCGACGTACGTTGTAGAAGCAATATACTTCCACCATTCGCGCCACAATTACTGTCACTTTTGACAGGGAGATGACGACACAGCAACAGAAAACTCGATACTTTCAGCCATTTTGTTTCATGACTGAAGCATGACTCAAATGCATCACCCATAAATAATAAACAATTTTAAGTTGTAGGCCTTCTTATTGAATAGATATATTTTAGAATATTTTGTATGCTTTGAATACCATCATTTTCATTCACGAAGAATAACAAATATACCCAGAGGCCATATTTTTAATTTGATGAAGGGAACTACTTTTTCGCGTACTTATTGCTTCTACAACGTCCGTCGGTGTCAATAACCAACGAAAAGCGAGCAGGTCACATGGTTTTGCTTTGATGAGGATCACTTTAAGAGCAGACAGGGTAAAGTAAGTAAAGTGATCCCACAACAGACCCGGAGGCCCTTGGAGTAGTAGGAGGTTAAGGCTCCTACTTTTTCTAGACAATCGGCACTTTATGTCAGCCGGGTTGTCAGCCCTGCGTGACGGCCGCCTTTACCCCCAGAACAAGCGTCTGGTACTCATTTCCGTTAGAGGCTGAGTCGACCCCAGGGCCATAGTGCCGCCAGAGGGTTTGGGTCAGTTTAAAAATCCTGACCCCAACGGGACTTGAACCCTGGACCCTCCGGCTTATAGCTCAGTGCCTTAACCACTACGCTACGGCGTGGACAGGGTATAGCTGGTAATTTGTTTATCAAGATCAAAATTATATCTTTAAAAAGATCGTGAATATAAGTACATTTCAGAGAAAGGAAGTGTATTATAGTTATAAGTCACTGCAAATAAAATCTGGCCTGCATTTTGAAAATGAGTAGGCCTAAAGTGATTTCAAACAATGGAATGAACAGCGTCCATGGCACGACAGGTTTAGATGATTCTTAGTCTACAATCGACTGCTGGCCTCACATCCACATGTGATAATCACAGAGGTGGACAATCATCCAACCAGTATAGGTCAGCATGTCGAATTTTCGAAGCCGTTATATCTGATTTTCTCAACTCGAAGCCACTATTTAGTCTGTTGTATGTACCCAAATTTCTCACGATATTGGATGAGCAGCGATTCCGTAATGGACGAAATTCTATGAGACAGTATCATGCCCCGTGGGGACTGGAATCAGCTCCTGTGCCAGGGCATGGTGCGTGAAGTGGTACGATAGCCATTCTATGAGACAGTATCATGCCCCGTGGGGACTGGAATCAGCTCCTGTGGTGCGTGAAGTGGTATGATAGCCAATTCCTTAAATCCAAAGCACTTCATGTATCAAACGGGACTGGATAGACAAAAATGTATTAAATAATTTCAAAATTTGTCAAGAACCACAGAGTATTACACCCAGAGGAGAATATGCATGCAGAGACACCTAAAACTTTGAGAGGAACTACAATGAACGAAGGAGTGGTAGCTCTTTTAGGTCATGTAACAGAATATGTACGTAATGAAACAAATACAAGACTCACTGCGTGTTTACAGAGAACCTTGGAGTGTGGGAAATTATACATTTTGTAAATTGAATTTCCGATACATTTATTGTACAACAAGAGAAAAAGGGCTTATATGTTGAGCTCCAAGCTGCAAGACTTCATATGGGAAAGTAATTTTTTTTTTTTTTTTTTTTTTTTTTTGCTTTCCTAGAGAACCTAAAAGGTAAATACTTGTATTATATCTACTACTTCATAATTTTGCCACCAGACTGTGCTGAATTTCTTATTACTACCACACAGCAAAATATTAGATGTCTGAGGGATAGTTCTACGCTAGCGCCGCTTGTAGAATGTACGCGAAACTTGCTTACTTTTTTATCTATATAAAAAATAAGGTCAAACACCTCTTTGGAAATGTACGTCTAGAACTTCTAAAATATTACTAAAATTAATGTTTCGAACTAAACACATTAAGGCATACGTGTTGAGATAGTAGAAAAAGTAATATTTTATCGCAAGTAATGCCACGAGTGATTTCCAAATTATTGGTGAGGAGTGAATTTATCTAGAGAATTTGAAAATCAAGAGTAGCATTTGTTAAGACTATTTAACGAATAAAATTAAGCTTTCTAGTCACAAATCATTACTTAAACATAGTTATTTTAAAATATTAATATATTTGATGTAAACGGCGATGTTTGAAAACAAGTGAGAAATGTTTATTATGTTTCATTTGTTCATCACTGCAACCAGATCATATTTATTGCCAAATAGAATCTCAATATTATAAGAATGCACCCTAGTGGAGAAAAAATGAAACACATCATTACAGGTTATTAATTTCTGATGTCCTATGATGTAAATATGCCAATTATATTTTTTTGTAACGTTAATTCCTGGGGGATAATACGTTTAAGAAAGTGCAAACAGTGTTTTTTTTATGGTATAATCAATTGCTACGAATATTTTTCTATTATATCTCGCAAGCAGAATCTGGTTACATTCGTGCACTATATATAATCTGGGAGCCACTTGATAAAATGAAAGCGATAAAATGAAAGTGATAAAATCGAGGTGAAAAACGACTGTGATTGGTTGTAAATCAAAATTCATTGAAATGTGATTGGTCATTGAGTGCTATTTGGGGCATGAGTTAAATAGTCACGGAAAGTAAATAAAATTATGAATATCTTTCGTATGTAGAATCTTATACTTATACTGATATTTCGTTACATTCTGCATAAAAACAAGCTTAATGTAGATCTTAAAACTGCTGAACTCTTCTACAGACAGGCATTTATTAAAATTATTTTAAGGAATGGCAGTGTAAATTCAAGTCTCCAATGTTTTAGGGAATAACTTCTTCGTTTCTAATTCTGTTATAAATTGAATTCAAAAGTAACATAAATCTAGTCCTATCACATATTTATTTTTAATTTAGATTTTCATTAATAAAGATTTTTATCCAATTAAAAAAATACATAGGCCTACTGCAGAAATTAGGATATATATATATATATATATATATATATATATATATAATGTCCACCGCTGTGGTCTCGAGGTAGCGTGCTGCCATGTCACGCAGCGGGCCCGGGTTCGATATCCGGTCGGGGCAGTTTTTCTGGGTGAGGTTTTTATCGGGGTTTTTCCTCATCTGTAAGACAAATGTCAGGAAAACTTTAAGGCCCAAACGGTCCCCGAAATCAAATGGCCATCATCATCCTTATCATTATCATCATCCTTCACCGGTGTGGAAAGCAACGGGAAGCTACCAAACCTACAATTCCCTAGTAAAGCTGCAAAGCATTGCATGAAAATGCTATGATTGCAGTGAAATACTTGCCCTCGAGCAGAATTACTATGGATGGGATATATGTAGGTCTATATATATATATATATATATATATATATACACACAGTAAAACTTGTCTTAGCCGGATCCTTTAGAAGAAGGAACCCTGTTGAGACGGAAAAATATCTCCAAAACAGTAGATTTTATATGTGTAAAATCGTCCTGTATAAGCCGAAAACCTTCATAACGCGGAAACGGAATGGTTTTTAAAGTACCAATAGATAATGTTTACTCAGTAAGACGGAAAATTATTCTTAAGCACGTTCTAATTACAGTATTAATGACCACACGTGAAAATTCTGCATATGACGCTTTCTGCATTATATCGTTTTACCTTCTTGTGTTACCATTGTATTGCGGGGATAGCTACCCTTGCTTATGTGTGACAGCGGGGAATCCCTCGATTTTCCTTGCCGGCTTACGTTACTTGCGAGGGAGTTGGGAAACTCTTCAGTCTTCCTGTAGTTAAGTTCCTTCTCGCTTTTGTGTAATAAAGTTGTTTTGTATTGCCGTTTAAACTGAGCTGTGTTACATACACTATTTTGTCTGTATTTCAGTCAATAAGTTATGTCTTTAAAGCGTACATGTAAAATCCTTACACAACGTGAGGAAATTCAAGCTTGTAATTTGGGAACCCTTTATAAAAAGGAAAACTGCCTAGACGGAAATATATTTAAGGAACAATCATGTTCCTTCATAGACAGGTTTTACTGTGTATATATATATATATATATATATATATATAATTTTAACTTATTTGTGAAAATATTTTGTGTACCTTCTTCTCATAGACCAAAATGTTGTATAGAATTTTCATCACTGTTCCGCCGTTTTCTTTCGTCTACCATGTCGTCTTTTTCCATTCATTTCCCATTCTTACTGTACTTCAATTTAGAAATCCTTTCCCTCTCCATTATTCACACATGTCTTCTTTTTCAAGTAATTTCTTACATTTCCATTGTGCTTCTTACCTTAATTTGTTTTTCATTATAATATCGATTCTCTGATTTATAAATCTAATTCAATAATTCTAATATTGTATTATGTAGTTGATTTATCGGCCGTGTTTTTGCGCCATTTATGAATGATATAAAATATTGAATCAATATCATACTTTTAGTTTGGTTAGGAGTTTCACACTTCACAGGATTGAATTCAACATAGGCCTATCATTGATCTTTTTTCCATACTAACAATCAATTTTACGGCATTTGATCCAAAATTGAATCCAACTATCAACATTTATTAATATTTAATTTGCTTCCTTCAATTTATCAACTCTCAGCACGTCTAGATATAGAATGTAGAACTAACTAACTAACTCACTGGCACTACCGAACCCATACGTTCACGGCACTTGATTTGATTTAGTCGGGTTGTCAATTCTGCGTGACGACCTCCTTTACTCCCAATACGAGTATCTGTTACTTATTTCAGTTAGAGGCTGAATCGCCAGCAGCACCATAGGTGCCGCCATAAGGTTTAACACAAGGTGTTAAAAGACCAGCGTTAAATTAAAAATATAGTTAGGAGAAAACTACATAACAGTGAAGTACATGATCTTTATAGGAAAGCTGATGTAATGAGAAGAGTTAAGTCTCGTAGAGGACATGTGGCACAAATGGGGAATGAAAGAGGGTTATGAAAACTTATTATAGGAAAACGAGAGGAAAATGCCCAGTTGGTAGACCAAGAATCATATGGGAGAATAACATGAACCATTATTTGAGGGAAAAAGATTTAACAGGGGATGATTGGAAAACATTAGCTTAGGATAGGGATACATGGAGAGTTTATGTCTACGCGACCACGAACCTGTTTTTTTTTTGTGCCAATGAGTTAATTAGTTACTTAGGGCTACTAACTACTAATGTCGTCTAATAAATAAGGCTACTTATGGAATACAAATGAGGAACTTACTTTTATAACGTCTCTTGTCCACTTTCATACATTTTCCTGTAAACAAGAGTTAGTTTGATTTTATCGCTAATTTCTAGTGATTTAAAGGATGTTCTGAAAATAAAAGTTGGCAATATTGCGCCTGGGTTATGCTTAGTCTTACAAGAATGCAGACTCACAAAACTCAGTTTGGTACAAGGTGGACAAGATACATTTTGATAATGAGTTCTTCAAATGTAAACTCTCTACTCTTTTTCCGGCGTACTTGTCGAGATGAGATGAAGCCCTTATTGTACAAGGTACCGCTAGGTGATATACAAGTTGCCGGCTGACCTGGCCTGTTACACTATCAGAAATGTGATGAAATGAAACGAAATTGATGAATTGAGTATGGATGGAAAAGTTGTGGAATGGTATTTTTGGCAGAGAAAACTTGATAAACTCCGAGATAAGCCTGTCCTGGCTCCCACCAAAGTCATTAATTTGATTTAACTTTAGATTGGACACGGAAAGAAGATGTAAGATAACGTAGTTATTTATTTTGCAGCCAAAATGCTTCATATCTAACTCACTGGCACTATCGATTCCTTAGGTTCATGGGCGCGGGGATATAACCTGTCCATACATCCCTATTCTGAGCCAATATTTACCAATAATCCCCTATTAATTCACTTCTCTGAAATCGTGGTAGGTGTTATTCTCACAGGCCTATCTACTGAGCGCTTTCCTCTAGTTTTCCTAGTGAATTTTCCATGCCCTTCTTTCATTCCCCGTTCATGCCTCAGTTCTGCCCACGGCAGTCTATGAGGCTTAACTATTTTTATTACATCTAGTTTTTCATAAAGTTCATTTAAATCTTTGTTAAGAAGTTTTTTCCATTCACTTGCCTGTTCGTCTCTCTTAGGTCAAAATTTTTTTCCGTAAGTGCTTTAGTCTCTCTAATAGGGCCTGCTCGTAATAGTTTATCCTTTATAAAATTAAGAGACCGTGTTTCGGATCCAGTAACTAGAAGAATAAGTGTTTCTATATTTTTAGAAAAATTGGGATGACGGAATTCCCTGCAATGCAAAATACCATTGTATCCGGATTGAGCCAGTGCTTAATTTCTTTCACCACCACATTCCTATGTAATTATTGTTCCTCCATGGCCCGACAAGCCTAGAAGTCCATTGGCTATCCAGCCAGTTGCTGGCCTCACATCCATTTTAAGCACAGAGGTGGACGATAAACTAATCAATATAGGGTGACGTGTACTCAGTATTTCGAGTCCTCCAGCCGTTATAGCTGCTCAACCTTATTGTAGCTACCAAAATATCCTAAATTGGCCGAAATTCCACGAGAAAGTTTGTTTTCCCATGGGCACTCGAACGGCGCGAGACAATAGGGAGCTTCTGTCTAAAACCAGACAAGTCCAGAGTGCTATGACAGTACAGTTTTAATCAGAGTATTTACAAGTGAACTGATTAGAAAATAAATACATAGGCCTACAGATAAAATAACCGATTGCATATTCGCCAGGAAACAAGATTGGAATGATCGTGTAAGTCGTATGGAAGCCTAAAGGAAAGTCAAGATTTCAGAGATGCATTACCTTTGGAGAGAACGAGAAGAGGTAAACAAATTCAGTAGGGGCGATTTATCGAATAAGAAAAGGAAAACCGCTTATAGGCCTATTGGAAGCAAGAACTTTCAAATTGTACCGAAGATACCAGAGATTCAATTTCATAAAAGCAATTAGGCCTACTTAATTTTCGGAAATCATACCGTAAAAGCCATAAATTTGTCTTCATGAAGTTTTGAACTTGTCTGGTTTTGAAGCAAGCTCCTCAATTTATTGTTCCTACTTCCTAAGTACTTTTATTCCACTAGTGCCAAAATATAGGCCTACATTTTCATGTCAATTCTACTGAAAGGAATAGACC
Organism: Diploptera punctata; assembly: GCA_030220185.1. Taxonomy (NCBI): domain Eukaryota; kingdom Metazoa; phylum Arthropoda; class Insecta; order Blattodea; family Blaberidae; genus Diploptera; species Diploptera punctata. The sequence goes on along the minus strand of JASPKZ010007294.1, from coordinate 438,780 downwards.
TATATATATATATATATATATAAATATATAACGGGCTTCCAATATAAACCCGGGCCGGCCTCGCGGGGTTTCACCCGTCAGGCAGCGCTCTCTCCTCGTCCGCAGTTCACTCTGCCAGCCGCTCGTCTTTGAACTAGTCAGTTTAGGCCTACTATCGTTCGACAAGATGAGACGTCAGCTGACATTAGAGCAGCGCATTTATGTGTGTAAATGTTATAAATACGAATCAGCTCGTCGCGTTCGCGAGGAATTTATTCGGAACTTCCCTGGACAATTACCTCCTTCCAGATCGACAATCCACGATCTTGGGACTAAATTTGAGACCACTGGTTCAGTACAAAATAAGAAACACATGCGAAGGCGTACGGTTCTCACCGAAGAAAAATTAGACGAAATTGGCGAACATTTGGAACGTTCACCACAAAAATCATTACCGAAATTAGCACAACAAGTTGGGATTTCCCTCGCTCCCCAGATCTAACAATGTGTGATTTTTATTTGTGGGGTAGCCTGAAAGACAAAGTGTACAAAATAAATCCGCACACATTGGAAGAACTGAAGAACAACATAAGAAATGTAATCAGAAACTTGACAGTGCCCGAACTACAGCGTGTCAATCTAAATGTGTTTACTCGGTATAATGCCTGTTTAACTGCGGGAGGACAACTTTCCAGCATTTTCTATAAGGTAAGAAACAGTTCAAGGACGGGTGGCAGGCAGGGTGAATTGCGGGAGGAAGAGAGAGCACTGCGTGCCGGGTGAAACTCCGTAAGGCCGGTCCGGTTTTATATTGGAAGCCCGGTATATATATATTGTAGATTTTCGCGGAAATAAGTATGATTAAGAAAGTTTTCTTAATCATATATATAGGGAAATAAAAAAAGCTTAAAACCCATAAAAAACAATAAATAATTTAAAGATAAAGGTAAAAAGCTCTAGCCTATATAGGGCCCATATAGGGAGGACCTTTCTTCTTCTTCTTCTTCCTTTCATGTGATAGACCTAGCGGTCTGTTACGGTCTCAATCCAAAGTTTGAAGGGTCTGCCCAAAGATCTCTTGCCTGGTGGCTGGTAATTTAAGATTTGACGTGGTATTCTTGTTCTGCTCATTCTTCTTACGTGAGATTTCTAGTTGTTTCTCTATTTTTGTGCATATTCCATGACCGATTCTGTTTTTAATTCTTTGAGAATCTCAGAATTCCTTTTATGGTTTGTTCTTCAGTAACCCGCAGTACGTCTCATAAATTTCATTTCTGCCGCAGTTAGTGTTTTGTTCATCTACATTGCGAATTGTCCAGGCCTCACTGCCATAACGTAATATGGGTCTGGACAGTGTTTTGTAAATTCTAGTTCGTGTGTTTTGCTGTACTGTGTTTGGCTTGAAAATAGTATTTACAATTCCTGTTACTCTGTTAGATTTTATAATTTTTTGACTAAAATCTTTTTCCTCTTCGTATGTAACTTGGTATCCGAGGTAGTTAAATGTGTTAGTTTGTTCTAATATTTTACTATTAATAACAATGATACTGGGTCTTTTCCTAGGAAAGCCATGACTTTATATTTTTCTGTTGAGATTCTATGTTGTAGTTTATTGCAATTTGGTGAAAAGAGTGGACTGAACGTTTGTAGGTCATCTTCTGAATTCGCTATAAACACAAAGTCATCTGCAAATAATAGGATGTCTAAATTATATAATCTATTAAGTGGTATCCTGTCATGTGGTTGTAGTCTCCATTCTTTAATAATTGAGTTCATGTATATTATGAAGAGCATTGTTGTAAGACCACATCCTTGTCTAACTCCTTGATTGGTCTGCAATCAGATTTTATTTTCAGTCTTAACTTGGATGTAATTATCCTTATAAATATCATATAGCCTATAGTTTTTATCAGTTGGTCTGGGATTCCATCATATTTGAGGATTTATAATAATTTGTTTCTATTTGCTTTGTCAAATGCCTTCTTGAAGTCAATAAACGCCACATGTGTTTCAGTATTAAACTCTCTGCGTTTTTCTATCAGAGGAGGGCCTATATATGGCCTATATTCTAAGTGGGTATTAGCTGATTTCCGTTATTTGTTGCGAAGACGTGTTAGATAAAAGATCAACAATTGGATAGAATTTGGAACGTTTTGCCTGTTAGTATTCTCAAGTGTTACTACAAACAGTAAGGCCTAGTATTTAGTTAACCTGTGAAGTTAAATTACGCCTGATGTGATAGTGTCTTGCAAAAAAAAAAAAAAAAAAAAAAAAAAAAAAACTGCGCAGTCTGTAGATTGGATCTGGTTTGCTGGGTGCAGATCCAGGTGGTGGAGATGAGCCGATGAATAGGATTGACAAGAGGGGGTGCTTAATAACATGGGGGAGGGGGTATAACCGACGCGCAATTCAACAAGTTTGACAAGCACCAACTCTCTTCAATCCGAATTAAATAGCTGATTCAAATGTATTCAACTAATGCGTATTTGCTCAGTATTCTTGTAAAATTATTATAATTTATACTTTCACCGTGGTGACAACCTTATTAAGTGCATGCATATCCTACATCGCTAATGTTAAGATCATTCTTATGGAGTTGATACGATTTCTATTAGAATCTTGAAGCGATTTGTCCCAATTCGTAACCGATAAGTTACGATATGATGACTTGGCGCAGAGCTACGGGACTCGCGTTGGTTCGAGTCCCCGTGGGAGAAGAAATTTTCTCATGGAATTTCGGCCAGTATGAGACCGGATTCCTCTCAGAGTGTAGAGGACTTTGTGCTCCAGGATGAGAAAACTAGCTATACATGCTGGGGACCGAGCATGCTGATCACATACTGTCTGGATGATCAACACCTCTGTGATTAATTCATGTGGATGTAAGGACAGCCGGCTGCTAGTCTAGACCTGTTGCGCCATGGAGATAAAGTTTTACTGGCCATCAATACAATTAACGTGAGATTTTTTCGCGGATTTTTATTTAAATATAACTTTTTTCTAATAACAACCACATAGGCTACTTAATACATTTGTACCTACTTTTATATGTAAATCCAATAACGATCGCTTGTAAGAGAAATTCCTGATTTTAAGAGCGGGGTAGGATTTGTTACTCCACTTCTACAGTCTAGGGGTAATGCCATTGCCCTAGAGTGGGCGGGCCTGACTCCAATTCCCGATCGACACAAGTTTCTTTGGTGAGTTGTTATAAAATGTTATTTTTTTTTTAGTTAGTAAGGCAAACGTTCAATAATTTAGTAATGTGGGTCCTGATAACTTTTTATGGTATATTTCATGAAACTCATCAAAATACTAATTAAAATATTTGCTAACTTTCTTTTTGATATAAAATACGAATTTCATTTTTAAAATTATAATTTTTTAAATTTTAGTTGCTAAAATCTACCATCTGCAGGCCTAACTATAACATACACGAACAATTTCAGCAATCCTTATAATATGTAAGCCTATAGTTTAGAAACCAGTCTTAAAAATAAAGTCTAAGTTTTATCATAGAATTGAATTATGAACTTAAATATTCTCAAAACCCGTATTAATTGAGGATTTTTTTGGAATAATTTCTTGGTAAATGTAGATACCTGCTAAATCTTATTTTGATTTTAACGGTCTTTCTTTTGTTGTAGTTCTACATGCGACTGTTTTGAGTGGGGTAGTTCAAACACAATAGACTAGTAGAAAGGTTAATTCACCCTCCCTCCCTTCATGTAAACTAAGTTTTCCTACAAACATATAAATGGAATACTGATTAAATATACATAGGACTATCCATTTTTATTTCTAGAAAACATATAGACCTACAGGATCTAAATTTAATTTGTCTAAATTACGATATCCCCATTGCAAACGCTTCATATATCTATAGATTAGGCCTAATAATCATTTAATATCCATCCATAGTAATTCTGCCCGAAGGCAGGTCCTTCACTGCAATCATAGCAGTTTCATGCTATGCTTGCAGCTTTACTAGGGAATTGTAGGTGTGGTAGCTTCCCGTTGCTTTCCACACAGGTGAAGGATGATGATAATGATAAGGAAAATGATGATGATGGCCATATGATTTCGGGGACCGTTTGGGCCTTAAAGTTTTCCTGACATTTGTCTTATAGGTGAGGAAAAACCCCGATAAAAACCTCACCCAGAAAAACTATCCCGACCGGGGATCGAACCCGGGCCCGCTGCGTGACAAGGCAGCACGCTACCTCGAGACCACAGCGGTGGACTCATTTAATATAAGCTATTAAATATTATAGCTTCACTTTCTCCATTCATTAGCCTTTATGAGTAATTATATTTCGGATCGTAGGCTCCTTCGAGGGCAATTCTATAGAATTTTTTGGGTGAAAAAAAAATAGAGAAGGAGGATTAATTCGATGGGGAAATTAAAACATGAGAATTCCGAGTCACAGAGATGCTTGATGGAGACACATCAATTTTCAACAACTATTATTGGCAAAATTTCCTTTTATTTAAGCACAAATCTGGCGTGGTCTGGTGAGAGATATATTTTAAACAACATTAAATCAAGATAACGAACTTACGGAATTGTGAAAATATTGGTAAACCAGGATATAGTATGCCACACAAGTCTTAATCATTTTCTATTAAGGACATCTAATGGAAGCAGTGCTTGCCGAAATTCCTACAAATGTTTGTTAAAAATTTATAAACATATCAAGAATTTATATAGGCCTAATAAGAAATTCAACTGGATATAGAAATATTGCATTATAAAAGGGGGCACGCCGTAGCGTAGTGGTTAAGACACTATGCTACCAGCCGAAAGGTCGAGGATTGGAGTCCCGGTGGGGTCAGAATTTTTAAACTGACGAAACCTTCTATCGGCACAATGGCCCTGGAGTCGACTCAGCCTCTAACGGAAATGAGTACCAGACTGTTGCTCTGGGGGTAAATGTGACCGTCACGCAGGGCTGACATCAAATACCGATTGTCCAGAAAAAAGTGAGAGCTTTAACCTCCCACTACCCCAACGGCCACCTGAGCCTGTACTGAGATCACTCTACTTTTTTACACAGATCTACAACATTAATATCAAATAAGAGCAATTTAATTAATGCATTAGACTACACAGCTTTTCCACACAAAATACTAAAAAAGTACATTTTAATCTGATAAAAATTATAATCTGTATCAAAGTGTAGTCCTATGTATGTAATAATGTCAATCTGTAGTCATTACAATTGAAGGCTTGCAATTCTAAATTCATAAGAGGTGTTGGCTCATGGATGTGAGGCTAGCAACTAGTTAATGGGCCTAGGACCTTTTAGGCCTGCCGCGTTATGAAGATTGGTTCCTACACGGGGAATTTTGCTTTCTTGTCATTGCTTATCTGCGACAGCAGGAAGTCGTGACCTTTAATTATCCATCCATCCATAGTAATTCTGCCCAAAGGCAGGTCCTTCATTGCAATCATAGCATTTTCATGTTATGTTTGCAGCTTTACTAGGGAATTGTGTAGGTGTGGTAGCTTCCCGTTGCTTTCCACACCGGTGAAGGATGATGGTAATGATGATGATAATGATAAGGATGATGATGATGGCCATATGATTTCGGGGACCGGTTGGGCCTGGAAGTTTTCCTGACATTTGTCTTACAGGTGAAGAAAAACCCCGATAAAAATCTCACCCAGAAAAACTGCCCCGACCGGGGATCGAACCCAGGCCCGCTGCGTGTCAAAGCAGCACGCTACCTCGAGACCACAGCTGTGGACACCTTTAATTATGTTAAACCTAAAAATCATTAACTTTGACCAGGATCAAACCAGGAACTCTCGGGTCTACTAGCGGATGCGCTATTGCATACACCAATGCAATTTATTATTTGGGATATAAGTTAATGTAGGACAAGAAATACAGAAATTATAAAGAAGATCGGCATTTTCAAATAAATCTTTCTTAGGACTAAATAGACCTAGTCGTTGTGGTCTAAAGTACATCTAACATACAAAACTATTTAAAATAAGCAGATTAGTCTATACAACAGTGGACACAATTATAAGGTATTTTAGCAAAACTTGCAAGCAATGTAAATTTCAGTCACTAGAGGACAAAGTTTGAACAACAGAAATGACCATCCTAATTATTGTCTCAGTACAGTCCCTTATTAAATTTAATGATATGCTAATTGCTAAAATTCGCAATAAGCACGTCGTTTGTTGTAAGGGTCCACTTCTGTTAGGAGGCTAATCGTTTTACCTGGAATGAGCTCTCCCACTAGATGTTGTACTATAGTTAAGTTTCTCTAACGAACTACAAATTTTTGACGGAAGTCAGATTTTTTTTTATTTTAATACACACACACACAAATGTATTTCTAGGCCAATATCGAATTCGCGAATTTCAAATCAGATACTCAATCCTTACACCACATCGCTAAACATATCTTGGAAACGAATAACAAAATATGATTATCAATAAATACGGAAAATGTAGGCCTATAGGCCTACGTAGGATAATATGATTCCTAATGTAGATGTACTGGTCACTTGTTTGCAAATACTGTCTTATTAAGAATATCACAACAAAATCAGTGAAAATTATTTTATTATAATTAAACCTATAAGGTTCTACTGAGTTGATACATATTGTATGACATTAGAGCTAAATATTTTGTAACAATTAACTACTGTAATGACAATAGCGAGAATAATGGAAATCTAAATTGTAAGCAACTTATAATTAGTTACGTCTTGTAAATGAAATTACATGCTCAAAATTGTAAGTTAAACGCTCAAAATTTCAAATTTTAATTAATAATTAAAACATTGAAGTATAAACCTAAGTGACATCAACGTAACTTTTAACAGTCACTTGATTAAAATAAATGAATCACGTTAATAACAATTAAGCAGTCAGCACACTCTTGTCATTCGTTATTATGAAGAAACTTTAAGAACATTTCAATCAATCAAAAAACAAACACATGCAAAAACCACATAAACCTATAGTCTAATGAAGATAATTACTGTTGATTGAAGCTAATTTCTGGTAATTATCCTTTTTAAATTGAAGATTTATCTGGACAAATAAGTCTAAATTTCACTACATATGGCGTATAGGCTATGGCATGTGAATTATTGTAAGCATAAAATAAGTGCAATTTAATTGAACATCATAAATAGAACAAAACTGTTTTCAGTGATTCATTACTATTTAAAATTTATATTAACGTGCTTGGAATTTATGTAATCTAAAATGCCTCACTTATTGGTTCTATACATTTTAATTTTTTGAAAATTAAATTTCTCATAACTGATTATAATCAAATTAATTACTTTTTTGTAGCTAGATTCTCATAAATAGATTACAAACTACTTGATTATAATTTTATTTTAAAATTGATTAAACCTAAATTTCGTATCAAACAGAGGATGAAAATATTTAGGGCATACTTAAACCGCAATGCTTACAATAAATTTCAGACATCTGTATGGGGAAAAAATTGCGAAAACTGGAAACTCTTCAATGTTGAAAACATTTCTACATTTAATACGCCAATTTTTTTTGACGAAAGAACCTAAACTCTTTTACACCATAGTGGTTTAATAAATTTCAGTCACTTTGTTCTTCTAGAAACAAAAATTGCAAAAAAAAAAATAGAAAATTTGCATTATAGAAAAGTTCTCTACATTTAATACGCCAATAATTTTCTTCAATGAACACACGAAAATTTACATTTATCAAAATAACGACTATTACTTAAAATGAAGGTGAGATAATATAAGGAGGCTACTGACCTACAGTCTGTAAATTAATAATAATTTAAGAACGACGAAACTTAAAGTAAAGTGATTTAATGAAAATGTCCACTCTGGAATGCATATCAACATCATCTTAACACTGTGAGAATTATGACGGAGACTTTAATTACTTTGACACAGTTCCGAAGTTGAATATAAAGTATATTAAATACATGATACTATTATTAATTCGGAATCAATTAGAATTCATCATTCTACATATACTTTATTACGAAAATAGTATAACATTTGAGTTTTGCTGTAATTAACACTAATATTCGATATGAACTTCCAACCTCAGGAACAGAATCCAATGTCTTCCTACCAAATATGGTATGTGATGATAATTATTAGAGAACACTTGACACGTACTTACCAAGAGACGGTGACGTAGAGAGATATTTGCACGTGATACGAGATGACGCGCACAATCACTGAGCAACAGGTGACAAGAGCTGGAGCGACCAGCTTGGAGGCACTGTGGGCGAACAACTGGTCTCCACGACCTCAAACACTCAACTTTAACACACACTACGCCGGGTGGCGGTGGAGGACCACGCGCCCTAAGGGGGGGTGGTTACATCCATGGGGCGGAGTTACTGAGGGTACAATACCTTACCCTCCCGAGATGTAGGCGGGGTTATCGTACCTTTAATCAAATTATACCTAATTACATTACATTACTGTGGTGGAAACGTTTATGAAAAAAAGATTTTTCTCCCCTTTTTATTTTCCGTGGTAATTATAGTAATTTTTAAGAGTTGTATAGAAAAATTGCAGGTACTTGTGTGAAACCGCAAATATGTAATCAGAGGGTGTTTGTTGTGTCGTCCCCAAATTGCAAAGCGCTTGCGCTGTTTCTGTGTACTCCATAGGATGCTCATTGTCACCAGGAACTTGCTAATAAACACTGTTATGGATTACGCAATCGCTTAACTCAACACTGCAGTCTACTGCAGAAATAGCAAAACCAACCCAATTTTCAATTTTTTTAAATTTTCATTCTCTTTGCAAAATTATTTTTTATAGATGATCTTAGTTCTTATCAGGTCTACGCTATGTCGCTATGTATTGTAATGCGTTGTTATATGTTTGATACAGTAGGTAGTCTATATGTGCACCCAAGGAATATAAAAAAAATATGGGAAAATTAGTTAACGATAGAATGATTTGTGGTAATTAAAATCCAATCCAGTTTTAATAGAAAAGTGTCAAAAAATATTAAAATTCCCATTGAGATTTGTTGAGATGCGAATCCATGATTTTTACGACTATAAAACGGCGCTGCATGAATCAGCTCGATCGGTCTTGCATTATTGTATGATATTACATGAGAATACAATTTTAGCAGTACGCCCATCAAATAAAAATAGCGTTCGCGCCGTAGCCGAGCACTATAAGGCATCATGCCTTGCCGAAGAGTTACGGAACTTAGGCCTAGTATCTATGGGGGAAGTTATTTCATCGTCGAATTTCACCCAGTAGGCCCTATGGAGCGTTGCCCACCCAGCATCGTGGAATTTCGCTCAGTATGGACCGGTGCCATCCAGCATTGTGAGGAGTATAGGTAGCTGCAATAATTATACGTAACTGCTTCAGGTTGACAAAAACAGTTATAATGCCTAGAAGCCCTACATGATGACAAGATGTCAACCCTATATTGACTGGATGATCGTCTACCTCTGTGATTAACAAATGTAGATGTGAAGCCAGCAGCAGGCATGTAGGCTAAGAGTCTTCTAGAACTGTGGCGCTGTGGAGTATTTTGTGGAAAACCGCAGAACAAAATTAAGCTTACCAATTGCGAACGTAATTTGCTCCGATTGGATATGTAGAGTACCTGTACGTCTTTGCTTTTTAAGATAATTTATATCCTTGCAAATTACTCTATTAATAATATGAAATAGGCTGCACACGAAATATGCCTGTAGGTAGTAACTTAATATCATAACTTAAAAAAAAGTTCTGCTAGTGGGCCCTACGTACCATACTAGATCTAACAGAAAAATTATGTTAAATAAAAAATGAAATAGGACCTTTATATATAAGAAATTCAGTTAAGTCTCGTAGACTGCGATGGGCAAGACATGTGACACGAATAAAGAATCAAAAAGGGACATGGAAAACCAGAAAAAAATCTCCCAGTAGGTAGGGCAAGAATGAGGCAGAGAATAATATTAACCATGGTTTGATGAAAGTAAATTATACAGTGATGATTCGAAAACATTAGCTCAGGATAGGGATATATGGAGAGTTTATTTCAAAATGGTATGAACCTCCGGTATGATAGTATCAGCGAGGTAGTTAAGTCTTAGGCCTATAGTAGAAATTCGTTTGACCATATTATGGCCAAGCTGTCTAAGACATCAAGCCATGGCGCACCGTTGTTGACCATGGATTTCTAAGAAATAACATATCTCATGAAATTTCAATGTAGGCCTACGTGACCGATGCCTACACCTCTCTCTGAGGTATGATAAGTAGCATCTCAAAGTCCAGAAGCGGCTAGAAGACCAGGCATGCTGGCCAAATACCACCACTAAATCTACACTGGTTTCATGTTCACTTTATTTCGCTTATTTAAATATGTGGAGTGAGCCCAACAACCAGCAGGTAGGTCAAAAGGTATGTAGGAAATGGATGAGGTGAATTTGTGTATTCGATATTCGGTATCCGAATTCGCTAGATGTTTAGAAAATGATCTTCAAATTCAACAATTATTTTTAATAATCTAGTTTCCCTATTAAAAGGCGGACCACCGTAGATCTTCATAACAATATATGAACAGTAAATTTCACATTTCAAAAAAGAAATGGTAAGGAAAATTGAATATAAAAGAGGGCCTACTTGATAACTTAAACACATGGAAATTATTTTTGATGAACTAACAAGCGCAGTAGCAAAGGCTCATCTAAGTATACATTTGCGCAGGTCGGGGAAACATGCGCTGGTTCGAGTCCCCATGGAGGAAGATTTTTTCGAGAAATTTCGAAGTTTCAGATAGGTGCTAACTAAGTATCGTGTGGACTTTAGGTAGATACAATCAGTAGTCATATCTTGTTGAGGAAAACACCTAAAATGACTGAGGGACTCGACATCTTGACCACAAAATATCTTTATATTGGCTGAATGAATGTTCACCTGTAGATGGTACATGTGAGGCCAGCAGTCGCACAGTGGGGTATTTGACCGATTTAGGCGGCCAAAAGTCAATTTTCTATAATTTATTCTAGACTGAAAAAAAAAATAGCACATGACAGAGCTGAATAATCAGGCGATAATACGGTACCCAATTTTCATCGGTCAGGTGCTCTTTGTACAAGCTTATGTTCCACGTAGATTATTGCTTATGAGGGATTACAGTTTAACTGAATAGTTATGGATTGTGATAAACCAGTCAGTGTTAACTTATTTTAATTGTTTTTATCCTCTTGATAACTATTTTGACTCAGATAAAGCTTCTTCAAATAACACTTGTTTCGTTATTTTCTTAAGTAAATTTTAACAAACTTGAGTAACTTGACTGCATAACAGTGAATTACATGGTCTTTATAGGAAGCCAGATATAATGAGAACAGTTAAGTCCCGTAGACTGCGATCGGCAGGGCATGTGGCACGAATGGGGAATGAAAGACATGCATGGAAGATTCTTGTAGGAAAACCAGAGGGAAAACGCCCAGTTGGTAGACCAAGAATGAGGTGGGAGAATAACATTAACTATGATTTGAGGGAAGTAGATTATACAGGGGATGTTTGGAAACCATTGGCTCAGGATAGGGATGTATGGAGAGCTTATGTCCGCGCGGCCATGAACCTACGGGTTTGATAGTGCCAGTGAGTTAGTTAGTTAGTTAGAGTAATTTAGTTATATTTCCGGTACTTTCCTTTACTATAGTAGATAGGTTAAAATATTGGCTTTACGATTGCTTGAAAATTGACCGCAGAAATTCGCGGTTCTTCGTGATATTCAGGATCGTTTAGGCATTGGTAAAAAAGTGATCTTTAATCTTCGTGATTATTTCTATTTTAAATGTCTCGAATTTTGTTTTAAAGCCATTGTGCATCAGTATAATGACTCGAAACGTCTGTTTAACATCATTCAACAGCTACTTTGCCGAATATTTAAAAAAAGAGATTGCCTTTTACACTATATCATTTACATTTACAAATAAAGGAAATTAAGCACAAAATCCATATTTTAAGTCCGAATTGAAAAGAAGATGGATAGCAGCACACAAGAAAGAGGAAACATTTCTTAAGAAAAGTAGCAATTTGCTTCAAGGAATATTCACAATTCTTAAGGTGGTGAGTCTAACAGGATGGCCAAAGAAAGCATTTCAAGATTTGAACGAGAGAAGCAAAAGGAGGGAAGCAGAGGTTTTACATTCCAGTACAGATAAGGGTGTCCTCATGTAAGCTGCACAAGCGAAGTTAGGTACTGCAGGAAGAAGAGATGGTTGTAAAGTACATGGAAATGATCAGTTCTCTAAAGTGGGCAGGGAAATTTTATGGGAACAAACTCCCATAGTCTTTAGGAAGACACAGCACAATCATCAGTATTAAGAACATCGATCATGTTTGCTAGAACACAATCTTAAGTAATATGGAACACCGACAGAAAACACGTATCCTTGCTACAGTGTGCTGAAAAGGAAAAAATTGATTGCTATCCGGGTAAAGAATCTTATCACGTTATTGACCTGCAATTAATTTCCAACAATTGTTGGATTTTACTATTGTACGACTACTGACTTTAAGAAGAAGTAGTAGGTCTACAGACTTTAAACGAAGAAAAAAATATAACATTCGTGTTAATTTGAAACTGGGGTTGTGACGGATCACAACGAACTCAATATTTTTTTTGTTCAATGCCACCTGTTTGTCATTCGAAATTTCAGGTATTCTCTCTTGGCATTGGCGTATTGTAACCCACTTCTGAGGTTGGGGCACCTGGAAGGCGGGGTTACGCTGCCCCAATGATATGATGGGTGATGACGATGAGTAATAATGCGCCAGGAGAGGCCTTAAACCTAAACTTAATCTAATGAGGTGAATATGATATTGATGATAATGATGGCCAGATGATGTTCGAGGACCGTTTGGGCCTCAAAGTATCCTGACATTTGTCTTACAGGTGAGGAAGAACCCCGAAAAAAACTTATCCAGGAAACTTGTCTCGAGCGGGGATCGAACCCGGGCCCGCTGCGTGACAAGGCAGCACGCTACCTCGAGACCACAGCGGTGGACACGAACGCAATATAAGTCAACCAGAAATTTCAGAATTATGCTGACTCAGATAGAAATATTTTTTTGAGTCATATTGTGCCACTTCAATTGATTGTAGTACAAATAAAAATAATGATAGTTGCAAAACCTACACGTGCTTAACAGAACATTGCTAATTTCAGATCCTGTTCAGACTGATATAAGGACACTACCTATAGAAAACGCCCAATTTTTAAGGGAACTTTGGAAATGCTACTTCCAGTCAAATCTGGAACAGCTGAATCTGAAAATTAATTCTCAGAGGAGGCGAAAGTTTTTCTGATAAAGAACTGTGACTCTGATCATCAAACTGATCATCATCATCATAAAAGTGATCTTATGTAGGAATTTTTATGTAAAGCTAGTATTTAGCCTTAACCGCTTCCATATGAGCAAGTGGAAATTTCAAGAATATCTTACTGATTGACAAATGTACTTCATATTGCACGTTCTCAACATATTGCTTATAGCAGTGTTTTTATTCGGTATAGTTTCCTAAGTCTGATCACAGTCACTAATAATTGGAATACATTATAAAATACACATTTTTCACTAAAATATACTATCTTTCTCTTAAAATACAACTAATTTAGTAAGATGGCACATTTAGACTCAATTGAATTGGAAAAATAATTTTGGCCGCCTAGATCAGCAAAATTCCCCACTGTGAGCCGGCTGGAAGGCTAATTCCTGTTGCACTATGTAGTTTCATTTGGTTGATTACTAATTAATGTGATAAGTTCGCGAGAATTCATGCAGATTGCATAACATACAAAATTCTTAACCGAGCACTTCTTTTCTCCATTGTAGTTTAGCCTCTGGCGCCGTAGCCAAGTGGTTAAGGCAAGAAGCCTTGGCGCAGAGCTACGGGACTTGCGCTGGTTCGAGTCCCATGGGAGACGAAATTTTCTCATGGAATTTCGGCCAGTATGGGACCGGTGCCCACCCAGCATCGTGAGGCATTTGGGTAGCCATAATAAGTCGCGACTTCAGATTGAGGAGACTAGTTATAATGTCTGGGGGACCCGACATGCTGACCACATGTCACCCCTACACTTGCTCGATGATCGTCTACCTTTGTGATTAACACATGTGGATGTGAGGCTAGCAGACGGAAAGGTAGGCCAAGTGACTTCTAGGCCTGTCGGGCTTGGAGTTTCTTTTGGAGAAGTTTAGCCTCTCACTTTATAGGTACTTTTACATGCTTCCGCAACCCGAGCATAATAGTGGCACGACCTGTCGGGAGAGGGATTTTGAACTTTAGATCACATACATACTTTTTTACCAACAAAAGAAGATGGAAAGCCTTCCTGAATGAATGGTCACCCTCCTCCTAGATCACAAAAACATATATGAGGAAACACACCATTGAGTCACACATTAATACTAAACAAGGCGAATATGACAATGTTTATTATGATGACCAGATGACGTTGGGGATCATTTGTGCCTTAAAGTTTTTTGACATTTGTATTAGTCTTAACGCGAGGAAAAACTCCGAAAAAGACCATCACGCAGGTAATTTATCCCGACCGAGGATCGAATCCGAGCCTGCTGCATACGAGGCAGGGACGCTACTCAGAGAACAGAGCGGTAGACCAATTACTAAGAGGGGTAAAAAATATTGACAGACCAAATAATTATTCTAAAATCTGTAAGTTGAAAAAGGCAAAAGCTTTATTCTTGGAGTAGGCCTACCTGTTAAACACGTTTTCTTAATGAGAAAATACATTGCCTAAGGAAATACTGACCGGACTTAAATACAATTTTCAAATTTCATTTCGAGAACAAATATTGGTGACCGTTGCCCTTTGACAAGGGGGTTTCATTATTATATTTATAAAGACTATGCTATAGGTTTCATTGTGTGATACATAGCGTCAACTCTCCATGAATTGCGGGTGAATTGCCCTTTGTCACCTACACAATAAAAAGTATTTACTTAGTGATTTCAAAAGAAAGTTCTATCTTTCTCAATTTAGAATCCATAAATGTCTATTATCGGGATTCCCGGTTTTAGCAGGAGATATGTTTGTTAATTACTAAACTGTTTATTTGAAAATCCTCTTTAACAAATTCCTCGAAATTCATATCTGCGATTGAAAGACTAACAGTTTTCCTCAGAGACCTTTTATTTGAGACTTGAGGCGCCCTGTAAATATGTGATACTGGATGATGGCTATCAGCCCAAATTTCCATTGGAAGGAAAACTTAGGAGAATTGAAGATTTATAATGTCCATCATATATATTTGAACTTGCGAATGAGGGTTCTAGGGGCGATAATATAATTCAATCAGTAAGTTACCTCTAAGGTGACGTCATCCTCAACTAAACTGAAATTTTTTAAAACTTCTTTTAACCGTTTTCAACATTTTCAAATTAATAATGGGTAGATTGCTTTTAGTAACTTTTGATTGGTTGCTATTTTTTTAAATAACCAACTCATAGTAAATGTCGATCCCGAGATATGTGGGTCGCGTTGACATAAGCTCTCCAAACATCACTATTCTGACTTCTGGTTTTTCTACAAAATATCATGATGCCTGTCTTTCATATTCCATTCGTTCCACATGGCCCATTAATAATAATAATAATAATAATAATAATAATAATAATAATAATAATAATAATAATAATAATAATGTTTTATTTATTCTGGCAGAGATAAAGCCATAAGGCCTTCTCTCCCACTCAACCAGAACAAATACATAGAAATATTTGACTTCCACTCAACCAGAACAAATACATATAAGTATTTGACAATATAGATATCCATCCATAGTAATTCTGCCCGAGGGCAGGTATTTCACTGCAATCATATCATTTTCATGCTATGCTTGCAGCGTTACTAGGGAATTGTAGGTGTGGTAGCTTCCCGTTGCTTTTCACACCGGTGAAGGAGGATAATGATGATGGTGATGATGACCATATGATTTCGGGGACCGTTTGGGCCTTAAAGTTTTCCTGACATTTGTCTAACAGGTGAGGAAAAACCCCGATAAAAACCTCACCCAGAAAAACTATCCCGACCGGAGATCGAACCCGGGCCCGCTGTGTGACAAGGCAGCACGCTACCTCGAGACCACAGCGGTGGACAATATAGATATAACTTACACTAGACTAATTATAAAGAGTTAAAAGTATATTAAATGTTGCAATGCAAATTTCATGTAGGCCTACAAACGTTTTATACTATAATAACAATACTAGTCACAGTCTTCGAGAAATAACTCATCTGGTTTCTCATAAAGATGATGTAGCTTATTTTTTGCGTAGTTTCTGAATTCATATTTTAATTTTCTAATAGTTAACATGGGATAAATATTTATTACAGACGTTATTTCTTGGTTCGAGCCGTAGCCGAACCGTTTAAGGCATAGTGCAGAGCTACGGGACTTGCGCTGGTTCGAATTTCCTTAAGGTAAGATATATTCTTATGACATTTCGGCCAGTTTGGTAACAGGTGCCCACAGATGAAAAACTTGGTGCCTACAATAAGTAGCGGCTCCAAGTTGAGACAAAATGCTATAACGGCTGAGTGGCCCGAAATGCTGACCACAAATCATCCCTATAATGACTGGACGATCGTTCATCTCAGTGATTAACACATGTGGATGTGAGGCTAGCAACCGGGTGATAGTCCAAGGGACTTCTAGGTCTGTCGCACCATAGCATCATGGAGAAAGACACTTAAGCCTACAGTATACGTAGTTCATGATCCATACGTTCGTTGTCAATATGTCCAGCCATAACCTTTATTTCACAGTTTAAATTGGAGATAGCATCCTATAGGAATGTTATTGTCCAAGCTTACATACACATTATATAGGCCTACAGATCGGAGTGAGTGATAAGGAGTAGCTATACATGGTGTCAACAACATGAAGGAGTGCTATGTAGTAATTAAAGTACAGTGCACAGACAAAGTGTATGAAAGCAATAGGTATTTCATACTGAGCACATTATATCATGAAGGATTGTACTGTAACTTACCTTCATTTATTACTCCACCAAGTAGTCTGTTAGGAAGGACTTAAATATTTTTAATTTATCAAATAGAATTGACAACATGAGAAACAACTGGTATGAACGTGTCAAGAGAATGCCTACAGATAGAATCCCTCAACTGTTACTAAAGTACAAGCAATAGCACATAGAAATGTTAGACGCCCAATTAGTAGATCATCGTCATTGTCCTTTCAAGTATTAGGCCCAGTGGCCCGTTACGGTCTCCCGCCATCTCCGAAAAGGTCGACCCACAGATCTTCTGCCTCGAGGAATGTAGTGAAGAATTTGTTTTGCTATTCTGTGACGATCCATGCGCTGAATATGGGCTAGCCAATTGTTTCTATATTCTTTGAGGTATTCAGATATAGGTACGATGTTTAACTCTCTGGCTATTTACTAGATGGAAGGATTAATTAAATCCCACTTGATGTGAAAACAGGTCAAAAGGCCTAATTTCATGAAGCAGAAGAAGAAGAATTAGTCTGTGCTTGTGGAAAATATGTTAACTAACATGCTATCTTTCTCTTTCTCTCCCTTACTATGTTGCCACTTTGTCTGTCCTCTGTATATGTTCTTTGTCTGGCAGGTAGAGAGCTGACAAATACTATGGATTTTAATGTTCCGTCCTTCTATGCGGTCATTAACAAAATTACTAATTTGACAACCCTGTTACTATTGGGGCTACGTGTAGGAATGGGCTGTCACTTCTCGTTACATGTTGCCACTTGTAATTTATTGTGAAGCTGGTAACGGTGACGACAAATGCTGTGATTTTAAATGATCCGACCGCCTGAGCGTTCAGTGCTTAAATGACTAATATGACAACCATGTTAAAATATTTCAAATGTGTTTAGGGATTCTCCGCCCACACTTAAAATTGAACCATTTCAGTACGTGATCGGATGTACAAGTCTTTTCCTACTTCCCTTCCACAGATTCAATAGTTCGGCGACACTAGCGCTAAAACTCTTCCCCTCCGGCCGTGCACACTTAACTTGGATATGTAATAGACGCTGTGCGGGCGTGTTAGTTCAGAGTCTGACGGACACATTTCAAAATTTTAATCATCATCCTTATCTCACAGTGAACTACGAAACATTGATATATAAAGTAACTAAACTTAATAAGAAGAGCAAATTTAATTACCGTAAAACACAAAATATAAAGCATAAAATTGAATACGCCTGAAATAATCTACAGATTTGAGTGACATCATGGACTGTTCGTAAATTCTCAGGTAGTAAGCCATTGTATCGCTTGCAATTCCCGTGCCCCCCTTCGTCTCTTGCTTTCATTCTTCTCGTCTGTGGACTATAACTGGTTTAGAGTTGTTGCTCATAGGCGAATGGTATTTGACTCAAAACAAACTGTCGAATGATTACTTTTAAGGAGGTTACTTCCTAAGTCAATACTGTCAAGGATATTTTTCCAATCCACTAAAATATTTGTTCTAAAGTAATTTAAAGTTTACTATAAGTGTGATTTAGGCTACAAACTTGTACATAACTTTGCATAATAATTGAGGGGTCCAGTCAGATAAGGGGATAAGCCACACTTTCATGAAAAGTGAGATTATTACATTTCTAGAATGCAGTGCCATCTATCTTTGTAACCACAAATTGTTACATGTGTGGGTTGTATCATTGGGCAGCTATTTTGTAATTCAGTTCAGCATGCTGATCATGTTTCCTCAAATTCCAGTCAGAGAATGGTATAACCCACAACTTCACATTTCGAACACTAGAAGGAAGGGTGATCAGCAGCGTTGACAACACATGTAGTTTAGAGCTAAATCTAACCCATTGTTTTCAACACACTATTTAGCAACTGGAATTACATATTGTTGTATTGTCGAGTTTGAAATTTAATTGTTGCTTACCATTTAAGTGAGTAACAAATCACTTCTGCTGTTAACTTAGAACTTTTCTATTTGTTTTCGATAGTAGTTTTGCTAATGTGGTTTATCATTGTTTGCTGCACTGGCAGTAAATTATCAGCTGTTTTTGTTTGATTTGTTATCAAAATGGATGTTATTAATATTGGTAATGATAATCAGAGTAATAGGCTAAAAATAAAAGACCAAGAAATAAGGCAAAATGGTTACGAAATGCTGGCTTAGAATATGTAAGTGACAAAACTAATCAAATGACCAATGGTGTGATTTAATCAGTAAAGCAAGAGTAAAGAAGTCATTCAAAGTGATGAGTATGCAGATGCAAGATTTCAAGAACTTAAATAAACTGGCTGAACTATTAGCAAAAGAAAGTAAAACAAACGAAGGACTCCAGGTTCACAATGAGGAAGTTTACAGCTCTTAAGGTAGATAAAAATAAGCCAAAATGTCTACTTTTCAAGTACACTTACTCACAACTCGAGAGTCGACAGTAAATAAAGGTTTTCAAAAAGCAACCTAGGAGGCGCCAAAAAGTTAAGACTGCACAAACTTGGAATACCATGGATGATATTTGAAAAACTTGGAAATACTCTATCCTCATGGCAGAAACATTTGCCAAAAGAAGTATGCTGATATTATGTCCCTACTTCCCTTTGTACCAGCCGTGTATCATCCAGTGTTTACAGCTCTACAATCCGATGGTCCAGAGAGGGAAGACGAATGTGAACTAGTGTGAAAATGGACTTTAGCATCTTATTTAGATCTTCAACCATATATAAATATTATATACTATGTTTATAAGTTATGTTTCTACAAATGAACAAAGAAACTCATAAATTTAGAAGTGTATCCTGTATCGCAAGAAAAAACAAAGTCCACTGCTTTATATTGACAGTATTTTTCTCTTCTATACAAAAGTAAAACAGAAAAGAAAATTATTTTCTGTAATACTATTTTCCACCCTTATTCAAATAAAAATGTTGGTAGCATACTTTTATAGGCTAATTTCTTTTGTAAATTGACTATTTACAAAATCCTTGTTATCTTCATTAGAAGTTCATGTGGCTTATCCCCTTATCTGACTGGACCCCTCAATTAACTTGGTAATAATTTGTACATTCAATCTTGTTTTCGTATTGAAATTTACGTTTGCTCTTATTTGATATTAATTTATTTAAAGACGCTCTTTAACAGCTAATGTAATAAGCGTTGAAATTCTAATCTGGATTTGAAAGGTCCGACAAATTTTGCTCAGAAGCAGCTACTTTCAGATTTGAGGTTCTTCTGCCTATCGTAAATTTAAGACATGGAAAGCATAGCCTATCATTAGTTCTCTTCCGAAGGAAAGACTTTTACGCTCTGAAAAATCCATCAACCCCGGCCGGGAACTAATCCTGGAACCAGAGGCGAGGATGTAACCATTAGTCCATAGGCCGACGCAATCTATATCTGTATAACAATTTGCTTAAGATACAACTCATATAGTCGCCATATAAATTTATTATTGAGTGGCAAGTTAGAAAGAAATATTTTTGTTCAGTTTAAAAATATAAGTGATGCCAACTCTATGGCAACAAGGCCTATAAACAAGACAATTGATTATAGGGGATTGTGCAATATGTGATGGCATTTTTTTTAAATCTCAATTAGTCTTTATAAAACAAGAGAGAAAAATTTGCACCTGAGCCGTGTTTTGAATCCATCACGTCAGGCTTTATGCACTCACACTCTACCATACAATAATTTAGGCACTTCTCTCCATACAAACCTTAGGCCTAATTCCTCTCTCTTTAATGTACCGTCTCCAACGAATTTGTGGGATTCCTTTATTGTAAGAATGAAGTATAGGTCTAGGTCTAATGCAAGTATGCTTCTATTAATGTATCATATCTAAGTAGCTAAACAGTGCCGAGCCAATTCAAATTCCAGATCAGGTTGCCTACATTTTTTTTATCTAATTACATTAAATATATCCAACGACAACTACTCTGAAAAAAATCCCAAATACTGTGAGTGTCGCAGACGGAATACTATTTTTTTAAATAAGTTGTTACTATTTGTACTTATACGTTCAAACATTATGGGAACTGCAAACAGGAGACCAATTCCGAATCCTTCACGTTTCACTAGATATGAAGATTGCGTGGATCTTAGGTAGGTAACTACCGCCAAGCGGTAAAACAACTCAACTTATTCTACTTGAAGCTTCATGGATACGGAATCTATTCTTTATTTCCTTTCCCAGAGAATCCATATATAGGATTTTTACGCTGGATGGTCAGTAAATTTAGTTTTTTTTTCTACATCTACTTATTTCCATTTGCCAATGTCAGTTTCAAGACGAACTGTAGGATATCCGAGAAACTTCTCTTTTCCAGTTTAAGTAACATCAACACGCCGATGATTCCCATTCGCTGTGGACACAGAGTAGACCCCATTTCTTCATGGAAATATAAACTAAGTTATATGTGTATTCCAATATTACCCACTCTACTTCTCATGAGTAGGGTTCTGCCCTACCTGGATAGATTATTTAATGTGGTCTATTTTCACCTACCACTTCGGCAGAACACTTTACGTAGATGTTATGTATCGTCAGTTGTATTGTGATAGATTGGACGTATATTTAAGTATGTAGTGTGGGAGCTAAGTATGTTGTATGATGGAAGATAATGGCGATGAGAAGGGAGAAGGTAATTCCGGTTGCCGGCAAATAGTCTACTCCTGTCGAAAATCACCATGGGGTTTATCAAGCTTACTATTCCGATCCGACGGACGAATCGCAATCAACAGTACCACATGCCTACTCAACGTAACAGAGGAGATTGTAATATAATCCAGGCATCTGGTGCATAATATAGGCCTAGCTATTAAAATTGTACATCACGACAGCCAAAATGTTTAAAATTAAAATTTCTAACTCAGCCAGGTATCGAATTCGGATCCGCTAGACCATCCGAGATGGTCCAGAAATCTAAACTAAAAGTAAAATATTAGAATTTATTTGATTTCAAAGGCCAGGACAAAATTTAATCCATTCTTAGAGAAATAGTCCACCGCTGTGGTCTTGAGTTAACGTGCTGCCTTTTCACGCAGCGGGCCCGGATTGGATTCCCGGTCGGGCAGACTCCTGGGTGAGGTTTTTTCGGGGTTTTTCCTCACCTGTAAGACAAATGTCAGGAAGCTTATGTTTAGGGAAAATTAATCTATGGTGACAATATAATAATTTAAAAACATTTTTTAAATTCTTTGTTATGTGGTTTATTGTGAATGTAATTATATTGTTTTATTAATTTAAGTAGCTTAAAAAGAGCTCCCAACGGTCCCCGAAAATCATCCGGCCATAATCATCATCATTCCTCACCGGGGTGCAAAGCAACGGGAAGCTATCACACCTATATTTCCCGAGTAAAGTTGCAAAGCATAGTATGAAAATGCTATGATTGCAGTGAAAGACCTGTCATCGGGTAGATTTACTATAGATGGCTGGATGGATGGATGGATAGAGAAATATGCCTAGGCGTATATTGACAATATTTTGATTATAAGAATAGGCTAGGCGCCGCTTTGAAGTAGAATCAACAATTATACAACAAATTAAACTATTGAAACCCCATATGCAGACATACGTTGAGAATGGGTATTTTACTTAATATAGAGTGATGCATGTTTAAGCACTGATCTTATCTACCTATATATTAAGGTTACATCTGATAAATATAAATTTTCCACATCAAAATAATAGTGGTATTCAGTTTTTCTGAGCAGGGAGTAATTAACAAAACATCCCCTACTTGTACGCCGAGTCCGTTCCCGATGTTAATCTGTAATTACTTGTTACTTGTTAACTGCAGAAGAAAATAGTTACTGAGGATATAAATGACCGTAGTCAAATTATATTCGTTTAAATTAGTATGCAGGGAAAATTTACACCGTTTTGGTCAATTAACCAATGCTGTTTTAAAGCTAGGCTGCTTTTTAGTGGAAGATAGGTAATGAGATCATGAGAAATGAGATAAAGCACACAGAAATTAATTTCAGTATAAGGAAGGTATTTAATGTAAGATATTGTTATTATTTTTCTTCTTTCTCATCTCTACAGCTCTAAAGGGGGCTTCCACTTCCTTCACAATCCTCCTCCACTCATCTGTCTTCATGAGTTTCTTTTTTCATTTCTAAATTACCATTCATTTTACCAAAGTCACTCCCTAGTTCTTGTAGCCACCTTTTCCTTGCTCTACCTCTTCTTTTATTTCCTAGCATCACAATATGTAATATATTATTGGGCATTCTATTTTCATTAATTATATAAACATGTTCTAAGCAACAGTCTAAGCTATATTATTTGTTATTATTATTATTATTATTATTATTATTATTATTATTATTATTTTGTTGTATCTGAATGAGGACTCTATTATAATCTCAAAGTCTCAACTTCAAAAACTAAAATTATGGCTTTTCAGGGCAAACTGCCAGTCAGACCAAAAATAGTGATCAATAATGAAATAGGGATAGAACAGATAGCACACTTTAACTATCTTGGTCCAGATATAACATATAGCTATGATTGGGATATACATAATAAATTAAACCGATATCAAATGATGTGTGGCACCATAAGAAGAACCCTCCGAAAGACTCGAAGAGAAACTCAGCTCAGGTTTTATAAAATTATGGCTGTTCCTGTTCTTTTATCTGAATCTTGGGTACTTACAAAAAAAGATACATATCTCACACATTCAAGCCACTGAAATGAAATTTTTAAGATCCCTAAAAGGATGTACATGGATAGATTATACAATGAATCAATAAGAAATGAACTGGAGATATTTTCAATAGTTGATAAACTAGAAGAGCACAAATACCAATGGAAAGAACATTTAGACAGAATGGACAATACAAGATTACCCAAAAAGATCAACACCTACAAACCACATGGAAAAAGTTCTTTGGGACGACCAAGGAAACGATGGACTTGAGACCGGAACAGGTCGCATTGACCTAATCCTGGAAAGAAAGAAGAAGAAGAAGTATCTGTTTCTGCTACAGCTCTGTAAAGAGCAACAGGTAGAAATGTAAATGTTAAGAATTAATGTCACTTTGAATTTATCGTAGTTAGATTCAAACTTTTGGATTGTACCATTTTCTGATAACGTTGCATTTTCTGTAATATTCAGAAATGTCCTTAAAATTTAACTCCCATTTGCACATGTTCTTATTTTTGAAAGTTGAAAATCTACAGTATATAGTCCATGTGTTAATATGAAACATGTGCATCTACAACTGTAACATATTCATCACTTATTCCAACAGCCAAGCGTTTTAAATATCTATGCTAATCAAATTATTAGTTGAGAGCGTGAGTTTGTTGTATTATAATGAATTGCCAATGTAAAGTATTCTGTTATTGCAACTGTGCACCATAAGACAACATAAAATAAAAAATAGATGTCTCTAGAGACTTCGGACTGTGCACTTATTCAGCTAAATTCAAGATAAAACGATTTATAGGCCTACTTCCTGTTGTTATCTGTGGAGGATATGACATGCTTAACATAAACATCATGATTAGTGTGACTAACTTACGCAAAAGTCGCTTCAAAAGTTTTCCATGTAGGTACTGTGTGAATTAATCAATTTCTGTAGCAGAAATACGCATATGATACGTAGATTTCATTTACACTTTAATTTGCGAAAATACTAATTTCTCCTTCCACATATTTAAATGTGTCGAATTGCAGTGAAAACAAAATAATATAAAACTGTAAGTTATTACTACATATTGTGTAAGCCTAATTCGACACAAATTAAAGTAATTTCTACTAGTTCGTTTTTTATTGTTTTATTTAAACTATTAAATATATGAAACAAATCTATCTTATAAGAATATATAAATATATCAATATAACTAAATGCTTAAAGCGTCTTTTTTTGGTAATACATGTAGGTGCATTTAAATAAAGTTGCTGCGAGATTACACTAATGTCCAGCAACAACTTCATAAAATATTAGAAGATAATAACATTTGGGCCCCTTCTAAGGCTATATTTAGGAGTACAAATTGTCAGAGTCGAACGGTATAAGGCATTTTATCTTGGCGCAGAGCTATGGGACTTGCGCTGGTTCAAGTCTCCATGAGTGAAGACATTTTCTCACACATTTTTGGCCAGTATGGGACCGGTGTCCACCCAGTAACTTGAAGAATTTGATAAGCTACATTAAGTAGTCAATCTAGATTGAGGAAACATGTTAGAGGCTAGAGAACCTGCCATGCTGATCATAAATCACCCCTATACTGGCTGGATGATGGTAAATATAGACCTATGTAAACGAGCAGTGGATGTGAGGACAACACCTGAAACGTGGACCATCGCCCCGTGGAGTAAAACAATAGAGTCAATACTAATAAATTTCATGGTAAAATTCCGTTGATGTATTAGTAACACTATATAATAAATTATAAAAATATGCACCTTGTCTGTCAACAGTTAACTATTTGTATTATTTTTTTATATTTACAATAATATAATAAGGTTATATTTTATTTAGTACATTTGTTTTTAGTGTAAATTTAATTATTAGATGATGTAAATCTGATAGGACATAATGTTAACAGTGTAGCAAGAAATCGAGAAGAAGCCTTAATAATAAACCCTTGCGAGGATATTTGTTTATATGCAAACACAGAAAATGAAAGTGGATGGAAATCGTCGTATTTGAAATATAACATAGCCTAATGATAGCAAAACTGTAAGCGCCATTAGTTCTTATGAAAAAAAAAGTATTTTAAACATGTAGGATCATTTTTAACATACACACGAAGAACTAAAAACGACTTAAAACAGTAAATTTGTATTAGTATTCAGTTTAATGGGGGGCACGCCGTAGCGTAGTGGTTAAGGCACTGAGCTACAAGCCGGAGGGTCGAGGGTTCAAGTCCCGTTGGGGTCAGAATTTTTAAACTGACTCAAACCCTCTGGCGGCACTATGGCCCTGGGGTCGACTCAGCCTCGAACGGAAATGAGTACCAGACGCTTGTTCTGGGGGTAAAGGCGGCCGTCACGCAGGGCTGACAACCCGGCTGACATAGAGTGCCGATTGTCTAGAAAAAAGTGGGAGCCTTAACCTTCTACTACCCCAAGGGCCTCCGGGCCTGTCGTGGGATCAAAAAAGAAAAAGAAATAATCAGTTTAATGTCCCATCTCTTTCCGGTATTGTGTGAGAATATAACAGTTTCATTTTATAAAACAACTAGTTAATATCAGGCGTGCGTTGCTGCACCTACATAAATGAAATATGTGCTTTTAAGTAAAATTAATTTTCATTAAGATCTGTTTCGTATTTCAGGTAAACCCTTACTTCTAAGGGTCAGATTTCGCTGATTTCTTGATAATACTTATTACAGTTTGATTTAATAGCATATACGGAGTTTCGCTGTGAAACATCGAAATTGTGTCCGCTAGAGCATTTTTAAATTTTCATTTCAGGTGACCTCCTATACCTAATGGTTTAGAGTATAATAGATAGCTGTTAAATATTCTCCAAACCTGAAAACCTATATGTACACACACACACACACACACACACACATATATATATATATATATATATATATATATATATTAGGCCTATTTTACGACGGACCAACTATGGCGGTTATTAGAGTCCATTTCTATTTTCGGATTTCAGGTAAACCCTCATTTCTAATGGTCGCATTTCTGTGATTTTTGGATAATAGCCTATCTACTTGGGATTATTTTAATAGCATTTACTGAGTTTCGTTGTGAAAATTTGAAAATTTCTACCGCTAGAGCGATTTTTAAATTTTAATTTCAGATAAATGTCTACACATTGATTTTACCGATTCAGAAACCTTCGCGGGTGCGCAAAACTACTCCCCGAAGTTCCACCGCAATTGGATGGTAGACCTATATGAACGCACACGGGAAAAACCAAGAAACATTAATTTGTATGTTGGCCTGTATAGATAATATTGCGGCTAATTTTCTGGATATGTCTGTGTTCTTATGCTTTTCAGCGCACTTTTCATTCTTCAGATAGGCGAATTAGCGGCGATAACTTGTGTATTTTTAATTTACGCACCATTTCAGCAGACCATTTAACGTAGATGATTTGTACTTGCAATTTTTACAGATATAGGCCTAAATGAAGGATGAGTGTATGTTAAAGTGTAGTGTAAGTATATTGCAAGAGATGAGATGATGTGGTGAAGAGAAGGGTCGGCACGTAGTCTACTCATTTAAAAAATCACCTGGAATAAAAAGTATAAAATTCCCATCCGACAGATGAATCACTAGAAACAGTAGCGATTGCTTCTCAATATGTACTGAGGCATTTGATGCACGATATAGCGATTATAAATTTCCTAGCCACGAGATGGAATATTTTACAATTAAAGTTTCCAACCCCGCCAGGTATCGGCCACGAGT
Source organism: Diploptera punctata (assembly GCA_030220185.1). Lineage (NCBI taxonomy): Eukaryota > Metazoa > Arthropoda > Insecta > Blattodea > Blaberidae > Diploptera > Diploptera punctata. The sequence goes on along the minus strand of JASPKZ010007294.1, from coordinate 411,400 downwards.
CCGCAAGTCAGGAAACAGGCTTTCCTATCTCAGGACGGACACTCTGTGGGTATGAAACATAAATATATGATTTCTAAATTTAGGGAAGAAAAAAAGAGTATTGCAGACAGGCTTCTGAGATGATTTTTTGCTCATACAACAAGCGATAACATTGGAAAATGAAAGAAAAAAGTTTTAGAACGAGTTAATCCATTACCAGGGTTGTTAAGTCAACAAGATTGAGATGGCTAGCTCATATGTGAGGGAATAAATGCTTTCAAAAAGGTTATTGGGAAAACATCGGGGTAAATACTATTTAAAGACTTAATGGTAGTATCCCTCCAAGTCGCATAGGGCCTCCACGAAAGATTGCTAACATATTATTCTCCTTGCCATCATTTTAACTTCACTTGGACTCTATTATTCAATAAAAATACACCCCAATTACACGAGATCGTTAAAAAGCAGTCAGTTCCTACTAACGACACTTCAAGACCACCAACGTCTACAATGTCGTAAACAACAACAACTAGTAGCAGATACTCATCCTGCTGATGATGGAAGTTAACTTCCGAAAGGCTTCCAGATAATATTTTAAATGCAGCATTTTAAGACAGTTGAGGACGACGGCACCTGCCAACAGGTATAGGCTATATTTTAATTTTTATCTTATGATTATTCACCTCAGCGGAATTTGATACGAATTTTATTAGTATTTTCCATAATTGCTCAGCTTCCCTTCTCACAGGTTCGCCAGTATACTCTAGGTCTTCTTCTTCCGGATATTTGTTGGGATTCCATTCCATAGCCATTTTTGCTATATAGGCCTATGTACTTCCACCTTACATTCTCAAATATATGCTAGGGGTAAGCTGGAGAATAATATTCGGATGGATGTTAGATGCCGGAGATACGAATGGGATTGAGATGGCTGAGGATAGGGATGGACCGAGAGCTATACGGACCTAAGGATTCCATAAACCAAAGAATTAGTGCAATAGCAAGACAACTCATTTATTAGAAAAAATGTCGTAGTTATATAAAAGAAACCATCAAAAAACACGTCACAGCAGTATAATGAAAAAATCCAAATTGGTCTTTTGAAATGAACCAACTAAAAAAAAAAAAAGAAAAAAAACTAAGAGGTGGTGCGTTCATTGAGAGACAAGAATGCTTGTCGTAGCAGCTGCTCTCCCCCCAAGAATTCAACTGCTTACTTTCAAAATCGATTAGACAACTTGATTCTTTTTCAGTTCAATAAAAGTAACTACATTTAGTTCACTCGCATGTCCGCGAGTACATAATCTCTCTATAAATTATTTCTTGTATAATTCACCTCCCTCAACGATATTTCATGTTACACGCTCACTCTTTATTGGCCTACCGACTGGCCACTTTTCCTCTGCTTTAACCTCAACAAATTTATATGACTTTCTTTTATTTCTCATTCGTGCCACATGTCCTTCCCGTTAATGTCTATGGGATTAATTCTTCTTATTACATCAGGTTTTCCATAAAGCTCTGTAGCTCACTGTTATGTGATTTTTATTCGCCTCTTTTTCGTCCAAAATTTTTACTGAGCACTTTATTTTCAAATACTCGTATTTTTCTCTCTTCTCTTAAAGTAAGAGACAATGCAATAAAAAATAAGATTAATCATTCATGATATACATTTAAAAATATTTAAAGGCCTAGATCTGTGCTCAGGCCTATAACCTTAAATACGCGAAGTTCTGTTCTATATATTCCAAAATGAAGTTTAATTAAAAACAAAATGCCATAACGCAATCTTCTATTTATTTTCGGCTATACAGACCTATATGAGCCATTTTTATACAGTCACCATCACTTACTATTATCAATTCCTGGGTCTTCCTCTTGACTATTGCCTTTCATGTTGCTAATAACAAACCTGTCCATCCTGATAACGCGATCAAACCATCTGAGTAGATTAATTTTGATATATGTCACTGTAACCAGACCATTATACGTTTTTATAAGTCCATTATTGACCTATCTCCACTCAGGCCTATTACCATCAAAACATCTCCAAGAACCATTCTTTAAACTTTTGTCTCGAATACAGCTAGTTTATTTTATAATTATACGTTCAGTGTCAATGTATCAGTTATACACATCAAAACTGATCTAATTAAGATACATAAATATTGACCTTTTAGGCCTAAGAACCGCACGACTTCTTAATAATGGGAAGAGTTAGGCCTATATTATGTTCTGTTAGCTGATTCTGTTCAGCTATTTTGTTCAACTGCCAAATCGTTATCCATAACATAATTATCATAAGTAATGCCACGAGTGATTACCAAATTGTCGATAAATTCACGTCACGAAGTGACGAGTGAATTTATCTAGAGAATTTTGAAATCGAGATTGGCATTTATTAGGACTATTTAACGAATAAAATTAAGTGGTTTACTCACAAATCATTATTTAAATATAGTTATCTTAAAATATTTATACATTTAATATAAACGGCGATGTTTGAAAACAAATGAGAAACGTTTGTAATGTTTCATTTGTTCATCACTCCAACCAGATTATATTATTTATTGCCAAAGGATCAGAATATTGTAAGAATGCACCCTAGTGGAGAAAATAATGAAATACATCAAACTGTTTATAACCAACATTATAGTTTACTAACTAATTTCTGATGTCCTATGATGTAAATATGTCAAATATATTTTTTGGAACATAAATACCAGGTAAATAATACGTTCAAGAAAGTGCAATCAGTGGTTTCTCTCTTTTGTAGTATAATCGATTGTTACAAATATTTTTCTATTATATCTCGCAAGCAGTATCTGTTTACATACAGTATATATACAATCTGGGAGCCACTGCATTCTAGGATTTTTACATCTTAATATATAAATTGTTATATTCAACGTATTTCTTAGAGAATCAGTCACTGCAAAATAATGCTCTGACCTATTCAGAATGTTAAAAAGGAAGAGCTTGATTTTAATATGATAAAATTAAATTGACGAAATCGAGGTGAAAAGCGATTGTGATTTGTTGTAAAACAAAATTCATTGAAACGTGATTGGTTATTTGGGGCATGATTTAAATAGTCATATAAATTAAATCTGATGGACGTTCTGAATGTTTAAAAGAATTATAAGACTGTCAAGTATTTTTTAAACTGACTCACTCCTTATCTCAAGTTTGAAAACAATTCAATTTTAAAGCGAGTTATAACACAATCTATGTCTAAATTACAACCTGCTGCAAACTTCTCCCTTTGCAATTACATAAAAATCTCATTCATGAATAATCAATATGTTTTATCCTGAGGACATTCAAAAAGCAACAATCAAAATCAGAATAAATATAAATATATTTTTAAAAATAAATGTACCTGCAGTTGTTAACTTCATGATATTTCTTTAGTCCTGAGGAGATGATTATGCCTAAGACATTCATTTTATTTATGTAATAATTTAAATCAGATCCGCCTATTTTAAACTCACGAATCCACCCTCAAGCCTACATTGAATTAAATAATATGTTATTTCGTGCTCAATGCCAACGGGTTTTGTTTTTAAAAAATATATATGCAATTGGAAATTCTACAGTAACTTATACAGAATTTAATTTCATATATACCTTAGGGTAATTTCTTGTTACCTTCAATTCCTTTAATTTGTTGGCGTGGCGAGTCTAATTCTGCACAATGAAATATCACGATAATTGTGATTTTGAATATTTGTCAAATCAGAAATTTGATTACAGAAGTTCGTTTTCATGCCAAGACATTCCTCTTATTACCCTCACTATTTTCCTTATTGAGTTTTCAGATGCAAGTTGTACGGTATTGGTCTAAGTTGTATGCTATCGGTCTCGTGTCACCTAGAATTTGATCCCTGCAAATAGAAGATTTTTCAGATGAGGAAAATTCGAGAATGTGGTTTTCGCCAGAGAGGAATGTAAAACCCGTCAGATGTGGAGCATCTCTGGCTTGTAACCAAAACACTATTCCAGAAACAGCTGGATAATCGTGACAGGTATGGGAGGAGTCTATTTTTTTTCTAATATAGACCTACTGGTTTTCAAGTATGCATAGTCTGAAAAATATAGGCTCATAGGATATTGAGATAGAAAAATATATATTGTCAGATAGTAGGATAGCTTTTATATCAAGCAGTGGTTTTCTCTCTCTGCAAGTAGGAGTTTCTCTATTCTGAAATATAAAAGAATAGGCTCATGTTTATAATAGTAGTGATTAGAGATCTGGATATTTTGCTAATAACAAGCCTTACTTATTTTTAAGGTGTTATATACCTCAATAAGAGATAGAAATTTATAACAGTTTTTCTTTAATACTAGCTATTGTCGTTTTAACATAAGATTATATCGCATCTCCAGGTGCAAACCATTAGTCTGTGTGTGTTCGGCGACTATTTGGACCCGAATGTTTCCTGATTTTTGAAATATAAAAAAAATAAAAACACCTCACCAAGGAATTTACCCAATCGGGGATAAGACTCAGGCTTACTGCATCTGTTGAGACAAATATGTTATCCCAAGACCATAGCAATGCAATCTGCTGCATTGCTTGTTTTGCAAGTGTTTGAACTGTAAGTGAAGTTATGTTCGTCCAACAAATAGCTTTAAGGAAACGCAGTTTGCAGGAAAGACCAATAGTATCGCCAGAAAAAAATAATGGTTTGTTAGGTAAATTTAATATAGTTTCCAGAATATTCATTACCATTAATTTGATCCTTGTTGAGTGAAGAGGTCGGGGCATTTAAAAAGTACGGTATTTGGCAGATCACTTTCCCCTAATTCCCAGCACAATACTCAGTTGAATAAGTGACAATGTGACACTATAGAGGAGAACGGATTTTCATTCCTTATCCCTAGATTAGGATTTCTATTTATTTTTTTACAAGAACATTTAAACTTATTAACTTATGAAGTTTAAGATTTTGCTTATCATTCTCCTAAAAATACATTGAAAAATACACAAGATACGATATAATAAAGGTAAAGGTGACCACACTATAGGCCTTAGAAGACCCTAGGTATAGTAGATAATTAAGGTTCCTACATTTCTAGGTAACAGGCAGGAGATGTCAGCCGGGTTGTCAGCCCTGCTGTTTGACAGCAGCATTTACCCCCAGGACATAATCTTTTACTCATTTACGTTCGAGGCTGAGCCCATCCAGCAACATGGTATCACCAGAAAGGTATGTCGTATAGACCTACTTATTTTAAGGAAAAGGTTCACATTAACTATCAAAACTCAGTTCCAAGAAGTAGTCATAAAACAACCTCTACCCTTTTATTGTAAATAGCAGACGAACAATTGTTAAACTATCTCTCCAGGTGGAAACTAGCATAGCCCTATTCTTTTTTCCTGTAGTGTGTAGTCTATAATAGTTTCTACTAGTGTTTCATACCAGAGCTTAAATGAGGAAGTGGATATGGCAACACTGCATACTCCAGAAATATCAAATATTCTACAGCGTAAAATGTCCTGAAGCATTGAAGTGGGACGAGACTTGTATGTCTTGGCAAAAAGTACAGTACAGTAGTTGTTTTCATTTATTTAGCCTGGTGCAGTTGAGACAATTCGGTGTCGTCTTCCACTCAACTAGGATTAAAATACAACAATCGCCAAATTTACAATATTATAATAGATCATGGATACGCAACTCAACTGGGTGAGGCAAAAAGCTTTAATCCCCCATTTATCACTGTGACGTAATGAAACATTTTGTTAAATGGTCAGTGTTGAACATTCAAAGGCCGTTCTATGTTGTTGTAGAAACTTGGACATCCTTCAATGTAAGTGCATTGCATCATTTTGACCTTTACTTACAAAATTCATGACAGCATAGGCACGGCGAAGGAAGACATTACGTTGCCGCTCAGAGGGCATATTGTGTCACAGATGCACATCTCTGTAAAGGTACGTACACATATGCGCGCCGCGAACACGAACGGCGCAATCAAAATGATTAATTTCAACGAACCTCCTGCGATCCATAGGAAACCCACAAACCTTCAGTAGACATTTTGCAGAGCAGGTGTAACCAACCATGTCTATTTCCTTTCCGTTCTCCCGCTTGTACTGCATTCTTTCCCAAAAATAGGGACTTTTTTTTTAAATGCCGCGGGACGCGGGACAAATTGTTAAAAATCGGGACTGTCCCGCCAAAATTGGGACGTCTGGTCACGCTTATTACTTATTATATCTTATAACTTTATTTATACTTTTTCAAATATTATAGCATTAAAGGAATTTTTAAAAAAATATGATTTGTATACATATGTTTAAAATTATTAAGAATCTATCTCACCATAACATGGCCTTAATTTTTAATAAAGATGTACATGATTATCATACTAGAGGTTCTACTTTATTCCACAAAGATACTAGTTCCTAAAAAAAAAGGTATAAAAGGGATTCGTTATGCATTAATCAACCATTACAATAACTTACCTATTGAATATCAACATTTCACGAATGTTAAACATTTTTCTAATTGTATTAAAAAATATTTTTTCTCATTGCTTTCTTAGTTAATTTTGTTAATTTTATTATTATTATTAATATTATCCTGTTTACATATTGTATTTATATGTGTATATATATTGTGCATCTATAGTAGTTTGTATTACTTAAACTTATGCCTGAATTTGTTTTCTTGTTTTTATTGTTAATTGTTTATGGCCATTATTTTTTGTATATTGCCCCTTAACATGAGCAGTCTTGATCTTTGGAGTCTTTGAAGAAATACATACATAATTAGTAATAAATGTGTTTATATATTGTATTGTTTTGTGATACTTCATACATAATATTAAGAAATGAACGTCTTAAATAAATAATGTTTTCTAAATAATTCTAATTTATTCATACAATTACAGTACACACGAAAAAAAAACACATAACATTGAAAAAAAAACAAGCATCTCCTTTCAATCATTTTTAAAAATGATCCTTATGTTGAGGATCCCACAATAATTGCTTGCTTCTATAAATATCAATAAGTTTTAACATGTTTTCCTCTGACCACTCCATACTCAAATAATAGGTGCACACCGAAAACAACGAACCTCTCAGGTCCAAATCTAAACAGCGAACCATCAAAGTGTTCGTGGAAAAAACCGACAATGAGTGGATCGTGGTGCGAGACGCGCGCGCGGCGCGCGCACCATAAAACTCCGTCCAAATCTGACTAACATGGGGCGCGCGCGCGGCGCGCAAGTGTGTACGTACCTTAATATATAGTAATGTTGAAATCTGCGGATATTATACGCAGCTTGTATACCTATAAACATGAACTATAAAAACTAGATGAAACATTTTAAAAATGATAGTTTAAGATGTTATATGACAACTTCAATTTAGTGCAGTCATATTTAACTATTAAATTGTTTATTTTGACGAGAGCCTAGGTTAGAATACATTGCCCTCCATGATACTTTGTATTGTCGTGGTGGAGTAGCTTAATGCTTAAATGGCTGCGATAGCACTGATGCCGAAAGGATTACGAAAAACAGTACCTTGATTTGAAGATTGAAGATCTTTCACCTAAAAGTATAATCGTCAAGAAACGTGGACATGGGTTCTTGTGGAGTAAAATGTTCTGGTGGTGAAATAGTCTCCCATTGGGTTCTCCGAACGGGGCCACTTCAGGAAGTCCATCTCAAAAGTTCAAATACACGATCTTAGGAACATGAAATGTTAGGACTTTATATAGCAGTGGGTCACTATAAAAATTAACCCAATAATTAGATAAATCACCCATGGATATAGTCGCTGTAAAGAAGTTAGATGGCCAGGAGAAGGTAGTCAGAAATCAAGAACCTTTACATTGGAGATGACTACGTAATACGATCTTTAAGGGAAACCAGAGAAGAGCTATATCTTGTAGGCTACGATGGGCAGGACAAATGGCACGAATGGGAATGGAAGAGGGGTATGGAAACTCTTTGTAGGAAAAACAGAGGGAAAATGCCTAGTAGTCAGGCCAAGAATGAGGTGAGAGAATAATATTAACCATTACTTAAGGAAAATATATCATAAAGGGGATGATTGGGAAACATTAGCTAAGGATAGGGATGTAAGGAGAACATATGTCCGCGCTTCCATGAAACTACGGGTTCGATAGTGGCAGTAAGTTAGATACATGCGGTATGTATTTCTGCTTTATTTCACTTAAAAATATAGTCATACTTTGTCATTTTATCATCTCAAAGTTTCCTTTATCCCTCAAGTAATATAATTTATTTTACGTATTTTGTATTTATTTATTAGTTGTTAGTCTATATGCAATACATTTAGTGAAAACAGCATAATATGGTAAGCAATCAATAGCCTACATAATTCGACACAAGCATGTTAAGTATAAAAAAAGAGAAAAAGCGAAATGAGAGACGATCTTCAAATATGATGTGCTCAACATTGCAAGTAGTGATAAACGCGGACTACTATAGGCCTACTGATGTTTAATAGGAAAATGCCGAAAAAGACATTTCATTTCTCACTAAACCTAGGATTTTACAAAATACGGTAGTTATAAGAACAAAAACCTACATCCATTTTAACAAAATCGGCAAATTATTCCAAAATAGAAAATATAGCCTATAAATGGGATAATTAGAAAAAAATGAAGTTCAAAATTAATTATTAGATTTTGTTATTCACAAACAATGACGATGGTTTGAATGCTAGAACTATAGGCCCCTATCACACCAAACAATTTCTAAGCAGATGTTTGAATGGAATCCGGAAGGAAGAACAAAACAAAATAAAATAAAATAACAGAACGAGAAAATGTGTATGGGGGATATTGCTAAGTCAATGAAACAAAAATTAATACAAGATCAGGATTGGATGGAGTGAGACGAATTAAAGATGAAAATTAATTAAAAATAATTTAGGGCATGACAAGATGCCTAATGCTTTGTAAAACCTGCTTAATAATAATAATAATAATAATAATAATAATAATAATAATAATAATAATAATAATAATAATAATGATAATAATAATAATAATAATTTGAGGAATTGGCTGAATTCAAATACCTAGGAACAATAATCACAAATAGGAATGAGATGCACAAAGAAATTAAACATAGGCTCAATTCTGGAAATGCATGCTATTATGCATTGCAGAGACTTTTGATGTCCCAACTCCTTTCAAAAAACGTTAAGCTGAAAATATATAAAACTATTATTCTACCAGTTATATTATATGGGTGCGAAACATGGACTCTTACTTTAAGGGAGGAAAGGAGATTACGAGTATTTGAGAATAAAGTTCTTAGGAAAATTTTTGGACCAAAGAGAGATGAACAGACAGGTGAATGGAGAAGACTACATAACAATGAACTACATGGTCTTTATAGGAAGCCAGATATAATAAGAACAGTTAAGTCCCGTAGACTGCGATGGGCAGGACATGTTGCGCGTATGGGGAATGAAAGACGTGCATGGAAACTTCTTGTAGGAAAGCCAGAAGGAAAACGCCCAGTTGGTAGACCAAGAATGAGGTGGGAGAACAACATTAACTATGATTTGAGGGAAGTAGATTATACAGGGAATGATTGGAAAGCATTAGCTCAGGATAGGGATGTATGGAGAGCTTATGTCCGTGCGGCCATGAACCTACGGGTTCGATAGTGCCAGTGAGTAAGTAAGTAAGTAAGTAAGTAATAATAATAATGCCTCCACCTCCATGGCGCGACAGGCCTAGAATGCCTTGGCCTACTACATCCGCATGAATTGATCAGAGAGATGGACGATCATCTAACCAATATAAGAGTGACATTAAATCAGCATGTCAGACGTTACAGCTGGTTTTCTCAATGTGGAGCCGTTACTATTTGTAGCTACCAATTTCCTCACGATGTTGTGTAGGTACCGGTCCCATACTGGCCGAACAAGCGTAAGTCCCGTAGCTCTGCATCAAGGCATTAGCGCATGCCTTAAATCTCTCGGGTACAGCGCGGATAATAACAATAATAATAATAATGATAAAACAATAGTTATAGTTTATGATTTGCAAATTGTGAATTTAGAATTGTTGGTTTGTATATTGAAATATCTCATCGTTAATTTATATTCCCTTTCTTCGGAAAGATTGTGAAGCCATGTTAAAAAATTGTTAAAAACGTTAATTCATATAACCAGACTACGGGGACTTGTCTGTAGACTGAAACAGAGGGAGTACGGCACACCATAGTATCTACAGTTAATATAGCCAACGTAACTATTCATTTCAGTGCTGAACAACAGGTAAATTAATAGAGTTGTGAATATATAACTTTATAATATATACCAGTTATCACACAGAGCCATAGGCATCATTAACGTGTCGTCTGTCTTGACATTACCAGGCCAGTCGCTCGCGCTTTGTAAACAAACTTAAGTTTGAATGTTCGTAACTTAACATCTCAGTACTATTTCCCCGAGGTCTGCTTATAACCATACATTTACAAGCTTAATGCCAGTTTAAAAATACTGTAAGCTAGTAATTAATTATCCAGGAAATTGTTCATATGTAAAAATTACATTTTTGTTGTAAAGACTATCGAGATCTTGCGCACCAAGTTTACTTCATTGTCTCACGACATATATAGGATATAGGCTATATATTATTCTCTCTCTCTCTCTCTCTCTTCTCTCTCTCTCTCTCTCTATATATATATATATATATATATATATATATATATATATATATATTCAACTCCATAGTAAATCAGCCCGAGGGCAGGTCTTTCACAGCAATCCCAGCATTTTCATGCTATGCTTTGCAGCTTTACTAGGGAATTACAGGTGTGGTAGCTTTCCCGTTGCTTTCCAATATATATCCCTCTCTATTCTCATTATATTATTTGCCCTTGTTAATACATAAAAATGCACTATAGAGAGTTCAGTGCGCTTTTCAATAACAAAACAATTAAGGTTATATTTAATACTGAACTATATTTGAAATTACTGCAAGTTTTCCTTATGTGTTATTTATTTGTTTTAATTTAATATAATTTTTACATTTTCATTATCTGTAGCCTATTTTAATTTAACCGAATAATTTATTTTAAAATTTATGAAAGTTTGTTACATGGTCAATAATTTCAATTTCTTATTTACAGAGCATTATGAAGTAAGCCTCTTTGAATAAATTAAATAAATTATTTTAAAATAAGAAACGCGAGGGCTTCCTTCCATATCAAACATATGTACAGGTAAAATATATTATTTGTGCTCAAAGCATGTGGACATGACATGTAACTCATGGCCCGCGGGCCAACCATCTGCTTTTATGTAATATCGTAATTTAAAACATATCGACATATTTCCTTTAAAAGTTCTCAAGGCATTTTTATGAATAAAACGTGATTAAATAACATACTAAAATAAAGCTCTTAAATTTGTTTTGTGTATTTAGGCCTAATTAAAGTTATTTCAACAGTACATAAATTTTAAAGCAGTTTATTAACAATTAGGCTATTATATAGTAGGCCTACAATTAATTAAAAACAGTATTCACGGCTCTAGCTCGGGGTAACGTTGTTGCCTCGTACCCAGTAGGTCCAGATTCGATATCCGGTAGGTACAAGTTTCCTGGGTGAGCTTTTCACGATATTTTCCTTACCTGTAATACAAATGTCAGGAAACTTTAAGGCCAAAATGGTTTCCAAACATTACCTAGCTATCATAATCATTATTCTTTTTCGCTTTCTATGGTATGAATACATGAGTGAATGGTGTGTCTTGTCTTGAATGTTCGTGTTGTCTAGGAGGTTGCCTTGGAACTCAGGTGATCACTCATCTAGGGAGGCCTTTGGTTTTCTTGTGTGATCAGAAAAAAAAATGTGTGTGATACAGAGATTAAAATCTTTTCCCCACAGGTCAAATACCCGTAATGCTCGGGTGATGTGAGAGATATACGTAGACTAAAAGTACCTGCAAAGGAAGAGGTTAAACTAAGATAAAGAAAAAACTTAAAAAATTGATAATTGGAACTGAAGATCTAACTAAATATAAACTAAACTTCATGGCGTGACAGGCCTAGCAGACCATTGGCCTACCATCCGGCTGCTGGTCTCACATCCACATGTATTCATCACAGAGGTAGACGTTCATCCAACCAACGTAGGGGTGACATGTGGTCAGCATGTCGGGTCCCCCAGCCGTTACAACTGGTTTTCTTAACCTGGAGCCGCTACTTAAATGCCTCAAGATGTTGGTTGGGCACCGGATACTGGCCGAAATTCCATGAGAAAATTTATTTCCTCATCGAACCAGCGCAAATCCCGTAGCTCTGCGCCAAGGCATCCTACCTTAGTCACTCGGCTACGGCGCGGACGAAGATGTAACTAATTGTGATTAAAATATATATTTCTGCTAATGAAAGATTCATAAGATATCAGCAGAGTTTTAGTAACTAATATGTCGAACGAATAATTAATTGTTTACCACATACTTCGCGCATCCTTCTTTCTACTTGAAGATGTAAACAATTTCCTCAATGTTTGTGCCAACATGATGAGAGATTTACAATGTGTCGTGTATCGATGGTTAATTAAGAAGCGACTTAGAAATACACTCTACAGCTTCAATATTTCATCAAAAATACAGAGTTTACGGAGTGAGTCTAATAAAAACACTGGTTTATTGTTCATTTTCCGCCTGATAATATCTAACAGACGCAATGTTTCCTGGTAAAGAGGAGACAATTTGTTTTGTCTGTCCTTCTGGCCGTCCATGTATCTGTTATAATATTTATTACGAACGTTGGATCTCCAGAATCACCTCAACAGTAGAATGAATATTCGGTCAACTACAACATGATGAAATCAAGTTCAGTTTAAAAAAATCATATCATTATTTATACTCTCCGTTCTATAGACCTGTTATCGATTGATTTATCCATTTTATTTAAGACACGAAACATTGTTATTACTTGGATGAAATCGACAAGTAATAGAAGTTTATTTAGGATTTCCCAATTGTATGAATTTGAAGATTTTGATGTCGTTTAGTTATAAACAAAATCCCGCTAAACCTCAAAACAATGCTCAAGGTCTTTCTGTTTTTACTCTACAATACGACCTAACTCGTGATTTTTTTTTTTCAGTTTTCTCCCCTGTTTATGGGTTATTTAAACAATTTTAGATTTAAATTAGATCCTAATAAAGATAAACGATAATTTCATATAGAATGAAAATCTTGTTTAATTGAGTTTATTTATTTTGCAATATTTTGGAAATGCAATTGGAATTTTTGTGCACTACCAGAAAGTACTTTTAATGACAATATTTAAAAATATCTTAAATGATAGTATTGCGCTTTATAGATGTCAAAATTTGAGGAAAATTAGAATGTAGTAAAACTAGTGCAACGCTGAAAGGATAGAACCGTTCTGAGCGTAGAAAATAATTCATGGACAGTAGATGTGTTGAGTTGCTAAAGATTTACTACTAAACACAGGCTATACATGGAATCCGCACGCATCATATGGACAAGTTTAATTAGATCCTGTCTGTATTTACGTAAGGAACTCACGCACCATTTTATGACCAAGTCAGTCTACTTCGGGGGGGAGGAGGGGGCGTTAAAATGTCGGTTCGTCTGAAGCGACCATTAATTGCCAGGAGAAGATAATTGTTGTAACATCAGACTTGACCGCTTCATGCGCCAGTCGCAACCTCTACTTGATTTTTTTTCTTGGAACACTTGGAGACAAAATGCCTACAGCACTGTTAATCAAACTAGGTCTAAGGTTCATTGGCGGTCCGCCATAAGAAATCAATTAAGTCTAATAGAAACGAGGGTCCAATTTATTAAATAACTTCGTCAATACTATTTTTTCATTTGCTTAAATTTACCTGTTTGTAGGACTTTAATAACACAGGTCTATAAAAGGCTTAGGAGAGAATTTTATGAGCGTAAAACCCCTGAGAATGGCTTCTTTCAAAAGTGAAGTAAATGATGGTAGCCTATATATTTTTAATTTATAGGATAGGCCTATGTACATGCATGCACTCTATATGTCCCACATGGGGGACACAAGTGCTCCCTAGCGGGAGTTCCTTAACAAGCTAATTTAGTTACACTTATATACCTACAGATACTAACGAGTAACATATGGTTAGCACATCGTCTCAACTAAGTTATTACTTCGATGGATGAAGGTTGGTAAAATTTTGCACAGAGGCCTTCTTATTCAGGCTTGCGGTTCTTTTATGAGCCTGAAAACCTTGAGAGTTTAAATCCTTCCCGGAGGACCTGTCCCTTGGATTTTTCCACCCTACAAATCCATCTACCCCGGCTGGGCTTGGACCCGCTACCTTCGAGACTAGAGGCAAACAACCTAACAATTTAGAGGGTATGTGAGGAGGAAATATGAACGTGGTAGGCAAGAATCTCTTCTTTAAAATGAGTAGGCCTAAATATGTAACTTCCCTGACTTGAGTCGATTAGATCGTTGAACAAGCGATATTAAATTAATGTCATTGTCGAGAATGTGATTTATGGTTCAAATCCTTTTGGTCAATAAATTTCATCTACAAGATGTCACAGATGTCTTGGGCTAAATCGAAATTACGTAGGTAGGGTTAAAAGTTATTAGTTAATACACTTCTTAAACTTAATTACTTCTCACAATTACAAACAATGCTCTAGCTAATGTTTTTTTTTTAATATTTTGTTTTAATAAGATACCCTTTTTTATAAAATATGTATGTTCTTTTTAAAATACAATAGGAAGTAACATTAAGCGGTTTGTTTAATTATTAAAACATTTGGTCTGTTCATTCTTACCTCTTAGAGTTGTTTTTGTCGAATATATGTTTCAGAGCTTCTTAGCCCCATCGTCAGCGATTACTTTTTGCACACTGGGATTTTAAATGCCATCCACTCTCTATCATCAGGGAGCTAACTTCTCTTTACAATCATTCGAATTTTCCGGATTTTTCTATAAGAAAACTTGATATGATTTAGATAATTTACTGTAATAACTTCAGTACTAACTTCAGCAATAATTTAAGTTCAGAATGTTTATGGTAGATGTCAGAAAAAATTAATATTATTCTGAAATATCATTGTTTGTCTTTCATGGTTCATCGGCTTAGTGCAAGCACACATGTGTGGGTTTCGTACAGTATAAATTAATCCAAAATATCCTATAGAAATTATAAATGGTGTACATACGTCTTGTACATTCATGTAAAATACGTGATAAGTGTATATAAGTTTTACTTAGTGTTTAGTGCAAGTGTAAATATCAGTTTAGATTTAGTTACATTCATACTGGTAAAGCATTGGTGTGAACCACATGTATTTTCTGGGTGTGTGTAGTGCACAATTCAGTAAATATAGGCCTAATAGAAGTTTTCATTTATATTTTATTCATTCATACTGGGCAGAGTTAGAAGGAGCAAAGCTAGGCTAAAAAATCACATATACTCTGTAGAAAACTTTCTCATAAAAACAATGCAGATTCTAATACCCCTCTAACACAAATGCACAAACTGAAGAAATTTGGTCTGTTGTCAGGAGGGTGTTAGAATATATGCAAGAAGCTATAGGCTAAGTGCAAATAAATCAACTGAAATTGATCAATCATCAGAATCTAATTATGTTATTCTAGATGTATCATGCTTGCACAATTTTGTTAGCAAGTTGGCATGTCAACATTGTTTTAGTGTGGGGTTTGTAGTAAAACAAACACAAACCAATGGGGTTGCAAGTCAGATCAAGATGGCATGTTCAGCTTTTCATGTCGGAATATATATCAGCACGATGTAATGGCTTTATAAGGTTCTCGCAAGACCAGTATTAAGATATGGTAGTGAAGCATGGACAATACGAAGAAGAGATGAAAGCCGAATAACAGCAAATGAAATGCGATTTATGCGCCGTACAGCAGGCTACACAAAGTGGAACCATACAAGAAATGAGGAAATAATGGAAGAGTTGGATGTAGAATCCATTCTTCACCATATTCAAAACTATCAGAACAACTGGAAAGCCCATCTTCAACGAAAGGCGTCTCATAGAATTCCAAAAGCCATGCTTCGTTACTGCCCCAAGGCAAAAGATCGCTGGGACGTCCAAGAAAACGCTGGATGGAAAATTCCTCTTTGAGACCGTAACAGGCCATACGGCCTAATACTTGCATAGCTGATGATGATGATGTAATGACAACTCATCGAGACCAAGTTTTGATGTAAATAGAAGAACTGTCAAAGTATTCAATGATATTGGCTAAGGTAATGCAGCAATGGAGACATTTTATATGATTCTAAACATGAACTGCATGATTCACAGTGTATTTGACACTCATATACTGGTTCTGCAGTACAATCTACATACCAGCTTATGGAAAGAGCTAGGAAAGAGGTTAGACAAAAGTATATTGACCAGTCTCCTAAAAATGCATTGACATTATAGGCATAGCTGTGAGTTTTGATGGTACTTGGCAGCATCGTGGACTTTCTTCTTTATATGGTGTATCCAGTGTCATTGATGTATAGACTGACTGGCTTTGTCAAAATGTCCAAAGGAGGTCTTTGTGACGAAGCGACGCATTACGATAGCAGTGTGCGAGGCTATCAGTAAATACAATATTGGCAATTCATTGACCATTTGTGCTAGGCATAGACAGTTAGGACACTCTACAGGAAGCCAAACATTGAAATTGGCTACACAGAAAGACCTCAGAGCAGTGAAGCGGAGACAAATCAGAGCACTGTGTTGTTCCAGAAATACAGAATAACTGTAAGGATTGCTAAAATAATGAGGGCTGAGGAGTTCAAAAATAATAAGGAAGGCCATCTTATGGCCCTAGAGCATTTTAACTTAACACAAGTAAGATTTTATACTTTTCTTGCATGAGGATTTTTATTTTAGTGCCTTATTATGTTGTTTTTTGATTTCTCGCAAGTTTGATTTTATGAAATAGTGCTTATAAAAATTGATATAATTCAGGAACCACTAAACAGATGCTAATGATATCTTTAACACATCTTTAACAGACTATAAGTAAACCTTATTTTTTGATATTTATGCATCTGTGAAAATAATGTACAATATGCAAATCACCATGCAATAAATAATGATTAATCAAGTTTACAGACTTATATAATTATATACAAATGACATTTTAAAAATCTATTCAAGCCACTTTGTACACAAGCTTTTTTTGAACAAAATGGTGGAAGAATTTTATCAATATCTTAATAACTGACCGAGTTATATCAATTTTAGCAAATACATAATTGGGGGGGTGTACAATTTGGGACCCCCTTTAATTAAAAAAACTCACAGTGAATTTAATGTTTCATTTGCCAAACTTTTATGCACAAAAATTGAGAGAATACAACAAATAACAAAGAAATTGGAAATTTTACCATCTTCTCCCCTTAATTTCTTTCCAGTTTATATTTGCCCACATTTGGGGAAATACGGAGCCTTTATAAATATTGTTGTAGGGGAAGTTTTCGCAAAGGAAATCAATTATGTATCCTTCAAGCTTGATATTTATTGTCATCTGTGAAGCTGTTATCACTTAGGAATGGAAGTCAATAAAAGTAACCGAGAAATTTACCACACACATTGCTATGGTTCTGGTATTATATTTGTTAGTCCCAATTCAACTATTTTCTTCTACCAGCTCTGAAATAGATGAAAAGTACAGCGACGTACTTGGGTATTGGACAAATAATTATGCACAAATCTGTGGATTGCTATCTCATAGTCACAAAGCAAAAGACTCGCTTGATAGTCCCATCCCTTACCAATTCGTAGTAGCCTAATATTTAATTTATATATTGTAGTAGTCTTGCTGTCCAGAAGGCCGAATACAAGTGGAATATAATAATCATTCTTGTAACCATAAATGAAAGCCGAATACAAGTGGAATATAATAATCATTCTTGTAACCATAAATGAAAACATCTGAATAAAAATGAACATTTACGAAAGTTCCGTCCATATAAAATTTCTCACAGATGTACAGAAATTTTAAATTTCTGATGAAAGAAACACAGTTATGTTACTAACATCGTCATTACACAGCAAAAAGTATTCCTGTCTACTTGCTCATATTTTTATTGCTTCTAGGGCTTCGTGTATATCATTTATGCTCTTGGACAATGGAGAAATTGAAGATCGTCAAACTTGATATACAGTATACTGCATCGAATCAAAACAATGTATTTTGTGATCGCTTCATATTTATCTTTATGTTTACTAATTTCTTTCACTGTTAACTTTGCTGGGTTCTGTCGAAGTATTGTCCCGTCGAAATAATGTTCTTTAAATGTTCCCTTAAAATTACACTAGACAACAAAATTTTACTTTTTTCTATAACTGCCATAAAAACAGCTGATATTTATGTTTTCGGGTGTGCTGATAACGAAAATGTTAATGGAAATGCAAGATTAGTCTCGTTTTGAAGTTATGTTAACTTCAAGTTATTGCCTATATTAGCTCAAGCATGTATTTACCTTGTTGTTATCCCTTTGCAGGAAGGTTACGAAGGTGCAACCGCTTTGCCTGGCATTTCTAATTTTCTGCTGGTGACTTCGTAATTGGTGTCCAGCAGTAATCGGCTAACATTGATGCACTCCACTTTCCCTGGTATCTCATTTTCATGTTCGAAATTTGCTGGCGGAAGCGTTCCCCGTGCTCGCTACTTACAGCACTACAATTGTCAGGAAAAACATCCAAGTGGGGAATCTAAGAAATGTACCTTTAAAGGCATATTACACTCAAGTCTATCATAGCAGAGGATTTCTCACAAGGTCCCTATAGTTTTCTGCCCTCTTATTTCCTGGAGTTTGTTGACACTTGAACAAAAGCATCCCAAGCTAACTTTTCTTTACCTGCCAGGATGGTGTTGAAATGCTCATCTTCGTTCATTTCCCATATCTAGGGACCCATGAAAATCCCCTCTATTTGTTTGTCTCACTAAGCCGTGGAAATTTCTGACACAAACAGATAGATGCTACCCCAGTTTTGTCCACGACCTTAACGAAGTTTTTCATTAGGCCTAATTTTACATGAGGATGAGGGAGAATTTTGTTCTTGGATTCGACAAGTGCTTCTAGCATAACATTGTGAGGTCTGGTTCAAGTCATTAATGCTTAGGCCAATCTTTCTTTTATAATGAAGTGTTAGGCGCGGCTACGCCAGAGGCACTGGAAGCAACAGAACTTGGTACAGTCCTGTTGTAGCCCAAGTAGTATGCCTATGATTTTCTGATCTTCGGAAATCTGCCATTTAAACTTTTCATAGTTCAATCGCAATAACAATTGTTTCATGTTAACATATGTTTCTTTCATGTAAGGTGCATACCCAATCGAAGTCAATGGTAACACGTTGCCATTATGCAGTAGGACTTATTTTGGAGGAGTCGAAGAACAACCTCCATTCAACACTTTTATAGTTAATGCCCAACGCTGTCATTGGTCCCAAAAGAGAGTAATGTAAATATTGGCTTTAAAATTTTGTAGTAAAGCATTTTACTTTATTATTTTATTTTTGAGGGTTGGGTGCATTGTAAAACACGTTACATATAGTTATACGCTCTTCTGCGTCGAGATACAGGGGGTAATGACGTCATCACTTTGGCATTACTTTTAAACATAGAAGATCGAAATTTTACACACACATTGCGCATACCTCTTAGTATTTTTCATTTGTTTATTAGATATGTGCGTTAACACAAGGGGATGCTGGGGGCTCGAACTTAGAAACAAGAGGTTTTCAGAAAAAATTCCAAATTCCCTCAGTTTTTCCCGCCTCGGGTACAAGATAGGGACATTTGAATGGTACCGTTTAAATACTGTTCTTTTCTGAAGAGAATGAGGTTCGAAACATGATCCTATGATAAACAGTGATGTTGTTGTAGCTGCTTGCCTGAAATTAATCTGAACTTCTTCTTCTTCTTTTTCTTCTTCTTCTTCTTCTTCTTCTTCACGGTTTAGGCTTATTTACTAGCCTGTTCCGGCTCCAAATTGCTGCTGTTTCCATCTTTTCTTTGGTCTTCCCAAACTTCTTCTTCCTCGTGGTGAATAGCTGTGTGTTGCTTTTGGTATTCTATTATCAGTCATCCTTGCCAAGTGTTCTTTTAAGTTTGTTCTGTAGTTCACTATTGGTGTGTTTAATTCCTCTACTTTTAGTTGTTATCTTATTTCTGTGTTATGTTCTTGTCTGTTCTTTGATATCCTGCTATTGGTCTGAGGAATTTCATTTCAGTAGCTTGTATTCTGGCAGATAGTTGTGTTGTCACTGTCCATGTCTTATATAACTTCATTATAGAGTATTTCCTGGCTTTATTTTTCAAAGTTCTTTTTAGTGTTCCTGTTGTATGATTAAACTTATTTAGTTTGTTATTTATATCTGTTTCCGCTGTGTATGATGTTTCGCAACCTAGGAAGTTATATCTTACCATTTGTTCTATTGGTTTATTTTCTAATATTATATTTGTCCGAACTGGATGAGTGCCCTTGAATGCCATTGTTTTTGATTTTTCTGATGATATTTCCATGTTGTATTTTTTTAATATTTCGTTTAGTTTATATAACGTTTTTTGTAGTTCGTCCTCTGTTTTTGCTATTAAAATCTGGTCATCTGCAAAGGCTACTGTTTTTATTACTATATTTCCTAAGTTAATTCCCCCAGTCGTCATTTGCTTCCATGATCTTATCATGTCGAAATAAGTGTTAAAAAGAGTGGTTGATAGTGGACAACCCTGTCTAACTCCTCCTGTTATATGTATTGGTTCCCTTTGATGTATTTTTATTTTTGTTTTCTCAGACATTTTCTTAATTACTGCTATCAAGTATAGTGGAATTACTTTTACACTTAATATGTTCCATAATTTTGGTCTAGACACTTCACCAAAGGCCTTCTTATAATCTGTAAAGAGGATGTGCGTCTCTAACGTGAACAAACCCACAATTTAAAAAGGTTAAATGCACCCCCTTGAACTTGGAAATGAGAGCTAAGTCGTGCTTTTCGTTGTCTTTTTCGTTATCAGTGTGATCGATATACTTAGGAAACATTTACTTCATTCCAGTTACATTTGCGCTGTTGGAAAGTGTTGTTAGACATCAGGAGGGATAATGTATCTGTGCGTTCATGATTATGTTCCAGATTACACTTCGTATGTTCATTTTTTAAAAGTATAAGACCATGTTGTACAAATCATCTCTAGCTTTATGTCGAAAACGAAACTTAAAACCGTTGTGTACTAACAAAGTTGTAAACTTACATCTTACTGAATATTTCTGCACGCACTGCCTTCTCTTCTTCCATAGACTGTAGTAACTACAAAACTAATGCTGAGTGAACATATGTCAAATACTATCAACATAATACATTAGCTAAGCGCGCAAATGAGGTAAACAAAAACATGGCCATTGAGTGCAAAGGTTACTATATACTTCAATTATCATTTACCGCACAAATATCGTGTTTATAGATTTTTTTACCTGTATTAAAAGTTTCAAGAATCGTGGCGCAGTTTTTTTTCCCGTTTACTCTTTTTCCTTTTTGTATTGCTTTTTCTATACCTTTTTTTTTGTTAACTTTATTTTATTCTCATATATAGACACAAGGACAAGACACACACCCAGACCCAAGGCGGAGTTTTAAAATCCCCTACCCCGCCGGGAATCGAACCCGGGTCGCCGGAGTGGGAGGCAGGGACTCTACCGACTACGCCACGGTGACTGACTCAGTGCGATAGTGTACCAACAGTCAGTTCTAATGAAGTGAAGTGGTGTTGCTGGAATGTTTACACACCCACATTTTCACTATTCAAACCATAACCGTGGCGCACCTGATATAAACCGTCGCAAAAACCATGAACGATTGATTACCTAAGAAAGAGTATCACTGCTCGGGGTTCCTTGTTTACGCCCCTAAGCCTATGGGTTCGATAGTGTCAACTAGTTAGTTTATTTAGAGTCAGTTATTATTATTATTGTTATTATTATTATTATTATTATTATTATTATTATTATTATTATTATTATTATTATTATTATTATTATTATTATTATTATTATTATCATTTATTATTATTATCCACCACTCTGGTCTCGAGGTAGCGTGCTGCCTTGTCACGCAGCGGGACCGGGTTCGATCCCCGGTCAGGGCAGTTTTTCTGGGTGAGGTTTTTATCGGGGTTTTTCCTCACCTGTAAGACAAATATCAGGAAAACTTTAAGGCACAAACGGTCCCCGAAATCATATGGCCATCATCATTATCATCATCATCCTTCACCGGCGTGGAAAACAACGGGGAGCTACCACACCTACAATTCCCTAGTAAAGCTGCAAGCATACCATGAAAATGCTATTATTGCAGTGAAGGACCTGCCTTCGGGCAGAATTACTATGAATGAAATGAATTATTATTATTATTATTATTATTATTATTATTATTATTATTATTATTATTGTACTGGTATCGGCCGCGGTGGACTAGTGGTTATGCTCGTTGCCTCTGGTCCCTAGGATCGCGGGTTCAAACCCGGCCGGGGTCGATGGATTTTTTTAGGATGGAAAAATCAAAGGAGCAAATTCTCCGGGAGGCACTTTAAGCCGTGGGTCCCGAGTCTGAAGATTTTCAGGCTCGTAAAAGATCCTTAAGCCTGAATGAAAAGGTCTCTAAGCAAAATTTACCGAATTTTCCCGTCCTAGTACTACCTTGGTTTCCTAGATGTCAGTATGAGGCGGAACGCTGACCACGAACCACTCAAAGGACATCTATACGAAAACAAGTGTAACTAAATTAGTATGGTTCAAATTCTTCCCTGTAGGGGGAGAGCACCTAAATCTCTGTTAAGGGAAGATTAGAAGAAGATTCTTTTACTGTACTTACCTTCATCCACAAATAAAATTTGTTCACGGACTAACAATAAGCTTAAATTTGTATTTTGTTTTAGCGTTTGGGTGCTAATTTTGATTACAGTATACTGGTGTATGGATAAGTAAATAGTTAACCTGATTTTTAGCCCATGAAGAAAACTTTTAATAACAATTACTGCCAAAGCTCTAAATAGTATAGCTATCTGGAATTATTGCTGAAATGTAGTAAACTCAAAGACCATTATATGAGACTCAAGAAGGATGTTAGTAAGAAATAACGAGTTGAGTGGAGAAGCTAGAGGTTAAAATGTCTCGCTTAATAAAAGCGATAACCTCGGCTATCTGTGAAATGTGTCCTCCTTGACTTAGTGGGTGGACGCTCCTCTCAACAACATTCAGTTCTGCCATTTCAACTCCTGACCTTCCAAGATGTCACTTTCTTAAAAACAAATGGAATTTTATTTCTCAGTTACTATTGGGATAAAAAATATATATTGATTACATTTTCTCTAAGTTTTTTCATACGAGGAGAAATATATTAGATAGTATTAGATCACATCCCATTGTCTTTTGTTTAGTCTATATTTTATTAATATTTTAAAATTGTAATAAGTATGCAATTTTTGTATAATTTTACTATTCGCTGGTTGAGTGGAAGAGAAGGCTTTATGCCCTTAACTTTGCCAGCAAAACTAAAGCATTATTATTATTATTATTATTATTATTATTATTATTATACATAACTATTTTTCATGAAATTCTTGTGAATAAACAACTCACTGGCGCCACCGAACCCAGAGATTCATGGTCGCTTGGAAATAAGCTCTCCATACATCCATATTCCAATATATTATTTTCCAATCTTATAAATAATGCCACGAGCGATTTCCAAATTTTATAAATCAAGAGTGGCATTTGTTAGGACTATTTAACGAATAAAATTAACCTGTTTATCCACAAATCATTATTTAAATATAGTTATTTTAAAATATTTATATATTTAATGTAAACGGCGATATTTGAAAACAAATGAGAAACGTTTGTTATGTTTCATTTGTTCATCACTGCAAGAAGATCATATTATTTATTGCGAAAGGATCGCAATATGGTAAGAGTGCACCCAAGTGGAAAAAAAAGAAACACGTCAAACTGTTTTTAACCAGCATTATATGTTATTAATTAATTTCTGAAGTCCTATGATGCAAATTATATTTTTCTGGAACGTAAATTCCTGGGAAATAATACGTTTACGAAAGTGCAAACAGTTTTTTTTGTGGTATAATCAATTGATACAAATATTTTACTATTTTATCCCGCAAGCAGTATCTGGTTCATTCGTGCAATATATATATATATATATATATAATTTGGGAGCCACTTGCATCCTAGGATTCTTACATCTTAATATGTTTTTTTAGTGTATAATGCTATTGTGTTATTACTTAATTGTAATATTATTGTGTTTTCTTTATGTAATTGTAATGTTAATGTTTTTAGTGTATAATGCTATTGTGTTATTATTTAATTGTAATATTATTATTGTGTTTTCTTTATGTAATTGTAATGTTATCGCTGTTTCTGTTGTTTATTTTTCTTTACACTAGTACCAATTATTACTTTATTGTAACGGACTGTCAACAGCACGTACGGCTTACTGCCCGCGCGACCCATATTTGTAAATAATATTGTAAATATCTTACTTTTTGTCTAATAAAGTCCTACTACTACTACTACATCTTAATATATAAATTGCTATATTCAACCTATTTCTTTGAGAGTCAGTCACTGCAAAATAATGCTCTGACCTATTCAGAATGCTAAAAAGGGGAGCTTTCTTTAATATGGTAAACTTAAGTTGATAAATTCGAGGCGAAACACGACTGTGATTGTTTGTAAATCTGGTTCTTTTCCTCTGACTTTCCTACAAATCCTATTCCTCTTTCATTCCCCATTCATGCACAAATCTCTATGGATATTGCACAATAATTATCACTAGCAAATTAAACTCACGAGACACGAATTCGTGAAAATGATGCTTAGTGACGTAATTCGAATTGTGTGCCATTTTTGTCCTGTGGGAGAAAGATGAATTACAAGATTTGTGGTACATAAAAACTGATTCTTGGCTTTCTTTATCAACAATCAAACAGTGTAAACTATATTTTAAAAGCCTAAAATAATTTTAACATATAACATTTATGACAAATAGCAACATTAATTTCAGATATTATTAATATAAAGGGAAAAAGAAAATCTTCCCTGATTATTGCTGCTTATTTATATCTCATTTCACGCATTACATTATGTTTGTTTTCTTATCCATTATTATCTGTTTACATGGCGCCTCCCTCTATTTCCTTCTATTTATACCTTTTCTTCTTTACTATTTCTTCACCACTTAGAAAGTTATTGACATTATTTGTCTTAAAAATTAGTTTGAGAAAATAAATACCATATATTTTACATGTGACATTATAGCAACGATTCATATTAAGTAAAATAATGTACTTATAGCTAAAACTCGTCACAAGTAGATATGGCTCTACTGTATCTCGTTCAAGAAGGAAAAACACTAGATCTTAGTTTGGCTTAAATAACGGGCCGAAACAGTAAATCATTAATATTGATCTGAGAAAAAAAAATAAAAAAACTAAAAACTTACATATCTATTTTGTTAAATATTTGCAAAAATGTTTTGGAAATAAATATACAGTACTTTACCATTAACAAAACTATCTGAGTTCGAAGGGGAAAATGATATAATAATGACATAGTTGGAACATTTGGATGACGACAAGAGAGAGAGAAAAATATAAACATAGGGCATGACATTGGCACTGATACACTTCAAAACTGTTATCAGGAGATACAATATATTCTTCATTTGGCTTTACAATACGTCATTCATTTTGACGTCACTTAATTTAATCTTGACCTCAACTCATCAATGGAAAATGCAAACAACATTCCTTATTAGCTTGCCGTCCTTCAACTCTCCCACATAATCTAAAAGTATTTTCGACTTGTATTTTATAGATTATCGATGTCTAAAAAAATTGGCTATTTATTTTCAATTTTATAGAGTTAATAATAATAATAATAATAATAATAATAATAATAATAATTTATTTATATACAGATTTTTAATGTTTACACATCTTTCTGTGCCTAAAGTTTTATTTTCCTTCTCCACTCGAGGTTTTCCTTCCTTTCTTCTTCCAGGTGGACACCATTCAAATGTTTTTCTCGGTAAGCTTTCTTCTTGCATTTGTCGTACGTGTCCATACCAATTTAATTGCTTACATGTTATATAATCTACTATTGAATATCTAATGTTCATTTTTAAATTTTTTCTCGTAAGACAGTACTTTTTTTTTTTTTTTCTAATTTTGAACATCTTGCTGCTCTCCTCAAGAAATCAATTTCCATCGACATAAGTTTTTGTTAAATTTCCAAACTTCAGCTCCATGTGTTACAGTACTTCTCACTATTGAATTATATATTTGTAACTTATTTTTTTCTGGTTATATGTCTGTTCCATAAGACTCCATTTATTATTGCTGTTATTGCTCTACCTTTATTTGTTCTGTTGTTAATATCACTTTCTTGCGTATCCTCTTTATTTATTTTTACTCCCATATACTCAAATTCTTCACATCTTCTAGTATATCCCTTTTGATAGTCTAATATTAATTCTTCGGTATCGGCTCCACATCCCATATAAAATGTTTCTTTTTTTAAATTTATTTTCAAACCTCTGTTATCGTATTCGTCCAATAATTTTCTGAACATAAACTAATAATAATAATAATAATAATAATAATAATAATAATAATAATAATAATAATAATAATAATAATAATAATATAATAATAATAATAATAATAATAATAATAATAACTAACTAACTAACTAACTAACTAACTCACTGGCACTATCGAACTCGAAGGTTCATGGCCGCGCGGACATAAGCTCTCCATACATCCCTATCCTGAGCTAATGCTTTCCAATCATTCCCTGTATAATCTACTTCCCTCAAATCATAGTTAATGTTGTTCTCCCACCTCATTCTTGGTCTACCAACTGGACGTTTTCCCTCTGGCTTTCCTACAAGAAGTTTCCATGCACGTCTTTCATTCCCCATACGCGCAACATGTCCTGCCCATCGCAGTCTACGAGACTTAACTGTTCTTATTATATCTGGCTTCCTATAAAGACCATGTAGTTCATTGTTATGTAGTCTTCTCCATTCACGTTATACTATTACCTGCGAATTTCATATTCATCCTTCATTATTTTAAGAAGAGATTCAAGTTGCTCTGTTCATCTCTCTTTGATCCAAAAATTTTCCTAAGAACTTTATTCTCAAATACTCGTAATCTCCTTTCCTCCCTTAAAGTAAGAGTCCAGGTTTCGCATCCATATAATATAACTGGTAGAATAATAGTTTTATATATTTTCAGCTTAACGTTTTTTGAAAGGAGTTGGGACATCAAAAGTCTCTGCAATGCATAATAGCATGCATTTCCAGAATTGAGCCTATGTTTAATTTCTTTTTGCATCTCATTCCTATTTGTGATTATTGTTCCTAGGTATTTGAATTCAGCCACTTCCTCAAAATTTCCCTCATTTGTCATTAGCTGTCCACTTCCATTATATACTGAATTTCTACGTGTGACCATATATTTAGTTTTACTGATATTTATTTCCAGTCCTAATTTCTTAGTGTTACTCAATAGTGTGTGCGTGTTGGTCTTTAGTATCTCCTCGCTATCGGCCAGTAGTACTACATCATCAGCATAAACTAACAGCTTATTAATACCATTGAGTTGTAAGCCTTCCTCATTCTCTAAAGATTTAATGGCATGCTCTAGTACAAAATTAAATAGTAAAGGAGATAGTGCATCTCCTTGCTTCAACCCATTCTGGATTTCAAAAGTGTCTGAAAACTGTTTGCCTACACGCACCCTACTCTTTGAGCCATTTAGACACATTCGTATAAGTCTAACTAACTTTTTAGGAATTCCGAACTCCAGCAGGATACTATATAACTTCTCCCTCTTAATTGAATCATATGCTTTTTTGAAGTCTACATATAGTTGATGTACAGTACCATTATATTCCCATTTCTTCTCTAAAATCTGTCTTAAAACTGAAAATCTGATCTGTTGTAGACCTGTTTCTTCTAAATGCACATTGATGATCTCCTAGAATGTCATCAATATAGGGAGTAAGTCTGCTTACTAATATATTTGTTAGAATTTTGTACGAAGTTGAAAGTAATGAGATGCCCCTGTAGTTGTTGCAATCTGTTTTATCTCCTTTCTTATAAATTGGTATGATAATTGATTCCTTCCATTCATCTGGAAGAGCTTCTTTTTCCCAAATCTTACTAAGCAACCAGCGTATCTTGTCCATCAATTTTTCTCCCCCTGATTTTATTAGTTCTGCTGGGATCTCATCTGAACCTGATGCTTTATACATCTTCAATTTTTCAATCGCCATTTCAACCTCTAATGCACTTGGCTCTGCGACTAGCATTTCTGCTGTCTGTAAATTATCCTCCTCAATGTCCTGTTCTGTATGTACATTTAATAGCTGATTAAAGTAACCTTTCCATCTATTTAATATACTCCTAGAATCTGCAATCATATCCCCATTTTCATTCCGAATTATGTTTGTTCTAGCCTGAAACCCTTTCTTCTCTATACTAATTCCCTGATATAATTCTCTAATGTTCCTATTTTTTGCATTCATTTCAAGATCATTAATCTTCTCTCTCAAATATTCCCTCTTTTTACTCTTTAGTAACTTGGTGGTTTCCCGTCTAACACTACCCAATTGCTCTAAATTTATCTCATTTGGCTCGTGTAACCATTTCATTTTTGCTAGCTTTCTTTTCTTTACAACGTCGACACATTCCTCATCAAACCATTTCTTGTTTTGCCTCTTTTTTAAACAACCAATGCTTTCTGATGCTGACAATTTAATAGTATCTCTTATAGCCTCCCATTCTT
The DNA here is from genome assembly GCA_030220185.1 of Diploptera punctata. Taxonomy (NCBI): domain Eukaryota; kingdom Metazoa; phylum Arthropoda; class Insecta; order Blattodea; family Blaberidae; genus Diploptera; species Diploptera punctata. The sequence goes on along the minus strand of JASPKZ010007294.1, from coordinate 382,532 downwards.
TATTTATATCAGTTTCTTCTTCGTTTGCCACATTGTCATCTGAAGATTTCAGTACTTCAAATCTATTAGCAATTTTGATTTGGTATTCTTGTCGCATTTAATCATTTTTCAAGTTTTTTAATTCATATTTTACAGAATCATCATTAGCGTTCGTTCCTCTCATAAGCGATAGCCGTTGTCTGATTTTCACCCTGACCAGATAATGATCCGAATTGCAGTCTGTCCCTCTAACTGATCTAACATCAATGATGCTACTGTGCCAGCGTTTATCCACTAATACATGATCTATCTGGTTCCAAGTTTCTCCATCTGGGGACGTCCAGGTGTATTTATGAATATCCTTATGCTGAAATGTTGTGCTCTTAACAATGAGATTCTTCGATGTGGCAAATGTGACTAATCTAACGCCATTGTCGTTACTATCTTCATGAAGACTGAATTTGCCTATTGTTGGTTTGAATATATCTTCCCGCCCCACTTTTGCATTAAAATCTCCTAAGACAATTTTCATATGATATCGTGAAAGGCTATCAAATAAGCATTCTAATTCTTCATAGAACTCATCCTTGATCTTGTCATCTTTATCTTCTGTGGGGGCATGTACATTTACAATTATAAAATCATGTCGTTTACCCTTTAGAATTATGTATGATATCCTATCACTAACAAACTTAATATCTCGGATAGCGGATAGGATCCTCCTTCTGACTAAAAAACCCGTTCCAAATGCAGGTCTTTCTGCACCCCCGTAGTATAACGCAAAGCTTCCTGATTCCTGACTACCTTCTCCTGGCCACCTAACTTCCTGTAAAGCGACTATATCCAAGGGCGATTTATCCAATTCCCGCGTTAATATCTCTAGTGCCCCGCTATTGTATAAAGTCCTAACATTCCATGTTCCTAGGAACATGTCCCTGTGTTTGAGCCTTTGGCATGGGTTCCCTGAAGTAGTCCCCGCCCGGAGAACCGAATGGGGGACTATTTGACCTCCGGAAAATTTTACCCCAGTAGAACCCATGTCCGCATTTCTTGACTGTTGTATTTGTACGGTGAAAGATCGTCAGTCTTTCGCCCAAGGTACTTTTTTCGTCTGGCTTATCACCTTCGACCAGTCCGGCATGGGTAACCCTATCGGCAGCAATGCTACCGCCGGCATAGCTCTCAGGATCATTTAAGCACGCAAGCCACTCCACCACGACAAGGTAAAGATACCATGGAGGGATAATAATAATAATAATAATAATAATAATAACGATAATAATAATAATAATAATAATAATAATAATCATCATCATCATCATCCGGTATCATGGCAGCTGCCGCCGTCTTCCGGAAACCAAACGCCATTCCTCTCTATCCATCCATTGATCTTCCTCCATTCCTCTGATATTCATAGCTGCTTGTACCCCTTCTATCCAAGTTTTCTTCGGTCTTCCTCTCTTCCTCCTTTCCATTGGGATCCATTCCATAACCATTTTCCGTCTACCAGCGGTGGCCTCCCCAGGTGGCGGATAGGGGAATGCTCCCAGATATGGCGGGTACTGGGGAAATAAAATACCCAGGGCGGACCAAAACTAGCGCTGCTGCCTTGCAGTAAGATACTGGACTATCAAAGTCTAGAGGAAGAAAACCTTGAACAAAAATTACCCGTCCCCCAGGTTGGGGGTTGATGCATCGGGCCAGCTCCTCGTTCATCATAAAAAGAAAAAAATGCTAAAAAACCAAATAATAATAATATTAATAATAATAACAATAACAATAATAATAACAATAATAATATCACGTTAATTTTGCTTGGCAAAGTTAAGGCCTTAAGGCCTTGCCTACTATCAATCATATTATATCATAAAAACAACAATTAGTCATAACACTAAGTTTCAATAAAATAAATGATTCACAGCATGCCTACAATATAATTAGGGCTCCTATATAAACATGTGTTGATTTAGTCTAAATTTAACGAATAAAATATGTAAAGTGCAATTTAAATGAAAATTGAACTACTAATGACATAGAATAAAGTTCATACTTCTTGCAAGAGAACGATTGATTATACAATAACAGTGATATTAGGAATTATATGAAATCAGAAATTAAACATTTTCATTTGTAGGCTACATTTAGCATTGATATATTTGCATGTCGAATTTCATAACATTTCAAAGAAAAACATACAAATTATTATGAGTTAATTCTAATGACACATTGTGACTTTTCTAATTAATTTAATATAAAATTAAAATCAAATTTGTAAGGGTTTGATAATGAGATAAGAAATTCCATTTCATTTTATTACCGCAGTTTAACCTCTCACCCTATAGCCTACGTGCCACACGCCACCCGGGCTTACACGCCTTTCCACGAGAGGGATTCTAACTACGCGTACGGATCACACTCAGACATTTTTGACCACACAAGGACATGGAAGGTCTTTCCGAATGAGCGATCAGCTCAGTGTCTTCTCTGAGACAATACAATATTAAGACGAAACACAGCATTCACACACATTCATCCTAAACATGGTAAATATGATAATAATACTTATGATGGCCATGTGATGTTCGGGGACCGTTTGGGTCTTAAAGCTTTCTGACATTCGTGTTTACGTATAAGATAATGACGCTACCTCGAGACCACAGCGGTGGACCAGATAAAACTTTGCATAAATGAAATTGTGCAGTTATATTTTAGTGTGTTTATCTAAATTTCTGTCATTGCTTAAATGACATCCCAAATAATTAAAATTCTGAACTTGGTCTATAATTACATTGTTTATCATTATTTTTGTTCTTATTGCACATTTTCCTTTCAGAGGTAATATTTTTGTTTTAGATGTAGATATTCTTAACTTGTGGCACAATTAAACGCACTTTATTGAATAAGACTAGAAAATAAAATATTTTGAAGTTTTACAAAGTATTGGCAGTTCCATCTCTTATCTATAGATGTGAAACCTAGACATTAACAAAGACAGATAGTAAACAAATAGAGGCTGCTGAAATGAAGATGTTGAGAGCAATAGCAGGATACCAAAGGACTGATGAATAGAAAAACGAAGATATACGAACAGAACTTAATATATTTAATCTCTATGAAAGAATAAAATATTATCAAAATGCTTATCTTCAGCACGTATTACGAATGAATGAACAGCGCATACCAAGAAGAATGTATAATTATAAACCAAAAGGGAGAAGAATGTTGGGAAGACCATTGAAGAGATGGAAGGACCAATTCGACCTATATTGAGATCGGAATAGGCCATAGGGCTTAATCCTTGTTGTTGATGATGTTGATGATGAAATTGTACAGTTATTTCATATTAATATAGCTTACAGCAACACAAAAAAAAATAGAATAAATTGATACAAGATAAAGCATAACACACAGGAAGATAAATTTGTAGTAAACACCAAAATTAATAAAAGGGGAATACAAAAATTAACTGAAGTCTTGAAAGTTCAGTAACACTGTTGAAATAAGTCGAAAATTTACTTTTTAATGCTTTAATCTGTCTTTCGGGTTCTCCTGTCACTTTAAATTGAATTGAATTGATTAAAATTTCATTCAGCATCTACACAAACCACTGGAATAACCAAATATTCCAAACGGTATGTGACTTTAAGCGTCTATATGAGACTGACGAAATAGACAACTAACAATTTTATAAGACTAGCTAATACCCGGCGTGCGCTGCTACGCCTAAATAATTGAAAATTAATGTATTTTTATGTTTAATTGAATAAGTAAAAGGGAAAATAATTATAAATTTATATTTTTAGATACCCCGTGCTGATTATCCGGCGTTGCCCGGGAATCTACTTATCCCGATCTGTTGGCATAAATGAGCTGAAAGACAAAAATTAATGTACTTGTTATAACTTTTGAATAAGTAAAATTAAACATAATTTTAAATGTATATCGTAATTATTTTAAGATTCCCCTTGCAGATTACCCGGTGTTGCCCGGGAATCTACTCATCCCGATCTTCTGACATAAATGAGCTACAAGACAAAATTAATTATTGTGAGTTATCCGAAAAGAATATCCGCCATGTGCTGATGAGCTTGCCCAGGAATATATATATATATATATATATATATATATATATAGGCCTACTTATCTCGATCCTCTTGGCACCAATGAGAGACCAAAAGGTTATTGTGAATTATCCGTAAGAGATAAACATATGCTGTCCCAGACTTTTTTGTAGAGCTTTTTGAGATATTCAATTTTGTGTATTTGTTATGGTTTAGGCAGCGTAAGCCATTTAAGCGTTCAAAGAGCTACTTCTTTCAGGTTTTCTACTTCAAAGAGCGATTTTTAAGGATGTAGGAGTTAAGTATCACAACTCTCTTATAGCCTATGTTCATCCCGGGAATCTCATAAACATTTTGCAAAAAGCCCCATTACAATCTGATCAACGGTATGGCCGGGCATGAAGTACGAACAAACATTCATTTTTATATATTAGATAAGTAACACATAGTAAATAACTTACCTCTACCATTTACTGTAGAATAAAATATTAAATCCATATATATTAATAAAATTAGTGATTTTTTAAAATTAAGCTCCAATGAGTATTTAAAATATTAATTTACAATTTTATAGTAATTTGACAACATCTTCATGAATTGCTGAGTTGGTTCAAATGGTCTTCGACACTATTTTAAGGAAAAAATAACTCCATGGTGCGACAGACCTAGAAGGCTCTTGGCTACCACCCGACTGCTGGCCTCACATCCACATTTGTTAATCAGAGGTGCACGATCATCTAGCCAAAATAGGGGTAAAATATGTCATCATGTCACGTTCCAAGCTGTTTTCTCCCAAATTTCACCATGCTGGGTGTGCACCGATCCCATACTGATCGAAATTTAATGAGAAAATTTATTTCCATATGGGGAATCGAATCAGCGCTAGTCCCATAGCCCTGCATGCGCTCGGCTAAGGCACAGGTTACAACTTGACTATTTGGATGGGTCAAGTGCAAAATGGACAGTCAATTGCATTGACAATTTTGTATATATCGCAAAAAATTGAACTCAGGAGTAGACGACAGCATAATTCTATTACAGAAAAGGGATAAGCCCAAACTATCATTTGAAAACTTAGCTGTTTACAAGGACATAACCTATGGTCCTATAATTGCACTAAAGCATCAACTGATATAGGTTTATTAAAAAAATCCATTTTCTTCTCACATCTAAATGTTGGTCATAAACTCATTCGAAAACCCTCAATAGCTATAATGTATACAGGTCAACATACGTACAGGTCAAGAAGGCGATAATCTGGAGAAACTGTTATCAACTGCCAATCCAGGGATCCAGTACAATTCCCGTCTTTACCATAGAAATATTTGTTTGAGCAAATATGTGGAAGGGAGTCTAGTCTGCCTCGTGGGAAAAATAGATTTATTACATATTTTTTATTGTTTTTGGCTATTTTGATATTTGCCGATATTTATTAACAATCCCGCGCCGTAGCCGAGAGGAGTCCACATGTGGAAGATACATTTTCATGGAATTTCGGTCATTTTATAGGACCGGTGTCCACCCTTAATCGCGATGAATTGATTAGCGTATCCAGATTGATAAAAACAGTTAGAACGGCTAGGAATCCGACATACTGACAATGTTATCCTTAAACTGGTTGGCTTCTAGGTAAATTGTTTACTTAACAAAATATCCACCGAACAGTATGTCACAACTGTATGACCCGAGTCAATAGGTCCATTAATTAATTGAAGAATACATTAAGACATCCTAAAATATTTGTCCGTTTTTTTAAACACTTTCACTGTCAGCCCGCAGATTCATCGCCGCGAGAACATTACCTCAATGGGATATTGTACAGGTAATAGCAAATGTGGCAATACCAGAGTTTAACTCTGCCATGGCTTGGATCATTTACTCGCAAAAATGGAAACAACGTTTGATGCACAATGGCTTTATATATCACTTACATTCCAAAAGTGGAGGGTTTTTCATTGAAAATCTCAGAGGATGGTGCCAGCACATGTAGGCATTTGGATACTTTTATAACATATTAAAGATGAACAGCATTCTACAGAGAACTAAATTTTACAAATTCACTGAGGCACACCAATAATATAGAACATATAAACGAAAAAAAATCAACGCAGGACTAAGATAATAGTGTGGAGAAGAAGAATAAGACAGCAACAGCGTTAGACAGCACCTTCGTGCAATTTCCTATCATTTAAAATTAAACACTGATTGGCAAATTGTTTGAAGAAGAAAAAGAATAAAACTTATCACTACTTTGTCAGTATATAGGTTATTTTTAACATGGAATTTTTACAATATAATCGTCCTACCTTTGATACTGTGGACACTTTATTGGGTCGAACTTTTTGTTCTGTGGACATTTAAATACTGATATATCTATACCAGTACATCCCCACGCGTGGCAAAAACACTCCCTAGCGGGGACTCTTAACCTAGCTGACTTATTTAACTACAAACGTCAGCGAGTGATAAGTGGTTTCAATACCAATAAAATTCCATTTAGAATTAGTCAGAATATAAATGTTAGTATCAAATTATCAAATTGATGTGAAACGGCTGGATGATCGAGCACTTCTGTAAATGACACTTGTGAATATGCGATCATTAACCGGCTGGTAGGCCAAGGATCTTTTGGATCTGTCGCTCCATGGAAGTTTTTTTTTTACGTTTATTAACATTAAAATACGCGTATAACATTTCAAAATTGATCAAAATTTGGGGGAAAACATAGATTCTAAATAAACAAAATGAAATACACAATTAGGCCAATTGACACGATGAAATATTTTTTGGGCAAGCTGTATGAATATACTAAATCAAGAAGCAAAATTCAGGTACCAGTAGCAATTTTTTTTCGGAGAATTAAATAAAAATAAAAATGAATAAAGCCATAAAATATGAATCAACAACAATTTTAGAACCAGAACAAATTTTTTACTGTGCATCCAAGTAATGAGACAGAGTGGCGAGATCTTAAACTATGAGTTCTTATGTCACTACATTATGTGCATCAAAACAAAACATGGAACGTCCTTCTTGCGATCCGTCTCATCGCTTGGACGCACAGTAATAATGTATTTTATCATTAGACATAAAACGATTACGTTAAGTAGCCAGCTTGAGGGAGTCAACACGAGATCAAACCAAGTTGTTTTTGTTTACAAGAAACTCAGTATCTCCATTTTATTGATCCTTAATATTAAATAACAAAGTCACATGGCTATCATGGAAGCAAGTAGTGGGGCTACAAATAAAGTATGTACCATGTTAATGATATGTTATAGATCTATAACTTACGCATTATTCAATTGCAAATTGAAAGTTTCAAGGAGACAACATACAAAACTTTATTCTTACCAATTTTATATCCTACAGAGGGGAAAAATAACTATTCATGCATAAAATATGAATGGTTTTATAATATGAAAATATTTTAACATAATAAATTGTAAAGCCCGATTATAACCGTTTAACTTCTTCTTCTTCTCCATCGGTGTTTTACCTCTCACCTTACAGATATGTTTGAATTCCCCATGCCGCTGTGACACAGTGGAACGAACTGTGAGGAGAGGAATTTTAAACATTGGATCACGTACTTACTATTCTGACCACACAAGGACATGGAGGGCCTCCTCGAATGAGTGATCATTTGAAACTGAGGCCTCCCCGGGACAACGCAAACATTTTAAAACTAAACACACCACATATTCATACGAAACTTGGTGAATATGGTAATTGCGATTATGATGTCTTTTAGGCGAAGAAACCCCCCCCCCCCCCCCAAATCCCAGGGAAGTTCTCCCGATCGTAGAACGAAGACTGGGTCGCTGATTATGAGGCAGCATCGCTACGTCGAGACCACAGCGGCGGAGAACTTTTTAACATAAAAAAACTATGAGATAAAAAATTCGGAAAATAAAAATTAAACATATCATAGGTGTAATAATGGTTTGATATCTGGCCTTTTCATTGAATAATGGACTTGATATTTTAAGAACTGACTACAAACACTGTTTAATAATACGAATTACATATTATATTCAATTTTAATTATTTTCTTGAAGTAGGTTATGCTTCTGAGATGTATTTTTGTCAACTTATTTTTTAAGATTTGCGATATTTTCTATGAGTTTATTAATGTTTAATTCTGCTATAAGGCTAATCGCCAAGCTAGTAGGATACCTTCTACGACTATGGTGGGAGAAATAATATAATTAAAGCTATGCAACTTTTAATTTATTATTTTAAAATTTTTATTTATTTTAAACATCTGAGGTAATATCGTGACCAAGAACTTTAACTGTATCCAGTATTGTGTGTGTCATTTGTTTTATGAATAAATTAACTCATTTTAATTTAGTGATACATTCAAATGGTTATTATAATGAAATTGATCCTGCTGAAGAAATTCCAATCAAGCATTTCTCTTAAAATTTGAATAAAATCATATACAGATATATCAGCCATGTTGGGGACACTTGTGTCCGGAATATGAGTCTCAAAAGATACAGCCTAAGCCAAATTGGTCTCTGAAAATGTATAAAACACGTATAGGTAGAGGGGACAATAAAACAGTATTTTCAGGTTTAGTCTACATATTAGCAATGTTCTATAAGATTCATATCTTAAGACACGTGAAGTTCAATTGGATTTAAGAGGTGCAATATTATAATCCTTGCTAAGAGAATGAACTCTACAGAAAATTGTGTTAATCCTTCCCACTGGGGTATACAAACTGCCTTGGAAACTGAATTAATGAATAACTTATTGGTCGTTCGTGAATGGCAAAAACTTTTTATTATTAGGGGTGGCTTAACTCGTGACCCGTTCCAAGAACGGGTTGACTTCGTGTTGTAACTACACACCTGCAATTGCATACTAATTTCACTTTTACATTGTTCCATTTTCGAGTTTGTATCATTTAAATTATTTTTCTACCTCTTTCCTCAGTGTACTGTCTTTTCCCAATCTTGATCACTGCTTTCCTCCACAGCGCGACAAGCCTAGAAGGCCCTTGGCCTTCCACCCGGCTGCTGGCCTCACATCCACATATATTCATCACATAGGTAGATGATTATTCAGCCAATGTAGGGGTGACATGTAGTTAGCATGTCGGACCCTCCAGCCGTTTATAGCTGATTTACTCAACCTGGAACCGCTAGTTATTGTACCTAATGAAATTCCTCACGATGCTGGGTAGACATCGGTCCCATACTGGCCGAAATGCCATGAGAAAAATTCTTCCCCAATGGAGATTCTTAGCAGCGCAAGTCCCGTCACTCTGCGCCAAAGCATCTTGCCTCAACTACTGGTCTATGGTGCGGGACTTCACTGCTTACCTGAACCTGCTATAATACTCCGGCCCTTCTGCGTCCTGATCTTTCTTTTCCCCATATAATCCCATACTATACCTGCGTATACCCATATTTCTGGATGGAGTTTTGCCACATATCCTCTCCGTTTCCATTTCAGCGTTATTGCTCTTTTCATGACATCCCGAAGTTGGCCTACTGGGGAGACTGCGTATATTTTCATTTAAAATCCTGTCCTTAAGTGAGATGTCCAATATTTTCTCTGCATTTTTCCATTGGCATACTTGGATAATTTAAGTTTACTTGCTATTGACCACGTCTCTCGGCTGTATGATAGCATTGGAAATAAACATGAATTTATGACTTCGAAACTAAGTTTTCATTCGATGAATTTCTCTAGTCAGATAAATTTCAGGTTCCAAAATGTTTTCCAGCCAGCAGTTATTCTCCTGTTTATTTCTTACTCTGTTTTCTGCTTCAAGATGATCAGTTGTCCTAGGTATACGTAGCTATTCCTTTGTGTCCACTTTAATGAGAATACCTGCTATTATCAATTTGGTTTTATCTTTATTCATAGTGAGACATATTTCTTTGCTTCTTGTGTAGTTCTTACTGCTTTTCTTGCCATTTTCTTTAAGACTAATTAAAATACGTAAAAGGAGGTCATTTAAATTAAACATGGGGAATTGGAACATAAGGTCAATCTTTTACTAAACGTTCGTTTATGTGGATGATATATTGCTGATAACAGAAAACTAGCAAAACTGCAACATGCAGTAGTTGATAGGAGAGAGATTTTAAGAAATAAAAGAACTGAAGGTAAACCCAAAGACAAGGAAAGTAATGTAAATGGCAAGAATGGAAACGAAACTTATAAACATAGACATAACTTTTAATGGAAATCGATTGGAACAGGTTCAAATATACGAGTTTTTTTTTTTTTGAGAACGATAGTATATAAAAATGGAAAAGTTAAAAGAAGAAAAACATTAAATAGAATCAGAATGGCGAGAAAGATTTATAGACAATTAAATAGTATAATATTTGGGGAAAAGAAATTACGCAGAAGACTAAATTAAAAATTTGTAGGTCTAAGTCAGTATAGACCAACCTTGGAATACAGGGGAAAAAAGTTGACCAATAAGAAACCATGAAAAATGTAATATAACAACAGTAGAAATGAAGGATTTTTTTGGTAAGGTAAGAAGGGACAGAATTCGAAATGAAAGAATAAGAGAAAATTTAAACCCAATATCGATTGAAGGAAACTTTCAGAATCGACAATGGAAAAAGTTATATGTCGCTGTTGCCTTTAAAAAGGCGAATTAGTCGTGCCGATTTTTGAAATCTGTCAGAGCGCAGTGAAAACAAAATCATGTAAAAATGTCAGTTATTACTGCATATTGTTAATTCGACTCAGATTTTAGTAATCACTACTCGTTCGTTTTACTATTGTTTTATTAAAAGTGTTGAAACAATTAAACCAATGTGTCTTATAGGATACATTGTCTATTTAAGGGTTAAGGATGGAAGCGGCAAGGAAACCAAAATATATAATGAGAGCAAGAACTGAAGGAAGAAGAGGCAGGAGAAGACCAAGAAAAGGATATATGGATAATATTGAGCAAATAGCAACGAAAAGAGGAAGTGGAATCGGCGAATTGAGGAGGACGGTGAAAGAGAGTGATCTCTGGAGGAAGAGGATCCTGGCAGGCCCAACACTGTAATGGCAAATAGTAATGCGGAAGAAGAAGAAATGTTATAACCCGACACAGGGAACTTCCGTAATTGACCTACATAGACAGAAGACTGACATATTTGCTGTTATAAAGTGAGTGGTTAGATAAATACGAGTATAAATGAACCATAATCCATTATTAAGTTGTATTAATATGAAATAACATAACAACGATGAGATACATCCATACCAGGCAAGAAACCGTTCTAAATCCAACTTTCGTACTTACACAATTCCTCACAAACCATGGAAAATTCCAACAATACCTACACAGAATTGGAAAAGCAGCCTCACCGAAGTGCCCATGCTCAGAAGACGACCAAACAGCTATGCATCTTTTACTTCACTGCAAGCTACAAGAAAAGAACAGACCAGCGCACATCAAGGACCCAAATATAGTGCTAAGAAAAGTTATTAAAATGCCACAAACAATCAAATACATAAATGAAATATTCCAGACACTGAAATAATCCATATTAATTGTAATCCATTAATTGTTAAACCATGTGTAAACTAAATATCCTGCGATATACCCACAGGGTAAAACGCAGGTTGTAAAAACTTGTTCAAATTAAAAAAAAAAAAAAAATATGCTGATATACGTACGTATACCATGATCTTCTCTCGCCTTATAAATACTTTTAGATGTCCTACGCCGCACCGCCCGGACTTTATAGTGACACAATCTGTCCGGAGAGGACTTTTTAAATTTAGGATCACACACATACGTTTTTAACCACTCCCCTAGTGGGTGATAAGGGCAACCTCAGAGACAACACAACATTAAGGCAGAACACATCGTTTACTCACGCATTCATACTAAAAGTGGTAAATATGACAATGATGATTATGACGGGCAGATGATGTTCGGGATTTAAACTTTCCTGAATTTAAAATAAAAAATTATGGAATATTCACCTGAAAGGTCCGTCTCCTCAACTTAATTAGTTATTTAACTGTAGCGCTTTCGGGACTTGTCCCATCATCGGCAGGATTCAAAACTGGTGTATTTAAGTTTGAATAATACCTCAACGGAAATGAAGGATTTTTTTGGTAAGGTAAGAAGGAACAGAATTCAAAATATCGAAATATCTTATAAAAGTTTCCTGAATTTGTCTTACAGATGAGGAAAAACCCAGGAAACTTTTCTTGACCGAGAATCGAACCCGCGTACAAGGGATCGGCTCGACCCCGAGACCACATCGGTGGACTATAAGCGCATACCAATAATTCTAAATATACAAACTAAAAATCACAAAACATTATTTAAAACCCCGGGTTCGTGACGAATTACCTGTCTGTCGTGTTTGAATTTAACTGGGGTATACCAGGCCGCTGACTTGATATGTACAATCACCTCATATTCGGAAATTAGTCTGTTATTTATTTATTTATTTTTTTCCCAGATATGCAAGATGAATGTTTTGTGTTTAACTTCTACCTGGTGCATCCCTCTTTATTTACAAGTGGAAATGTGAATATTCATGTTATGGAGAGTGTATCATTAAAGAAGAAGTTAGTGTTTGAAAATGAAGATGTAGAAAACCGAGAAGGCTATAGGGAAGCAAATGATGACTAGGAAAGTAATGAACATGAATATTTCTGTTATCGCAATCACCATCACACTACAAGTTTAATTTCATCCCACGCCTTCAAGTACTTTTTGTTTATTCTTGACAAGGAAGAGGCAAGGTTGTTTGTTGCGGACTTGCTGTGTCATCCCCCGCAACTTTAAGACAAGTGCTTCGAAAGAAAAAAAGAAAGTACTGCAGGCACCACACCCCATCATAAAACCTACATTGCTATCGGTACTTACAAAATGCGAACTCTCCTTGGCTGGTAAGAAAATGTTTTATTTTTCTTCAATACATAGCCATCAAGCAAATTCGCCATGTTTAGTTTGAATGTATGAGGGAAGGGTATATCTTGTCTTAAATGTTCGTATTGTCTCAGAGATGTTACCGGTATTTAGCTGAAAGTACCTAAAAGCAAGAGGTTAAAATAAGGAAAAGAAATAAAGAAATATCCATCACCTGCCTGTCTCCTTTCACATTATACAATTGGAACATTTTAGAGAGTGTGGCAAAATATTTTATTGAAGGTATCAAAGATCGTGGTCGCCATTTGAAACAAAATTTTAACTTTTTGTGAGAGTAAAAGTTGATCCAGGTTACAAAACGTGTGTCTCATACCTATTAATTAAATGGTGCGTCCAGAAGTAAATATTTCTGGCCGTGAGTGATTATATTATTGATTGAAGGCACGTCTACCATCTTGGATACACTGTATAAAATAATAATTACATGTCTGTTATTAAATAAATAACATTGTATTACATATACAGACATAATTGTATTAAAGTAGTTTCAATACAACTTTTAAATTTTTGATACAAATTCAATATTTTTGACACACACGAATAAATTATTAAACATTTTCAATCCAAAACTTAATGTATGATCCATAAACATTTAAGAAAACAGTTCCCACAAGTCGTATTCTTCTTCTTCTCCTTCTTCTTCTTCTTCTTTTTCTTCTTCCTTTCATGTGATAGTGGTCTGTTACGGTCCCAATCCAACGTTTGAAGGGTCTGCCCAAAGATCTCTTGCCTGGTGGCTCAAGTATTAACTATTTCAAAGCACTCTTGAACCAGCAGTTTCATCGTCACGCTGATAATCTTAGTTCTCCATACACCCTTAATTAGAACTAACAGTTTCCAATCATACGCTGTATATATCACTTCTCTCATATCATGGGTATTGCTATTCTCACAACTTAATAATAATAATAATAATAATAATAATAATAATAATAATAATAATAATAATAATAATAATAATAATAACAATAATAATTATTATTATTCAATGCCACCACATACCACAATGTCATTTCAACATTCTGGTATTATCTCCTGGCATGGCGTTATTGTAACCCACTTCTGAGTTTGGGGCGCCTGGAAGGCGGAGTTGCTGCCCCGTTGATATATGTTAGGTGATGATGTTGGTAATGATGCGCCAGGAGAAGCCTCAATCCTAAACTTAATGAATATGTTAATGATGGTCAGATGATGTTCGGGGACCGTTTGGATCTTAAAGTTTTCTGACATTTGTCTTAAAGTGAGGAAAAACCCCGGATAAAACCATCACCCAAAAAAATTTGTCCCGACCGGGGATCGAACACGGCCCGCTGCATAACAAGGCAGCACGCTACCTTCGACCACAGTGGTGGACTTAATAATATTAATAATAATAATAATAATAATAATAATAATAATAATAATAATAATATTATTATTATTATTATTATTACTACTATTAGGGGGGCACGCCGTAGCGTAGTGGTTAAGGCACTGAGCTACAAGCCGGAGGGTCGAGGGTTCAAGTCCCGTTGGGGTCAGGATTTTTAAACTGACCCAAACCCTCTGGCGGCACTATGGCCCTGGGGTCGACTCAGCCTCTAACGGAAATGAGTACCAGACGCTTGTTCTGGGGTAAAGGCGGCCGTCACGCAGGGCTGACAACCCGGCTGACATCAAAGTGCCGATTGTCTAGAAAAAGTGGGAGCCTTAACCTCCTACTACCCCAAGGGCCTCCTGAGGCCTGTTGTGGGATCACTTTACTTTTACTTTATTACTACTATTAGAGTCATTATTATTAGTAACTACACCCTATCATTATTTGTTTTTCTTCATAGTGCTATGGCGAGATAATAGCTTAACTAACTAACTCATTCGTCCTATTGAACCAGAAGATTGATGGCCGCGCGCACATAAGCTGTCAACGTATCCCTAGTGTTTTCCAGTCAACTTCTTCATAATTCACTTCCCTCAAACCATGGTTAACGTCATTCCCACCTCATTCTTGGCCTACCTTCTGGAGTCTTACCCTCTGGTTTACCTACAAGAAGCTTCTATACCCGAGCCGTCATATCTCCGGCTCTGACGTTTAGGTTATACGAGGAGAAAAGGGAGAATTCGCCCTCTACTGCCAATAAGGATATGGTAATAGTGAGAGTAGATGTCTGCCACAACCAATCACTGTTCTTGTAACAGCTATAGCGCGCTAGTAAGGTTTGAAATTGCTGAGATGTTGTCAGCTGATGTCTGCTAACCGCATACATAAAGCGGCCACTCCCACTGAATATCCATATCGGCAACACTGTCGTGAAAACGTCAAGCCCGGAGAATCAGTGACTGCAGTTTATGTCCTTCTTTGTTTCCTATTCGTGCCACATGTCCTACCCATTGCAATCTACGAGACTTACTTACTTACTTACTCACTGGCACTATCGAACCCGTAGGTTCATGGCCGCGCGGACATAAGCTCTCCATACATCCCTATCCTGAGCTAATGCTTTCCAATCATTCCCTGTATAATCTACTTCCATCATATCACAGTTAATGCTGTTCTCCCACCTGATTCTTGGTCTACCAACTGGGCGTTTTCCTTCTGGCTTTCCTACAAGAAGCTTCCATGCACGTCTTTCATTCCCCATACGCGCAACATGTCCTGTCCATCGCAGTCTACGAGACTTAACTGTTCTTATTATATCTGGCTTCCTATACAGACCATGTAGTTAATTGTTATGGAGTCTTCTCCATTCACCTGTCTGTTTATCTCTCTTTGGTCCAAAAATTTTCCTAAGTACTTTATTCTCAAATACTCGTAATCTCCTTTCCTCCCTTAAAGTAAGAGTCCATGTTTCGCACCCATATAATATAACTGGTATAGTTTTATATATTTTCAGCTTAACGTTTTTTGAAAGGAGTTGGGACTTCAAAAGTCTCTGCAATGCATAATAGCATGCATTTCCAGAATTGAGCCTATGTTTAATTTCTTTGTGCGTCTCATTCCTATTTGTGATTATTGTTCCTAGGTTTTTGAATTCAGCCACTTCCTCAAAATTTCTCTCATTTGTCATTAGCTATCCATTTCCATTATATATTGAATTTCTACGTGTGACCATATATTTAGTTTTACTGATATTTACTTCGGGACTTAACTCTTCTTATTATATCTGGTTTCTTATAAAGATAAATGTAAATCACTATTATGTACTCCTCTCCAATTGCCTGTCTGTTCATTTCTCTTCGGTTCAAAAAAATTCCTAAGAACTTTATTCTCTTATACTCGTAATTTTTTCTCCCTCCAAGATAATAGCGTAATAAAACTGAAATAAAAAATTAAATATCAGTCCATATTTATTGCAATTTTTGATTATGTTTGTCGGTCCTATTATTCTAGTGGATACCAACCATCTCGCCTCTGTTTCGAGGTTGGTGGGTTAAAATCTGGTCTGCGTCGATTGATTTTTCAGGGCGTAATTATTCTGAGCATAGTTTCCTTAAGAAGAGATCCCATTGTATAGATTTATGGCATATGAAAGAACCCGGCGCCTGAAATACAGAGACGTCTGATCAAATTTTCGGCTATTTCACATTCATATTTATGATGACGGATCAGGGTGACATAAAGCCTGAGAGGGAGGGTAAACTATAATTCGGCTACACCAACTTTCAATGCGGACCAACTGCGAACTAAAAGAATGTGGTAAGGGTGATTAGGGGTTGGAGGTAGTAGACCCTTGTCTTAGGCTGCGGTGACAGTGTTTACTTTCCGTTAGTCGTGTATTACTCCACCAAGTCGTCTGCGCTTGCAAAAAATATGTTAATTAACATGCTGTCTTTCTCTTCCTTACTACGTTGCCACTTCCTCCTCTGTATATATTCTTTGTCTGGCAGGTAGAGAACTGACAAATACTATGGATTTTAATGGTTCGTCCTTCTAGGTAGTCATTGGCAAAATTACTAATTTGACAACCCTGTTACTATTGGGGTTACGTGTAGGAATGGGCTGTCACTTCTCATTACATGTTGCCACTTGTGATTCATTGTGAGGCTGGTAACGGAGAGACGACAAATACTGTGATTTTAAATGATCCGACTGCTTGATCCTTCCGTGCTTAAATGACTCATTTAACAATCATGTTACGATCTTTCACACGTGTTTAAGGATCCTCCGTCCACACTTAAAATTGAACCATTTCAGTACGTGATCGGATGTACAGTGTTCTCCTACATCCCTTCCACAGATTCAGTAGTTCGGCGACACTAGCGCTAAAACTCTTCCCCTCCACCCGTGCAGAGTTGACTTGATGGTATAATATAGTCAGTTGTTAGTTACAACGTCAAGTGCGAACCCAATATTGGCAATGAAGGCCGTGAAATTATTAAGGAGTTATCTAAATTTACGAAGAGGAGAAAATAAAGAACGATTTGAAAATTCCTATCCATAATAATAATAATAATAATAATAATATTAATAATAATAATAATAATATTTATTTATTCAATACTTCACGTTGTCATTTCGACATTCTGGTATTCTCTCCTGACATGGCGTTATTGTAACCCACTTCTGCGATTTTGATGATCATCAAAATTTCCCTCATATGTCATTAACTGTCCATTCCCATATATAATGTATTTCTATGTGTGAACATATATATCTATAGTTATATTGATATTTGTTTCCAATCTTGATTTCTTAGTGTTACTCAATAGATTGTGCGTGTTGGCCCTTAGAACCTTCTCGCTATCGCTTAATAATACTACATCATCAGTTGAAATGAACAGCTTATTAATATCATTGAGTTGTAGGTCTTCTTCATCTTCTAAATATTTCATAGCATGCTGTAAAGCAAAATTGAATAGTAGAGGAGATAGTGTATCTCCTTGCTATAACACATATAAAAAAAAAGAAACGAAATTATAATTCCACAAAATTATTTTCAGATTCACGCAATGACTCTCTAATTTAGATAAAAAGAACAAAATTTGCTTTCTAAACTAAAAGGCCCTATTATGCTACTTAGTGCACAAACATTTCATTAAGCAAGAAATAAATAAATAAAATAAAATTGCATTAACGTAATTCAATTTTGAAGAATTGTAGATTTATTAGCCTATATTTAAATTTTGTGAAAATGCAATTTGAAATACTTTACTCCATACAGTGTTTTAGTTCAATTTACAAAATAACTTGTTCCCCATGGTTAATGACAAAGGTTAATAGAGCGTAACAAAATACAAAACCTTCAGGAATGATAGAAGACAAGAACAAACGCTTTTAAGCAAAAATCGAAATTTGATACGTCAATGCAGTCCATACGTTAATGCTCAATCGCTTTAGTTTAAATAACAAAGCAAGCCTGTGTTAAAGAACTCTAAGAAGACCAACTGTTCTTAGACCTTCCAACCGGCTCCAGGCCTCACATCCACATGTGTCAACACAGCATCTACTTAATCACCACTCAAATTCCTCACGATACCTGGATGGAAAAAATATTAGGAGAAAATTATCCTCCTCAGGGGTACAGGGACCAGCCGGTCTACCTTATTGCTGTACCAAGGAAAATCATGTCTCAGACCGTTGCTGTGCTGAAATATAAGGAACAACTTTATTCTTTATTAACCCTTCGCCTCAAAAGACGAGGTAGACTCGTCGGCAGTTAAATGGTCTTCAACTCAGAAGAAGAGGTACACTCTCTTAACTCTGCTGTTATATTTTTTGTAATATTTTGTGCATCCCTTAGCACGGTAATCTTTTATTAACATTTATGAATAGTAGAGGAATATGTTTTTGCCTTCACCTTTTTTGTGATTTCAAGTACCATTATCTTTTGTTTGTTCTGAATTCTGAAAATAGAGAGAAAATAATTTACGGTAACTTAAATCCA
Organism: Diploptera punctata; assembly: GCA_030220185.1. NCBI lineage: Eukaryota > Metazoa > Arthropoda > Insecta > Blattodea > Blaberidae > Diploptera > Diploptera punctata. Next base: position 363,705 of record JASPKZ010007294.1, on the reverse strand, counting down.
GTTTCAGGGGAAATGCATTGAGCATTTAAACCTGAAGCGAATGGGTTAAATCCTATGTTTTAATGTTTTCATTAGATAACTATTAGTTTGAAACGTATAGCACAATTATTTAATAACAATATTTTGTTTCGATCTACGTTAAAATTTACAGAATTTTTAAGTTTTCATTTTTTTACAAGTTTTATGTTTGTAAGATACGATAAGTTGGCTTACATTGTCCAAATTAATTTTTATTTCCAGATGGTTCCATTATGTGTGTGTGTGTGTGTGTGTGTAAGGTCAGGGGTTTGAGTTCCGGTGGGGTTAGGATTTTTGAACTGGCTTAAACCTTCTGTCGGCACCATGGCCTTGGGGTCGACTCAGCCTATTCAAAATTTAAAAAGAGTCACTTAAAATAATACAACGACTCTTGCATGTTGAAAATTAAAATATAGGTCCCCTTTTATATCAATATTTTACTATTATATTCTTTTCACAATATCATTATAATATTACTGTATATCAGGACGTCTCTTTTTTTAAATAATTAATTGTACATACTTGGAGGTATTTCCGTAATGGACACTTAAATGATCTGAAGAAAATATGTTAAATCAGGATTGTATTTAAGAACAAAGTTCACATATTTCATACAACTTAACAAAAATTAAAGTCTTGTAATAAGAAAGTGTCAAAGTTTCAAGCATAACACCAACACAATTTATCACCTTTCAATATTTATTTTCTTCTTACACGACATTCACTTGTGTTGTGTAAGCATAACGTTCTTGTCTCGGATTCAAGGGGATTAGTTTGACCCATGATAGGAACAATTGTTCCTGATAAAGTTTTTTTTCAAGTTTCTGCTCACGTATTAAGAAAAAAACCGAAAGTCCAAATTCTCTTAGAGCATCAACTAATATCATAATCACCCACATCATCTGCACATTTTATTTGTTGCCTTATCTTATATTCGTGTTGTGTCTTCAAGGTCATCATTCAGTAAGATCAACTTGTGCTAAAATAAATATGTAAGTTATGTGTCGCAGAGTTCAAATAGGCCTTGTCCTTGAAATTCCAGGGAGTTTTGTGACTAGTAAAAGTACTTATTAAGGAAAATTATGGCAGTGACAAAGAGACAGAGAGATAAAGAGGAAAAGAGAAAGTACGAGGGAGAGTGATATATAAGTTATATATATATATATATATATATGTATATATCCATACTTCCATCCATATTAATTCTGCCCGTGGGCAGGTCTTTCACTGCAAGCATTGCATTTTCATGCTATGCTTTGCAGCTTTACTAGGGAATTATTGGTGTGGTAGCTTCCCGTTGCTTTCTACACCGGTGAAGGATGATGCTAATAATGATAAGGATGATGATGATGGCCGGATGATTTTCGGGGACCGTTGGGCCGTAAGCTTCCTGACATTTGTCTTACAGGTGAGGAAAAAACCCGAAAAAGCCTCACCCAAGAGGGCTGTCCCGACCGGTAATCGAACCCGGGCCCACTGCGTGAGAAGCCAGCACGCTACCTCGAGATCACTGCGGTGAACAATATATATATTGAACAATAATCATTTACGATATTAAGAACATAATTTTCCTTTATTGTTAGTCATTACCGGTAACAGTTATATTAAATAAATAACAAATATCCACTTAGGCCTAACTGTTACTGTATATTAGAAAAAATATAATACTTAAAAGATTAATTTAAAAATACAAAATTAATCATTATAAATTAACAGGGGAGTGACGTTGGAATTTCGTAGAAGTTGCCTTTCAGTAATATTGTAAAACAAAATCTAAGTAAATTATCACATGTTACAAATTTTATAAGTTTTAAGTAAGAGTAACGTGGTGGATTAGGCATTGATCTGTTCCGCTTCAGGATAGAAATTGATCCCTCCATCTCTTCTTAGGTCTTCCTTGGTCTCTTCGTCCTGTGGGTCTGTAGTTCAATAACTGTTGAGGTAGTCTATTGTTTGGCATTCTAAGAAGGTGTTCATGCCAATTATTTTCATATATTTGAAAGGATTCAGTTATTGCTGGTGTATTGACAGCTTTGCGGATATCTTCATTACGCATGTGGACATAAAGTGTATAACCCACTAAAGGTCTTAATAACTTCATTTCTGCAGCTACTATCCTATTTAATTTACCTGTAGTAAGAGTCCAGTTTTCAGAGCCATAAAATAGAGTTGAAAGAGTCATTGTTTTATAAAATTTTAGAATTTTGTCTGGGCGTACATTTCGGAGAACCAATATTCTTGCAACACTCCATTAACAGCACCCCTAATGGGAATTATCAGTAGCCTATCACAAATTCAAATATTTACTTTATCACAGTACCCAATATTGAATAATATTCTGTATACAACAATGGAATATAGATATTCAATCAAAAAGTTCACAGTCAACGAGAAAGTTCACGGAATGGCCGACAAGTCGTTTTAATATGATTATGGACTCTTACTTTAAGGGAGAAAAGAAGATTACGAGTATTTGAGAATCAAGTTCTTGGGAAAATGTTTGGACCAAAGGAAGTTGAACAGACAGGTGAATGGAAAATACTACATAGCAGTGAATTACATGGTCTTTATAGGAAGCCAGATATAATGAGAACAGTAAAGTCTCGTAGACTGCGATGGGCAGGACATTTGGCACGAATGGGGAATGAAAATCGTGCATGGAAGCTTCTTATAGGAAAACCAGAAGGAGAACGCCCTGTTGGTAGACCAAGAATGAGGTGGGAGAATAACATTAACCATGATTTGAGGAAGTAGATTATGCAGGGAATGATTGTAAAACATTAGCTGAGGATAGGGATGTATAGAGAGTTTATGTCCGCCCAGCCATGAACCTACAGTTTCGATAGTGCCAGCGAGTTAGTTACATTATTGTTATAAGTAACAATTCCACTCTCATCATCGATCCTACAATACTTTTGAATCCAGCTTTAAACAACCAAATGGAGTGAACTTGCTGATCCTAGTATTCCTTATTACAAGGTAATAGGCCTACCATCTGAACATCATCTATGTTAAATTTTACTTGTAGGCGCTGGAGGTATAACAGGGTCATTTTTGAAGCAACTAGATATTGATAAAGATCTCAGCACAAATCGTAACAAGCACGCTTAAGTGCTCAACCTCCATCTTAACAAGTCATCTATATGACCACTTTCTGAATCCTGGTCCTATTTTTCCCTCTTCATTCAAAATTGCCCTTTCAACTATGCTTTAGTTCTATACCTACGTTATATGTTCATAAATTTAATGTTTTGTCTCTGCATTGTCTAATGTTTTTTATTGTATACTTTGTCACTTTTGACAGACCTTACTTGAGCAAGTTTATTTTAGAAAAAATGAAAATATTTATCAGGTTAATGCTGGAAAAGAGTAATTGTGAAATAATAACCAGGACTCACATCATATATTTTCTTACTATTCGCGAATACCTTGTATATTCAATTAATTCAAGTACATATCATATGAACATCATTGCTATTAAATTTTACACAGGTCTTAACACTTTATTCAGAGCTGATTTTAGTGGAATGTCAATGATTTTTCCATGTTTGTTGTGTTGACCACAATAATACCACACAATCCAAATCCGCAATTTTACCAATAGTGATTTTGATTGTTTTTGCCCTGTACTCTTTATAGCCTATAAAACTCTATAGTCCAAGTAGACTCTGGTCTACCTGCCGGCAGCTAGTCGCACATCCACATATGTAATTTACAGAAATGGGCGATCATACAGCCAATATAGGGGTGACATGTGGTCAGCATGTCTGATCATCAAGTTATTGTAGTTGGTTTTCTGGCACTATCGAACCCGGAGGTTCATGGCCGTGCGGACATAAGCTCTACATACATCCCTACCCTGGGTTAATGTTTTCCAATCATCCCCTGTATAATCTACTTCGCTTAAATCATATTTATTGTTGTTCTCCCACCTCATTATTGGTCTACAAACTGGGCGTTTTCCTTCTGGTTTTCCTATAAGAAGCTTCCATGCACGTATTTTATTCCCCATAAGTGCCACATGTCCTGCTCATCATAGTCTATGAGACTTAACTTTTCTCATTATATCTGGCTTCGTATAAAGACCATGTAGTTCACTGTTATGCAGTCTTCTCCGTTCACCTGTATGTTTATCTCTCTATGGTCCAAAAATTTTCCTAAGAACTTTGTTCTCAAATACTCGTAAGCTCCTTTCCAATCTTAAAGTAAGAGTCCATGTTTCGCATCCATATACGTAATGTAACTGGTGGAATAATAGTTCTATATATTTTCAGTTTAACGTTTTTTGAAAGGACTTGGAACGTCAAGAGTCATTGTAATGCATAATAGCACGTATTTCCAGAATTGAGCCAATGTTTAATTTCTTTGTTCATCATTCCTATTTGTAATTATTGTTCCTAGGTATTTCAATTCTGCCACCTCCTCAAAATTTCCCTCATTTTCATTAGCTGTCCGTCTCCATTATACAATGTATTTCTATGTGTGACCATATATTAAGTTTATTGATATTTACTTCCAGTCCCAATTTCTTAGTGTTACTCAATAGTGTGTGTATATAGCTAACCAAAATTTTCAGAATGCAAGGCGGGAACCTGTTCCATGCTAGCGTAAATTCCATGAGAAAATGTCTTCCTCCGTAGGTCTTGAACTCGAGTATGTCCCATTTCTCTGAGCCAAGTTCTTGATGATTTATAACACTCGACATAACACTTGTGAATAATACATAACGCTGCGAGAATAATCTTTATTTGCACACACATAGGCCCTTCACACGCGCGGGCACACATCCACACAAAATGTAAGCACCCTGTTAACCAAACCTAACTCATGGCATAGTTTTCCCCCCCCCCCAAAAGACATGGTTTTAGTATTTATATATTTAGCCCACTTGGACAAATTCAAATAATTACATTAAGTCTGGGCATGAAAATTCGCTCATTTTGGTTCAGAAACCTCTTATTTCACTACTTGAAATTGATTTACCCGTTTTAAAATCTACTGTAAGGTCCGTTTGACTTTGTTTCCATTTCGAAGGAAGCCAATGGCCTATTCTACTCTGGATTCTTACGTTCACGAATATTTTAATATTTTAATTAAAGCGAGCTTATAACTATTAGTCCACCGTATTCGACAAAGTGTAATGTATTCATATAAAACTGTTCAGAATCATCCTTTGTATGTCTGTATGCCATACAATTCATAGACTATGCCCTACTATATGGATGCTAATTCCACGGTAACTGACGTAACAACTGCAACAAAATAATATAACATTTAATTTTATTTAGCCTTCAGGTAGCAGCGAACCACATTTTCTCTTTAAAACATTTATATATAGTTTTCAATCTCTTTAACAGGAAATATGGATGTAATATCTGGTCTTGAGAATGACAGCTTGGCTGTGGAAACTTGTTGACCATTTTAAAACATTAATTGGTGAAATGGGCATATTGACTGTATATATATTTTAATAGGAAATATGGAGTTCCTATCTTTAATAATCGTAATTAAAATGTACGGTTTAATATATGTAACTGTAGAATGACATAATGTTTTACAAAGTGAGAGTAAAATAATAATAATAATAATAATAATAATAATAATAATAATAATAATAATAATAATAATAATAATAATAATAATAATAATAATCTATGAAGTTTTAAATTTTATTTTAACAAGCAATTGTGAATGTAGCATATAAAGGAGTTACAAAATACTTTTTTTGAGTATATACTTTAGTCACTTATTATATACAAAATATAGGTTAAATGACATAAGAACGAACGCTTCTGCGTGGTTTATAAGTTTTAATTAAAATAAATAAATGTATGCTACATAAGAGTTCGTTCATATTCTGCAATATGTTGGGATGTAGGCTCATGAAAATCATTTTAATAATTTATTTAAGTTACCATTTTGGGTAGCAGGGAAGAAACTTTAATTTTCCTGAATTCTGTAAAATTTTACTTGGAATTCACCTATAATATTTTAATTTAGCACGAGTTAATAAGGCCTGTAATAAGCAAATTTAAAGATTTTCTCAGAATTTATAATCATGAATATGAACGTTTGAAATGCAAAAAGCAGAACGATCCTTAATTTGTTGGTCAGTAAGAGCTGATAAGAATCTATTTATACAGTCTGTAATGAAAAATATGTTCTATTTTATTTGAAATAAATTACTTCATCTGATTGCATTGAATTGTACAGTCTATTGTTCTTTCCGAAATATTACTACGAAGTGCATATAGGTAAAATCATGCGATGCATGGATCCCAAATAAACTACCAATTGGTCAAATACCTACATACTTTCATCTTGTAGGCCTAAAGTGTTATATTTCCGTCTACCGATTTGCGATGATAAACATAACCTTGGAATACTTATATTTAGCATTTGTAAGCACATAATAATGAACACAAAACTAACGGATACTATATTGTGTTATATTTATATTATGTGGGGGCTAGCCATAGCATTAAGCAATATATATATTAAATTATAGGCCTATGTCTCAATCATTTCTATAAATTATGCAATCAAATATAAATAATTATACTCTGCAAATTTAATTTCAATACATTGGTCTGACGGTGTAAGGTTACCACATCTGACTTGCATCCTAGAGGTCTGGCTTCGATTTCCGAGTGTAACATTTACTTTTTTAAATACCTAGTGTCCAGAAAGAGATTCATTCAGGCACATGAAGATAACTGAGTTGTTATAGTGTGAGAAATCCCAAATTTCGATTAATAAAACTGAAAATGTAACAATCTGTGTTATCATCTGCCAGTAATAGCAAACAGTTCAGTCGGTTTTATAATATGTATGCGGCTCAAGTACTACTGATAGGCCTATTAATTTTAATAAAACTCTGATTTAGGGCTAATGATAACACACCTTTTGATAATTATAGAATAAACTGACCATTTTATTCGAATCTTATTTCATATTTAGAATATACACAATCGCGTGCCAAGATCACAATTTCCATAATTGAACGACGTTATGTTCTGTGTTCTTTTCCATGTTTCTTTTCTTTTCTTTTTTATTATTATTTATTTATTTTACCTGATGGAGTTAAGACCGTAAGGTCTTTTCCACTTCACCAGGTTTAAATTATACATACAATAAGAATTATGATAAATGATACATAATAGATAATTATACACTACTCAATATAAAGTTGACAAGGAAAAGAAAGAAAAAAAAGTAACAGAAATAATAAAAACATAATAACCTATAATTAGATTAAGTAATTGGGTTGGTAAAGAAAGTTTAAAATATAAAGAAATAATAAGAGTATACATGAAACACGGTTATATATTATATTGTCTAAGGAAACATGAAGTGAGTTTCTTTTTAAACTGTTTTTGAGTCCTTGATATACGAGGGGAGAGAATTCCAGATTCGGGTGACTGAAACAAGAAAGGATGAGAATAGTAGAGGAACAGCTAGAGTTACATTTTCTCTCAATCGTGTGTTCAAGTTATGGTGGGACGATAACGAACGAAAGCGAGAAATATAAAGGGGTGATGTGGTGGACAAAATGTTGTACAAGAAGCAGAGGTAATGCATATTTCACCTGTCTTCCAATCGTAGCCAAGACAACATTTCAAATACTGGAATTATGTGATTTGCTTTAAGGAGGTTGCATATATAACGTGCACAATCATTATGAACTCGTTGTAGTCTTTGTCCGGATGTGATACTCATGTCAGTTAAGTCACAATAATAGAAATACGGCATGATCAAAGTTGGGAAATGTATTTTTTTCAATGAAGAAGGAAGGAAATTTTTCAAACAATTTAGGGAATGGAAGATTGAATATATTTTTTGCAAGTTTCTCTTAAATTAACCTGCCAACTAAGATTTTGGTCGAAATACACGTATCAAACGGCTAAGCCCCATTTTTACAAAAATGAGATTTTCATGTCATCTGTTGCACTGGCTCATGAAGTTAGTGTACTCACAATTTTAGCGCCAAATCTTTAAATATAGCCTTATTATTAAAGAAAAATGTAAACGCCATCAGTCCTATCAGAGATTCTGTGTTTTGCAACAAACGGCTATTAAACTAGACCTTCATGAATACTAATATAAATTTTGCATGATGCAGCTTAACGTCAGATGTTGCCGTTCTTATATTACTTTTGTTGATTTGGCGCTACAATAAATAGTGAAGATTGTAAAGTCAGTGTTATTTTGTAATGCTATAATGACTTTCAGAGCTCAGAAAATTTTAGATATGGTTTATAAGAGCTGCCCGGAAAATGGAAACGAATCTTCTGTCTCACTGCAGGTATGTAAGAGTTTCATTCATTTTGTGAATCATTTATTTTTTCGTACATGAAGTCCATACACTGTTACTTTATGAACATAAGATTTAAAAAAAAACCAGGCGCTTGTCAATTCAGAGGTCATGTAATAGGAGACGAAGTTAGGAGATCCACTGTTCATCAGTTAGTAAATTCGTTCTCCTAGTTTTTTTGTGAAATGAAAAGTGTATATTTTTTTTATAAATTTGTTCTTTGATAATTTATATATATATATATATATATATATATATATATATATAATGTGAATAATTCATATTACAAATTTGAGTTAAATTATTTGTATTATTTAGTGTTGTTCCACTTATTTTAAATATTGTTTACAGTTACATAAACATATTATAAGTCATGTACAGTATACGCCTTTTAAAACGTGTTATAGTTCAAAATAAAAATTTAATGAGCAAGTTGATGGATGTCTATTAATATTTTTTACTGTAAGGAATAAAAAAAATGATTTCACAAACTTGTCACTGCAGGCCAGTTTTTTTTATGTGTTTTTTCGTATTTACTGTAATTGTATGAATAAATTGTATTTATTTGGAAAATACAGTAAAACTTATTTAATCCGAAACGTGAATAATGCGGAAATATGTCCAATGTGAACAAAGTTATTGGTCCAGGCGAATTAATAGTAATTTTACGTGTATTTATTTTGCATAAAACGGAATCTGTCCAACGCGGAAACGGAAGAATATTACTACACAATTCATGAAAAAAATGTAAGGCGAAAAGACAGAGAAATAAAATAGTTTCCACTTCATCGAATTCCCGTTAGGCCAAAAAAAAAAGAATTATTCCTGCCGCCGTGTAAGTAGAGATTCTACCTGTACCTGAAATTTTATTTTGTGTTCTCTGCACAACCGTTATGCGAAATACAGATACATGTCTTACAGATAACCTTTGCACTGTAAAATATTTCAAAGGTAGCGTTCTGAATATAAGGAATATAGATCGCAAAAACGTACGTATCACTGTCATTCAACGGAAAACTGAAAGTGATCGAAGAAAAATCCCCCAATTTCCGAACCGATGCTCCAAAGTCAAGCCAAGCTGTTGCTAAATCCCTAGGGAATATCAATCTCAAGGCATCTTTAGGTTGGCCGTACAGTTTTAAAAGACGACACAATGCTGTGTGGAATGAAATTTGCGGGGAATAAAAGGATGTGGACGAAAGTGCAGTTAGTGAGTGGAAACCGAAACTGCATACTTTAATTTCAGGATACGCGCCTAAGAGACATTTTTAAAGCTGACGAAACGGGACTGTTTTATTCTCGCGTCACGAAAAATGGTCCCATGCGATTCCGCTTTGAGCAAGTTTAACACGCACATTTCATAATGTAATATGTATGAAGCATTACAAAACAATACAATATATAATCACATACAAACATATTAACAGTATTAAGTGTATTGTGCATACAAACCTTGACACTTGGCTAATTGATACATAATAAAATATCCCGTACTAAGTTATTACGTATCAACAGTGTAAAAGTCCTCTTGCGGCGCTTAACTCATTGATGGAGAACGATTATGACATAATTCTCATTATGTCTAAGTGCAGTTCCGGTATTGAAATATTGGCCGTTAAATTAACATAAATTGCTTTTACTGATACAGTACGAATCAGTATAAAAATGTAAAAAAAAAAAAACTTTTAACATACTTGCATAATGGCGTATAGCTAGTTGTTGGATAACACCGTCCAATTGTAATTCATACAGACATCTTCTTCACCAGTCAAATGCGGCAATTGCCATACTATATCCATTTTTCAAGTCGCCTACACTGTCATCTCGGATCAAGCTAACCTTATGTACAGCTGTGATCCGTAGCATGCTGCTATACGGTTGTGCAGCCTGGAGCATCCTCGCTGCTTGTCACAAAAAGAAAATTCAAATAATCCAAAACAAATGTTTAAAAATCATATTTTCGGCCCCGCTATACACGAGGATCGCAGATCTGCACAAGTTAGCCAATATGCCATATATTGCGACCCAAATTAATGACAGAGTGGAACACATGTTCCAAACTATTCAAACTCATTCGAACCCTATTGTTCGCAATATAGGACACAGGCTACAGCAGCGTGCTGTCCACAAAAAAACATATTTACCAGACCCCCATGACGGTCCAGATAAAAGAAATGAGAACTGTGCTACAGCTTGAGTAGAGTGGCTCATTCCACTCGGTCGGCTTTCGGACTCTCTGTTTGTCTGACCAGTGGTCTCTGATGCCCTGCTCTAGAGAGGAAACATCTCATTTCATCTACAGAACTCCAATTCCACAAACATATTAAATAAATTTACAAACCTCCTTTCAAAACAATAGAACACCAACGCCACTAACTAGTGACAATAGACGAAAAACCACATAACGATAGCCACAAAGGTATTAACTGCCAGATAGCTACAACTGGTTCCAAACGCGGCACACTAAGCGGCGCTACACGCCGCCAACACATAGGATAGGATACGCGAATTCTTGAAACCTATTAAAAAGTAGAACAGTTTAAAATCGTTAGCGACAAATGACAAATAATCCAGGCGACATAACATTTAAGCACGTCATATAAACATACCTATTTATATTGTATATTTACATAGGCTTACATATCGTTCACAGAAGAAAGTAACTAGTCGGCGATCTCTTGGTTAATATAGATAGGGTGACACCAAGACACAATCCCGGGTCTCTTAAATCGCCATAGCTCGTTTTATCAAGCAGGAACCTACATATCGAGGTTATTGAAGTTCTTCAAGGTGGTTGGGACCGGTTTCATACAGTGCCCGAAATTCCATGATAATATTCCTTTTCTCATGCAGACACTATACAGCGCGCGTCCCGCAGGTACACCTCTCGGCAAAGCTACAGGACCTTAACTTGTATTAACTCTACTGTATTTGTCATGTTTTATCCATCAATGAAACAAAATACAAGACTTTGTTGTATGCGAAGATGCGACTGTTTGTGCAAATGAACCTGAAATGAACTTTGTAGGTTCGTAATATAGCCTATTCATTTGGTTGGCAAATATTGAGAGTTTGTTCAATTTAACTTACAATTACTCACTTTTAACAGTTTCCTTCAATATCTTTTCGTAGGAATTCAACACATGGTTTTATATTTATTATGTTATAATGCTACAATGTGCCTCAAATGTCAATAATACAAACATACTTAAATAAATAGGCTCATATAAGTTATTGATTCATATAATTATTTCTGACATGAAATTTCGGTTCTCACCCAGTATAGTGAGGAATTTGAGTAGCTAAAATAAGCAGTGACTCCAGGTTGAGAAAACGAGCTATAACGACTGGAGCATCCGATATGCTAACCACATGCCTCCCCAATAATGACTAGATGATCGACAACCTATGTGATTAATAAATGTGTATATAGTGCAAGCAGCCGGTTGGTAGGACAAGAGCCTTATAATCCTGTCTGCGTCAAGGAGTTTTTTTTTTTGTTATTTAATTTAATTTTTTTAAAACTGGTTACGGGCTTGAAAAATGTTGATTGAGAAATGATGACATAGGCTATTTCTTATAGTTATTATGACGAGGGATCGGAAGTTGAGGAAAAATCTTTTTTTTATTTTTTTATTTTATGTCTGAAGACGAGGCCCAACATAAAATATATATATACATTTGGGTCATTGAAGGCCAGAAAATGGATGGTTTTATTTCTCCTTTTCGGACTTTTTTTTTGGCTTATTGGTCCTTTTTTAACCATCTTTAGGTCTTAAAGGCTTATCTTTGCAACTTTACCTTTTTTTGACTGTATTTATACCATTTGTATAGTTCAAGAATCCAAAGGGTCTAAGGCTCAATTCCAACTTCTTTTAAAAACACTACCTACCGGTAGTTTTACTTTTTAAAGACTTCAAATTCCAAACATTTTTGTTTTGAGAGGAACTATTGAATCCCCATAAAATACCACGTTATTTTAACCACCAGCCTTACTGACCGCCTTCAACTACTGTATTTCGACTTCAAATTTTCTAAGAAGTTGCCACCTCGAGCACAGGGTGAAGGCAGTGAGAATTGTCTTTAGCAACTGCGGCACTTTTCCCGTCCTTTTTCCTGTTTTTTTTTAGGTTTTTGTAGGATATATTTAGGTCCTTTTAAAGGTGTTTTATAGGTCCTCAACTTCCGAGCCCCGCTTACAACTCTCTAGGAAAAGAGTACACTAGGATTCTAATCCTCTATTTATTGAGTATAAATGACCTCACATTCCGGGGCACGTAGTTGGTTAATACAATACGCTACAAGCCGGAAAATCGAGGGTTCGAGTACCGGTGGGTCAAGATTTTTAAACTGTTCCGAGCTTTCTGGTGGGACCATGACCTTGGGATCGACTCTGCCTCTAAAAAATGAGTAGGGCCTACCAGACATTTGTTCTGGAGTAAAGGTGGCCGTTACACAGGGCTGACATATCGTGACGATTTTATGAATAAAATGTGAGTGCCTTAACCTCCTATTACTCTAAGGGTCTCTTGAGGCCTGTAGTAGAATCACAACACTTTACGTTGAAACATTCAGTGGAATATATAATGAATAAAGAATCAAAGTAACGAAAATAATATTACATCATTCAAATCTACAGTTGAAAGAGCAGCTTAAATTAGAATGTAATATACATGATAATCAATGTTACTAATACATCTGTTGATTAAATTATAAAGAAGTGAATGGTCGGATTTTAGCTGCTGACCTCTACACAACACACCATTACATTAATCCAAGTGGGACTTTCTACCTGAGTGTGCACAATGCATCCAATTACTATGTAAACTTGTTTTAATTGACGTTCGGACACGTTTGTATGCTGTCTCAATTATTTTTCGTGAATAAAAAGCATGTAGACTTCATCCCACCAAAGACTCTAGAGCGAGAAAGGATTGTTAGTCTTTTTTAATCTATAAAGAAACCTGATACGTCCCACCAGGTACTCATTATTCCTTAGTCATGTTTTCTTAACCTGCACCAAGCTATGCCTCTCTCGCTCTTTGAGTGATCCTAATATAAACAAACGCCAATTGTATCCTTCCGCTATTCGCGCCACAATTACTGTCACACACTTGACACCTTCTGCCATTTTGTTGTTTCAGAATCGACTGAAGCATACTCAAATACATCATCCATATGTAATAAACTATTTTAAGTTGTAATTATTGATTAGGTATGCTTTAGATTACTTTTTATGTTTTAAATAGTATTATTTTCATTCACAAAGAATAACAAATATATTCAGAGGACATATTTTTAATTTAATGAAGGGAACTAATTTTTTGCGCACTTATTACTTCTACATCGTACGTCGGTGTCCATAACCAATGAAAAGCGAGCAGGTCACATGATTTTGTTTTGACGAATATCACTTTAAGAGCGGATAGCATTTAGGCCTAATCCAAATAACTAATTACCTCCGCGGTGGTCTGGGGGTCTCGTACACAGCGGGTCCGAGATCGATTTTCAGTCTGACAAATTTTGTTGGCGAGCTTTTCTCATCTGTCAGACACATATTGGGATACTTTAAGGCCCAAATAATCCCGAACACCATTTGGCATCATAATCATCCTATCTTATTAGCCTTGTTTAGTATGAGTGTGTGGTGTGTCTTGTCTTAAATGTTCGTGCTGTCTCCGATGTGGCCGCACTGAGTTTTAAAACTCATTCGAAGATGTTCTCCATGTCATTGTGTAATTTAAAAAAATGAGCCTATGTGATCCTCTAGTGAGAGAGTGGCATGGGACACACAAAAATAGGCCTATCTGAAATGAAGAGACTAAACCAAGAATAAGAAACTAACTAATTTACTTTTGCGTATGAAAACCACATGTTCTATAAGTATTTCATTGTATCTTCAGCCAATTGAATCCGGTTCATATTGCTGATATTCAGTTCCCTAAACTCTTTCGAATATTATTCTGCCGAACAGCAGGCTATACCAGACAACATCACTAAAGATATGATTACATCCACGAGGAATTAAGTATGATGCCCACTATAGATTACATTCAACAGTGTCAACAGAACTGGCGTAAATATATGAATGTACGCCCAAATCCAGGATTCCTAGGGTTAATTTAAAAGTAGGGTATGTCGATCTTGTTGGTAAAATATCTCTGGGATCGCCTAAGACAATTATTATAGAGCGTAAAAGTCCTTTCAAGACTATGACATAAAAAGAAGACGATAATAAATTCATATTTTTTCATTTAGGCCTACCTGTAGACTATAATAGCACATGTTGCGGTACGAAGACGGTCAATATGTATTTAAATCAGTTTACATAATATTATTGTCTCGGCTCACATCGTAGTCTCAGATGGAGGGAGCCAGGTCAATCCAAAGTCGAAACAAGTTTCCTGGATGAGAATTTTCGAGATTTTTTCTCACCCTATAAGACAAATGTCAATAAACTTGAAGACACAAATAGCCCTCGATCATTATATTCGCATCATACTCGTAACATATTCTGGTATAGTGTGTTTTTTTAAGATAATCGTGTGTATTGTCTTAAATGTTCATGTTCTTTCGGTAGTGGCCCAGGCATTGAGCTGAACACTCATCCGAGGACATTATCCATCACCTTAAGAGGTCATAAAAATATTACGTGATCGGAAGCTAAAAATCTTTTCCAGACAGGTTGTGTCACTATAAAGGCCGGTGGAACGAGCAGATCCTACAAAGATTAATATATTGTTATAAACATTGTTATGTTTCTTTATGAACATTAATTTTTAAAATTACTAAAATAGAGATAATAAAGAACATTTTTGCGTTAACGACTACTTAATTTCAAATCTATAATTTAAGTTTTTAAGACGTAGAGTACGGTTTATGAATTATTAGAAAGGTTTGCTGTGGTTGTACGTGTAGGAGGAATATGTGACATACAAATAACATTGGAGGTGGAATGTCATCATGGGTCCCACCTCGCCCGCGACTTGAGACAATCATAATGTAAAGGTGTGGTTTCTTTCTCCCCCGTGCCATTGTTACTCTCACAGAAATATCTTTATTATAATAATCACCACGCGAGGCAAATATACGTGCGAGCAACAATGTCTTATACTGATTAATCACCCTCCCTTTTTTCATATTCCGGAATAACCGGGGTTATACGTTTATTTCTATATGGCAAAGAACTTAAGCCAAGTACCTACATTCCGTATCATAAGTGCAGTATTATATAGGCCTACTCTTCTTGTAAAAAATTCATGATATCATTACCTAAAAATAAATATAAAATTACTGATGAATTAGTCGAAATAATTATTCAAGAAATTAAATAGAATATACACAACTAAAATGCTTTTATCATATTGTGACAGATCGTTGGCTCGGATTATGAATTTTGTGGGCTGCAATGAGACTCCTAAGTCTTGTCTTTTGTGGTAAAGATGATTCATGAGTTGCGACTCATGAGTTGAAAAGACCCGCTAGGATTTTTCCAGAAGCGTCTGTGCAACATTTTTAGAAGGATCGGCCTCTCGAGGCTTCCTTCGAGAAAGATCATGTCGGCCTCCCATGCATGGGATGCGAGTCAGGCGACAGCCAGTAGAGAGAACAGGAAAGTATGAATAAAAACTAAAAGAGATACTGTGTTAGTGAGAGACTCAAAGCAGAATAATCATATTTCCTTGTACATCGAAGGAACCAAAGGGACGACTTCAACGTTGTTGACATCTATATACTACTAAAACTTGAGAAATTCAAACTTTTCCTTCCAGATCCAATATATGCACGTTCTCGTCGTGGCTCCTCGGCAACATTTTATGGTGGCTAAGCATGTAGGGACGAAAACCGACTTGTTAACTAAGAGCGACAACGCTGACACAAAATACACTCTTTTAGAGTGTAAAATTGGTTAAGCATAGTACTGACAACTCCATCTTGTAAAAAAATCCTGGTCATGGAACCTTCACAAGAAAGTAATGAGCCTGATGGAAGAGAGATGAGTGGAGGAGGATTGTGAAGGAAGCCAAAGTCAACTTTGGGCTGTAGAGCTGAGAAAGAAGAAGAAGAAAAAAAGCTTGTGCAATGAATTATTATGAATTAAATAAAGAAGACTGGAAATGTTTGTGTACACTGGGGTGAAGTTGAATTAAACAAATCTACCTGTTCCAACGTCACCGCTGCTAGTAACAGTATTATGTTTCACTGACTACTGTATAACTTGGCAGCGAACAAAAGTCGTACTGCTCATGATGCGATGGAATTATATTACGTAAATGCTCCCGTTGCAGTCAGGTTCGGCTGAGAATCCCCATAATGATATGATTTACCTGTAACCTTAGGCGTTTAATTACATCAGCATTGTTTTATTTTTTATGTAGCATTTTTAATGGTGGTAGCTAGCTCCAGTTCAAGCGATTCGGGTATTGAAGTTGATTGAAGGAAAAATAGGCACTGAAATATACATAGTGAGAGACGTACAGCCATGGTAAGAATTTATTACGACTGGATTTTGTTCGCTGCCAAGGTAAAACTCATTGTTGCTATCGAACGCAGAGTTCCTCGGCGGCCACGAGAAAAATCTCTCCATACATCCTTATCCTGAACTAATAAAGTTTTTGCCAAAATTTAAGGACCTCAGTTCCAGGAAATAGCTAGGACTCACCCCTCTCATTCATACTCATATATTCCAGCAATCAAAAGGTAACCCTTCTTATCCTGCTTTTAAATACGAGAGAAAAAAGAGGGATTTAAAATATCATTGATAGCTGACATGAGGTAGTGGAGTGGGGCAGTTCTGGCGAAAAGTATATTTTCCAATAATGCAGTATATAATTCACATCCCTCACATCATGATTAATATTATTTCCCACCTCATTCTTGCTCTACCTACTAGTCACTTTCCTTGTGGTTTTTCCACTGCATCGCAAGGCTGCGAGATTATACTCTACATATTACAATTTATTTAGATCATGAAGTCCACTGCTATGTAGCTTCCTTCATTTACCTTCTGTTCGTCTCTTTTTGGTCCTTTTTTCCCTAAGCACTGAATAAAAGTAACTGATTAAAATTACTGTCAACGGAAACAGACTGTTTAATTCTAGCTAAACATTCCAGATTGGAGAAAAATGGGAACTCTGCAATCAGAGAGGAAATGAAGATACACAATTCCTGTATTAGTCTTCATTAAATATAGTACTATGATGATGACGATGATGAAATATAGGCCTAGAGAACGCTGTGGCCATGACAGAAGAATTTCAGAGAAGAAATAACCCAAAAAAGTGTTTGATTTGACACCCCAGGGAGGAAAGATTATATGGATAAAAGAGATTGTAAAATCAAGGATGGAGAATGGATTACAGGAAGGAGATTTGGAAGAGAGAAATTATTGGAGGAGAAAAAAAAAAGGACGAGTATATACATTTTAACCCTCTTCAGCAAATAAATAAATAAATTTCCGCGTTTCTTGACGGTTGTATTTTTACGGTGAAAGATCGTCACTATTTTGTTCAAGTACTTTTTTCGTCTGGCTTATTGCCTTTGATCTGTTCGGCATGAATTACCATTTCAGCAACAATATTACCGCCGGCATAGCTCTCGGGGTCATTTAAGCTCGTAAGCCACCAACGGTAAGATAAAGATACAATGGAGGGAAGAAATAAATAAGTTTATTCTCAAATATTCATACTCATTTCTTCATTAGCAAATAACTTAATTATTAACCATATATATATAAGTCCACCGCTGTGGTCTCGAGGTAGCGTGCTGCCTTGTCACGCAGCGGGCCCGGGTTCGATCCCCGGTCGGGGCAGTTTTTCTGGGTGAGGTTTTATCGGGTTTTTTCCTCACCTGTAAGACAAATGTCAGGAAAACTTTAAGGCCCAAACGGTCCCCGAAATCATATAGCCATCATCATCATCATCATCATCCTTATCACTATGATTATCATCATCATCCTTCAGTGATGGAAAGCAACGGGAAGCTATCACACCTACAATTCCCTAGTAAAACTGCAAGCATAGCACGAAAATGCTACGATTGCTGTGAAGGACCTGCCCTCGGGCAGAATTACTATGGATGGATATACATGTATATATATCTCCATTAAAAGTCTAGCCGCCATAATTGTTGTTTCTTAGAAACCAAACTTGGCCTTAGCAATTAATTAAAAATACATAAGGCCGAGTTCGTTAACCAGCAATGTCGGGTTTAGGAGTGCACTTGAAACGAAAATTTAAAAATCGCTCTAGCTGTCGAAGTTTTCGACGTTTCACAACGAAACCCAGTATAATTATGCTATTAAAATAAAACGAGGAAGGTATTCTCCATAAATCAGCCAAATACGACCATTAGAAGTGGAGATTTATCTGAAACCCGAAATTAAAAATTGACCCTAGCAACTGCCGTGTTTGCTTCGTCACATACCTCACAATTTAATTAACTCTTAAATTGTCAGTGTTTTCTATAAGACACATTAGATTAATTTATTTAATATTCAGTAATAGAAAAATTAATAGTTAGTTATTATTTAAATAGGAATCAAATTATATAGGCCTATGTAACACGGTTATGCAAGATTTGTTTTCATTACAGTCCGTCACTTTTAAATATGCTGGCATCAGAAATTGAGTATCTCCAATTTAATAAAATAAATATATATTCCGTAAACCAGTAAAATGGGTGCATAAGTTGGACTTACTGCGGAATCTATACTTTGTTCGTGGTAGAACACCGTTAAGGTTAAAATTGAGTTAAAATTTGTACCTGATAAAACAGTCGACCTCATCTATATTAACTTCTGTTATAATAATGATTTTAATAGTGTGACGACGTTTTGTAACAGAATGACTGTTTATCATAAGTAATGCCACGAGTGATTTCCAAATTATCGATAAATTCATGACTCACGAAGTGAGGAGTGAATTTATCTAGAGAATTTGGAAATCAAGAGCGGCATTTGTTAAGACTATTTAACGAATAAAATTAAGCTGTTTACTCACAAATCATTATTTAAATATAGTTATTTAAACATATTTATATATTTAATGTAAACGGCGATGTTTGAAAACAAATGAGAAACGTTATGTTTCGTTTGTTCATGACTGCAACCAGATCGTATTTATTACCAAATAGAATCGCAATACTGTAAGAATGCACTGTAGTGGAGAAAAAATGAAACACATCTTTACAGGTTATTAATTAATTTCTGATGTCCTTTGATGTAAATATGTCAATTATATTTTTCTGTAACGTTAGCTCCTAAGAAATAATATGTTTAAGAAAGTGCAAACAGTGGTTTCTTTTTTTTTGTGGTATAATCAATTGCTACGAATATTTTTTTTATTATATCTCGCAACCAGAATCTGCTTACATTCGTGCACTATATATACAATCTGGAAGCCACTTGATAAAATGAAAGGGATAAAATGAAAGTGATAAAATCGAGGTGAATTGGCTGTAAATCAAAATTCATTGATATGTGATTGGTCATTGACTGCCATTTCGGTCATGAGTTAAATAGTCAGGTATACATTTTAACATTACTGAATAATTAGCTCAGTTTACGCAGTTACTGCCAGGCTGATTTTTACTGTATATTGTATTATTCAACATAAATTTAAGTAATTTATACTCAATCGTTCTATTAAAATATTAAATAAATTAAAGCAAGATGCCTTGTGCCAATTACAGTGTTAATAATGCAGCAGGTAAATAAACAACTCAAAGCAAATGCATAAGCTTTGTAATATTTTATAACTAGTCACTGAATACAATCTGTGTTAAATTTAAAATACATAAAAATTAAGCCACTAGGTATATATAATAACATTTAGAAAAAAATGTTGTTAAAATTATAAATATTTAGAATGTAAAATAAATTACGAAGAAAAAAATATGGACTTGACATTGGCATTCTAATTATTTTTGTTCGTATATTTATGTCCATAAAGAGACATAGACTCTCTCTTCCAGTGGGAATACATGTAATCAGATAATGTAGCCTACATCAGTTCATGTCAGCACAGCACAACAATTATACTGTTCTGATTGTGCATTTTATATGTTGATTATAAAATATGCGTAAACTGCCACTAGTTAACTAACTAACTCACTGACACTATCGAATCAGTAAGTTCATGGTCGTACGGACATAAGCTCTCCACGTATCCTTTGTCCTGAGCTAACATTTTCCGATCATACTTGGATAATCTACTTCTCTCAAATCGTGGTTGATATTATTCTCCCACCTCTTCCTTGATCTATCATCTGGGCGTTTTCCCACTGTTTTCCTGAATGAAGTTTTCATGCCCCGCTTTTATTTTCCATTTGAGACATATGTCCTGCCCATCGTAGTCTACAAGATTTAACTTTTTTTTTTATTATATCTGGTTTCCTATAAAGCTAATGTTGATCATTGTTAAGTAGTCTTCTCCATTCGCCTGTCTGTGTAACTCCCTTTGGTTCAAACGTTTTCCTAATAACTTTATTCTCAAATACTCGTAATCTTCTCTCGTTCATTAAAGCAAGAGCCCGTGTTTCACATTCATATAATATAACTGGGAGAAATTTTAAGAACAAGAAATCGCCTGAAGCAGACAATCTAAACATAGAATTATTCAAATGAGCATCGATTACATTTATTGCTAAGTTTCTTGAATTTATAAACCTTTGCTGGAAAACGGGTTCTGTTCCGGATGAATGGAAGGACGCAATGACTGTTCCGATATTTAAAAAAGGAAACAGAAGAGAATGTACAAATTATAGAGGAATAAGTTCATTAAATTTAGTTTATAAGATATATGCAAAAAAAATATCATATAGAATAAATAAAATAGCTGAAACAATATTACGTGAGGAACAAAATGGATTTAGAAAGGGTAGGTCAACTATAGATTGCGTTTTTACAATGGTCCAATTGATAAAAATAAATAATAGTTTTAAAAAACTAAAAGAACACGCTTTATTAGAAAACTAACAAATGAAAAATAATTTTAATTTCCAGTACGCTTGGGATAAAATAAAGTGGTGAGCAAAAAAATCATCTCCAACATATATAGAATAAAATTAGAGTTATCAACAAAAAGAAAATAATTTTACCATCAAAAGCGTGGGGTGCTCTATATCAATTAATATATTTGATAATAAACAGATATTGGTAAAAGTAAGCTCTCTAAGAAGAAAATGTAAAAATCATAAAAAGCACCCCATGCTTTGGATGGTAAAATTATTTTCTTTTGTTGATAACTCTAATTTTATTCTATATGTGTTGGAGATGATTTTATTGTTCACCACTTTATTTTATCCCAAGCGTATTGGAAATTAAAATTATTTTTCATTTTTTTAGTTTTCTAATAAAGCGTGTTCTTTTAGTTTTTTAGTTTTTTAAAACTATTATTTATTTTTTTCTTTTTTAGTTTTAATATTTTACAGAATAAGATAAAAATGTAAATATCCTTAAATTCGATACTATTGTAGTATGAGCTAAAAGTAATACTCTTCTATAAAAAAAAAAAAACCTCCCAGCCGGATTTGAACCAGCGACGCATGAATTACTGAATTTATATACCACTAAGAGTTCACTGCTCTACCAACTGAGCTCTTACAACGATCGACTAGAAACTCGACAAGTCCGCAACCTATTATACCAGTTTTCATTTTTTGATTTTCGGATGATTCTGGCCAGGATTTTAGAAACAAAATATGAAATTATTGCATTGTCACGGGTCCTCTACACGTATACAAAGTTTCAAGTCGATCCAATGTTTCTAAGTGGGTGATGAAGTCGCGTTGAAAGATTCCGTTACATTGATACAAAAACACGTTTTTTGATTTTCTGATGATTATGGCCAGGATTTTAGAAACTAAATATGAAATTGTTGTATTGTCACGGGTCCTCTACAAGTATACAAAGTTTCAAGTCGATCCGATGATTTCAACTGGGTGAAAATCGCGTTGAAAGATTCCGTTACATATATATATATATATATATATATAGATAGATAGATAGATAGATAGATAGATAGATAGATACAGGTCAAGCTAATATAAAGCGTGTAAAAAGAAAAGAATTAAATTTACCCACGTATATAGCTTTTGTTGAGTACACTAAAGCATTTGATAGTGTAAGTAGAAATAAATTATGGAACATACTAGAAATGAAAGGAATTCCTCAACACCTTATAAGAGGCATTCAGAGTTTATATGTAGAAGCAAATTTTAAAATAGACTGCGGAGATAAAATTAGTAAACAAAACATAGAAATAAACCAGGGAGTAAGACAAGGGTGTCCATTGTCACCAGTATTATTTAATTTATACTTGGACCACGTCATAAATGAATGGCAAGAACAAATTAATATAAATAGTGTATTGACAACTCTGCTTTTTGCAGACGATCAAGTAATGATGACAACATCAGAAAATGCTTTACAACAATTCCTTTATACTTTAAATAATATCTCTCTAAAATACAATTTAAGAATATCTACATCTAAAACAAAAATATTAGCTCTGAAAGGAAAATGTGCAATAAGAACAAAAATAACAATAAACAATGTAATTGTAGATCAAGTTCAAAATTTTAATTATTTGGGATGTCATTTAGGCAATGACAGAAATTTAGATAAACACACTAAAATACAACGATTCAATTATCTATGTGGCACAATTAAACGTACTTTATTGAATAAGACTAGAAAATAAACTATTTTGAAGTTTTACAAAGTATTGGCAGTTCCATCTCTTATCTATGGATGTGAAACCTGGACATTAACAAAGGCAGATAGTAAACAAATAGAGGCTACTGAAATGAAGATGTTGAGAGCAATAGTAGGATACCAAAGGACCGATAAAAAGAAAAACGAAGATATAAGAACAGAACTTAATATATTTAATCTCTGTGAAAGAATAAAATATTATCAAAATGCTTATCTTCAGCACGTATTACGAATGAATGAACAGCGCATACCAAGAAGAATATATAATTATAAACCAAAAGGGAGAAGAATGTTGGGAAGACCATTGATGAGATGTAAGGACCAATTCGACCTATAATGAGATCGGAACAGGCCATTGGGCTTAATCCTTGTTGTTGTTGTTGTTGACGATGATGATGATGAATAAAAGTTTTGATTATTTTCAGTTTAACGTTTTTTTTGAGAGACGTTGGGATGAAAAGAATCCTAGTAATGCATTTCTGGAATTGAGCCTGTGTTTAATATCTTTGTGCATCTCATTCCTGTTTGTAATTATTGTTTCTAGGTTTTTTAATTTAGCCACTTCTCCAAACTTTTCCTCATTTGTCATTAACTGTCCATTTCCATTATATAATGCATTTATATGCGCGAACATGTATTTAGTTTTATATATGTTTACTTCCAGGTCCAATTTCGTATTGTTTCTCAATACAGTGTGCGTGCTGGCCCTTAGTATCTCCTCGCTATCGCCTAGTAATACTACATCATCAGCATAAACCAAAAGCTTATTAATACAATTGAGTTGTAGGCCTTCTTAGTGTTAAATATTTGATGATATGCACTAGTATAAAATTGAATAGTCGAGGAGATTGTGCATCTCTTTGACACAAAATTACACATTTCCGATTATAAATTTGAAATGAGTATTATATAATATGTCCACTGCTGTGGTCTCGAGGTAGCGTGCTGCCTTGTCACGCAGGAGGCCCGGATTCGATCACCGGTCGGTGCAGTTTTTCTGGGTGAGGTTTTTCTCGGGGTTTTTCCTAACCTGTAAGACAAATGCCAGGAAAAATTTAAGGCCCAAACGGTCCCCGAAATCATCCGGCCATCATCATCATCCTTATCATTATCATCTCATCATCATCATCCTTCACCGGTGTGGAAAGCAACGGGAAGCTACCACACCTACAATTCCATAGTAAAGCTGCAAATCATAGCATTTTCATGCTATGATTGCAGTGAAAGACCTGCCCTCGTGCAGAATTACTATGGATGGATGATGGATGGATTATATAATATTCGCAAAGTTCCACACAAACATATTTGTTTATAAATTCTGTTATTATTGACATTCTGGAAGAGAATAAAGAGTTTACAAAATGTATGAAAAACTTCTGAATGCACATCTTAAGAATTTACTATTTTTTTTCAGGTTTTTGAAGAATAATAAGACTATAATTTACTTATTTTCATTATTCAGATAATGGTCACTGCTTTAGCTACCATGTTGACCAATTTAATTACTTGGCTGCGTGGGTTGAGATAGATCTGATGTTGCATCATCAACTCTGCGCTAAGTTTTTGGACTTAAGGGAACACGGGATTTACTCTCCCATATGCCCTTGAGCTGACTAATGAAAATGTAAAGTCTATATTATTATTAAATAATATTAAGCCAACTCTTACTTCTTCTGTAAAAATGCCACTAGATGATACTTACCTTGTTTATGTCTTTATATAACATTATACGTTATATAACATATGGGTATATATGTGCGAATATGTTTAGGCTATGTATAATAATAATAATAATAATAATAATAATAATAATAATAATAATAATAATAATAATAATAATAATAATAATGATTTATTTTAGCTGGCAGAGTTAAGGCCATAAGGCCTTCTCTTCCACTCAACCAGCGAATAGTAAAATTATACAAAAAATACGTAAATATTACAATTTTAAGATATTAAAATACAGACTAAACAAAATACAATGATGATGGATCTAATACTAGCTAATGCTAACAAAAACATAGAATATAATAAAATTAAAATTATATAAAATAAAGTAAGTAGCTTCCTACATGATTATTAATAGAATGCTCTATATAGTTGTTATGTAGTTAATGTTTTCATTGTGTCGAACTTAAGATATCAGTTAATTTGGATTTAAATAATGATAGCGATTGACAGTCCCTGACATGACTGGGAAGTGAGTTCCATGCTCTAGCCATAGATATTGTGTAAGATTCAGAGTACAGACAGGTCCTGTGTTGTGGTATCAAAAGTAAAGAAGAGTCTTGTGATCTTGTTCCTAAATTGTGATGAGCCGATAAATGTTGAAAACGTGTTTTTAAATAAGTTGGTAAATATGTGTGCAGAATTTGGAATAGTAATGCATGTATTTTTTTAAATTTTATTTACAGCATGTTCCATTACGCTGTATAATAATACATGTATATGTACAATATAATTTTTTCTAGATTGTCTAACGTTACTATAACAAAGATTGGTTAATTAATTATGTTCTTAATACAGTAATAATTATCTTTTGCCTATTGTTTGTAGTTTTTAAAAGTCATTTTACATATGTTTTAAATAATTTTAGGTGTTAGTCTAAAATTTAATATTTGTTAATAGGCGTCTTTCCATTTTCCTGCATCAAAGCTTTTTAACTGTAGAGGAACTTCGTTTTGAATCTGTTGTTTTTATTCTTTTAATTAAGGGATTTGAATTTTGTTTAATTACAGTGATTATCATTAGTGTTGTAACTATAAAATAGCATTGTTATTTTATTCAAATATGGAAATATCTTCATAATTTATAAACTTTTTTACATTACAAGAAAGGCCAACTTTAACCTCCATATTCGGATAAAGTGGACCCCAGAGTCCACCTTAGCTTTTAGTCTATTTGTATGTTTCTTTACTCTATTAATTTATACAGACAGGCACCGAATAATCTGAAAATATTTATGACTGATCATAATTAAAAAGCGTTGATATTTATTTAATGTTTTGAAAAATTATTGTTGATTAGAACATTCACACGTCATTCAACTCCAGAAAGCGACGGTCTTTGGGTTTAGAAAAATTACAAGGATGTAAATGAAATTAATTAAATTAATAAAAGACTGGTCTTGAACCCGTAAAAGTTCATAAGGGGAAGAAGGTAAAAAAAAATTCTGTTCGAAGGCAGCACCAATTAAAGAAGATATTAACAGGGTCCACTCAAACAGAAGGGTCCACATTACCAGAATTTTACTATATTTTTGTGTACCTAGTATTCCATTGGATATCAACTTATATTTGGAATTTCTTCTTGCACACCCATATAGGATCGTCTGTTAATTTGAATTTGTGGAAATATTTACCGAATTTACCATGACCCGGATTACTACTGCAAAGTTGCGTAGCTTCATCTTTAGTCTTTTCCGAATACATGGAAACTAGACTTTGTAAGATTTCTGTTCTTTGCCAGTCTTTTTGACATCACATCTGCGCATTCTTCTATCATCTCGGTTTTTTTAAGCTATGGGATGTTAGATTGTACACTGTTACCACGTCTGGGAGCTCAGAGTATATATGTATGTACGCTCTGTATGTATATGTGTGTGTACCGGCATAACTCTCAAATGGCTCAAGCAATTTGAACAAAACTTGGCACACATATGAATTACAATCTGTAAAAGATATTGTAAGTGATACGAGAAAACTTGCACTCAAAATCAGACAAAATAAAATTAGAAGTTTACGGAAATTTTTGCTCCTCCCTAATTGCAAATAAAACAACAACTACAATTTGTAGCGATTAATATGTAAGGAGACATATAAACTAAGATACAACTCTAATATGCATGGAGCTGAAACTAAAATGTTCCGAAATATATTAAATTGTTATTAAAATTAAATAAATCTATAAAAAATGAAAATAGAATATATTACTAATATCGCTATAAAATATGTATGTGGAAAAGTAAAAATATCCAGGTAAAAATTCCACCTACATTTGCTTAGAATAAAATACTGTAAAACGCTACCTGCTATACAAATGACAAATAAAGAAGTATTGTCAGAACTCTACCTACTACACAACTTACAAATAATATAGGAACACAAAAAGGGTATTGTCAAAAGAATTCCAATTAGCAGTCTATACAACTAATAACAAAAGATAACATTAGTTAGCTATTAAACATATTAAAAATCTATTGACCAATTCTTATAAACCAATTAACGCTACTAAGGAATTCCAAGAAATGCTGATAAAGAATTACTACCTGCCTAGTACACACAACAAAAGACATTCATTCACCTCTAGAAAAGATAATCTCTTAACATTGACAGTTTACAAAGAAACTGATAAACATTTTTCTATTAAATATCAAAAAACCAATTTACGCAGTTCTTAGAAATGTTATACATACTAGTAAATAATATTATAAAACATAAATATATATTCAATTGTAAGGAGTGGATTCGAGAAAAGTGGGAGGAGTCACCGCCTTTATAAGCGAGAACTTATATCAAAATACGCTCTATCACTCTCAGTGACTCTGTGTTCAGTGTTGGAACATCGTAGACCTGCAGACCGCGATCTCCGATTCAGTGTTAATATTAGATTCGTCCGAGAAAAAGTTAAATTTAAAGTTCTAGTCCGTTAAGCGTTTGGACTCTTAGAAATTATCTGATACAAGCACGCGTAGTCTTCGAAATACTTCATCGACGCAATAAATGGCGCCCACCGTGTCAAACACCCACGTATGAATCACATAATGGCACCCAACCTGGTTTAGGCACATGTTCCCCAAGCGAGTGGAAGAATTTAACATAATAGCGCCAAGTGTCTTAGCTTCGATTAAAAGTTCTATTAGCATCAATGTATAATCACGAACCCAAATAAACTCTGATTTAAATAAACAATAACGACTTCCAAAGTATTTGCTGTACGAATTCGGAGAAATTTAAACTAAAAATTGAACTGCAAAAGTGAAAATTTGTGAAATTAACCACGTGGACATCAGTGAACTCTATTTGTCAGCATTCAACAACGAAATATTCGTGAATCGCTACATATATCCAACGAAACTGCTCTAGACATTAACATATCGTAGTGAAAATTTCCTCGTCACCGCTACATGTATACAATTAAATTGATCGCCGTGTGCAAAGAAACAATCGCCAAGGAATCACGACAACACGAAATCACGTAGATGAAAGAGTGGGCCAGCACATCAGCGAACCAGAAATCCAGCGGACAAGAAAACCAGCAGCAACACCTACACGTGGTAACTATTGTCCAGCACCACATCAACAGGCCAGTACAAAAAAATTTAAGTGTGTATATTTTTGTCTATATTTCTCTCTACAGGGCTCATATCATTAATTGTAATATTTGATTGTGTTTAACTTTAAATGCCCAGATAAATCAGAGTTAACTAGATCTAAAACAAACTCTAAATAATTTAAATCTATGCTTCTCCGCAGTTCAAATAAGACAAAAGTAAATAAAATCAATACTAACATGTCTAACAATCATGAAAATACCTCCCAACAAAATTAAATAGATTTTCTAAATAAAGAAACCAACATGGCAAATAACACAGTTGAAAATTCAGAACCTACCATCAGTAACGCTAATCCAATATTCACAAATCCTAGTAATACATCTGATATGGATTTAAATAAGATTTTTCAAGCCATAACTTAGCTAAACATAAACTTAACAATTGACATAGCTAATATAAAAACCGAAATTCGGGATTCTAAACAAGAGAGTAATGAGAAAATCAGCACTCTAACAACTAATCTGGCTAATCTAACAACCGAAGTTCGGGACTCTAAATTTGAGTGTAGAGAAGAAATGAGTAAAATACACCAAACAATCAAAGAAAATAACCAACAAATAAAAGTTGAATTAACTAATGCCCTCACCACTAAAATTCAAGAGAGTAACGAAAAGCTAAAAGCTGAAATAAACTCATCCATGAATAATATTTCCTCTGATTTATCTGGAAAAATGAATTCCGTTGCAAACGAATTATATAAAACTAATAGTGAAATTGATGACATTAAAGTTGTGCAAGAGACGATTCAATTGGTTATCACTGCCGAGAGTAAGGAGCGCGAAGAACAAAATGATCAAATGAAAAAAACGTCCCAAGACGCGATTTCTGACAAAAACAGTAAAATTGCCGACATAAACAAACAGAGCGACGAACGCTATAAGAAATTGACCTCAACCCAAGAAGAGTTCTCTAAAACAATACATGAGATGAAAGAGAAAATCAATGAATTACATTCCCCCGCTAACGTGAACCACACCGCGGTACTAGCAAGAGAACAATTGAATCGTTCTTGCACAGACAACCAATGCAATATTTCAGGAGAAGCTGAAATAATAAATAACCAATTTTCGGACATTACTTCAGCTACTCCAATACATACTTTAGGCACTAATAACAGGGTATATAACACGCCCATCTATCAAGGATTGTTAGATTTACCACTGCCGAAATTTAATGCCAATAACGGGACTAATCCTATCCAATTCCTTAACGAATTGGATAATTATTTGAAAATAAAAGGAATTCCGCAGGAACATTACATATATGTGGTCAAAAATTGCTTAGAAATAGAAAGCAGAGATTGGTTTGAGATCACATTATCTGATAGTACTTCCTACGACACATTTCATAGTATATTCAGAAATAAATTTTTCGGAACCGATCAACAACACAAAATACGGCAGGAAATTTGCAGTGGTACGTACAGCAAGACCAGTGGGAAAACCTACTCAGAGTATTTTCTCTCTCTGGCAAAACGTGCACGCCTCATAACACCACCTCTAGCCGATAGTGAATTTATACGCTTGATTATAAATCACTATCCACAAGCTATTCGCCCAAGCCTTCTCGTAGCCAACATAAATACTTATGACAAAATGCTAGACGTCTTACAAATGCTAGAGACCGGAAATAATCATGAGTTACAACCCCTACCTACGGTAAAACCACAATGTTACATAAATCAAGGCTATAACCGTACTTACACCACCCAAGACAGAATATTTTCAAAAGGAGAGCGAGAGGCACAGACTTCGCAAAATAGATACCCACGTGATACAAATTTTTATACAAACAGAGGTAGGCAAAACGTTAGGGGACACGAAAGACACAAAAATGACCACCAGATAAACATGTTGAGGGTAAATAGGCGAAATGAAATTCAAACGCGCCAAATATATGATAGACGGGAAAATCGCAGACAAGCCCCATTCGCCCATCATCATAGACAGATAAACCTAGACAGAGAAAATACTCGACGATGGTACGAGAATTATTTTCATAATTCGTCGTACAATCGTTCACGGCACCCACAACCAAATATATTATCAGCTGCTAGACAAATACAATTGCAACATGACTCGAACCGAAGTCCTCAAGCACCGGAATTCAGGAACAGCCTAAATGCTCAGGCAGAAATATATCGGCCACGTAATGAAAACTCGGATCATAGCTATCAAAATACCCTATTTCAAAATTAAATCAGTACAGTAAATTCACGCTGATAATGTAACTAAAACCATGGGCGTGTACCACCTGGAAATGATGCGGCCATATAAAGAATTGTAACCAAATGGTCCATCGGTAGTACAATATACTGTATTGTAATTAAGAATGTTGTATGAAATTGAGAGTGTAAGAGAAAATGTATTGTTGTAACCAAAATGTATAAAATTAGTATTAAGTAATTATAAGTTTAGTATTAAGCTACTTATTGTATTCGGTTATTCTTTCATGCAAGAGACATTTGTAGAGGTAAATTAACCAAGAAAATAAGTTTCTCAAAAGGAGAGACTTGTATATTTAAAGAAGTACTAAAACTATTTACTTTCAATATACAAGTAGGCATTTGTAGCGATTAATATGTAAGGAGACATATAAAAAATGAAAATAGAATATATTACTAATATCGCTATAAAATATGTATGTGGAAAAGTAAAAATATCCAGGTAAAAATTCCACCTACATTTGTCTAGAATAAAATACTGTAAAACGCTACCTGCTATAAAAATGACAAATAAAGAGGTATTGTCAGAACTCTACCTACTACACAACTTACAAATAATATAGGAACACAAAAAGGGTATTGTCAAAAGAATTCCAATTAGCAGTCTATACAACTAATAACAAAAGATAACATTAGTTAGCTATTAAAAATATTAAAAATCTATTGACCAATTCTTAGAAACCAATTAACGCTACTAAGGAATTCCAAGAAATGATGATAAAGAATTACTACCTGCCTAGTACACACAACAAAAGACATTCATTCACCTCTTGAAAAGATAATCTCTTAACATTGACAGTTTACAAAGAAACTAATAAACATTTTTCTATTAAATATCAAAGAACCAATTTACGCAGTTCTTAGAAATGTTATACATACTAGTAATTAATATTATAAAACATAAATATATATTCAATTGTAAGGAGTGGATTCGAGAAAAGTGGGAGGAGCCACCGCCTTTATAAGCGAGAACTTATATCAAAATACGCTCTATCACTCTCAGTGACTCTGTGTTCAGTGTTGGAACATCGTAGACCTGCAGACCGCGATCTCCGATTCAGTGTTAATATTAGATTCGTCCGAGAAATAGTTAAATTTAAAGTTATAGTCCGTTAAGCATTTGGACTTTAAAAATATTGACTCGAGCACGTGGACCTCTAAGTATTTCATCGACTCCACTCTTAGATAAAACTTGTAACTGTATTAACCAAAGTGTATTTCTCCGAAAATAAAGAGTTCTTGGATTCGTTAAAATTGAGTGTACATTTATACGTTGTTCTTTTGCTTATAAAGAGTTCATTACCCTGAGATCTTTTGCCTACCATTGAGCTCCGCCCCACGTTGGGTGCCATTTATATACCGGAGCTCAATGGTAGGCAAAAGATCTCAGGGTTATGAACTCTTTATAAGCAAAAGAACAACGTATAAATGTACACTCAATTTTAACGAATCGAAGAACTCTTTATTTTCGGAGAAATACACTTTGGTTAATACAGTTACAAGTTTTATCTAAGAGTGGAGTCGATGAAATACTTAGAGGTCCACGTGCTCGAGTCAATATTTTTAAAGTCCAAATGCTTAACGGACTATAACTTTAAATTTAACTATTTCTCGGACGAATCTAATATTAACACTGAATCGGAGATCGCGGTCTGCAGGTCTACGATGTTCCAACACTGAACACAGAGTCACTGAGAGTGATAGAGCGTATTTTGATATAAGTTCTCGCTTATAAAGGCGGTGGCTCCTCCCACTTTTCTCGAATCCACTCCTTACAATTGAATATATATTTATGTTTTATAATAAGAAATTCTCAAAATAATTTAGCCGGAAAACTGATTCTCTTTAGGAAGGGAGGCAAGAGGTGGACATAATTGAATAGAACCAACATTAGTGTCGAATTCATAGTTTCCAGGATCGTTATTTGATTATTGATAGTACCGATGACATTTAAGCCCACTAAGGGAGAGAGTGATAAAGTATGAAAAATAAAAATCAAAGATACCGAGATTAGTGTCGGATCCATAATTTTCGGGGTCGTGTATGCTCATCAACGTAAATGCTGTTTGCGATGGTGGGTTCTCCCGATATAATGTTGTGAAGTTTCTTTGATTTTGAATTTTTGATCATTAAATATCAAGCTACACATTGCATTTTGTGATTTAACTCATTTTCCCTGAAAAGAAGTACAAACAACTTTAAGACAACTTAATAAACCTTTTACTTAATACTTGCAATGCAGAAAAGCGAAGTTTTACTCCATTCTTATTTCTAGTCGATTTGCATCGTGAGGAATTTGGGTAGCTACAATAAGTAGTGGATCCAGGTTAAGAAAAATTGCTTTACGGCTGGGAGATCCGACATGCTGACCACATGTCATCTCTACACTGGCTGGACGATTTTCTACCATTGTAGACGTGAGACCAGCAGCCGGCTGGTAGATCAAGGGCCATCTAAGCCTGTCGCATCATGGATTTTTAAAAATTTACATTCGGTTTAACATGGAAAGTCATATCATGTCTACTTAATTTAAAAGTTAGCGGGAAAGATGAATATGATTGAACTAACCATGTTAATGAAATATCAAGCCAGTATTTCCATTCACGACTGAGAAAAACTAGGAATCAAACCTTGGTGATGTTTAACTACACTGGGGTTTGTACTCGGGACCTCCCGATTCGAGTCTCAAACGCTACCGCTTGAGCCGACTCGCTCAAGTTATATATCTAATTGTTTTGTAGTTATTAATAAATAAAATCAATCAGAGTTCATTTACACGGTGTAACCTATAATAAAACAAATGAATATTGGCTGAACGCTAAAAGAAAGAAGGGAGAAAAATCCCTCATTAGCATTATAAAAAGTGAACACTGGTTGTGTGTTGGCGTGCAGTTTGATGTTCTAAATTTACCCGCCACTTCAATTCGCTCAGTTTAACCTCTGACACAGACAGAAATCCGGGTCGTTTTGAGTTGTGTTCGCTTTCACAACAAGACAGGTTGTGTCATCATGAACATACGTATCTGTCTCATTCTACGGAAGACGATTTCTCTTCTTCGCTGGCTCTCTTACTTCAATTCGGGCGTTTACTAATCACTGCGAAAACAACAAATGTCATATCATTATTTACTTACCGCCAACCGAATATCACTTCAACTTTATAAAGTAAAAAAAAAAAATGCATCTGAGGATTTTTTTTAAATTCATCAATTTAAAATGAAACGATTTAATTAAAATGAAAAATAGATATTTGCTAGAATATCAGACCTCTTGTCTAAAATCTACACATACAATAGAAAAGCTCAACGTTGGTATAATTATATATTCAGAAAATATATTTTTTTAAAATTTCATTTATTGTAACAATTTTCATTCCACTCTCCTAGAGCAAGCTTACTAAGTTATGAGCTAGAACTTTATTATTATTATTATTATTATTATTATTGTTATTTAATTGTCAGCTACAGCGTAGAAAATGTTACAAGGATTGAGAAAAATGAACAAAATATTCAACTAATCGCTATGAAACAATGGATATAATTCTATGAAAACATATTGAATGAAAATCGACCAGAGTTTCAAGACGATGATGAAGCTTTTCAACATACAGAAATAGATTGGGAATTAATAGAAGAGAATGTACAATACTTCATAACATTGGGGGGGGGATAATGCAACTGGACCAGGAGGAATGCATTTGGAAATGTTGAAATATAATAAATATATAAATAAATAAAGCCTAGTATGTCCCTTTAGAGCAAAGGCCTCCCTGTACAGGGGTTAGGCTCTATTGTGAATGTCACCCGGTGAACTACTCCGTGGTGAGAAGTTGACTTGGATCTAGCACTTGGTTTGTATACATTGTCTGTTCTGTGATTAGTTAATGCACAGATGGCTCTCCATCGTTCTCCAGCTTTTCCTGCATCTGGCGACTCTAGACCATGCTCGTTCTTTGGAGAGGTCAGCCCATTGTCGTCTTGGTCTTCCGCGCTATCTCTTGCCTGTGTACGGGTCCCACATGGTTGTTTTTATTGTCCACCTGTCGTCCTGTATTCTTGCGACGTGGCCTCCCCACTTCCATGTTTTCCTGATGGCTTGTTGTGCAGGATCAGTTGTTGAGGACATCGCTTGAAGTGTTGTATTCGAGATTCTGTCCTTCAGAATTATGCCTAAGGAGGACCAAAATTAGTAAAAAATATTGACAAAATTATATAAAGAGATTTTAAATGGAGAAGAAAAACCAAAACAGATGGAATTGGGATATATCACTTCCATACACAAAAAAGGAGACAGGAAATCTTGCCCTAACCATTGAGGAATTTGGGTAATGAACCCTATAATGAAATAATTTATGAAAATTGTTAAACAAAGTATAGAAGAACGATACATTGACACTAAGAACAATGTACATTTACTGCTGGAAGGTCCTGCATGGATCACATTTTCACACTAAGACTCTTATTGGAAAAATGTAAGGAAAAGTCAAGAAACATAGGACTGAGGTTCATTGATTTGAAAAAAAAAAACGATGGTGTCGCGAGGAAACGATTATGGCAAGCACTAAAAGAAGCATGAATTATGAAAAAAACAAATAAAAATGTTAAAATCAATATATTCATGAAATAGATGCAAAATTAAAATGGGAAGTAAGCTATCTAGAGAAATTTACACTACCAAAGGATTGCTACAAAGCTGCTGTGTGTCAACATTATTATTTAAAATATTTATAGACGTTTGCTTACGAAACTGGACTAGAAGATGTAAACCAATGGGAACTCCAATTAATCAACAATATGTGTTACACCATCTACTATTTGCAGACGACCAAGTGGTGATTACTGAGGACACGGAAGATGCATCATACGTGACAAAGAAATTAATTGAGGAATACAAGAATGGGGATTAAATATAGGCCTAAATATTAAGAAAACCGAATATCTCACGACAGAACTAGAGAATGAAGAGAAATTACAATGTGAAAATGTGGAAATTAAGAAAGTTGAAAAATTCAAATACTTATGATCAATTTTATATCAGATGGGAGAAGTTATAGTGAAATTGAGAAAATAATTAGTGAAGGAAGAAAAGTAATTGTAATGTTAAATTCAGTGATATGGATTAAAAATATTATATAAAAACCAAGACATTGATATTTAAATCATTAGTACAAATTATTTTGTACGGTGCAGAGACCTGGACATAGGTAGACAGCAAGCAAAAAAAAATTATTGACAACAGAAATGGATTTTTGGCGAAGGGCATCAAGAAAATGACGAAAGGAAAAAATTCGGAGCCAGAAAATTAGAGAAATAATTAATGTTAAGCATAATATTATAGAAGTAATAGAAGAACGAAGATTGAAATGATATGGACATCTTAAGAGGATGGAGAAAATAGAAGCCCAATAATGATGCTGGATTTGGAATGCTGAAGAGAAGAGGAGGTCAGCACAAATATATTTTACTCCGCCACAGATTTCTATTCTCAGCATCTTCTTCTCTGAAGTCTCTGCTGTTCATAAAGCAGCCCTTAAATCGAACATATCTTATAAACCAAATTAGAATGTCTAACAAGTTGGAAAATGTCAACAGTTTAAAGATAAAAATGATGTATCTGGTTATCTAAGAGCAATTTCAGTAAGAAACTTTATAGTGACCGTCAAGATAATGATCCAATTGATGAATAATAAAAGTACAAATTATGTATAAATAACAATTTGAAATATAATATCTCTATTGCGGACATTTTGTTCAATGGGAATTTTATTTCAATGGTCATTTAACTACTTAGGGCGATTTTAGTGATGCATAATATTGTTATAATTATTGTAGACATTTTATTAATGTTCCAAATACTGGAAATTTCCATGTAATTGACCTCATAGAGATGGACATTATCTGTGATATTCGCCTTCACACATATTCGTGAATTATGGGATGAAACATCCAAAACAAAGCTATTTGAAACAATTATGTTACTTAGAAAAATAAGGAGGAAAATAAGATATGAACACATTCGGGAACAACGCGAAATTCAACCAATGAATAATGGGTGTCAAGAAGGAGGCAGGAATGTAATAAGCATGCCTGAAGATTGAGCGATGACAGATTATCAAATGTTGCATGAGATAATATTACAATTGGCAGGAAATCCCCAGAAAAACCGTAACGAAAACGGATAAAGAAACCTTCCATAATTCTGTAAGTCTAGGGCATTGAGAGAGGATTATTATCATTATTATTATTATTATTATTATTATTACTATTATTATTATTATTATTATTATTATTATTATCATCATCATCATCATTATTATCATCATTATTATTATAATTTTATGAGGCATTTCTGATCTCCCAATATTAAAAGAAAGAAATAGGAATAATGCAGGCCTAATACGGGAAGAAATAAGTGTTAACAACTGGGCAATGGTTTATGTCAGGTATAATCAATTGAATAGATGGAAACATTCAACAAAACGCAAGAAGAAAAGTTACCTAGAAGATTTTGGAATGGTGTCCGCCTGGGAGAAGAGAAAAGAGAAGAGCTCATAATTTATGGATTTTGAAACCAGATTTGTTGCATCATGAGGGTTCGATCCAAGCAAGTCTATGGGGTAAGCTCGATGAAAACAAACTACTTGATCAATTTGAAGGCTGAATTGACCCCACTGTACAATTATTGTCGATGACAACAATAATATCAATCATGACGAGATCATGGCCAATCATTGCCACCCACCCGCGGGACACAGTCTGATGACCCATTTAAGTGCAATAAAGAGACATTTCTTGTATTGACG
This sequence comes from Diploptera punctata, assembly GCA_030220185.1. NCBI lineage: Eukaryota > Metazoa > Arthropoda > Insecta > Blattodea > Blaberidae > Diploptera > Diploptera punctata. Next base: position 326,296 of record JASPKZ010007294.1, on the reverse strand, counting down.
TCATGTTGTAAACCTTTGACCCTCCGTCAATCTCACTAATTTACTCTTCTACCTCCCACTGAAGAGGAGAGATTCGAACCCATTTTATCCAAAGCGCTTCTAGCAAACATCACATTACAGTGTAAGTTTTTATTGACAGCTAATTTACTTCAATTGCCCATCAAGTAATTAAGGTACAGGGTTATTTTTTCTCTCCTTTTCTTTCTCCCTCCCCCCCTCTCTCTCACTCTATACAATGCCACACCCTGTGCCATAAAATTATTTGGCACAAACTGAGGGTGAAACTAAAATTAAATTTGAATAGTTTAGTGTATGTATATGTAGAATAATATTGCATTGCATGAATTGTACAAATAAAGTAGCAATTGTATGCATAATAAATACAACATTAACTATTATACCGTTATTTTAGAATTTAGAATTTTTTTACCAAATTTATAACTATCTGTATTATCAATTAATAAATCTTTCAATATCGATCCTACAGCAATGCAAACTATTTTTTCGGTACAGTACCTTTTCTTCACACCTTATGGAATAAATATGATGTGGTTATGTGGTTATTCTTACTTTCATTTGTCTTTTCTTTTTTATACTGAGTAAATTATAGCAACCACATTAATCGCTGCACTATCACTACAATATTTGTCTAAAATTTTTTATTAGTTTCAAGTTGTGTTTCACTTTCTTATTGAATAAACAGGCATGTCAATATCACAGTCTTCTTCTTCTTCTTCAACTGCACCAGAATAATTTTGAGCAACTTGTAATGTCTTCCATGTTCGTTTTTGGGAAGTTTGACAACTTCACAGACAGGAACTCATCCACAGTCAAGTTTTAAAGTCTGTGAATATAATTCTAAGTTTATTTAAACAATCATCATCATAATCAAGGTATCCAGTGTTCTGTGGTGGAATTAAACCCATCCTTCACTTGTCAAGACATCCAGCTCTGTGTTTCGCAGATCTAATGTGTGTTGTAGAAGCAGATGAATACCCTTTAATACAATTTCATAATATTTATTAGCAATGTTCCCAACACACCTCTGCTAATAGTATTCCCTCACAATAATGAAAAATGAGACGCAATTGTTTCTTGGCTTAGTTCGGAAATTGTTCCCTGTAGTCATAAAATTAACTTTCTTTTTGTAGTGATGTACCAGATCTCTTTACCTGACTGTACGTACAATACCGCAATTTTCAACGACACTGAACTCTGTCCTGCTTAAGAAATGGTTCACTGGAGGCTAAATCTAAACCTTTCTATACTTCCACTTGATTCTACACATTGGTACTCGTTAAAGACATCCACTTAACAAAAACTTGGAATGTACCATATTGCCACGAATATTTTAATTCTAAGAATTAAGGAATTAATATTTTAAAGCATTTAATTACATAAATTTATTTTATGACACTTTACATATTGGCTCTATGTGAATTGGTACAGTTATGAGATTTCTCATATATTTACTATAAGAGAAGATCCGTTTGCAAGCATTCACAGGCATAATGCGAGGTGGCACTCTATAAGGGACTTTATAACGGGGCTTGTCTATATACATGTATGTTGTACTGCAGATTTTGGCAGATAAAAGTATAATTAATAAAGGTTTACTGAGTTTTCCGCGTCAAAAATTCAAGTTTACCCTCTGGCCACTGATTCCGACGTTTCGACATGTCTCAGAGAGAGAGAGAGAGAGAGAGAGAGAGAGAGAGAGAGAGAGAGAGAGAGAGAGAGAGAGAGAGAGAGAGAGAGAGGAGAGAGAGAGAGAGAGAGAGAGAGAGAGGGGGGGGAGACAGAGAGATAGAAATAGAAAAAGAAACAAAGTGATAGAGTTACATATTAAAATAAGTGTGAATTCTAATCTCACTTACTTTTCTTATTTCTGTTTTACATTCAAGCGACATTTGTGTTCGAGAGGAGTTCAACAGTCGGGCTGTATAATTGGTATATCATCATTTTTAATAATTTTCCTTAATTTCTCAGACTTATGACAGATTTTAATTTCTATCCAAGCTCATGATTCCTGTCCTTCGTGTAGACTACGTGGTGTGACAAGTCGACTTATTTTTATGGAATTATCATATTAGGGTCTACATGAAAATTACCTCCTATCTTCTTTGTAGAATAGATCAATGCTTCTTTGAATAATTATAATTTTTATTTGATATATCAATATTGGTGAGTTCAATATAATACGTACGTATAAATCATCCAAACATACCAACATAATTGGCGTGCACACCTTAGAATGCCAAACAATAGACTACCTCGCTATTCAACTACAGACTCTCTGGGCGAAGGGACCCTGTACATCCTAAGAAGTAATGGCGGAACCAATTTCTACCTGAAGCGAAACAGATCAATGTCCTAATCTCCGATTATTATTGTTGATGATAACGATGTAAGTATAAACTTCACTTTCGGCTATATAGAGGTGACGATGGTGAAATGTTCAGGCTATTTCTGTTCGATATATCCTGTCTTTTCGACTTTTGTCTGGAATCTAAAGATTAAAATTTATAAAATAGGTAAACTTCCCTGTGGATATGAAATGTGGTTTTTTACATTAAGGGAATAAAACAAACTAAATTATTATTCAAATGTAAAACCCTAGGAAGAATATTCGGTCCTATAAGAGATGAGAATGAAGGCAGCTTCACAATAAGGTACTACATAATTTATATCTTCATACTACCTTTTTATTACATCTAGGTGATGAAGATAGGCAGGTTATAGAGTTAGAATAGATTTTAATAGAAATACTTTTAAATTTTTATTATTGGAAAGCCTTTCGGAGACCTAGGCAAAAGGTTTCCAATCTTTTTCGGAGCATGGCGCTCTTGTGATGCATTAAGATTCAAAAGGATATTTAATTTAATGTTTTATTTTCTTATTTTTAAACTTACTTTTAATAAAAGTCTTAATGTGAATGTAGTACTGAAATTAATATTCTCAGGCAAGTCAATTCGCAAGCAATAGTTTATACAAAACTAAAGAGAAAGTATGTGCCTGAATCGATATTTGTTGAATAAATATTTTAACATTTCTGTCACAATATCTGGCGGCGTACAGTAAAAGGAACACTATTAAAATGGCTTTCTTAAATGTTCAAATTAGCAGAAAACCTGTGAACTCGTCAACACACTAATTGCAAAATAGTATGGCCCACTTCATAATGAATATAACACATACAGCACGAGATACTGGTAAAAATTGAATAATTGAACAGCCGCCCAGAACAAGATTGTAACTCTCTTTTTAGCGAATTCCGAAGGAATGAAGCTGTTGAGGTTGTTATCATGAAAAAAATACAGATCTTCATCGAACCTCTCTATTAGACACTGAAAATAACCATAGCCAAAATGTCTGTTAACTCTCTAGCGACCGCAATTTTTGTTTTATCTGAGCCAAACTTGGCATATACCAATCAATTAAAGAGTAAGGTCGAGTTCATTAACCAGTAAAATTTGCCCATTAGGAGTAGGAATTCACCTGAAACGAAACTTTAAAAAACCGCTCTAGTGGTCGCAATTTTATGTTTCGGAACAAAAATCAGTATAGGCCTCCTATGTTATTGAAATGAGGAACATGTAAAAAATAAGCGAAAATCGACAATTACTAGCTGTGGTTCACCTGAAACCCAAAATTAAGAATTTGCTCTAACAGCCTCTTTGTTTGTATCTGTATAATATACAGTTTAATTAATCCATAAATTGGTAGTTTCCCATAATAGGCCTATATATTGGTTTAATAGGCCCTATATTTAATATTTTTAATGAAACAATGGAACAATGAATGAGTATAAATTATTTAATTTCGTGTCAAATTATACAATATGCAATAAGTAATCATTTAGGTTTATACATGATTTGTTTTCATTAAAATCCGTTTAAATAAGATGGCATAAGAAATGGACTTTCTCCAAATAATGGTTAAAAATATAACAAAATATATTTCGAAAAACACCATCACACCACAACTTAGACTTGCTGAGGAATTCACTTGAGTTTACGCAATTTCTGCGTGAGTGTTTTAGATGAAAAAGTTTGTTAGTAGCACATGGGAATTATTTTCCATAAAAAATCAACACAACCTTATTCTGTATGGCTATTTCAATTATTTTGCCAGAATCGAAATGAAATCGAAAGACGATTAAATTCACATAAATATAATGATAATGGTGATAATAATAATAATAATAATAATAATAATAATAATAATAATAATACTACTAATAATAATCATAGCAATAATAATAATAATAATAATAATAATAATAATAATAATAATAATAATAATAATAATAATAATAATAGTAAACAATAATAATAATAATAATAATAATAATAATACTACTAATAATAATCATAGCACATATAATAATATAATAATAATAATAATAATAATAATAATAATAATAATAATAATAATAATAATAATAATAATAATAATAATAATAATAATAATAATAATAATCATAGCAAATAATAATAATAATATAATAATAATAATAATAATAATATAATAATAATCATAGCAATAATAATAATAATAATAATAATAATAATAATAATAATGATAATAATAATAATACTACTACTAATAATACTCATAGCAATAATAATAATAATAATAATAATATAATAATAATAATAATAATAATAATAATAATCATAGCAATAATAATAATAATAATAATAATAATAGTAACAATAATAATAATAATAATAATAATAATAATATTCCATCCATCCGCTTGCAGCTTTACTAGGGAATTGTAGATGTAGTAGCTTCCCGTTGCTTTCCACATAATAATAATAATAATAATAATAATAATAATAATAATAATAATAATAATAATAATATATTTAAATTGTCGGATTTAAGGTCTCAAGTTATTTTCTCCGACTCAACTAGTTGAAAAAATAAAGAAAAAAGTTATGTTAGGTCACAATTTGGAATAAATAATTATAAATACATTTTTATATAAATTAAAATAACAGTAGTCAACCGCTGTGGTCTAGAGTAGCGTCGCTGCCTCGTACGCAGCGAGCCCGGGTTCGTTCCCGGGTCGGGACAAGTCTCCTGTGCGATGTTTTTTTCGGGCTTTTTCCACATTTGTAAGACAAATGCCAAGAAACCTTAAGGTCCTAACGGTCTCCGAAATTATCTACCCATCATAATCATCATCATATTCGCCATGTTTCGTATGAATGTGTATGATGGCTTGTTTCGTCACAATGTTGTGTTGTTTCGGAGGATATCCTGACATAGAGAGGATCATTTATTCAGGGAGATCATCCACGTCCTTTAGAGGTTAAAATATTATTTGTATGATCCACAGTTTAAAATCCCTGTCCCGACAGGTCGTGCCACTGTAAGGCCCAGGAGGCGCGTGGCAAGTAAAAAGTAGCTACCTGTAGAGTGAGAGGTTAAACTAGGTTAATGGAATAGAAAAAAACACATTTAAAATTAATTAAGTCAATATTACTACAGAAGCGAAAAATCATTAAATATCAATTTATCCGCTGAGAGACCGATTACAAATAAATAAATTCAATTAAGTTAATATAGTATTAAATTTGAACTTGTAGACATTTCTGTCGGCGACCGCTGCTTATTTTCACATGAATGTAGGCCTCAGCCTACTACAAATTACACACGTCACAACGAGACAAACGAGACAATAGGAAAGATTTTTACTGAATTCCTCAACATTTTTGGGCGTTTCACAAGCACGAATTAATTCGCAATTGTTTGTTGAATGCAATACCGAGTACCGACCTCAGTGACACACCCAAGGACGTTTCTCAAGTACATCGGCTCTCAGCATGTAAAACACGCCTGTCATCTCACTGTTACATCTCGATAACAAATGTCAACGCGTTAGCAGTATTCTGATTGGTTCAAACATGGTGCCTATATCAATCAAAAAACAGTCCTAATAAATTATAAGCATTTTTCTTTAATTGAGAGTTTTAATCTTATTTATTTGAACATATAATGACGTATGATAGAGTAAAGTCTATTTACCGCCAGATAAAAATTTAATGATTTAGTGATTTAGTATACTTTACAATAATTGCACCGATCAACTTAAGATTTTATGCACACTGAAGGGTATATTTAAAACTATGCAAATATTGTAGGAATGTATGCCTATGTATATACCGCATACGTACCCATGGAGACATGGGTGCTCCCTTAGAGGGAGTTTCTTAACCAAGATAATTGAATTATGCTTATTTCCTTACATATGACTGTGAGGGACATGTGGTTAACACATGACTCAATAAGCCATCAAATGGACAACTAATGTATTACTTACACGGGGAATGAAGGTTACAGAGGCTCTAATTTAGGCTAGGTTCTTTTATGACCACGAAAATCTTCAGACTAGGGACGCACGGCTCCCTCCCAGATCACTTGTCCCTCCTAAAAATCCATCGACCCCGTCCCGGTTTGAACCCGCGATTTCTGCACTAGATGCAAGGATATAACCACTAGACCACCGATGCCGAGAAATATTATATATAGGCCTATATATGCCTATGTCATGGCCGAATATTCTAACAAATCATGCCTTGGTACTGAACTAAGGGGCATAGGCTACACTGGTTCCACTTTCCATGCGGGAATAAATTTACTCATGAAACTTCGGTCAATATATGGTACTGCTGCCCTCTCACTATTGAAAAAAAAAAAAACATAAATCTAGGTTAAGAAAACCAGCTGGGAGACCAGGCATGATGACAATTTGTCACCCTTATACTGCCAAGATTATCATCCTTCTCTGTGATTGACAGTTAGGTTATATTCTGCTTTTGTGTACTGTACTTAGTAGAAAGCAAATGTTAAAAATACAAGTAAATTATTCCTAAATGAATACTAATTTATTCATACATAGGCATTTATAACCACACATCTGGGCCCATGCCTCCACCCCTTGGGATACCTCGGTCAAAGACCATACTCCCAAGTCCCAGTATCTTGTCCTCCCTATCTTGTTCACGTCCACGTTCAAGGTTCTCGGCTTAAAACCAACACCTCAGGGAGAAGGCGTTGGAGTCGCAACTTCAGGGAAATTGCTGAGCTACATAGTACGTCAGGTCGCTCAGTCCTGACGACCCCACAGTTGGTCCACGGGCTCCTCGAGCCTAGCCGGGAGGACTGCTGTCGCAGATCGACCGACCATTCCCCTGTTCTAAGTCAAGGGACGCATCCTGCAGCCGTTGTGAGACCGGCTAGGGCTTGAATCCTCAAGCCCCGCAGTGCAAGACTATATAGGCCTGTCGTGCAGCTGCTGTGAGTCCAGCCCACTGAGCAAAGTAGGCATCCAAGGGTGCTCATCGCCCAGGCATTTTTAAAGTTATCGGAATTTCATTTAAAATGCAAAACTTAACATATTTAAAATTCTTAACTCTCTATGTCAACCCATCCGCCAACCATTTTCAAATCTTGTAGACATAGGCTATTGGAAATAACTCTATCCACATTGAATTACAAATAATGGAATCGATTATGGGAATTTCTTTGAAAGGTTTAGAAATATTGCGAGTAAAATAACTCGACATACAACAAACTTATATTTTTACTATGTAATTACTCTGATTGAAAGCTACACATAATGGCTTCTTTTGAAGCTTATTTCAATAGTTCTAAATTATTTGCTTCAAATTAATAAGATTCGATTAAGACTGCGATATAAAGTAGGCCTACGTATTTTGAAAACAGTCTTAGTAATAAATAAGGTATTTAATTTTTTTTCTCTAAAATATTTCATGTATGTACCTACTCGTAATAGTAGCTTGCTCTGAAAATTTTAAATTATTAATTAAATGTAATGTCAACTGTTTTCTAGAAATAAAAAGGAACTTTTTTTGTGTAAGATAAAATAATTATCTTTTCTCCATTTTTTTCTCTGCAAAAGTCTGAAAATTTCTGGAAGATAAAGTAGAGTTTTATCATTGCTTAGCACCAACATAAAGCGCTGGCGACCTCTGCCGACCTACAGGTTTATTTGTAATAGGTTCTATAATTCCATAAATAGAAAGCAATTATATTGCATAGATAAATATCTTCAATAAATGAGAATAAAACATGAAATAAATAGATAGTACAGCTGTCCATGTCTAACAAAAAGCGATAAGGATCATCACACTCTCATGACAATATAGGGGAGGGTGTATACATTACTAGTGCGTTCTTAAGCTAGAGCAGGGTGTTTCCTTCATTTTTTCGTTCTACCCACAATTCCCATAGTAATTACTGGTGACCATTACCAACTAATTCATCTCGTTACTCTCTTATTTAATTATTATAACAAGTAACCCGCTGAGAAATAAATCCCACAGCTCTGGTCGAAGGACTACGCCTCTCATATATCCGGCTCCATTATCAGCACAGGTAGGTGGAGAAAAAAATTCAACACTAAAAGCTCAACTTGTGGCTACTGTTTACTACAATTAATTATGTAGAGTTTTATGAATATTAAAAGTGCAAAAGCAAGAAAAAACTTTCAGCGGAATTGAACAGGACATTTTCACGTGATCCCCCGATGTCTCTCCTGTGACAATATGTGCACGCACCACGCTCTGGGTGGGCGTTGTAAAAAATGCACACCACTCATGATATAAAAGTTGGCGTCGTTTTATTATTATTATTGTAGGACTAACTTCGATCCGCGATTCTGAGAGTGGAACTGGGCGTCTGATGAAGTTGTGCTGGACAAAACATTTTGCCTCTAGCTTGAAGGTAGACATAGAATCAAGAATAGGAAGAAGGAAGAAGGAGAAAAAGCAAGAAGGAAAAGAAAAATAAAATAATTAAACGAATAAAGCTAATGTGCCTGAGACCACTTGGGTAAAATCGGTAGCGAGGGAATGGGGTTTATTCTAATCGGATTAATTTATTAAAAAGTGAAGAACACGCTTCAGTTTTCATAACAAACAATTACCTCCCGCAAAAAAATGTATAGGCCTACATATTATGGGAGCTTATCAATTCATTTTTATGAGCGTAGAAAATAAACAAACTACATAAATTACACACACTTTTTAATTATTGCGAACCGTATTTTCGATCATTGGTTATATACTTCAGCAAAGACTATTCAGATGGGACTCCTGTAACATGGGTATTGATTGTAGGCCTACATATGGTATTTGAAGCACTCTGTAGAATAGGTGAAATATCCGCATTATCTATTAAAACATATAGGCTAGTAATATTTACTTACTTACTTACTCACTGGCACTATCGAACCCGTAGGTTCATGGCCGCGCGGACATAAGCTCTCCATACATCCCTATCCTGAGCCAATGTTTTCCAATCATTCCCTGTATAATCTACTTCCCTCAAATCATAGTTAATGTTATTCTCCCACCTCATTCTTGGTCTACCAACCGGGCGTTTTCCCTCTGGTTTTCCTACAAGAAACTTCCATGCAAGTCTTTCATTCCCCATACGTGCGACATGTCCTGCCATCGCAGTCTACGAGACTTAACAGTTCTTATTATATCTGGCTTCCTATAAAGATCATGTAGTTCATTGTTATGTAGTCTTCTCCGTTCACCTGTCTGTTCATCTCTCTTTGGTCCAAAAATTTTCCTAAGTACTTTATTCTCAAATACTTGTAATCTCCTTTCCTCCCTTAAAGTAAGAGTCAAAGTTTCGTACCCATATAATATAACTCGTAGAATAATAATTTTATATATTTTCAGTTTAACGTTTTTTGAAAGGAGTTGGGACATCAAGAGTCTCTGCAATGCATAATAGCACGAATTTCCAGAATTGAGCCTATGTTTAATTTTCTTTGTGCATCTCATTCCTATTTTGTGATTATTGTTCCTAGGTATTTGAATTCAGCCACGTCCTCAAAATTTCCCTCATTTGTCATTAGCTGTCCATTTCCATTATATAATGAATTTCTACGTGTGACCATATATTTAGTTTTATTGATATTTACTTCCAGTCCTAATTTCTTAGTGTTACTTAATAGTGTGTGCGTGTTGTCCTTTAGTATCTCCTCGCTATCGGCCAATAATACTACATCATCAGCATAAACTAACAGCTTATTAATACCATTGAGTTGTAAGCCTTCCTTATACTCTAAAGAGTTAATGGCGTGCTCTAGTACAAAATTAAATAGTAGAGGAGATAGTGCATCCCCTAGCTTCAACCCATTCTGGATTTCAAAAGTATCCGAAGACTGTTTGCCTACACGCACCCTACTCTTTGTGCCATTTAGACACATTTGTATAAGTCTAACTAACTTTTTAGGAATTCCGAACTCCAGCAGGATACTATATAACTTCTACCTTTTAACTGAATCATATGCTTTTTTGAAGTCTACATATAATTGATGTACAGTACCATTATATTCCCATTTCTTTTCTAAAATCTGTCTTATACTAAAAATCTGATCTGTTGTAGACCTGTTTCTTCTAAATGCACATTGATGATCTCCTAGGATGTCATCGATATAGGGAGTAAGTCTGCTTACTAATATATTTGTAAGAATTTTGTACGAAGTTGAAAGTAATGAGATGCCCTTGTAGTTGTTGCAATCAGTTTTATCTCCTTTCTTATAAATTGGTACTATAATTGATTCCTTCCATTCATCTGGAAGAGCTTCTTATTCCCAAATCATACTAAGCAACCAGCGTATCTTGTCCATCAATTTTTCTCCCCCTGATTTTATCAGTTCTGCTGGGATCTCATCTGAACCTGATGCTTTATACATCTTCAATTTTTCAATCGCCATTTCAACCTGTAATGCATTTGGTTCTGCGACTAGCATTTCTGCTGTCTGTAAATTATCCTCCTCATTGTCCTGTTCTGTATGTACATTTAATAGCTGATTAAAGTAACTTTTCCATCTATTTAATACACTCCTGGAATCTGCAATCATATCCCCATTTTCATTCCGAATTATAGGCTAGTAATATTAGCATCAATTGTAAAATGCTAATTTCAGTTGATTGCTATAATAATTGTTCCATGTCATGACAGCCTTAGGTGGACTTTAATCCCCCCCTTACAATATGCTTCTATATTAATTATTTAAAATCGTTTTCATATAGGGTAAAGATGCCTATTTACGTGATTTACCTAATTCCGTGATAAAATTTCAATTCATTTTAACGGAATTATTTTTTTAAAAAGTAGTTCCTGCGTTACTCCTGACATAGCATATGCCTTATTTTTTCGATTTTGTTGCTTTGTCTGCGTTTTAAAAATCATTTTTTTATAGTTCGTTAAATTATTGAGTTTGTTGTATTTTCAATTATCGTTGTAATTTCTCTAAATTATTGTTATTATTATTATTGTTATTATTATTATTCTCATTATTATTATTATTATTATTATTATTAGTGTTATCATCATCATCATCATCATCATCATCATCATCATCATAGTACATTCACGAATTTAGGCCATTTGTTGACCTGTTTCGGCCTCAAGAGAAACACCATCCAAAAGTCTTTTGAGTGGACGTCCTGGTCTTCTTCTTCCTGCAGGTTGATATCTTAACATTTGTTTGGATATTCTGTGATCTTCCATTATTATTATTATTATTTCGTACTTATATTTACCTACCCGTATAGAGAACAATATTTTTAGTAGGAAGTCGGACTAGTATATTTTTTTGCTAATATTTTATCAGGTGTATTGTGAATATTATTATTAAATGTTAAGTTTATTTTTAGAGGGAAATAGTCCTAAATATTAAATATCGTTTTATATCACATGCAATTTTTGTATTTGCCCTCATTGAGCTTCCAATATTAATTGTCAACTTTAATAAGAAGGCCGCGATGAGGGAATATAACCATCCCGCTGGTCCTTTCTGCCCTTTTATAATTTTCAGGCTCGGGGTCATGGGCCAGCACTCTGGTTGGTATCCAATAGATCCCCACACTCAACATGTGTAGGCGCCGTGAGATGACGTGAAGGGTGATATGAAATTAATGAATGAAGGGCCGTGTAAATGTGGGTGGGATGAAATTCGGTAAAAGGGAGAACCCCAAGAAAACCCTGAAAAATCTCGACATGGAACCGCCAGGATTCGAACCTGGGTTCCCATCAGCCATGCGTATACCAAGGCGGCATTCTTACTCTCATTCGTGAAAATAAGTATAATAAAACAAACTAGCCTGTCTAAGTTTTCTATCTTAGCTTACTGGATAATATTATAATTTTTTTTTTCCCCTATTCCCACTGCAGTAACTAGGCGTATATTGTTATACAGAACAATTGTAAACGATTAATTAAAAAAGGAAAGATTTAAGTGACTGTTGTATTTCAAATACACAATATCTTCAAGTACCGATTTCATTCTCGCCAAATTAGCATATCAACTTAAGTTGTCTTCTTGACAAGCATATTTCGGAACGTTGAATTTAGCGTCCTGGGTTGAATGATATGCCCCTACTTTATGCCATCTGATTATATACTTTGGAGTTAATGTGAAGGACATTGTGTATGTACCCATATTTGTACAGGATATACAATAGGTAAGGCAGAGGGTAGTCATACCTTGTTGGACACAGTTGATCTGCTGGTACAGGTCTTACAAGAAATAGAGTATCGCCGATACGTATGTCCGTGACAGATAAGACGCCCACATCGAACATTTGTGAATATCCATGGAAAAGTGTAGAATTATTCTTTCTTGTTATATTTGCAATTGAGTCGATGCCTTTTATGCAGTGAGTCCGGATTCGATCACCGATCGCGACAGGTTTCACGAGTGATATTTTTTTTCAGAGTTTTTCCTCACCTGTTGGACAAATGTTAGGAAACTTTAAGATCCAAACGTTCCGGGATATAATCTAACCGTAATTACAATAATATAATCATCATCATCATATAGGCCACGTTATGTATGAATATATGTATGAATGGTGTGTTTCGTCTTAATGTTGTGATGTCTCAGAGGAGGTCCTCCAAGTCCTTGTTGGTCAATAAAGTATGTGTGATCTATAGTACCTACAGGTCGTGCCACTGATGGCGATTGGCATGTAAGAAGGTGGGATATTAGATTAAGATAAAGAAAGAATATGGCTTATATTATGATATGCAATTCGTTTCAGGTGAGTTAATATATATCTGAAATTATTGTCTCTCCTCACTACAGATCGGAAGCAAAATATTAGTGGAACTAATTGATGGTACGTTCGTCTTTCCTCCCTTAGGTCTATATCATAAATAACTGTTACACATTAAAATCTGAAGGAAAAGAATAACAATGATACAAAGCAATGCGTAGACTGAATAAAAGCAAATTAGAAAGTAAATTACATGAAAATACAATTTTAAGAACATTGAATTAAAGTTACTTATCGAAAAACGTATTAATATAGGACCCAAATATCAAAAAATCATATTTAAATAAAATATAACATTATCGAAAAAATCGAGTTTTTGTATAGCCCACAATTAAAGAATAATGCAAAATTAAATCAAAATAATATAAACCATGTAAGGCCTTTTTCTGGTTTAGTTAATTGTATTTGAAGAATAACATGTTAGGAAGATATCGGTAAAAGTATTTGGCTCGGATAAATAAATGACATTTTTCTATGTTTTAATAGTAAGAATAAATGTAAGGAAAAGTTAAATTAAAGGCGAAAAATATAAAAAGAAACCATGTTATTTGGTTAAATCCAACACATATATATTTAATGTATAAAGACAAGGTTACAAAAATATAACTTTAAGTAATCATACGGATTATGGACAGAAAAAATTGTTACTTTAATACAATATTTTAATTGAATAGCCGTCCAGAATAAGGGTAACCATCATTCTTTCAAAAATTCGATTTTTACATGGAGAAAGGTACCACGTCGCCATTAACAATATTTTCTATGTAAAACTGAACCTGAAAAAATATTATGAATGTATTCTGGTTTTAGGCGGCTTGATTTATTAAGTAAAAATTTATTTCAATAATAACTAAAAATTAAGGTACAATTATATTTACACCTACTGAGAAAATTCTTAGGCCCTACATATACATAGGCCTATGGGCATATCCATCCATAGTAATCCTGTTCGAAGGCAGGTCTTTCACTGCAATCATAGCATTTTAATGCTATGCTTTGCAGCTTTAGACCTACTAGGGAATTATATATGTGATAGCTTCCCGTTGCTTTCCACACCGGTGAAGAATGATGATGTTAAGGATGATAATCATGGCCGGATGATTTTCGGGGACCGTTGGGCCCTAATCTTCCTGACATTTGTCTTACAGGTGAGGAAAAACCCCGAAAAAACCTCACCCAGGAGCCTGTCCCGACCGGGAATCGAACCCGGGCCAGCTGCGTGATAAGGCAGCACGCTACCTCGAGGTCACAGCGGTGGACTATAGGCCTATAATAAGTTACAAATGTGAATATATATCGATTTGGTCATTAAATTTTGACATTTAGCAATGAAGACCAAAACATTACTGCTATAAAGTACAATGTCCTCATTAAAAATGCTTTCTTGTTGTAGAAGCCTTAAGGTTGCACTGCGACCGATGTCCTGTGTTTCTTATTATAACGAATTTTATATAAGGAGAAAAAAACAATATTTGCACTGGAAGCCTAAGTGGACAACATTGTATCTCACTAACGTATTAAGTTAGAGGTATCGGGTTGAAATACCAGTTCAGGCATTGATTTGTCTTTTAATGTAATATTTATATTTTATTTACATACATATTTTCAATTTTTACATATCTTTCTGTGCCTAACGTTTTATTTTCCTTCTCAATTCGTCCCTATCCATCCACTCGACGTACTCCAATCCTCTTGTTCTCATTCCAGTTCTTATTTCTTGCATCCACGAGTTTCGAGGTCTTCCTTTCTTTCTTCTTCCAGGTGGACGCCATTTAAATGTTTTTCTTGATAACATTTCTTCTTGCATTCGTCGCACATGCCCATATATATATCCATCCATAGTAATTCTGCCCAAGGGGCAGGTCTTTTATAGCATTTTCATGCTATGCTTTGCAGCTTTACTTAGGGAATTATAGGTGCGGTAGCTTCCCATTGCTTTCCAGACCGGTGAAGGATGATGATGATGAGATGATAATGATAAGGATGATGATGATGGCCGGATGATTTTCGGGGACTGTTGGGCCCTAAGCTTCCTTACATTTATCTCATAGGTGAGGAAAAACCCCCCAAAAAATCCTCACCCAGGAGCCTGTCCGACTGGGAATCGAATCTCCGGGGCCGCTTCGTGACAAGGCAACACGCTACCTCGAGACCACAGCGGTGGTATATATATATATATATATATATATATATATATATATATAGTGTCGTAAAGAAAAATCAAAGTAACTATCGATATAATTTATTGAACCCGAAATATATTTATATTTTAAAACAAACCCAAACATTTAAATAAAGATAGTAAGAAGAACCCACAACAGTCTTAGGAGCCCTTGTGGTATTAAGGTGTCAAGGCCCTTCCAGATAATCGGCACGAAGTAGCCGGGTTGTTAGCTCTGCGTCACGACCAATAATTTTCCCTAGAACATGGTCTTGTACACATTTACGTGAGTGACTGAATTGATCCTAGGTCTATGGTACCGCCAGAAGATTTAGGTCAGTTTAAAAGTGCTACATGAATGGGATTGGAACCCTTGATTTCCTGACTTATTTGTTGCACTACATTTCACGAGCTTCTGAAATAAAAAAGAAAGAAAGAAAGAAAGAGAGAGAGAGAGAGAGAGAGAGAGAGAGAGAGAGAGAGAGAGAGAGAGAGAGAGAGAGAGAGAGAGAGCGTGCTGGAGATCAATAAGTTGTTAAATTTTGAAGTTAATAGGCTACATTATGCTAACAGCTTAACCCATAATCGCAACACATAATATTCCTGACATTGCACTTTTCTCCGCACTCTCTTATTTAGGTCAGAGAGAAAAAATGTTGGCACAGAGAAACTGAACCGTCTTAATGGAAACCTCTTTAGTAAAGAGTGCACATACGCCCCTATGTGGGGACAAGAGTTAGTTAACCAAGTTAATTTAGTTACGCTTATTTCACTACAGATGTCAGCAGAGTGTCATGCAGTTACCATTTCATCTAAAGAGACATCTAGTAGGTAACCAAGGTATTCCTTGGATGGGAAAGGCCGATTAAATTTTGCTCAGAGGCTCTAATTTAGACTTGAGATTCTTTCATGACCTCGAAAATCTTCATACATGGGATTCCGGCTTAAAGTTGCTCTCGGAGGACTTGTCCCTTGAATTTTTCCATCCTATAAATCGGATCAGTATTGAATCCGCGATCCTCTGTACCATAGGCAAGGAATTTAACCCATTGACAACCGAGCCCGATAGATAACTAAAGAAAGCTACAAAGAATAAAAATTCTGTCGCGCAGGAACTGCGTGAACTAAAAGGATTTCTCATCAAGTCAAATTTATAGTTGATTTCCTTGGTTTACGGAATATATCTTTCTTTTGTTAATTAAGCTAGATTGCTAGAGTGATTTTTAAATTTCAGGTAAACCCTCGCTACTAATTGTCGTAATTCGCTGAATTTTTGGTAACACTCTCGTCGTTATATTTCATTGGCATAGGCCTATACGAAAAATCGAAAATTGCAACCGCTAGAGCAATTTCTAAATACTTGCTTCAGGTGTACGCCCACCACTAATATCCCGATTTTGCTAAGTTAATGTTCTCGACCTTACTATTTTAAACTGATTGCTATATGCAGAATTTGTTCCAAAAAGAAAGGAAAACATTGCGGCTGCTAGAGCGTTAAGAGACACGATCACGCGCTCGCAGACACACACACACACACACACACATAGTGAAGTTCGGGTAATGTGGACCCTTCTGTTTAAGTGGACCCTGTTAATACTTCTTTAATTGGTGCTGTCTTCGAACAGAAAATGTTTTAAGTTCTTCCCCTCATCAACTTTTACGGTTTAAGGCCAGTTTCTTTTATTCTTTGTGTGAAGAAGGGTTCATTTGTGATATTTATGAAAATGACTACTTTAAAAGTTTTTCAAGCTAAGAAACAATTCTTAATTACCGTTATCGAATATTACAAATGTTGAAAAAACTCCTAATATATTATTTAGATGCTGTTTTAATATACTAACGGGTTTGGTTTGATATTATGTGACATGGTGGCTGTATAAAATAATTAAGCATAACAAAGGAATTCGGTTAATATGGACGCTCCACGACGACCTGGGTCCACTTTACACGAATACGTATATTTTATCAATGAGGATGCTATCTATAAAAACCATTCACTTAATTAATTTCATTTAATATCCTTGTAATTTTACTAAGCCCAAAGACCGTCGCTTTCTGCAGTTGAATGATGAGTGAATGTGATAATCAAGGTTAATTTTGAAAACATTAAATAAATATCAACGCTTTTTAATTATGATCAGTCATAAATATTTTCAGATTAATTTGTGCCTATCTGTATAAAATAATACAGTAAATAAACTTAAAAATAGACTAAAATGTAAAGTGGACACTGGGGTCCACTTTACCCTGATATGGATGTTAAAGTGGACCTTTCTTGTAATGTAAAAAAGTTAATAAAGTATGAAGATATTTCCATATTTGAGTAAAATAACAATGCTATTTCATAGTTACAACACTAATGATAATCACAGTAATTAAACAAAATTCAAATCCCTTAATTAAAAAAAATCAAAACAGGGATCCAAATTACCCGAAGTTCGTCTATATATATTCTATAGTAATTCTGCCCGAGGGCAGGTCTTTCACAGTAATCATTGCATTTTCATGCTATGCTTTGCAACTTTATTAAGGAATTATAGGTGTGGTAGCTTCCCGTTGCTTTCCACACCGTTGAGGGATGATGATGATAATGATAAGTATGATGATAATAGCCGTATGATTTTCGGGAACCGTTGAGCCCTAAGCTTCCTGACATTTGTCTTACATGTGAGGAAAATCCCCGAAAAAAAAGCCTCATCCGGGAGCCTGTCCCGACCGGGAATCGAACCCGGACCCGCTGCGTGACAAGGCAGCACGCTACCTCGAGACCACAGTGGTGGACATATATATATATATATAAATTTGATCATGATCGTATTTGGTGTCTACTAAATAGGATCGATGAAGATTTGTAAAAATTAAAAATAGCCTATATATTATCATGAGAACGAGCATTAATGTCTACAATCCTTGTGAACTCGCTAAATGCAGCTGATTAATAGGATTAAATAATAGAAGTATAAGTGAAGTTAATGAAGACAATAAATAGGCAACTAGAGAGATTAAATAGGGAAGTTTTAAAAGAGAAAAATGTTTTCTTTTCCTTTGTAATCGATTTCTTTTGACAATAGATAATACTTGTTGATGGATTAGAGCCATCGATTGACCTATACAAGCCACCACATGGTGGGACTCCCCAGTGAGCGAGCACTACTTTAGTTCAGTGGCAACAAGAGCATCCCAAGCTTCGAATACATGTTTCTTTCTTTAGTCATCATTTATATTCGAAATTAACGTCAGACCTGGAAGGATAGTAACAAGACAAATAGATATCTAGACAGAGAATAAAAAAATCTCTAAATTTTACCAGTGAAATGAAGTTCAACAAAATAGCATGTGGTAATATGCTTAATTATATATATATATATATATATATATAATCAACTCAGTCCATGAATAATAAAGCATACTACCACATGTAATTTTGTTGAAGCACATTTCACAGGTACAGATTTTTTATTCTCTGTCCTATAATCCATTAAGTAAGAACTGCGTGAACTAAGTGAATTTCACAGGAATTCAAATTTATAGACCGACTTTGCCAGTTTACGGAATACTATTTATTTTGCTAATTAATTCGTAGGTACCAAGTTTCATTGCGAGAAAACAAAAATTATACCCGGTAAAACGTTGAAAAATGTTTCCACTAAAAGGCCTGTATCAGTTTTTAGGTTAATCCTTGATCTTAAATTTCCTATTATGCTAATAAACGAACTCTATTTTACTTTCCTTATTCAAATCTTACATAACGAGTTTTGATAAAAAAAAAATTATGGCTTCTAGAGCGATTTTTAAATTTCAGATTTCAGGAAAGCTCTCATTTCTAATGGTTGGATTTCTTTGATTTTGTAGAAAAACTTTCTCGTTTCATAACAATAGCATATACCGAGTTTCGTTTGCGAAAACTTGAAAATAGCGGGCGCTAGAGTTATTTTTAAATTTTCGGTTGAAGTTAACACCCGACGTTTCGATTTTGCTACTTAACAACTAATGCCCACTTTTCTTAATTGATTGCTGTAATCCGAGTTTGGTAAAAACAATGCTGTCGCTAGACCCTTAACAGCCCTGTTATGCATAGGCCTGAATATTACTGTTATATATTATCATATAGGCACTTTTGCCATCCCAACTTCTCTTAAAATACATTAAAATGTAAATAATATATAACTGTTATTCTCCCAGTTATATTATATGGACGAGAAGCACGAATTCTTACTTTAAGGAAGGCGAAAAGAATAGGCCTACGAGTATTTGAGAATAAAGTTCTTAGGAACATTTTTGAACCAGACGAACAGACAGGCGAATGTAAAATCCTACATTACAGTGAGCAACATTATCTCTATCGGAAAAACGGATATCAACAGTTAATTATCGTAGACTGCGATGGGATGGACATGTGGCATCAATGGGGAATGGAAAAGGGACATAGAATATTACTTACATTCATAGTTTTAAAGATAACTATTTACGATCTGATGGTATTTTAACTATTTAATATACCGAATGTACATATTAAAAATATATATTTAAGGTGCAGTTGAAGCTCATTAACGGCTGTTGATAGTTAGAGAATAGAATATGTTAAGCGACTACTTACAGTGGCCCTCATAAATGTCCGGACCATGCCAGCTGTGATCAAGTGTAAGAAATTCTATTGTCACAAGATATTGATTCCATACGAATTCATGAATTCAGCTTTGAAAAACAGATGGTACTTAGGAAAAATTATTATCTGACAAGAATAACTTTCCAACTATAATATATGGAACATATTCAAAATAAAACGTTCATTTATGTAAACAGATGTGAAACTTTATGAAATATGTAAAAATAAGGACAATGCCCTGAAACGTGAACAAAATGGGGAAGCAAATGTGTCTTAAACACTACAAATAGACCTGCCCTAATTCGCAAACATTTATCGACATTTTTAACAAATATATATTTACATAGAAATTCTAGCCCTGGTTATTACACTACCTGCTGTCCTATAATACAATTATTTTAATTAAAGTACTGAGTTCATTATTTTATTCTCATTTGTCGTTATTTAATGCATACATACTGAGTTGTACTTTTAGATACATATTTGCTAATTGAAGAAGAAAATAATAATACTCAAAGTAAAATTGATGTTTTGGGATTCGTATTTTCATATTAGTAACTCGTGTAAATATTCTTCAATTTTAGAATATAGCGCGTAGAAAATTAGAATTAAATGTGAATAATGGAATTCGTACCAGTTACTAATCAATACTGCCAGCTAGTTTCTGTTCTAATGATTCGTTATGACATTGTGTATTACATATTAGGACGCCTACGCGGTAATAATTTCTCGTTCAGTCGGAAAGCGTCATAGCATGTATTATTATTATTATTATTATTATTATTATTATTATTATTATTATTATTATTATTATTATTATTAACAGGAAGACAAAAACAAAGTAAAATTATAGGTCCACATGGAGAAAATGTTGTAAACGATAATGGAAAAAGAATTATAGACATCTGTGAGCAAAATTCTCTGAGAATATTAAATGTGTACTACCAGCACAAAGATATTCATAAGTATACAAGACAGCAAGATACTCTTCAACAAAAATCAATTATTGACTACATTATAATTAAACAGGAAACTAAATTAAGAGTAAATGATGTAAGAGCATATAGAGGTACCGCATTCGGATATCACTTTTTAGTCAATTCTAAAATCATATTTCCATATTTAAGCATTCAAGGTAAAAATGATCCCAATCCAAACGAAGAAAAAGATAATTTAGATACTAATATAATAAGTGGTTATAAATATAATTTATTAAGTTTGGAAAATGACAGTACATCATATTTATTTAAGCAAAGACTAAATGAAAAATTGATAGAAACTACATTTGAATCTACAGAAAAGCAATATCAATACATTAAAGATAAACTGCATGAGGCAGCTAAAGAAGCTATTGGGGAAGAGAAATATACTAATAATAATAAAAACTATTGCTGGAGTTAAGAAATTGACAAAGAAGTAAAAATAAAAAGAGATCTTTATCTAAAATGGCTTAATACTAAATCAATAGAGGGCAAAATTAACCTTCGTAAACAACAAGCAAAAAATAAGAAAAAATATATCAGAATTAAAGAACAAATGCTGGGAAAATACATGTCAAAAAATACAAAGGTACACTGGAGGAAAAAGAAATGCGGAAGCATGGAAAACTTTAAAGAATGTAAGAAAGAATGACAAAGAAGGATTTAATAAATACATTAATTTCCAAACTTGGGATAAATACTTCAAAGAATTATTAACAGAAAATAGAGAACAATATATAAACCCTATAGAGGAGGAATTTGATGCAGAACTAAAAGAAAATATACACCTAAACATAGAAACAGTGAAAGAAGCAGTAAAGTCATTAAAGAATAGAACGTCACCAGGGAAAGGAAATATTCCAGCTGAATTAATAAAACATGGAACAGATAAAATGTTCGAATTATTGAGAAGTCTATTTGAAAAATGCATAAATGGAGAAGATATACCATCAGATTGGAAAATAGGATATATTTCAACCACACATAAAAAAGGAAAAAAAAAGATGAATGCAAAAAACTATTGGGGAATTACAGTCAATAGTACACTAAGTAGACTATATGGAAAGATAATCAAGTATTTCCTAGAAATTGAATACAAAGAGTTAGAACCAGAGGAAGAGGCAGGATTTAGAGTGGGCAGATCAACAATAGACCACATTTTTAGCATACGAGAAATTATAGAAAATAAACCAATGAGAGCACAACCGCTACATCTAGTATTTATAGATATAGAAAAAGCCTACGATAACATTCCTATATCAAAATTATGGAAAGTCTTAAAACTAAAAATAATAAAAAATAGATCCAACACTGATTGAAACAATTCAAAAACTATATTCAGAATCATATATACAAGTAAAAATGGGAAAGTTCTTGTCTAAAGGTTTTCACAAACAAATTAAGGATTACGACAGGGATGCTGTATATCTCCAACATTATATAAGATTTATACTGAAAAAGGTATTGAAGAATGGAAAAAGAAATGTAAACCGATGGGAATACCACTAGATGATAATTCAACAATATATACACTCCAGTTTGCAGATGACCAATTGATAGTGGCTCAAGAATTTGAAGATATAGAATACCTCACTAGAAAATTAATACAAGAATATAGTTTATGGGGTTTAAAGATCAATATGGATAAATATAGATATATGACAATAGGGGATCTTCCTCAAGATTTAATACTAGAAGAAAATTTAGGGACAATTAAATACACTGAAGAATATAAGTATTTGGGAATTAAAATTACTAAAGATGGAAAACAAGAAACAGAGATAAGAAACAGGATCAATATAGGAAAGTATGCTATATCTGCCCTAAATGGAATAGTATGGGACAAACATATCTTCAAAGAAACAAAAAAAAACTATTTTTAATACAATAATCACAAACATTATTACCTATGGAGCTGATGTGTGGGCTTTAAATGCACAAATGAAAAAAAAAAAAAATTACTCTCCACTGAAATGGACTACTGGAGACGTGCTGCAAGAATATCCAGCAAGGATAAAATCGGAAATTCATATATAAAAGAAAAAATGCAGGTACAATATTCAATATTAGATTTTATAAAGAAGAAACAATTAAATTGGTACGGACACATTAGAAGGATGGAAGAAGGAAGACTACCTAAGATAATCACGGATTGGGTACCACAGGGAAGGAAAAAGAGGTAGACCAAATATTACGTGGATTCAGGGAATCAATGAAACTAAGAGGGAATGGGAAATAGAAGAACATATATGGATGAACAGACAAGAATGGAAAAATGTGTTGAAACAAATGTGTAGTTAACTGTGAACATGGGTACCAGAAAAATGTATATTCATTGTAAAAGCCGGAATAATAAAATAAAATATTATTATTATTATTTTCACCTACAAAATTATTTTAATACACAGGTTATAATTAAAAATAGGATAAATCAATGTTCTGGCGTTATGAGTAGATAATTTAATGTATAAATGGCAATCTGAAATAAATAAAATGTGAGCAGACTTTTTCAAGATACAATACAGATCAATGCAATTGAGGAGAAACAATGGGAAGAACATTATAAAAACTGTGGTACAATGAAAATAAAACAACTAAAGATAACATATATGAGTGTGAGATAGGAATAGATTTGATAACAATGGGAGAATTAGAAGAAGTACTGATAACAACAAAGAACAGAAAGGCAACTGGAATAGACGGAATTAATATGGAGTTAATAAAATATGGAGGAATTTTTTTAAAAACTGAGATTATTACATTTTTTTAAATTTATGTTGGAAACAAGCAACAATACCAGAGACCTGGACAACAGCAATAGTACAATCTATTTTTAAGAAAGGAGAACGTAACGACTGCAACAACTACAGAGGAATAAGCATTTAAACTGCAGGCTATAAAATATACTCAAGAATCTTAACATTTAAGTTAAAACTAATAGCAGAGGTATTGTTAACACAAGAACAAAGTGGATTCAGACCAGGGCGTTCATATATGGATAATATATTTACGATAAAAGAATTTATAAACAAAAGAAGAGAATATAACAAGGAAACACACATAGCTTTTATTGATTTTGTCAAGGCATTTGATAAAGTAGACAGAGGAAAACTTTGGACAATTTTAAAAGAAAAAGGAATTCCGAAACACTTAATAGCAGCTATAAAGAGTTTGTACTGAAACACAAATTTTGTTATAAAAACTAGAAATGAAGTAAGTAAAAATAAAATTCATACTAATCAAGGAGTTAAACAAGGATGCAGTATCTCTCCAGTTTTGTTTAACCTATACATCAATGTTATAATAAAAAAATGGAACGAAGAAACAAATGAAGGAATAAAATTAGGTACGACACACTACTTGAAAACATTATTATACGCTGATGACCAGGCAATAATAGCAAATACGGAAGACGAGCTTCAAAGGAATATTTTTAAATTACATAATATATGTGAACAATATAATCTCAAAATATCCATAGAAAAAACTAAGGTAATGGCATTCCAAGGGAAAAATCAAATCAGATCCAAAATAGTAATAGGAAACAAAATTATAGAACAGGTGAACCATCTCAATTATCTAGGATGTGACATTTCATTTAATTATGATAATGATATAACTAATAAAATAGCAAAATTCCAGGGAATATGTGGTACGATAAAACTATCACTAAATAATAAAACAACAAGAGAGACCCAATTGAAATTTTATAAAACATTGGCAGTACCGGTACTGCTCTATGGATCAGAAGCCTGGATACATAAAAAACAAGATCTAAGTAGGATAACGGCGGCAGAAATGAAATTTTTGAGATCTGTTAAAGGGTGCACTAAGGAAGACAGAATCAAGAACACAGAAATAAGACAGGAACTTGAAATATTTGCAATAACTGATAAAATAGATACATATAGACAAAAATGGAAGCAACACATAGACAGAATGAATGAAGATAGATATCCAAAACAAATAACAAAATACAAACCTAAAGGCACCCGAGATGTGGGCAGACCTAGAAAGAGATGGGCTGAAATCGGAACGGGTCAACAGACCTAATCCACGAATGCAGATGATGATGATGATGATGACTTTTCAGTTATGTATCAGAGAAAATTAATAAACCGGCAATGTGTTATTTGCTACCTGATCCACGCAGCTCAGAACATAATTTTGGGTTTGGTACCGAGAAGCGTAGAGGAGTTTTTTTTTTACTCATTCTTATACAGACAAATCTCGGAAGCCTCATTTTAAATTAACGTCTGGAAATTTCTGAGAGAAAATTCTTCCAGAGCGTAGGACTAGCCATCTTCATTTCCCCATATGCCATTGACTAGTAAAGTCCCATATGATACATTTGCTTTAACACTATAGTCTTTCAAGGTCTTTCTACGTTCTTCAGTTTGCTACATATCAATTATAACGGTCCTCCTTTATTTATTCTTTTACTTTTTCTTTTTGAATCTTCTGTTTTACCTGTTTTTACTTCTTATAGGTACGGTATTAATAATCTCTCTCTTTCTCTTTCACTAACTCTCTCTCTCTCTCTCACTAACTCTCTCTCTCTCTCCCTCTCTCTCTCTCCCTCTCTCTATCTCTAATTTTAACATATTGTTGGGCTGATTTTAGATTTCGCTGGAGACGGCGAGAATACGATCTCGCCTTGTATGATAGAGAAGCATTAGTGAATTCGTGAGCTTCGAGTCACGAAACGGAAAGCCCGCGGGGAATATTCCACACGTGTCCATGCCTACCGGAAAGGTCGGCCCTCGAAACTTCCACTCTGGAAGTGTCTGGATGGGGTTCCAGAATATTGCTGATCTCTAAGTGAAATCGTCAGTGAGGAGAAAGAAGAGGACAATCAAATAATTTCTGAGACAAGAGACTTTATTAGAAAAAAACATATATATGTGAAGAATTTGAGAATTATGCGAAATAAATACATTGAATTTTAATGTGGTAATATTGTTTAAACATCAGTGGTGTTCAGAATTCAATATGAACTATTTGCGAAAGATAGGGGCGACTATACACACACACACACACACACATATATATATATATATAATATATATATATATATATGGTATGATAAGAAAAATAAATGCCTGGACGGGATTCGAACCCCGATCTCTGAGTCTGTACCTCAGCGTGATATCCATTACACTACCAGGCGAATCCAATTCAAACACTTATTTTTCTTATATATGTATTATATTCTCCATTATTACTAGATGTCGCGAGAACTCGGTCTTCACCGCCATCTAGTAGCTGACTATAACAAGTAAGCAAATTAAAGATAATATTTATTTTACTTTATAGCAGTGACGCTTTATCGATGTTATAATTAAATGTTTAACACTGAGCAATGCAAGCTTAATATGGTATGATAAGAAATATATATATATATATATATATATGTATATAGGTATTTAAAACTGCAGACCAATGTATAATAGATAATTAATTCCATATAGGGATAAATACTATATCAAAGATTCCAAAGCCAAAAATCAAATCCCAGCACTAATTCGTAGAGAAGGACTATTAAGAAATCAGAGGTATTCAAACGCTATGATGAACACAATCATGATAATAGCGCATAATATTTGCGCTCAGTCAATTTTGATGATGCGCGAGCACATTTTTTAATTCTATCATCTCTTCATCACCTACAAATAAAATTCACTTTATATCCAACCGAAATATAATCAAATCTATCTTCAAATTCCTTTATTTGACCATTTTTTTAGAAATAAATGGCGTTGAAGGCGAACATAATAATAATAATAATAATAATAATAATAATAATAATAATAATAATAATAATAATAATAATAATAATAATAATAATAATAATAATAATAATAATAATAATAACGATAAAATTATTAATGCTAAAATTGAATCATCTCTGGACACCCATGATTTAACACTCTCCATTTATAGATCAGCTTTCATTGTAAACATTCTTGTCTGGGGAAGTCACACATTTCATAAAGCAATTTGCAGATGTGTTGACAAACATAGAATACAAATGGGAACAACTTTATATATGTTAATAATGTTGATAGCCCAAAACAATATAAATCTTTCTTCTCTTAGACCTGAGTTGCTGCTACAGACACTTGGAGTCTACATCGTCATAAACAACAACTAATAGCAGAAGCTCATCCTGTTGATGATAGAAGTTAACTTCCGAAAGGCCTCCATAATATTTTAAATATAATATAGGCCTAGTTGAGGACGACGGCATCTGCCAGAAAGGTACATATTTTAAGTTTTTATCTTAGACCTACTTGCCATTTTCATATTTACCCTTATGTTTTCTATTAAGTATTTATATTTTTCTTAGGAATTAATTTAATGATACAGTAGCATAGGCTATACAGGCAAGGGGGCATTCCCATTACAAACTTCCAGGGTTTGTAGAGGGAACTGATAAGATAACGTTTTGAATAAGAACCTTTGTCCGGAACTTTCTCCTTGCTGCAGGTACAAATTTGCATTAATCGTTTAAATCTCCTGCATATGCCGTTGATAAATTGTAATTTAATGATGTACGACTCAATTAATTATATTTGCACAACCAAACTAAAAAAAAAACTTTAAGGTGGGAAGTCCTAGAAGGCCCTTGGCCTAACAATCGGATATTAGTCTCGCAACCACATGTATTAATAACAGAGGTGGACGATCATCTAGCCAGATTAAGGGTGATATGTGATCAGCGTGTCGGGTCTTCCAGGCGTTATAACTAGTTTCCTCAGCCTGGAGCCACTACATATTGTAGCTACCCAAATTACTCATGATGTGATGCTGTGTAAGCAGCTTGCCGAAATTCTATGAGAAAATCTCTTCTCGAATGAAGACTCGAACCGGCGCAAGTCCCGTAGCTCTGCCACAAGGCATCACGCGTTGACAACTCGGTTACGGGGCGTGACATCCAACCCTACATTCACTAATTTCCTGACAAAGTCCAATGTCAAGGAAAAGGTAGAGAAACTTCACTTTGTCACTGTAAGAAAAGTTGTTTATACGAAAACTAACTAAACTTCTGTACTTTACTTAACATTGTGTTTTGTATTTATTCACTACAACGGCGGTTCGATGTGGCGACCACCAGATTCGTTGCACATATTGAATCTCTGAATCTTGTTCTGGTACACCCGCTCCATCTTATTCTTTCACGATGAAGTGAAGTTTCTTTACTTATCCCTTGAAATTGGACATTATCATGAAATCAGCGAATGTTGGGTTCTATAAATGTAATTAATTGAGCCATAAGTCATTAAATTACAACGATTTTTCTCGAGCAGACGCGGGAAATTTTAACGATTAATACGAACTAGTATCTGCAGCAAGAAAACGGCACGTTTCCTGACAATTGTTTCAATTCAAAACGTCATCTGCTCAGACGTCTCAATAAGCCCAACAAGTTTGTATTGTGCATTTTCGAACACCATGTATACCATGCATCTGAACTATGTTTCATAAATTAAATAATTTCAATGGTATTCAATATCGAGATTTGGCAAACCCTGGACGCATTACAAATGTATTATTTATTATTAGCGCATAACACAACAACTTACATAATTTGTTTGCTATACTACTGCGCCTAACTTTTTTATTTTTAAATTAAATTATTATAGAAACAAGATAAACAGATCAGAGTACTACTCGTTATAAGAAGGCCCATATTTATTCGCAGAGTTCAAGGTAAATTAGAAGTTCTCATATGGTCATAAATATGTGGAAGGTGTTTTGACATAAATATGCTGTTAGTATTATAAATAGTGTTTATAGTTTATATCCCGAACACTTTGTCTAGAGGGTAATGTGGTCTGCCTTACCTATAGTGTCAGCGAGAAGTAGAACGCTTGCTCCCTTCATTCTCAGGGATGGGTATTACATCAAAGTTAGCAGACGGCCGGTTTACTTCACCAATTCTAATAATACAGGACAGAACATGCATATATTAGTTATAACAATAGAACTGTTACAAATTTATTTGTATATGTGCAAAGTATATCATTCCCCCAATACGAAAATCTAATAGATAGACATAAATAATAATAATAATAATAATAATAATAATAATAATAATAATAATAATAATAATAATAATAATAATACATTTTAAACTGGCAGAGTTAATACCATAAGGAATTCTCTTCCAATCAACCAATGAAATATATTGAGAGAAGAAAAAAAAACACACACAAGATCATAACATATACAATTATAAGTTAAAGTATTCTAGTTTTTGAGAAAACTATATTTTAGAACATAAGTCAACTTGATTATAGTTACCAATGAGATTCACATTTATGGGAAGATAAGAGGAGTAAAAAGTTGCCTTTATTAAAAAGTTGTAGGCCTATCTCAGATTCTAATTATTATTTAAGCAATTTATATGAATTATGAGTACATTTTGCTTTAAAATAATCTACATGTAGATTAATTAATTTTTGAATTAGTGAAGTTGGACAATTGCAAACCTATAATGAGGTACAATTTTATTGTCTTGTTAAAAATAAGAAACTGAAATTTTAACTACCCGAAGTATTTATGTATACAAATCAACCCCAGCAGTTTAATTGTTATACCTGTATTATGCCTATTTGAATGCAGACTAAAATTAAATTTAACTTTGGAAAATTATATATTTTCTCATAGAACGTTTTTGAAAGTGTGGTTCTTGAAATCTACTACAGAGCTTAATCTTTTGAACAACCCTGATAATAAAAATAGCTTTGCCTCAAGTAAACTGTGATAAGTATACCAATGTATTGAAAATTGTAATTTTTTGGGAATTATTTAAAAATTAACTAAGACAGAATGGTTTATGGTATCTAAAATTATATTTTAATCTAAATGTACTCTTAATTAATACTAATGTCAGGTAATTAGAACCTGATATACAGAACACATGCAGAACCTGATATATATATTATATGTATAAGTTATTTTGCTTATAAACTCGTAGTTTATATATTTTGTCAGACTCGCGTTCCCTTAAAATATATGCACTTACATTACTAATTATAGCTTTCACAAGAGTAATTTCTTTAAAAATCCATGTAATAAAAATGTACAGTGTATTATATTATGTAGACGAACTTTGAATTTTATCCTGACCTGAAAAGTGAAATAGAATATAATTTTCTCATTGTCCTTAAGAATAAGAAATGTCCATTTATTTTGTAGTCGAGTTCTACTGTTCTTTCACAAACATATTTTTTTTTTCTGTTTGGCTAGTTTCTATATGTGTCTAGTTCTCGATATGGTAGGACTGCCGAATTCATTGTCCTGTTTGGAATTCTTTGATTAGAATTTAAAATATCTGCCGTTAGGTGAATCTGGTTCTGAGTTCACAATAGAGTCCAGTTTTGTAAGAGAATGAGGAACTTTAAACTCGGATTTCATACATCTGCTACTTTTATGATAAAATGTTGAATATCCAACTTAACTTTTAAGTTTACTTTAAGAAATCACTGCAGGAGAAAATGTAACATATATCCCTTCATGTCATTAATGTGAATAACAAGAAACATGAAACATTGCATCCAACATTAGCAGCGGTTATTTGATGTGATGTGTAATCTTGCTTTTAATAAAGGTGTCGATTCTAAATTGGTTAAGCCTTTAGAAAGAGACTGATTGTATATAAATCAAGTTTTAATAGGTTTACGATTATTATGTCACATTTTAAATGAATAATTTCTAAATTACTGAATATATAATTAATTCATTAATTAATTTTAGTTTTATTTTTCTTAACTTCTCCATCATAATTTAACCTCTCACCTTATATGTACAGTCACACGTCGACTGGGCCTTACAGTGGCAGAGTGTTTCAACGAAACAAGAATTGCGGCCACTAGAGCATTAACGGACACACACACACATACACACACACACACACACATATAATATATATTGAGCATGGTCATTTTCAGTGTCTACTAGATAGGATCGGTATATATATATATATATATATATATATACTATTTTCATGAGAACAACTCAATAGCTTTATTCATTCCGAATTCGCTAAAAGTTACGCTAAATTTCAAAATATCGCCGAAGTTTTACGTGATATTCTATAGGGGAGCCGCGGAAGTTCTGCTGGATAGAGAAAATAGGGAGTCAAAAAGGTAGAAAATAATCGTTCGATGGCGTTAATTTTTCAAAATAATTCACATGTATTATTATTATTATTATTATTATTATTGCTATTATTATTATTATTATTATTATTATTATTATATATGTGTGATTATTGAAATAAGACTCCATACGTCTTACATTATGGTGACAATATTCAGGAGAGTATGTCAAGCTGCTGTTTGTTCCTGATCCTAACACAGTTAGTAATTGTATGCAATGTGGAGTGACTTGATTTTAGGATACCTAGTGAAACACATGTTCATGATTGATGTATAAATATGAGTTTGTATTTAGGTCAAGATATTCTGAATTCAAAATAGCCACCTGTTGTTTGAATCATTCATCTCCCACATGGTTGATTTACCGGAAGTGATCGCCTTTCCATCTATACTTAGAGCTGTTAAACGGAAATCTCAATGCTTCTGCCTACATTATCATCCTAATTTCCATGTGAAACTTTAGAACTTCACTACAACAACCGCTTATCTCCCTTCCGCAACCATTTAAACTCAGTGTCTTTATTTTTAAGAATATTAATTTAGAGACATAACTTGCCACAAGTAGATAAATATAGACATATTTTGTCAGGAACCTTAATTCAATGAAGATTGTCATCTTAAATGAATAAGGTTTAACATTAGCCTTTAAACTGGCTTTTTTATTACACTACAGACCTATAAGTCTCTTGACCTACGATCTAACTGCTAGCCTCTCATCCACATTTATTAATCAGGGAGACGGAACTTCATCCAGCCAGCAGGGGTGAAATGTAGTCAGTATGTTGAGTCCCGCATAGCTGATTTCTACAACCCCTATAATATATGTGTATAATTTATTTGTTTCAATAAAACAATAGTAAAACAAATCAGCACACATTATTTAAATTTATGCTAAGTTATAGAAACAATATAATAATATTAAAAATTTACGATTATGCCTGATTTGTGTTTGCTGCAGCTGGATACATTAAAATAAACTAGGATGAGAAATAAAGTTTCGCCAATTTAGGTTAGAAATTTTTCGCAACAGTAATGAAAGTACAGTGAGATGAAAGTGTCCCAATTAATGTATCTCTACATATCCAGGTTTGTAAAGGTACGTACACACTTGCGCGCCGCGCGCGCGCACCATGTTCGTCAGATTTGGACGGGGTTTTAAGGTGCGCGCGAACGGCACGCGCGCCGCGCGCGCGTCTCTCACCACGATCCACTCATTGTCGGTTTTTTCCACAAACACTTTGATGGTTCGCTGTTTAGATTTGGACGGGTACCTGAGAGGTTCGTCGTTTTCGGTGCGCACCTATTATTTTAGTATGGAGTGGTCAGAGGAAAACATGTTAAAACTTATTGATATTTATATAAGCAAGCAATTATTGTGGGATCCTCAACATAAGGATCATTTTTAAAAATCATTGAAAGGAGATGCCTGTTTTTTTTCAATGTTGTGTGTTTTTTTTCATGTATACTGTAATTGTATGAATAAATTAGAATTATTTAGAAAACATTATATATTTAAGACGTTCATTTCATAATATTATGCATGAAGTATCACAAAACAATACAATATATAAACACATTTATTACTAATTATTTATTTATTTCTTCAAAGACTCCAAAGAGCAAGATTGCTCATGTTAAGGGGCAATATACAAAAAATAATGGCCATAAAACAATTAACAATAAAAACAAGAAAACAAATTCAGGCATAAGTTTAAATAATACAAACTACTATAGATGCACAATATATATACACATATAAATACTGTACAATATTTAAACAGGATAATATTAATAATAATAAAATTAACAAAATTAACTAAGAAAGCAATGAGAAAAAGTATTTTTTAATACAATAAGAAAAAATGTTTAACATTCGTGAAATGTTGATATTCAATAGGTAAGTTATTGTAATGGTTGATTAATGCATAACGAATCCATTTTATACCTTTTTTTTTGAGAAACTAGTATCTTTGTGCAATAAAATACAACCTCTAGTATAATAATCATGTACATCTTTATTAAAAATTAAGGCCATGTTATGGTGAGATAGATTCTTAATAATTTTAAACATATATATACAAATCATATATTCTTTTAAATTCCTTTAATGCTATAATATTTGAAAAAGTATAAATAAAGTTATAAGATGTAATAAGTAATAAGCGTGACCAGACGTCCCGATTTTTAACAATTTGTCCCGCGTCCCGCGGCATTTTAAAAAAAAGTCTCTATTTTTGGGAAAGAATGCAGGACAAGCGGGAGAACGGAAAGGGGAATAGACATGGTTGGTTACACCTGCTCTGCAAAATGTCTACTGAAGGTTTGTGGGTTTCCTATGGATCGCAGGAGGTTCGTTGAAATTAATCATTTCGACGAACATAACACGCGCCGCGCGCGCGCCGCGCGGCCGCCGTTCGTGTTCGCGGCGCGCATTTGTGTACGTACCTTAATATTAAATTAAGGACACTATGAATAACATCGACCAGGAAACAACACCTAGAAGTCGGCTACTGCCACTGAAGGTGCCCTCTTCTATGCTATTTTATATATATATATATATATATATATATTGTTTACATCATTTTACTTTGCAGTAATAATATTGCTTTGTTTATATCATTCTCCTTTGCATTAATTCTTTGTGTGTCAGAGTGCGTTTTATATTTTGAAAATTTATCCTCAATGTATAAACAAGTGATCTTTTTGGTGATAAAATATTAAAATATACAGTCAATATGCCCAATTCACCGATTAATGTTTTAAAATGGTCAACACGTTTCCACAGCCAAGCTGTCATTCTCAAGACCAGATATCTCAAGCTGTCATTCTCAAGACCAGATATCTCAAGCTGTCATTCTCAAGACCAGATATCTCAATACCTGGTCTTGAGAATGACAGCTTGGCTGTGGAAACGTGTTGACCATTTTAAAACATTAATTGGTGAATTGGGCATATTGACTGTATATTTTAATATCCTGAATTTCTTTTGGTTTATTTTATTACCAATGTACGTAATTACTTTATTCAGTTTGGTATTTATACATTGTACGTATATTCTTTTATCTCATTCTACTTTGCATTAATTATATTGTTTTGTTTATACCATTCTCCTTTACATTAATTATTTGTGTGTCAGAGTGCGTTTTACATTTTGTAACTTTCTCCTAAATTTATTTTGCTTTATATTATTAACTAAGTATTTAATTATCTTCTTCAGTTTGGTATTAATCTGTTTTATATTGTTTTGTTTAAATCATTCTCCTTTGCGTTAATCATTCGTGTGTCAGAGTACGTTACATATTTTGAAACTTTGACCAGAATTTGTTTTGCTTTATGTCGGCCGCGGTGGACTAGTGGTTATGTTCCTTGCCTCTGGTCTCGCGGGTTCAAACCCGGCCGGGATCGATGGATTTTTTAGGATGGAAAAATCCAAGGAGCGAGTCCTCCGGGAGGGACTTTAAGCCGTGGGTCCCGAGTCTGAAGATTTTCAGGCTCGTAGAAGATCCTTAAGCCTGAAAGAAAAGGCCTCTAAGCAAAATTTACCGAATTTTCCCGTCCCAGTACTACCTTGGTTTCCTAGATGTCAGTATGAGGCGGAATGCTGACCACGGACCACTCAAATGGCATCTATACGAAAACAAGTTTAACTAAATTAGTATGGTTCAAATTCTTCCCTGTAGGGGGAGAGCGCCTAAATCTCTGTTAAGGGAAACATGGGCTTACAAGATTACAAGAATATATTATTACATGGTGTACTTAATTACTTTTTTTTCAGTTAGGTATTAATCTATTATATATTGTTTTGTTTATATCATTCTTCATTGTGTGTCAGACTGCGTTTTATTTTTGAAACGTTATCATAAATTTGTTTTATATTATCTGTGCCTCAAAGGTCATGAGTCTTAACTCAGTTTTCAGTGATTCTGAGGTTCTGAAATAACAGTAATCTCAAGAAAGAGATCTATTTGAAGGTGTAAGGTAATAACTCTCATATTTATTAGTGCCGTTTTAAACTTGTATAAAAACCGCCTTAATTCCAATATCGCTTATTGGTATAGAGTAGTAAATCCTTCCTCCAATAAAGTATGGAAACTGTTACTTATGACTCTATAACTCTAAGGTATAGTTCGGTATATTGTTTTATTTTATTTTCCCTTATGCCCACTTTTTGTTTTTATTTGCCAGAATGTATTTTACATCTTAGGCGGCTCCGTGACGCAAGTGGTTGGACGCTCGCTTCTCACTGCTTGGGTCCCGAGATCGCGTCTCTGTCACTCCATGTGAGTTTCGTGGTGGACGAAACGGAACTTGGGCAGGTTTATTTTCGGGCTTCTTCCGTTCTCCCTGCCACAAATTTCATTCCACCATTTCTCCATACTCATCTCATCCATTTTGTTTCATTTCATTCATTCGCTCCTGTGACGGTGCATCAGGTACCCTTGTAGTTCACAGACCTCTACATAGGAGCTTCATCTCATCTTATCCCTCCACCCGACCCTGAGTTGGTGGCGAGATGAGGATATTATTATTTTATATCTTGAAACTGGCTCCTAAATTTATATTAATTTGTTCTGTTCTCCTTTTATCTGAAACTTTATAATTCATATTCTATAAGTACGAGTATTAAATTTGTAACTTAATTCATGAGCACTTGCCCGATGTCAATATTGTGTACAACATTTATTTGTGAATAAAATTTAACCTTTTTCTTTTTTATATTGTTTATTATGTTTTTATTTTATAAGTGCTTTAATATTTAAGGTTATATCATGACTAGGGCCTTAGTTTTATTTTAGTAGGCTGTGTATATATTTATACATATTTTTTTACAGATATTCATGGAATTTTAATAATATAAACTGCATATTTTTATTGAAGATGTAACCACGAAAGGGCCAGACAAAATTTCTGGTATGGATTCTTCTCTTGCAAAGGTAAAAAAGAAACAGCAGAGTCCAAAAATGATTGATTTCTATAAGCTACGAACATTATTACATATTACAAGAGCATTCCAGATATTTTGCTTTTGCAAATATTCTGTGGTTCTTTGTTTTTCTAGAGTCTATATTTTAACTTCTTAAAAGATATTTTAAATCCATGATAATAGGGAAAAATAACATAAGTTTTCAGTGACTAAACGTTTAAGAAATATACCTATAATTAAGGCCTAAATAATTCAAAACTTGACGAATTTATTCGAATTAAGTACTTTTTCCTTAAAATTGATAACATTCCTATTATTTATGAAGATACATTTTGTGTGCCAAATTACATTTTAAATAAAAATTTTGTGTTTTCTGTGAATTGAATACATGTTAATTAGTGGAGAAGAAATTTTACAGCTACCTGCGGGGAAGCAGCACTATGCATTTCATAGACTGATGAACATTTAGCTGAGTAATACTACTAGTAGTAGATCTCCAGTTGCTCTTATCCAGTGCATAGGGTCTCAACGAAGCAGCTCCAGCCAAAACCTTCAACTCTCCCATGTATTTTCTTCCCTTCTGGCTTCCTCCTCCACACCCCTTCTCCATGAGAGTCCTGGTCTTCTTCTTTTTCTCTAGTCCAGATGATTCCAAAACAGGGCATCTCTCTCAATAGCATTCTGATTTTTCCTAAGAGTGTGGCCAATAAATCTCCATTTCCTCCTATTAATGTGGTTCTTCGTTTGTCTGTTTCCATACATTTTGATTGTAAATCATATTTGGCCAAAATATGGGCATGGTTTTCTTCAGACACATGTTTAAGAGGACCTGGAGGCTTCTTGTTATCTCACCAGCGACCTTCCTGGTTTCACATCCATATGATAATACTGACTTAATATTTGACCTGACAATACAGAATTTTTTGGCAGTTGTTGCAATTTCTCTGGATTTCCATAGAGCATATAGTTGGGAAAAAACTGCATTTGCCTAATGGATCATTTATTTTACATCGCTAATGGTTCCCCCATCCTGAGACCCACTACTGCTTCTATGTTTTCACCGTTTACCCTTACATTCATCCAATCTCTAGTGTTCACTTTGTTTTCACTGAGTTCACTTTCAAGCCAACACTTTTTATCTTTATACTGGAGGTCTTTTTACTTCTCGTCCATGTCAGCATTGAGTAATAGTTCTATAAACAATAATATCTGTACTTCAGTGTAAAACACCAGAGCCTGATAATGCAATTTTATTTAGTATCCATCCATCCATAGTAATTCTGCCCGAAGGCAGGTCCTTCACTGCAATCATAGCATTTTCATGCTATGCTTGCAGCTTTACTAGGGAATTGTGTAGGTGTGGTAGCTTCCCGTTGCTTTCCACACCGGTGAAGGTGATGATGATAATGATAAGGATGATGATGAAGATGATGGCCATATGATTTCGGGGACCGTTTGGGCCTTAAAGTTTTCCTGACATTTGTCTTACAGGTGAGGAAAAACCCCGATATAAACCTCACCCAGAAAAACTGCCCCGACCGGGGATCGAACTCGGGCCCGCTGCGTGACAAGGCAGCACGCTACCTCGAGACCACAGCGGTGGACTTATTTAGTATAGAGTCCATTAAATATGACCGAAAAACGAGTGTTATCTGATTGAGAATTTAACACCAATTAGACGATATATTAAAAAATAAATTAAAAATATAACCTAAGGCAAAATTTCTCAGTTTTCATCAGAGAGATTATACACTATAGAAGTACATGTTTTTACTTTCTTGAAACTCGAAATATGGCTTAAAATGTATGAGATTCTATTGTATCCACCAAAATTAGATATTAAAACCAAACGTTTTCGGATCCATTTAATATAAATATGTTTATTTCCTACATAGGCTATAAGGAAATAGTTCAAACAGTTTTGCTCACATAATTACTTACGTTCTCAATTATTGATGCTCAAGTGTGTGTGTGTTTGTGTCAAAATTTCTCTTTTTTTCAGATAGATAAAAGCAGAGAATTTTTTAACGTCTCCTTAAATATTTTAGAGGTATTTGTAACAGCTTTCAATTTATAATCCACGTGGCTGTAAAAGAGCGGTTTTAAAGCGTGGGTGTTGCAACATATTTTGAATCACATAAAGAGACACGTGCACTTGATGGAACCCTCAGGTGTGTCATTAGCATATCGCAGCTCCTGTGCCGAAAACAGCTGAAGCGAGTCAACGGTTGTGCTAGTATATACAGATTATGCTATCTCTGTAGACGAGAAATCATGCTCTCCTATTTAAACTCCTATATTCGGATTTTATTTATAAAGAACAAAATACATGCGTGTTTTAGATTTGTTTTAACATTACACCAACATCTTCCGTGTGTAGCAGAAAGACGTGAGAAAGTGCCCTATAAAATTAAATTAGGATTTAATGAAAAACAGTTAAAATCTATATTACATGCAAGACGCAAGTCGTTTCTGTATTTCCGCTTAATCTTGTCAAACTGTCACCTAGGGCATGACATAGTGTAGATGTAATTTAAGATTGCATATTTTAAGTATGAATTCTTTGTGGCAAAAATGATAAAATATATTGTTTACCACAAGTCGTAAATGTGTAGGCCTAAATTTTCAGAAAAAATATTTTATACGGATGTTTATTGATGGATTACTTTGTAATGTTAGGGTGAATTTGACTATTTTAATTCATCGCACAGGGAACAAGGAAAGTGAACAAATTTTCCTTTAGTATTTGTTAACAAAATACATGCTAAGCCCCATAATATTATCAGTTTCCCTTATGTAATATCAATAAAAGTATATATTTCATTTTATTCCTTAAATTTAGTTGTGATAAAACAAACCACAAGTTCAAAGAATACCAAAACAAAAGTTATGCCAATTTTTATTACATATGTGATATGCAAAAATCAGACAAATCCGCAGCATCATTATAAAATAACGCACCAATAATTTTTTTGCAAAAATGCTGAGAAAAATATATATTTGTTACCCTAAAGTGTAAAAAATATTTTGATTGAATTTACCGCAAGGAACGCATGCTTAAAATTACTTCCACTCTGTAACTCGAACCTGCTCAACTCGTGTCCAACTCAGGGTAGAGTCGAGGGATATGTCATTACATTGCAGCTCTGTGAACATCAAGGATGCGGACAGACTACGCCTCACGCATCATCATAGGGACAAATGAAATAAAACGAAATTAATAAAATTAATGTGGAAAAATGGTGGAATGATATTTGTAGCAAGGAAAAGAATAAGGAGATCCCCGAGAAATATCTACCCATATTCCCTTTCTTTCCATCACGAAACCCAGAAGGAGTGACTGAGGTACGAACTTTTAACTCTAAATTGTGTTATTTACGCTTTCTATAGGGAGGAAATGTATAAAAGATCAAGTATAGATAGATTACTGTTTTCACAGATTATCAGCTCGAGTCGGTGTCACATGACTAAAGAGTACATTTATATTTGTGTCTGGAATGGGATCCTGAGACATCTGATTAGCTACTTGTTATGAGGAATTGAAAATCCTGTTAAACAACTATTCAAGAATCCTATCTGATAAGATTTTCATAATTATTTCTCCTCTATTCAATGCTACAATTTCACGCACTAACTAAAAAAAAATGTTTTTTTTCTTTCAAATGCCACAGGTTTGTCTTTCACCATTCCTAGTTTCTCTCCTGGCATGGCGTACTTGTAACCCACTTCAGAGGTTGGGGAGCCTAGAAGGCGGGGTTACGTTGCCCCGATGATATGATGGGTGATGATAATGATAATGGTGCGCCAGGAGAGTCCCTAATCCTAAACTTAACCTAAGATGAATAAGATGGTTGCGATGGCCATATGATTTCGGGGACCGTTTGGACCTTAAAGTTTTCCTGACATTTGTCTTACAGGTGAGGAAAAACCCCGATGAAAACCTCACCCAGAAAAACTGTCCCGACCGGGGATCGAACCCGGGCCCGCTGCGTGACAAGGCAGCACGCTACGTCGAGACCACAGCGGTGGACAAAAAAAAAAAAAAAAAAAGGAATGTAGTTGTTGTTTAATTGCTCCTTCTAATATCGAAATCATTAACCTGTATCCGCACTGGGAAATATTCTTCATTGGAATCAACGGTCATAGTCAATACTATCTAAATAATATTAACATTTTATGTTATTGGTTGAGAAGTTCAGCTGCATTTTTGTCATTGCAGTTGCAGTTATCAGTGTTTCCTGCAGCATCGTTCAAGAGTTGTATATTGATATTAAGACATCAGTTGTATTCATTGACTTATGTAGATAAATTTATGATGATAGATAGTACCACGCTCTTTATGTATTTTCTCATTTCATGTATTTAAATGACGTATGTTATATGTAGGGCCTATGTATTTTGTTAGACTTTGTCTGTAATAGCAATCTTAGATTTTATGGAAGTCAATATTATATCAAATGGAACATTTTAGGCATGTTTTGAAATGTGAATTATTTTAAAAGATTTTTCAACTATATAATTGTTACTCGTCAAAGCAAAATAATCTGCTAACTAAAATAACTCACTGGTATTTTCGAACCCGCAGGCTCATGGCCGCGCGGACATATGCACTGCATACGCCCCTATCCTGAGCTAACGTTTTCCAATCATTTCCCTGTATAATCCACTTCCCTCAAATCATGGTTAATGTTATTCTCCCGCCTCATTCTTGGTCTATTATGAACTGGGCGTTTTCCCTCTGCTTTTCCTACAATGAGCTTCCATGCTCCTCTTTCATTCCCTATTCGTGCCACATGAACTGCCCTTTGCAGTCTACGAGACTTAACTGTTCTTATTATATGTGGTTTCCTATAAAGATCGTATAGGTCACTGTTATGTAGTCTACTCCATTCGCCTGTCCATTTCTCTTTGGTTCAAAAATATTCCTATGCACTTTGTTCTAAAATATTCGTAATCTTTTCTCCTCCTTTATAGTATATATTTCATATAGTTGAATGGCGAAGGCTAAAAATGATTATTTTAGTTCATTTTCCAAGAAAACGATTTTGTAGTATAATTTCCCTGTGTTTACAAAATTAGTTGTCTTGAACTTATCGGTAATAAAATGAGATTGTTTTTGCTTTGTGCTTATTCATTAATGTTTACCATTCTTGTAAGATCAGTTTATTAATTTACTACCTTGAAAGTTAAATACTGAAACATTAGCATAACGTGATTCTCATCCTTTTAGCCTAAACCCTCCAGTTTATTTATCTTCATGCTCCTTAGTACTCCAAGCATCCAGAATTTTACTGGTTTTTCTTTTTCACTTCCGGTATCTAATTTAGTATATTTCACGGTATTCTAGTCTCGGATAGAAATTTTAAATCTTAATATAATTGAGATTTTTTAAAAATATGTTTAAAACATTTTTCCGACTACTTAATAAACTTTTATCCTAGGGTATACTAAAATATTTGAGAAAAAACCACACTCTCAAACTATCCAACCAAGTTTGTAGTTGAAGCGATGGACTAGATCCCAAATTCATAGTAAAACTATAAAATGGCAAAAGACTCAAACGTGATGAAGCCAAGAGAATTACTTAAGGCGACATAGACCAGACAAACGGATGATGAATGTATTTAATAACATTATCTTGAGGAGGTCCACCGCTGTGGTCTCGAGATAGCGTGCTGCCTTGTCACGCAGCGGGCCCGGGTTCGATCCCCGGTCGGGACAGTTTTTCTGGGTGAGGCTGGGTGAGGTTTTCATCGGGGTTTTTCCTCACCTGTAAGACAAATGTCAGGAAAACTTTAAGGCCCAAACGTTCCCCGAAATCATATGGCCATCATCATCATCCTTATCATTATCATCATCATCCTTCACCGGTGTGGAAAGCTACCACACCTACAATTCCCTAGTAAAGCTGCAAAGCATAACATGGAAATGCTATGATTGCAGTGAAAGACCTGCCCTCGGGCAGAATTACTATGGATGGATGTTGAGAAGTTTAAGACTTGAGTGGTTATTCTACTATAGAATTGGGACTGCGTTATTTTGTATCATTTCTTGCTTAACTTATAGGAGAGTGATGGCATCTAATCTGTCGAGATGTCACCAAGGCCTTCGCTTATATAATAAGTCTAGAGCTGGAACTTTCTTCCTGGCATGTCTTTCAAATGGATGAGGCTGTCTTTACTAAATGATATCGTGTTCTTGGGTGGGATTTCTCAAGACCTTTGTTTACAAGCCACACCAGAATTTATTATGCAAATCTCAACTCAGTGTTAAAACCTTTCATTTCAGAACATACGGTACGATTAATAAATGTATCTTCAATATATTTCGCTTCACGGAGAGATTACAAAATACAATATATATTTATATACATGTTAGTTCATGTTTGTTTTAATACCATAACGAGTACATTAACTCGGTTTAACCTCTCTTCTGATAGGCACTTTAACGTTCCACACGCCATACAGCGACACGACGTGTCGAAAGATGAATTTAAACTATGGATCACACCCATACTGTTTTAACATGGAGGGCCTCTCCGAATGAGTGATCAGCTCAATGTCAGGGCTTCCTCCAAGACAACTAACTAACTAATTAACTCATTGACACTATCGAACCCGTAGGTTCATGGCAGCGCGGACATAACCTCCTGCGCTAATGTTTTCCAATCATTCCCTATATAATCTACTTCCCTCAAATCATAGAATGATATTCTCCCATCTCATTCTCTGTCTACCAACTGGGCGTTTTCTCTCTGGTTTTCCTACAAGAAGCTTCCATGCACATCTTTCAACCCCCAATCGTGCCACATGTCCTGCCCATCGCAGTCTACGATTTTAAGTATTCAAATCGGTTGTGTTGCGTATGAGGCAGATACCACAGCGGTAG
Organism: Diploptera punctata; assembly: GCA_030220185.1. NCBI lineage: Eukaryota > Metazoa > Arthropoda > Insecta > Blattodea > Blaberidae > Diploptera > Diploptera punctata. The sequence goes on along the minus strand of JASPKZ010007294.1, from coordinate 283,453 downwards.
AAAGTTCAATAACATATAGAGCAGAAACATGGAAATTAAAACCAAGAACATTGAGTAAATTAAATTCGGCAAAATGGATTTTTGGAGGCGTTCAACTGGAAGTTATGGAAGAGATAAACGAAGAAGCAGTTATTCAAATAAAATATGAATCTCCTAACTTCAATGTTGGATTTCATTTTATTTATAAATTATATTTAAAACATTAAAATTATATGGTCGAGTAAAAAGAGTAGTAGAAGGCAGATTCCCAAGAAAAATACTAGAATGGGTTCCAACTAGTTGAGGAAGAATAGGACGACCAAACATTACGTGGATTGATAGTGTTTTAATCAGCACAAGAACAAAATAATTAAACAATGGAGACTGGAAATGATATGGCGATGTGGAAGAGAATGACAATACATTAATTTGGCGTAGAAAGATATTGTGAAACATTGTAAACCTGCTAAATAAAGATAAATATTAGTTCATTTCATATTCTACACGATATTAACAAGTTTTCACCCACTTTATATATATACATATATATATCCATAGTAATTCTGCCCGAGGGTAGGTCTTTTGCTGCAATCATAGCATTTTCATGCTATGCTTTGCAGCTTTACTAGGGAATTATAGGTGTGGTAGCTTTCCCGTTGCTTTCCACATTATATATATATATATATATATATATATATATATATATATATAATGCCCACAGGAATATTTATGTGGGTGTGTGTGTGCCTTAATGTTCTAGCTTCCGCATTTTTTTTTCGGAATGAATTTCTACATATAGCAATCAATTAAGGGAAGTAAGGTTAAGTTCGTTAATCAGCAAAATCGGACAACGAGGAGGGGTGTTCACGTGCAGCCGAAATTAAAAAAAAATCTCTCTTGTGGTCCCAATATTTTATTTTTTATTATTTTTAGCAACGAAATTCAGTACATGGCATTGCAATAAAACGAGAAAGGTAGCTACTTCCAAAAAAAAAAAAATCAGCGAAGTCGGGCTTACCTGATGAAATATCGCTTTGGCGGCTATAATGTTTGTTTTCTTTTAAGGTAACTGGATATACATGATGCGATATACCAAAACGAATATATTTTTCGTAAACTAGCAAAATCGAATCATACAAATTCGACGTGTTGACGAATTCGCTTATTTGGGGGGACTTTTTTTTTTCGTCATACTCAGCAGATGTAGGGCTATCACAATTTGCTACAAAACGCAATTTTCCATGCTCTCTAGTAGTAAACTTGGTATTTATTTGGATATTATAGCCCCAAAGTGCATTTGAATGACTGGGGATGAATGTGTTGCCTATAACTTATTTTTAATTTTATTCTGATTTGATATATTTCGTAAACAAGCTGCATCATTAAGCTGAAACTTTTTTCCTATTTCTACGAAACCATATCTTGTTATAGTGTTGACATGCTGGAATCTTTGATGTAAAATAATTATGCTAGTTATTTCAATTTATCTTGAGGCAATATTTTTTTTACATTATACGTACAATAAATGTATTACATATATTATTACTTTTAAAATTAATTAGTACTATTTAGATTGGCAATATAATATTTATTTCTGTTATTAATATTTTATAGTAGTTTAAAGAAATAATAGAAATTATATTATTTCAATCTGTTTTTTTTAATTAAAAATGTGTATGTGAGTGTATGCACACACATATGGGCATTAAGGAAGTACATAGCAGTTTTTGTTACGATCACATTAAGTTCTTTTAAACTGGAATTATACAAAAAAACTGCAGTATATCACATGTTACTATCCCCAAAAAATAAAGCTTCCTTTGCATCGTCTGATGGCATCATTTGAATCAGTCATGTGTAGTGTCTTACAATAGAGATCAGCTTGGGGAGATTTTGAAGCAGTCTCCCGGGTTCGCACGATGTCAGTAGGTGGAAGGACATCATAGGGGTGAATTGCCCAATTCCATGTCAACTTCTTCCGCACCTGGCCAAACGCTTCCGCATTCCCTTCCTCTAGTTCCTTGCTTCCTCACCTTGTTTAATCGTGGGATCATGTGTGAAAGAAGGGGTGGACTTCCCTCTCAGCATTCTCAGCGTGGGATTCTAGAACCCAAACATTTATGCTAATACATTCCATAACTGTTATAGGCCTTATTGTGTCTCTCGTTACGTCAGTTTTGAGTTTTGTGTACAGTTTAAATTACAGTCTGCCAGGGAGGGTAATTGTCGCTCTTGAAGAAATGGAGGTAGTGGTCGGGATGTTTTCTATAACAGGGCTATGTGTTGATGGATAGCTTTTCTTCCTTTCTCCCTCTCTTTAGGTTCAGAGAAGGTGGATATTTTTACAAAGACGCACAATACAAGGAGAATTTTATGCAAATATAGCCATAATCGTAATGCTTTATAACATTTTTAACTTTATTATATATATTATACTGTTAAACACGTTTTAAATTTTTCTGCGCCTAGAATTATTTTATGTCCTTCTTCCAATTTTCTTAATCCTGCTCTTGCTGAATTTTCTCCATCATGATATCTACAGTATCACCAACCATGTTTCACTCGTTCTATCTTTTTTCTTCTGGCTTCCGATTTCTATTTAAACACCAGTTTAAGAATTATTCCTCGTGAAATTCTATTAATATAGGCTATCTAAACGTTGTAATTTTTTATATTTTATAAACCACATTTAAAAAATAATTTCGAACTCCGTTTTTTACTAATTGCTTAATTTATATTTAATTTTACATTTGGAAAGTGTTGCCGTTATTATATTACGTTGAAACAATAATTATATATTGAATTCATTGGTCTATATTAAACATTATAAAACATGTAGAAATAGAAATGTTAATACAATTTGAGCGTTTTACGGTCTTTTTTATGACTTTTGTATAGCTATGAAATCGAACAATTTCATGATATAATTTTAATTTAACACACTCACTGGAACTACGGAATCGATTTTATTATTATTGGCCGCACGACATAAGTTCTTCATACATAGCTGTGCTCAGCTTTTCAATCAGCCCTTATCATAAATCAAATAGTAACCTCGTCACATTGAGGAATAATTATATTTTAGCAAGAAGAGTTTTAGTTACTCATTATTTAAAAAAATACAGTACAAGGGAGCTCAAGAATGGAATGTATCACATATTTATTATTCTACAATCTTCTACCTTTCACGAGCCTAAATGATCCATATAAAGGAATTGTTAAATATCATAAGGTATAGTTTTGTCTGTCGTTCCTTACATAGGCATTACTCTCGATATTTAATACCAATAAGATAGAAAACGCAATGCAAATAAATAAATAATATAGGCCTATACAAACCTAAAATAAACAAAGGACACATTGTCTATATAGTACTGAGGAATATTTGGATAAATGAAGGTAATTCAAGAATTACTAAACTTAAAATATTTAATCAACACTTTTGAAATTCATTTAAAGCATTTAAATAACCGTTGAGGGTATGTAATAAGATGTTAATTATATAATTTTTACCTGTTAAGTCAGTTGTCCTCAACTAAATTATTAAACTTCTTCAAGTTATTCTAATATGGAGGCCTTTCGAAAACAATGTTTCATCTTCTGCTATCCAAATGTCTCACGATGCTGGGTGGGCACCGGTCCCATACTGGCCGAAATACCATGTGAAAATGTCTTCCCCCATGGAGACTCGAACCAGCGCAAGTCCCGTAGCTCTGCGCCAAGGCTTCCTGCCTTAACCACTCGGCTACGGCGCTAATAATAATAATAATAATAATAATAATAATAATAATAATAATAATAATAATAATAATAATAATAATAATAATAATAATAATAATAATAATAATAATAATAATAATAATAATAATAATAATAATAATAATAATAATAATAATCATGCTTTTGGATTCATATAGTATATCTGGTAGAATAACCGAAGGCTACTATATGATAGCAAAACATTGTTATTATTATTTGTTAGAGGTTAAATGGAATACAAAAATATATATTCTATATTCAAAAATATATATTCTGTATATAATACTTAGCGATATAAATACTGGATGTATACATTTATAAATAAGTAATTTTATTTTCTCAATATATTCAAATTATTATTTGCTGGTAAAAATAAACGTATCTACTTTCGTTGATTAAGATAATTGTGAAATAACCGAATGCATTCACAGCAAGAACATAAACTACGAATTAAGCTTTCTTAGGTTAAATCCAAAAATGGCTTGCAAGTATGCGGACTAGGAAAAAATTATTACTGCCTGAAAATAAAGTACGAATTATTATGTCGTGCTACAATCATTGCATACCAGTATGGTAATAAAAGTAAAAGCGTAGCGGTATTTTCTCTGAGTGCGAGGCATTGTCCTATCAGGAGCAAAATACCACCAGACCGAATTTTAAAGAAAAACTTCTTCACATTTTTATATTACAACACGTTGTTAAATATGTATTTAAAATACCACAGTTGTTCTATTTCACAAGGCTTTTTTTTTTAATTCAGAGTGAAATTGGACAAATTTAAACCGCAAGTGAATCTACTTGCTATCATTTCAGAAAACCTGAAGAGTTCAATATAATTCCATAGGCCTAAGCTAAGTAGTTACTTTAGTAATTTATTTTCGTTCTCAGGTTGAGGATCAACCCACAGATATAATTATATTTTAGCTGACTATTTACCTCATGTCCCAAATGGGAGTCAATGACCAATCATATTTCAATGAATTTTGATTTACAAACAATCAAAGCCGCTATTCACCTCGATTTTATCAATTTAATTTTATCACTTTAAAATCAAGCTCCTCCTTCTTAACATTCTGAATAGGCCATAGCATTATTTTGCAGTGTCTGACTCTCTAAGAAATACGTTGAATATATCAATTTATATATTAAGATGTACGAATTCTAGAATGCACGTGACTACCAATTGTATATAAGTTGTAGTGCACAAATGTAACCAGAGAGTGCTTGCGGGAGATAATATAAAACATTTGTAGCAATTGATTATACCACAACAAAAAAAAAAGCGACTACTGTTTGCACTTTCTTGCAAGTATTATTTCCCACGAAATTACGTTCCAGAAAAATATACTAATTGACACACTACTGAATAAGAAATTGGGACTGGAAGTAAATATCAATAAAACTAAATATATGGTCACACATAGAAATACATTATGTAATGGAAATGGACAGCTAATGAAAATGAGGGAATTGTTGAGGAAGTGGCTGAATTCAAATACCTAGGAAAATAATCACAAACAGGAATGAGATGCACAAGGAAATTAAACATAGGCTCAATTCTGGAAATGCGTGATATTATGCTTTACAGAGACTCTTGACTTCCCAACTCCTTTAAAAAAAATGTTAAACTGAAAAATATATAAAACTATTATTCTACCAGTTATATTATATGGATGCGAAACATGAACTCTTACTTTAAGGGAAGAAAAGATATTACGGTTAGTTGAGAATAAAGTACTTAGGAAAATTTTTGGACCAAAGAGAGATGAACAGACAGGTAAATGGAGAAGACTGCATAACAATGATTTACATGGTCTTTATAGGAAACCAGATATAATGAGAACAGTTGAGTCTCGTAGCCTGCGATGGGCAGGACATGTGGCTCGAATGGGGAATGAAAGACGTGCATGGAAACTTCTTGTAGGAAAACCAGAGGGAAAACGCCCAGTTGTTAGACAAAGAATGAGGTGAGAGAGTACATTAACTATGATTTGAAGGAAGTAGATTATACAGGGAATGATTGGAAAACATTGGCTTAAGATAGGGAAATATGGAGAGCTTATGTCCGCGCGGCCATGAACCTACGGGTTTGATAGTGCCAGTGAGTTAGTTAGTTAGTTGACATATTTACATCATGGGACATCGGAAATTAATTAATAACCTATAATGTTGGTTATAAATTTCTCCACTAGGGTGCGTTCTTACAGTATTGCGATCCTTTGGCAACAAATAACATGATGTGATTGTAGTCATGAACAAATGAAGCATACAAATCTTTTCTCATTTGTTTGAAACATCGCCGTTTACATTAAATATATAAATATTTTTAAATAACTACATTTAAATAATTATTTGTGAATAAACAGTTTAATTGTATTCGTTAAATAGTCCTAACGAATGCCACTCTTGATTTCCAAATTCTCTAGATAAATTCACTCCTCACTTCGTGAGTCGTGAATTTATCGATCATTTGGAAATCACTCGTGGCATTACCTATGATGAATTTTGCGAAAAACTCATTTGTCGTGCCAGTTATTTATGTGTTTCGGACCGTAGTCAAAAATAACCTTGTAAAAGTTAACACTTAAACTGCACGTGAATATGCCTGCTAGCATTTCAGAAAACCTGAATAGTTCAATACAATTCTATAAACTAACTGAAATAATTCGAGACTATTTTAGTAATCTAATTTTTTACAGGTGTAAATTTATGGAGATATCTATGTCATAAAGTATGAAAAGTAGTGAAGTTTCATATTTTTAAATATTTGATGCGATAGTTCATGATTAACTTGCAATTCAACGACCTAAGCAAAAATTCTTAAATTTATTTATTGTTGATATTTTTTTTCAGAGCCTATACATGCGCAGATTTTACGAACTTCTTATTAAAAAAATATCAAATGTCTTATAGGCTTAACACTTTGAATCTCAAACGTTCAGTTTTCTCTCTAATAATATTTTTTATGGATATATTATATTCGTGCATTGCTTTGTGGTGATGGTGGTTATTGTCCTCATTTTCACGCAGTGCATAGAGGACTCTACTGCCGTGTAGATTGACAAACGGGCGGATGGGGTTCGTTAGTCCTGCAAGATAACCCATCTAGGAGAGACAACTCCGAAATAAAACCGGGCAGGCTGAGGTTTGGAGCTGGGTGAAGGCAATCAGCCTAGGGAGGAAACCCCGAATAATAAACCCGCCGTGAAAACGGGCTAGCAACCCACTTCAAAGTGTATTTTATACATTGCTCGCAGTCCCAAGGATCAGGCCTCGGATCAAAAACGGAATATTATATGTCAATAGAAAGTAAAACCCACATATACAAAACGATAGTTTGACCAGTTATCGTATATCGAGCAGAAACTAGGGCTGATACAACACAAACAAAACTAATAATAAGCACATGTGAAATTAAAATCTTAAGAACTATTCAGGGAAAAACATTATTTGATAAAATATACAACACAGAAATTAGGGACAAATGTCATATTCAAGACATAACCAAATTTATTATAGATAGACGAAAATATTGGAAGGGTCATATAGAAAGAATGGAAGACAACCGATTTGCAAAAAGATCTAAAGAAGATAGACCAATAGACGGGAGAAGAATAAGAGGGAGACCAGCCAAAAGATGGATAGACAATGAATGCATATCCAATATGTCTTCCTTCGAGGAGTGATTTTGGAAATAAACAGGATGAAAATCCTACAAATTAAGTTTAAGAAGAAAGAAGAAGCATAGGCAATGTGAAATGGTAGTTTTCGATAAAGTAAATTAATATTCGCTGCAATATTACTACAAATTGTTGTTATATAGTATTAATACCAGATTTTTATTTTGTTTATTTATTTCATCATCGTCATCATCATCCTGGGATTAAGCTCGTTCCGGTTCCATGAAAGCTAGAATTGTTAAAATTGTTCAGACTGGAAAGAACATATTGATAGAATGCCAGAAGGAAGATTTCCAAAATTATTGCTAAATTATAAACAGAACGGAAGAAGAAATGTTGGTCGCCCACACAGAAGATGGTCTGAACAATTTTAACAATTCTAGCTTTCATGAAACCGAAACGAGCCAACTGGCTTAATCCCTGGATGATGATGTTCAGACCATCTTCTCTGTGTGGGCGTCCAACATTTCTCCTTCCGTGTAGTTTATAATTTAGCAATAATTTTGGAAATCTTTCTTCTGGCATTCTATCAATATGTTCTTTCCAATCGTTCCTATATTTAATTATTCGGTCTGTAATTTTTAAAATATTTAGTTCCTTTCTTATATCTTCATTCCTTTTCTTATCCAGCACAGTACATCGTACTATATTTCTTAAACATCTCATCTCAGCTGCTTCCAATCTTTGTTCTTTGTCTTTTAGTGATCGTCCAACATTCTGATCCATACATTAATACAGGAACAGCCATTACTTTATACAATTTCATTTTTGTTTCTTTTCTTGTGTTTTAAGGGTTCTTTTAATAGTGCCAGACATTATACTAAATTTATTTATTTTGTCATTAATATCTTCAGTTTTAACACACGTTAAATTGAAACCTAGATGTTTAGAAATGTTCACTTCCTCTACAATTTTATTATCAATTACTATTTTTGCTCTTAAGGTATCATGTCCTTTAAATGCTAACATTTTAGTTTTATTCTTTGAAAATTTTTAAATTGTAATTGGCACTTACTTTTTCTAAACTAAAAATAGCTCTTTGTAGATCATCTCCTGAACTGGAAATCACTACTTTATCATCGGCAAATAATATTGTATCCAACAGTTTATTATTTATTTTAAAATGTTTGTTTAAATTAATCTGCCACTTTAGCATAACCTCGTCTATATATAAATTAAAAGGAAGGCGATAAAGGACATCCTTGTCTGACACCACGATTTATTACCATTTTTGTTGTTTAGATTTAAAACCCATGACTATTACAATTTTATTATTTACATATAAACTATGTTTAGCCATAATCAAATGCTATGGAATACCTTTATTTGTCATTATATCCCATAATTTACTTCTATTTACCATATCAAAAGTTTTTGCATAGTCTATAAATCCTATATATGTTGGAATGTTCAATTATATATGTTTTTTTTTCAAATAATTGAGTCATTGTGAATATACTTTATTTATTTTAATTTGTGTTAAAACCGATCATAGGCTCGAAAAATACAAAAGAAAAAAGTAGTTTCTTTTAAGATTTCCTCTACACTGTATGGAAATTAGGACAATACTCCGATAATTATAAAGTGACACTCGAATTAACTTCGGTGCATTTGTTTTGTTGAAACGACACATCTGAGACACAAAATCCATAATGTATTTTTTATGTGTCTCAAGGAATTTGTATATAAGATCTGGGCACTAAAAATTAATTACACACTACAAATTGACGTATTCAGCGTGCCAATAAAATATTTTTTAGCTAATAAGAACTATTTTTACAAAAACCATTCGTTACATTTATTAAAGTAATATATACTTTTCCTGCTGGAAAATGTTTTAACTGATTGCATAATGCAATAATGTATTTTTTTCATTTCCTGTAAAAATTAAGTTTTATTTTAATTTTACTCTCTTCAGGGAGCAAGACATTACTTTTAGTTTACATTTGTATTAAAAACATATACATAAGTAGTAAAAGTATGAGCTAAATTATTACAGTTAACTACACTGTGCAAAGTTTAATTTATCCAAAAATGGACGAAGGAACTTTGTGTATGTTTGCTCTATTTCTAATAACGAATCTGATAATCCTAAGGAAAAATAGTTCTATCTGAAATTCCGTATCTGCAAAATCTTGAATTTGATATTATTAAATTAAACATAACATTTATTAAATGTATAACTTCATTGCATTTCTTTAAACAAAATATCATATTATATATTAGATACTTAGAATAGGCCTATTTATCATAAGTAATGTCACGAGTGATTTCCAAATTATCGATAAATTCAAGACTCACGAAGTGAGGAGTGAATTTATCTAGAAAATTTGGAAATCAAGTGTGGCATTTGTTAGGACTATTTAACGAATAAAGTTATTATATAAAAATAGTTATTTTAAAATATTTATATATTTAATGTAAACGGCGTTGTTTGAAAATAAATGAGAAACGTTGTTTCATTTGTTCATCACTGCAATCAGATCATATGTATTGCGAAATAGGATAGCAATATTGTAAGAATGCACCCTAGTGGAGAAAAAAAATTAAATACATCATTACGGGCCATTAATTAATTTCTGATGTCCTACGTTGTAAATATGTCAATTATATTTTTCTGCAACGTTAATTTCAGGGAAATAATACGTTTAAGAAAGTGCAAACGGTGGTTTATTATTTTTAAATGATATAATCAATTGCTACGAATGTTTTTCTATTATATCTCGCAAGCAGAATCTGGTTACATTCGTGCGCTATATATACAATCTGGGAGGCACTTGATTAAATGAAAGCGATAAAATGAAAGTAATTAAATCGAGGTGAAAAACGACTGTGATTGGTTGTAAATCAAAATTCATTGAAATATGATTGGTAATTGACTGCCATTTGGAGCATGAGTTAAATAGTCAAAAATAAAATGTTTTTTCTCTTTTAGTTAGGTATTTTTCATTTTATTAAATAAATTCTTGGCTTATGAACCCGAAGGTCGAATACCATCAATACAATAATGGTTGAAGGTAAAAACTAAACTTCTGGCAAATTTTCGAAACAAAAAAGATATTTATACAAAAGTAGCGAAGGGGGAAAATTAGGTAAAAACAGCAGAAAACTTTGAAAAAATAAATGAATAAACTGCATCCTTTTAATAGAAGTATACAGTATATTACGTATATGTTGCTTTGTAATAAGTGACTCGTTATATTGTCCTGTTTCACATTTGTAAAAATGTGTTTATAAATAAATACATTTTCCTGTTCATTAATATTTTTCTAATTTATATTTGGGATTTGTCATTTTCTTTTTATGTTCTAATTTTTTTATCGTGAATATCATGCGAAAATTATTTTCAGTAAGATTTTAACCTCTTTAATATATCTCATTCCTATATATTTAACAAAAAACAGATACCAATATGAAAAAGGCCTAATGTTTAATCAAATATCTGAAGAGTCATTGGAGTTAGTTTTTATCGCCTGCAGCATACTCATTTTGAATGTGTTTATAAGATCATTACTTACAAAAAATATAAAAATAAATTGCTTTGACATTCGGAACTTCTCGTGAGTATATAGTAAACTGACTGCAAAATTACCTTTGTTTGTTTTTAATAGTCCCTCTCTAGGATGCCCGGAGTTTCGGTTCATATACAACGCCCAGAGTGGGTCAATTTGACCGATGCTATGAAAATATTAAAATATAAGCAAACTATGGATACATTATTGTAAATATACTTATCTGAGTTACAACTACAGATAATTCTTATGGGTAAAGTGGATAATGATACAGTATATTAAAATAAATTTAAATTAAATTTGATTCAACATCTTTGGAAAATTATTTTATTTTATTTACTTTAACAAAAGTTTTAATTTAAAATACAAATTTCACATGAGAAAATAATGAAACTTATTTATTACAAGCATAAAAAAAAATATTGTTCTTACAACACTGAAACTCTCAAACTCAATTGGCGCACGTGTAGGCTATTCAAATTTTTTGGTACATTTACCACACACCATTTACTTGCAAATAGAACATTTTGAATTACTTTTGTTGTCTTTGCATAACTGTCGGTTTGGTTGATCATAGCCCGGAGTCGTATGTGATTGACATTTCAAGTGTTCGAGGCGAAATTCTTCTGCAAGTTGCTGAATATATTTCTTTCTTGTAATTTTATTGCCAGTGACTGATCTATATATTACAACTGCATTTATTACTGCCAAGTCCAGAATATTGTAAAATGTATGCACAGGCCATCGTCTGCTTCAGGCCTTTACTGTATATTGCCTGGCCATTTTATCTACAATATCCACACCATAATTGGTTGCATTGTAGAAAATTATCGTTTCAGGCGTTTTCTTTTCATTGGTGCCAATATTTACTATTGGGCGAAGAGACCTCATTACCAACACATTTTATGCTTTCTTCCCTTGACATACTGTCAGGGTCGTATCATCATGCTTCAGTATGGTGGTAGTATACAGAGGAGCTTTCAGATATTTGATGGTTGATGGGACCTCTCTCCTGATTCTGTTTACTGTGCCAACGATGCTTGTTGACTTTGCTTTCAGACTTTTAGCCAGGTTCATGGATGTGAAATAATTATCAGTTGTGACGTTTCTGCCTTTTGTCAAATATGGTTCCATAAGTTTCATCACAACAGGATCAGAAACACGCTCATTGGTAGGTTGAGTGTCATCTTTATAGTTGTCAATAATTGAAAACTAATAATAATTTTTTTCATTGTTGACAAATTTTTGCATCAAATGACATTGTTGAATCAGTAAACAGAAAAATAAATAGTAATTAACATTCAAAATTACCAACAGCATAATTTTAAACTCTTATATACATATGGGTCGAAATGACCCGGTTTGGGCGTTAAGAGTAAATTGTTTAATATATTTAAAAATTACAAGAAAATAATATTTATTTTTTGTGAATGTAAAGAATCCCTAAATTTAGGAAAAGTCCTAAGAGAATGTAGTCCTATTTGCATTTTTAATACGAAAAATATGCTTTCCATTTCTCAGTTGGGTCAATTTGACACTATTGGGCGTTCTAGTGTTAACATATGTGGATGTGAGACCGGTAGACTGTTGTTAGGCCATGGAGATTAAAGCCCTATGTATTAAATTATAGTTAACGTGTTCTTTGCAATTACCCATTTAATATTTTATACATTGTTCGAGATATAAGCCATTTTTTTCTAACTATATCATTCGATTTTTTGTGTAACTGCAATCATTTTCAAATGTTCATTATTTAATTTTTTAAAAGTTTTTTTGTCTCTAAATCCGGAATCATATTGCATTTAAATAAATATAAATCCTAATAGATTTTTATTACTCCAACATTGCCGGTCCCAAGTCCGGATGAGAAAAAAGGAGGGGGAGGACTAACACCTCGTCAAAAACCTAGGTTCCGTAGATCCGGCTGATAGCACCTTGTGAGGATCCCTAGCCAGGGTTATGGCGAAGACCCTAACGACGGATATAGCGAAGTAGGAAACCTATGGCATGGTGCAGACGGCGGATAAGGCAATAAAGGGTCGACCAGACTCTTAGCTGCAGTGAAAGTAACTGATCTATGGTGGACTCCAGAAAAAGTCACTGGTCCTCCAGGTTGGGGCTCCTCATACAATGTAAAAAAATTAATGTTAAAAAACCAAAATATATTGCCTGGATATGAAAACAACACGAAGAAGAAACATATTACAGAAGCAGACACGCAAGATCGGGAAGTGTGGAAGAAAAAAAAATTGTATGCAGAAACAATCCTGAAATAGTAAAAAAAAAGTATTACTTTCCCAAATGCTTAGTATTCGTTAAATTCTATTGCAGTGGCTTTAAGTAATATTAATCTTAAATTGTGTGTATGAAGTGTAATTAAAAAACAAAACTTGTTCAATTAAGTTAATAAAATAATATATAATATAACCTAAGTAAGTTATATTTATATATATTGTCGCCATTATGTAATCCAATTTTCTGTTATAAAGTGAACTGCTTTCAATTAAACCCTAATGTGTTTGTAGAATTCTAAAAACAATAACCATTTTAAATATTTTTTTACCATCCGCCCTGTGATGGGTGAATTATCATTTCAAGAGTATTCATAATGAAACGAATAAAACAAAGCACGTCTGCAGTTTTTTTGAGTAGTTTTGTAGATTATGTACAAATAGAATTGAGAATATACAATATACTGCAATACACACACAATAGAGTCGTCGATATATATAACTAGAAGAATAATTATTTATTAGGAAAATACACTAAAAAAGTTGAGAGACTCGGATTAGTGTAACATAAGTCATAAGAAAATCAGTAATGTCAGGAAATTTTTAATTTAATACAAGTAGGATGAATGATTAGCGCCAACTACTTGCTGCCTATTTATTGACTTTGCAATTGTAGTAATCATTATATAAACAGCTCTTTAAAAATGTTGTGCAATTAGTCATTACATTACTAGTTAATTCAAATTCGGACAAGAAAGAGCCGACTTAATGTTCTCTGAAACCGCTCATCAGGTTTGAGGTACTTTTATGTACTGTATATCTATGCCACTAATATCATGGCTTTGTAAAAAAATGAAATGTTTGTCTTAATAAATGCAGATTTGTTGGAACGTGACATAACGTGATGCTGCCCCCACTAACCTCTCATTCGTAACGTTCACGTCGTATGAAATATATAAAACCGCGCATCTCCCCGGGGAGAAAGTTCGTCTAATCGAAAAGTTCGACTCAACATTTCACAGGTACTCAAATTCGACATTAATTAATTGAAATTATATGAATCTGCGACAATTTTTTTGCACTATTTCTTCTCACTAAACAAGAATCAATTCATATCTTAACCATATATATATATATATTTAATATTCTGTACTTTTTAAAATTCTGGATACAATTTAGTTTTATTCGTGTCCTATGAGATTTCACTTTAACAATTCCCACCTGTCTAAATTACGTGACTCTTTCTTTTATAATTATATACATGGCTGTTGTTGTGTAAAGTAAGCGTCAAAGAGTTTGAAACTACTAATAAACCAGTATACATATTACCTTATTAGTTGAAACAATAACGATCATAAATTGTTCAACGAAAATATTATATCTGTAAGTGGTGATTTGTTCATGAATTGAAAATAAATTTAATTATTTTGATAGCTATCAAGCTATAGTTATTAATGATTATAAAACATAAATTTTAAAATACTTTTTTTTATCTATGATTAACTTAAGAAAACATTTATTAAATGAAAATTTCAAAACAATTTCTGACATTACACTTGATTCCACTTTGATAAATTTAGCTTCAATGTTTAAAACTTGAAGCGTGTCTACTTTTCTTTAAATTAGACACCCCCTGAGAGTGGGTAATGCTGTAAAAAGTCTAGGGGAATTAAATTACGAATGAGTGGTTTCACACTTGAGTCATCACTGCTTATAATCATTATACATAATGTTGTAGCTGTCCTTCTGAGATAATGTATTTACTGAGACAGGTGCCTCTACCAGCTCAAGTAACAAGGAAGTAATTTCAGACTTGTTTCTCACTATTCCTATATTACAGATATTTTATTTTATTTTCAGAGAAAATAAGAAGATGTAAATCGGCGTCAAAGTGGTTCTACATGAAATACATGATTCTAACCAAGAGATTGTATAACATATTTCCAATTATACAAATGTTTTTTGAATTGATTTTTGAACTACTGTATTTGGTTTTACTGTTTCGAATTATTTCTGTTCATTCAAGCATGACAGTCAAATGTTTATAAGGACAAGAACTTGTATCTTTCATCTAAATATTTCAGTGTTAGTAACTGAATTTTTATTATGTGTCGCTCTTGTGTAACTACCACTAGTGAATATAAAGTCAAACATTTGAAAGATAATACAGATTATAATGATGTCAACACTTAAATGAAGCCACTTTTTGTTTAGTGATAATTAAAGTCTTAATTTATTGTACTGTATATTATACGATAATATATAGTATTTGATAACCTACTGAATACAACCAAAGATTGTAGACGTGATATGATCTTGGATTTTAAGCAACTATAAATAATGCGAAAAAAAATTGATCACTGCATAAATGAATATGTACACCCTTAGACAAAAAAAAAAGAGTCATCTCTTGATTCTATCAACCAATCGGGGAACTTCGTGAGCACTCGCAGAAGCCTTATTCACATTAACACGTTTTCAGTAATTGTACTGGGTTGTATGCTAGTTAACGCAGTGCGCGCTCAAGTAACATAAAAGAGAGAGCTTGCCTTTGTTTGTTTCCATGGTCGAGAGGTTTAACACACAACATCTGCGTTCGTAACCTCACGGGTTCGATCCCCGTTCTCCTTTTTTTATACTGAATGTTAGAATGGCATTTCGTCTGTAATATAGTTCCATATTTAATTTTATATTTCAGTTTTATGGCTTTAATGCACACACAAAAACAGAAATTAAAACCTTCTTCTAATAAGTAAATGAGGACAGAAAATAATATCTTCTAAAATGAAAACTTTAACGAAAACAAAATCAATATCGGATGCATGAATCCTCAGCATCTACTGCCGCCCTCAATCTGCGGAGCATTGATGCAATCAAATTTCTACAGGCACGTGGACGATCGGCTAGAGCATCCCAGGCGTCTTGAATTTGTACCCATAAGCCATCTTTCGTTTTTCGTGCATCTGCAGGCCGATTAGAGTTCATCTCTATTTTCATCTTAGCCCATACATTTTCGATTGGATTCAACCAGGTGAACAGCGAAATTTGATTTGCCTTCTCCTTTAACAATGAAATCGAAATTATCAAGAAGGCCAAGAACACAAACATTCTCAACGAAAATGTGCCTAATAAGCAAAACCCTCTATTAGACATACAGTTAATTCAATACTACTACAACAATTCCAGAAGATGAAGCATGCATCGAAAGGCCTAGAGTGAAATCAACGAAAATTTTAGATAGTTGAGGAAGCCAGTAGTATACAAGATAAAAAAATAATAGTTTAAACAAACTAAAACAACACGCTTTATTAGAAAACCCAACTATCATCATCAACAACAAGGATTATACCCAATGGCCTCATTATAGGTCTCTTACACAGTGGGATCTCATTATAGGTCGAATTGGTCCTTCCATCTCTTCAATGGTCTTCCCAACGTTCTTGGTTTATAATTATACATTCTTCTTGGTATGCGCTGTTCATTCATTCGTAATACGTGCTGAAGATAAGCATTTTGGTAATATATTATTTTTTCACAGAGATTAAATATATTAAGTTATATTCTTATATCTTCGTTTTTCTTTTTATCGGTCCTTTGGTATCCTGCTATTTCTCTCAACATCTTCATTTGAGCAGCCTCTATTTGTTTACTATCTGCCTTTGTTAATGTCCAGGTTTCACATCCATATATAAGAGATGGAACTGCCAATACTTTGTAAAACTTCAAAATAGTTTGTTTTCTAGTCTTATTTAATAAAGTGCGTTTAATTGTGCCACATAGATAATTGAATCGTTGTATTTTAGTGTGTTTATCTAAATTTCTGTCATTGCCTAAATGACAACCCAAATAATTAAAATTCTGAACTTGGTCTATAATTACATTGTTTATCACTATTTTTGTTCTTATTGCACATTTTCCTTTCAGAGCTAATATTTTTGTTTTAGATGTAGATATTCTTAAATTGTATTTTAGAGAGATATTATTTAATGTATAAAGGAATTGTTGCAGAGCATTTTCTGATGCTGTCATTATTACTTGGTCGTCTGCAAAAAGCAGAGTTGTCAATACACTATTTATATTAATTTGTTCTTGCCATTCATTTATGACATGGTCCAAGTATAAATTAAATAATACTGGTGACAATGGACACCCTTGTCTTACTCCCTGGTTTATTTCTATGTTTTGTCTACTAATTTTATCTCCGCAGTCTATTTTAAAATTTGTTTCTATATATAAACTCTGAATGGCTCTTATAAGGTGTTGAGGAATTCCTTTCATTTCTAGTATGTTCCATAATTTATTTCTACTTACACTATCAAATGCTTTAGTATAATCAACAAAAGCTATATACGTGGGTAAATTAAATTCTTTTCTTTTTTCTATCAATTGGGCCATTGTAAAAACGCAATCTATAGTTGACCTACCCTTTCTAAATCCATTTTGTTCCTCACGTAATATTGTTTCAGCTATTTTATTTATTCTATATGATAAAATGTTTGCATATATCTTATAAGCTGAATTTAATAAACTTATTCCTCTATAATTTGTACATTCTCTTCTGTTTCCTTTTTTAAATATCGGAACAGTTATTGCGTCCTTCCATTCATCCGGAACAGAACCCGTTTTCCAGCAAAGGTTTATAAATTCAAGAAACTTAACAATAAATGTAATCGATGCACATTTGAATAATTCTATGTTTAGATTATCTGCTCCAGGCGATTTCCTGTTTTAAAAATCTTGCATTGTTAACATTAGCTCTTCAAACCTAATACTATCCACATTTGGGTCATTTTCTCTTAAGGCTATTGTTTGTTCTTCTAAGTTTGTCCACAACGATGTATAATGTTGTTCCCACTGTGTAAGAGGTATAGGATTTAACCATATTGTGTCCTTTTCGTTTTTATTTAAATGTCTATTAACTTTATATGCTCTAGCTTGGTGTCCGTGTACATCATGTTCTAAATTCGACACATATCTGTCCCAATGCTCTCTCTTGATTCTTCTAATTTCTCTTTTAACAATTGCTGTTTTTCATTTATATTCAATATTATCGTCTGTAGATCTGCTCTATAGAAATTTAAGATATGCTTGTTTCTTGTCCTTTATTTTTTCCGCTATGTCTTCATTCCAAATATCTATTCCCCTTTTCGTATATTTCTTCCTTCTTTTCCCTAGAGTTTCTGATGCTACTTTATGTAAAATATTTTTCAATATTTCCCACATTAAATTTATATTGTTTCCATATGTTTGATCATTTATTTCCTCTACATATTTATTCATTCTTGTTTGATATAGGTATTTAACACTATTGTCTCTTAACAGATGTACCTTGTATGTTTCTTTAGAAATTAACTCTCTAGGTTTTAACTTCTTCCATCTTTTTAATAAGTTAAATTTAGACATAAGTAAGTAAGTAATGGTCTGATCCTACATCGCTACCTCTATACACTCTCGTGTCTTGTATACACGAAGAAAGTTTTTTATTTATAAGAATATAGTCATTTATACTTTTTTCATTTCTCCGTGTCCACGTATATTTGTGGATGTCAAGGTGTCTGAAGAATGTGTTTGTAATTTTAAGTTCATTAAACGCTGAAAATTGTAATAAGGATTTTCCATTTTCATTTAATACTTGTTCTCCATTTGATCCTAGTACATCTTTTATTGGGTTGTTTCCTACTCTTCCATTGAAATCGCCTGCTACAACAATATGGTCGTTTTTATTTATGGTATTTAGATGTTCTTGTAATGTATCATAGAACTGTTTTGTTTCTTCTTTTCTTCCATTTTCTGGGCAATATATTCCAATTATTGTCAAAAAACCTCTGTCTATCTTTACTCTTAAGTTAATAATTCTTTCATTAACCCAATTATAGCTATGAATCCTTTTCTTCCATGTTTGTTTTAATAAAATAGCAACTCCCGCTGAAGCTCTTTTGTTTTGATTTACACCACTGTATATAAGTATATATATAATCTGATAAATCGGTAGAGCCTTTAAGTTTCTTTTTAGTTTCTGGGATGACTGCAATATCTACATCTTTCTCTTTAAGTTCTTTTTGTAGCTTTAATTCTTTATTACATATTCCTCTTACATTCCAAGTGCAGATTTTTATCCTCCTCCGCTATCCCTAATCGTTTGTCCTTATTTCTTGCTGTGGTCGTATCCTGAAATCCAATCCGGCCTTTGCTTTGAGATGAATCAGTAGTAATAAATGTCCCCTGACCGCGTTACGAGCGCTGTGCAGGGTAAGGATAATGACAGGGCTGCTGTCTCAGAGCATCTACCCATGCTTCTCTAAGTATTAACCCCTTTAGAGAGGGTTGCTGCTTCCGCTCCTTGAGCCGCTGTGATGCTCGCCTGGTATCACGTCGCCTCGTAGACCGTTGCAGACTTCTTGGTCGATGTCAACCTTCTGGCAGACGTCTCCCACGTTGCGGACTATTCTTAGTTTCCTCTCACCTCTGACCAATTGGCAAGTTAGCAAAGCTAAATTTCCCCGATTTGGTCGTCTGGTTCATTGAGTACTCGGCGCCCCCACCACGTCGAGGTGCCTTCTTCTCTGACGAGGAGTCAGTTACATCTACGTCAACAAAACCGAACTAAAAAATGAAAAATATTTTTTCCCAAAACGCTTGGGATAAAATTAAATTGGTCAACAAAAAATTATCTCCAACACATCTAAAATAAAACTAGAGTTATCTACAAAAAATAATTTTAATATCAAAAGCGTGGGGTGCTCTATATCAATTAATATATTTGATAATAAACAGATATTGGTAAAAGTAAAGTATCTAAGAAGAAAAAGCAAAAACCATAAAAAGCACCCCACGCTTTTGATGGTAAAATTATTTTTTTTGTAGATAACTCTAGTTTTATTCTAGATGTGTTGGAGATGATTTTTTTGTTGACCACTTTAATTTTTTTCCCCAAGCGTGTTGAAAATTAAAATTATTTTTAATGTTTTAGATCGGATTTCTAATAAAGCGTGTTGTTTTAGTTTTTTAAACTATTATTTGTTTTTTATTTTTTAGTCTGGTTTTCTAATAAAGCGTGTTGTTTCTGGTTTTTAAACTATTATTTATTTTTTAAATTTTAGTTTAATTGATTGTCATAAACCGGAATCCCATTAAAATTTAATTGCTTAATACTTTTGTAAAAAAAACCTCTAGCCCGGATTTGAACCAGCGACCTATCGATTGCTGAAATTATGTACCACTACAGTCCACCGCTCTACTTACTGAGCTCTTACAACGATTGGCTAAAATCTCGATATGTCCGCAACCTATTACACCGGTTTTTATTTTTTTGATTTTCCGATGATTCTGACCAGGATTTTTAAAAAAAAATTATGAAATTTTTGTATTGTCATAGGTCCTTTACAAGTATACAAAGTTTCAAGTCAATCCAATATTTTTAAATGGGTGAAAATCATGTTCAAAGATTCCGTTACATAGATACAGGTCCGTTACATAGACAGATACAGGTCAAGCTAATATAAAGCGTGCAAAAATATACAATTTAAAATTTTTATAACCTCAATGGTATAAAAAATTATGAACTTAAAAGATTAATTCAAATGTCAAAATAAAATGTATTTAATTCATAAAACGTTTTAGTACAAATATCACGAAAAAAAAAAACTGCGTAGTTGAACATGCGAACCTGCGATCTTCATTAACAGAAACAGTGACCGCATGCTTTACCGCTGAGCTATCGGGACACGTAGAAGAGTCTTCAGTTCATGCCACATAACACAGTAGCTCAGGGACTGCACAATTATGACTAGTTTCCTAGTTTGAACCCAGCGCTGTGCCGAGTATGACTTAGAAGAAATGTGCGTTCAAGAGATGACTCATTCTTTTTGTCGAAGGGTGTACGAAGCCACTTAAAATATCATCTGTATCAAAAAAACAAACGGATACTATTTCAATCGATACAGATGCGATAATGAAGTGCAAATTATATCAAAACAGTTAAAAATATACGTATGTAACATGAAATGAATTATTCTTATTTAGTCTTATAATTAAATAAATGTGATATTAAGTTAATATTCATGTCTATTGTTGGCCTTCTTGTTTACTTATAAAAGTTCTAATTATGTTTCCATCCTTGGTGTATTGGGCAGTGTGAATATAACAGTACATGGTACTGCAATATTCCATTTTCCAGCCTTCTTTCTTAAGATCGTAGAGTTATCAATAAAGCTAGGATTTGTATGTAATTACATATTCTTTCTCTTTGCTCATACGCAGCTAAAAATTATAAATGTCCACGAATTAGGAACTTTCTTATCAAATATCAAAAGTCATCATTACATATTTTACATATTTCATCATAATTACATATTTTTACATATTTTAATATTTTTTTATGTAAAACTACATATTCTGTCCGTTAATTTAAAATAATGTTTTTTTTTTCATAAGCGGAATAAAATTTTAAACTATCTGTATGACAGTATTTTATTCACACTAGAAACTCAGGTACATGTACACTGAAACGAATTTTGCAAGCTATCCAAAAGCTACAAAAAAGAGGTCAAGGAAGAATTCCATTCAATTATTGACACCATAAATGTAGCTATACAAAGACACTGTGACTTGGGTAGGATACCACTTTGAAGATCTCTTTTAAATTACCACAGACCCATCTGTTTTATGAATGAAATAGTAGAAACATAACAGTTTCTCACTCACCATGTGTTAACAATTGTGTATCCTTCCCTCATCTCTGCTCTTCTATCCCTTGGAATAGAATACAACCTGGTTTAAAAATGTTTGTTTCATTGTAATATGAGCATAAAAAATTATAATTTTGTACTGTATTTTTAAAATTGTTTGTTGATGGAATAGAGATTGAGTCCATGTAGAAAAAACTTAAAAAAATAGCACAGGAGTAATTGTCATTGTCTCTCACCCATCGAATCCAGGATCGATTCAAGTTAATTTTCTGGATAGGGTTTTATCTGCGTCCCTTCCAATTCTAATATAAATATCAGGTAATTTAGGCCACTTGCATTTGCTATCCCACTCATCTAAACATATTCTTTTCGTTTACTGATATCCCCATAACAAATTATCATAAAATAAAAACAAGAGGTAATCAACATTTCTTAAAAATAAAATTATGCATTATAATTTGTTGTTAAGATACAATGAGATATTCTAAATATTATCATATCAGGCTTAACATATATTTTATTTATTTAATTAATTAGATTTTACACCATAGCTGTTTGATCTCTAACAAGTACTGAAAGTTGTGAAACTTCTTAAACTTCTTATACATCCATTCAAACATTTCCGTCCTTTTCTGTTCCTACCTCTTTTCCCCTCTCATAATAAAAAGTAACATTGCGATGCTTTCTATTTTTCTTCCACAAGACTTTTAGTTCCAGTGTCTTCATCAGTATTATTTTGACTGTCACAGTGTTTCATTGAATTTCGTCTGATGGCTCCTGTAGCATCAAAATTATCGTCTAAGTTAAAATAGTGGGTTAAAATAGATGATTCGTTTACTACTGATGGAGATGTGGTTCTGTGCCAGGCTTGTAATAACCAGATAGGTTGTTCAATGGTATCTCAACTTGAACAACATGTTTGCAGTGCTCTGCATGCTAAAAACAAAGGATTACAAACATCTAAAAAGCAAGTGCTTCTATCCTTCTATCTCAAATGCAACAGTCTTCAAATGTAAGGAGTGAATTCTTCCATGACATGTGTATTGCTATGGTTGCCGCAAATATTCCTTGGTACAAACTCCAGGTACCTAAATATCGTGCATTTTTAGAGAAGTACTGTGGGAGGCAGATTCCTAACGCTTCTACGCTCCGAAAAAAAACTACATGCATTTGTGTTACGATGAAGCAATGACATATGTGCGAAGTGATATAGGCAACAACTATATATGAATTGCTGTCGATGAAACAACGGATGGAAAAGGTCGCTATATTGCCAATCTTGTGATTGTAAGCTATGGAAAAGAATCCCCCACATCTTTCCTGATTTCTTCGAAAACGTTGGAGCATGAAAATCACGCAACAGTGGCTCGTTTTGTGAACGATGAACTTAAAGTGTTGAAGAAGGTAAAGTCTTTGTCCTTTATTGTGATGCTGCGGCGTACATGCTAAAGGCGGGAACTGCTCTACGTGTTTTTTTTACCGAAATATGATCCATTTCATCTGTCTCGCATATGGACTGCAACGTGTTGCCGAAGAAGTGCGAAGTAACTATCCACAAATCAATAGCATTATTTCAAACACTAAGAAAGTGTTTGTTAAGGCCCCCCAACGTGTGTTACACTATAGAGAACAATTACCAAATGTGAAATTGCCCCCTGAACCTGTCCTCACTAGATGGGGACGTGGATTGAGGCTGCCTGCTTTTATAGTGACTATTTTAAAGAAGTGAAGTCTGTAATAGACTCGTTTCCAAGTAAATCAGCAGTTTCTATCAGAGAGGCTCAAAGTGCCTTCAGTGCCAATTGGCTTATGTTAAAAGCAATTTTGGATTCATTTCTGACAGTATTGTAAAATTAGAAACTTGTGGCATGACTTTGAAGGAATCACTGGACACTGTCGAGGACGTTAAATATAAGTTAAGGGTTGTTCAAGGAAATGTTCGAATAAACATAATGAAGGAATTTGAATCTGTTATGGAAAGAAACCCTGGCTTCTCGACATTGACTACAGTGTGTAAGATCCTCAACAGGGAAGAAGAGAATCCTCCAGATGACATCTCTCCTGAAAAATTCAATCTGCTTAAATTTGCACCAGCAACTTCCTGTAATGTGGAAAGAACATTTTCTGTTTATAAAAACAATCTCTCTGACCGATGACACTCTATGACAATGGAAAACTTGGATATGTGTCTCATAGTTCATTGCAAATTAAAGTGAAGTGAGTAGATAGTTTCTGTATTCGCTGTAGGGGCTGAAGATTGGTTAAAGAGTGACTACGAAAACGTTGTATAATTATAACTAAAAATACATTTTGCAACGTGATTTTTTTTATTTAGCCATTTTATTAATTGTTGCATTTTCAAAAAATAAATAAATTTAATACTTTTGATTTATTAAATCAACATGCTTAATTAATAATTGTCCCACACTTTACTTTTTATTAATAAAATCAGGAATCAAGTAACTTAATATTTGGTATACATTTACATAAAACTTAAATTTTAATGTATTTAAAATTACATATTTTAAGAATTTTTTATGTAATATTACATATTTCACCAAATATTATTACATAAATATGTACATATTTTGCATGTTAATATTACATAAAAATCCTAGCTCTAGTTATCAAGTAAGAAACAGCACAGAATAAGATGCGTTCGGTTAACGAATACTGTATTGTAACATTTTTACATAGAATATTTCTGCAGTTCGGTACACATGCTTGTTCTGAATATAGTGCATAACACACAATGAGAGGTTTTCGTTTCATACGCAATATGTGCAAGTTGCAATTCAGGTTTGCAGCGTGAGAAGAGAAAACTGTGGGAGTATGGGGGAGAACTCACCCCTTGTGCAGAAATGTGAAGGGGGTGTAAAGAGTCTGCAAGTCTGAGATGAATGGACGTCCTCAAAGTCTTATCGTGACAATGGCTTCTCGACCAGAAGTAGCTTATATCAAATGAATTGAATTACGTGCCCACACATCAAGGTTTTATAGTCAGAGGGTGGACTCTGCTTTTCGAGACATTTTAATGGGGGTCTAAAAGACAGCTTACATGACGTATGAGATGCAACCATCATGTGAATGCTTCCCTATTCCCTAACTGCTTGGGAAATTAACTTCATGCTGACGAAGAGAAAATGTTTGCTTTAGTTTGCTTTCCTTTTTAAGTTATATAGGCTACCTATTATGCATATGCAATACTTCTTTGAGTTCTCGTTTAGATTATAACGGGAATTTTAGTTTCCATTAAAATTCATACATCAAAGGAATCAAATTGGAATTCAATTTTACTTTTATTAATGAATAAAATAAAATCAAACTGTCAAAGTTTTATACGATTTTCATATTTATTTTAATAATAAATTGTTACAGCAGTTTCAGTACTTTGTACCTTCTTCAGACGATTACTACGACTATTTAACTCATGCCCCAAATGGGAGTCAATGACCAATCACGTTTCAATGATTTCTGTTTTACAACCAATCAGAGTCGTGTTTCACGAAATATTTATCAGTGTTAAATTTACCATATTAAAGAAAGCTCCTCCTTTTTAATATTCTGAACAGGTCTGACCATTATTTTGCAGTGACTGAGCCTGTGAGAAATACGGCTACCAGAGTGTATATATAGTGCATAGATGTCAACACATAGCGCTTGCAGGAGTTAATATAAAAACATTTGTAGCAATTTATTATATCACCAAAAAAAGAAACCACTGTTTGCACTTTCTTAAATGTATTTTTCCTAGGTAATAATCCAGAAAAATATAATTGTCATATTTACATCTTACGACATCAGAAATGATTTAATATACAGTTTGATGTGTTCCATTTTTTCTCCACTAGAGAGCATTCTTACAATATTGCGTTCCTTTGGCAATAAATAGTATGATCTGGTTGCAGTGATAAAGAAAAGAAGCAGATGAAGCGAACCTATTGTTTCTCATTTGTTTTCAAACATCGCCGTTTACATTAAATATATAAATATTTTAAAATAACTATAGTTAAATAATGATTTGTGAGTAAACAGCTTTATTTTATTCGTTAAATAGTCCTAACAAATGCCGCTCTTGATTTCCAAATTCTCTAGATAAATTCACTCCTCACTTTATGAATTTGGAAATCACTCGTGGCATTACTTATGAATACAAATGAATTTTGTTATAATATATATATATATATATATATATATAGCCTATATACTCATAGCGTCCTGCCTTGTCACGCAGCGGGCCCGTGTTTGATTCCCGGTTGGGACAGGCTCCTGGGTGAGGTTTTTTTCGGGGTTTTTCCTCACCTGTAAGACAAATGTCAGGATGCTTATGACCCAACGGTCCCCGAAAATCATCTGGCCATCATCATCATCCTTATCATTATCTCCATCATCCATCACCGGTGTGGAAAGCAACTGGAAGCTACCACACCTATAATTCCCTAGTAAAGCTGCAAAGCATATCATGAAAATGCTATGATTGCAGTGAAAGACCTGCCCTCGGGCAGAATTACTATGGATGGATATATACTCAAGTAAGAAACAAGTGTAACTATTATGCAACTGAATGTAAACAAAAACAGTATACCAAATATTCAGTTATTATAAATTTAAAAGAGTTGATACATTTAAATGCAGTTGGGAATTTAACGACCAATTGCTCTTCTTCAATTTATTTATTTCTACAATCTCTAAACAATCTAGTTTTTTCTCTTTCTTTCAAATATACAGAACTTAAAAAAATTAAATTAAAACAAATATTCTACATAGTTATAATTTATAGTCGTTTTAACATCTAGATCATATCATTTCTGAGATCTTTAGGTTTAGTTAATAAACTCTGTGATTATAATGTTGTGTTTGTGCTGTGCTTTCTGATGTTCACTTATTTTAATTTTAATGAAGTAATGATTATGACAAAATGGGTCCTGGTACCCAATAACATTCCAACCGAGTATTTTAATTGTCGTCTGAGGAATATGAGGTAAATCCTCAATCAGCATATTTCCCATCCGGCTCCTCCAGAAAATGTGTCTCAAACGGTAGGAACCACATCGCTTGGTAAAAAAATGTTATTTTTATCTAAATGTTTTAGGCTACCTTAGGAGTAGAACTAGTTTTCAATTATTTTTTGTTTATAGATTCATAAAAAGTAAAATTGATTGACAATTTTACTTGTTTAAAAATAATATGCATTTGACCTCTGAAGGCCCGTATATACAGAACAAAATTCAAAATTAGATTTTTTCCTGATAAATACCGTATTATAAATTTATCGCTATGTCGTTTTTAAAACATATATTTATTTTGTACACTGACATAAATGATATCAACACTTGCGAAGAGTAGATTATCCATTAACTAAACTCAACGGCGCGACAAACTTAGAATGTCCTTGGCCTGTCAGCCTACTGGTGGCCTCACATCCACATATGCCATTTAGAAAGGTGGACAGTCTTCCTGCCAGTATAGGGGTGCATTGTTGTCATCATGTCGGGTTCCCAGCCGCTGTACCTACTTTTCTCAATACTTCTAAAATTCTTTTTCAATTACCTTTGATGTTATGTAATGAAATATGAAAATATAAAATTAGTATCTGATCAATCAGTCGTCTTAAACTATAATAAAGTTTTACAACAGAACTTTATTTTAGTGGGAACGGCTTATTTATCACGTACTAATTTTATATTTTAATATTTTACTACTTTTCTCAGCGTAGAGCCGTTGTTTTTTGTAGCAACCCGAATTCCTTACGACGCTAGGTGCCTCTGGTCACATATTGGGTGAAATTCCCTGAAAAAAATGTCTTCCAAAGAAACGGACTAACACATATCCTGTAGCTCTGCAATCGGGTATGGCGCCACGAGGATCACATAAACCCCAAAAATATTTTAAGCTGTAAGAAAAATTAAAAATTGGTTTCTATAGGATAATTCTGATTGCGAATTATAATTTTTCGGTTGATTTCCCGAAAAAAAAATTAATTTTTGTCCTGCTTATTTCTCTAATGTTTCATTCTGTTACGGGATTAATATGAAAAGACAATATACAATTAAAAAGCTATGTTTTAGTTTTTAGTTAAATGAAAATTGTGTGGAAGCTGTGAGAGTAGAACGTGTCAAATTCCAAAATAAAGTGAGACATTTTAATATGTTTAGTAAAAACAGAAATAGAATTAAAGGAATTATAACAGAGCATGACATTTATTTCTAATAATTAGGCCCTATTTCTAATGAATTGGGCTCTTAATATAATGTAGGTGCGTGTAAATCAGAGACTCAACGTTACAGATAGAACATTACAAACTTGAATAATATTTGCACTTTAATCAAAAAGTCTTCTTCTTTATATTCTCATCAATGAAAAATGTTTTGTTTATTTTATAAACAGTGCTTATTCACATAACTATAAGCTAATTTAACTCTGTTAATCTTCGTTATAACAGTAATATGTAATTGTATTTTGTTCTACTGTTTCATCTTCATTTACTTCATAATGTTACAAAATTACTACCCTTATATACTGTAAGGTAAAAAGGGGTTTACATGTAATGGATATAAAAAAGTCACAGGTAGACTTGATGTTTGCAAAATGAAATTTAAAATTATTTATTTTTTCGATGTTACATTTTTCTCAATCTGCCTGTTAAAAAGTCACAAGGAGATAAGTTAGGTTTTGTTTCGGTTCATTTGTGATTAAATATTACACCAGAATTATCTAAGTTTTAACATGTTACAGATCAATATAAAATAACTATGGACGGAACAACTGCGAGGCGGAACAGGCAATTTGCCTAGCCCGTAAAGTGAGGAAGAAGAAGAAGATATAAAATTGCGATTACACAATATAGCAGCAAAAGCTCCCCTAAAATGTATCAGTGAAAACTGTATTTTGAATTTAGACATAAAACCAAATTACAAGCTGTACAGATGATGTTTTAGGTCTAAATAGAATGGGTAAAAATGTAAATTATTACTTTCGTGAGAGGCTAAAAGTTCAAGACATATTAATAGAAGATGTACAAACATATAAAAATAATTGGTTACGCGTAAATCACCTCCACAGAATGAATTCAAATAATTTGCAAAAGAAGATATTCCAGTATCCACCTAAACGACGCAGAGACAGAGACATAAAAATTGTGGAGAAATCAAGAATATCTTGAGATAAAAGAATAGGCTCAACTCAGGCTAACGTAAAATGTCCATAATGATGACACACACATATAGTCCAATCATAATTTTGATCCATAAGTATCTAGTAATATAACAAATTGTTGTACCTCAGTCTTGACAAACAGTGTTTCAGGACATTATTACAATGTCTCGTCATCATTGAATTATTGTTAATAATATAATTGTCATACCTTTAAATATTAATTCTTATTTTAGCTTGATTAATCGTATTGACAGTTCAGCGGATTTTAATTGAGACTTGAGGAACAATATGAATTATTTTTATATCACTTCAAAAGTACATCTCTATAATCTACTGTATGCTAGAGGAGGTGAACGTGATGGTTTGTCCCGTCATGAAATAATCCCGGGATAGAAATTGCCCTGTCATAGTACAAGTAGCAGGGTGCAGTACTAAACAATGGAAACAAGAGGGTCACCGATATATGTTTATATGGCACAGTGCGGAATTGGCAGGTTCCGATCCCACGCTGAGCACATATAAAACCCGCCTGGGAAGTCCAAGTAAGGGGACGCAATAAGTCTACATTGCAATACTACATACCCACACATAAAAAGCAGTTACCATTGTTCCAAGACCCGGTAGTTGTTACGATGAGGGGGTTGTTGTAACCCCCCGGTTTAGAGGGGGTTGTAGGATGACGCCCGTGGGAACTGACGCTATGCAGTACCACATTACTGGACGCAGCCACACCTGCCCACCGGCCCCAACATGCACCCCTGTCCTACCTGCAAGCGGGAACCGAACAAGAGACTCTACTGTCTTAAGTGACAGTTAAAAATTTCAACTCTTTTGTGCAGTGGACTAAGCAAAACATAAACTCAAAAATAATTATGCAGTATATGTAGTTGAGGCCATTTCACCAGAATTACATTTCGCGTGGTTAATTTTATCTTTATTTTATCTTTAAAGTTTCTATTTCACGCTGAATGCTTTAAGTCATTGTACCACAAAGGTGCTGTATTTATAATTTTGAATATTTCTTATTTCATACTTACTTTTAAATTAATTTACGAATAATCAATGTAGTTTTCAATAAGTCTACTTTATGGCATGATGAAAAATACACCTTGAAATATTCACCATACGGTATATACATTTACCGCCACTTTTAACGCAATACAACAATTACCGGTACATTTTCCTGATATAGAATACGAGATGTCACAAAGATTATTATACTGGTTTGCCTTTTACTACATTTGAAAATGTATTGCACAAAAATTAAAATAGTAATAATTACATATG
This sequence comes from Diploptera punctata, assembly GCA_030220185.1. Classification (NCBI taxonomy): domain Eukaryota; kingdom Metazoa; phylum Arthropoda; class Insecta; order Blattodea; family Blaberidae; genus Diploptera; species Diploptera punctata. Next base: position 253,163 of record JASPKZ010007294.1, on the reverse strand, counting down.
AGGTACATAAAAAAACAATAATTAAAAGGTGAAATAAAATGTATCTTTTATTGTACACTCATAGTTAGAACAACTATTTATTTAACTATTTGAAGTAAAAATGTATATTCATAACAACTTTTATCAAATTTATGAACTAACTTACTGGCACTATCGGACATTCCAATCTTGTTATTCAATCATCCCCTGTATAATTTACCTCCTTCAAATCATGGTTAAAGTTATTCCCACACCTCATCCTTGGCCTACTTACTGGGCACTTTTCCTCCAGTTTTCTTACAATGAGTTTCCATTCCCTTCTTTCATTTCCCAATTTGTACCACATGTCCTGGCCGTAACAATCTACGAGATTTAACTGCTCTTATTACATCTGGTTTCCCATAAAGATCATGAAACTCATTGTATATAATCTTCTCCATTCACTTGTCTGTTCGTCACTCTTTGGTTTAAAAAAATGTTTCTAAGAACTTTATTCTTAAATACTCGAATATTATATCCTCCCTTGAAGTAGGAGTCCATGTTTCGCATCCGTATAGTATTACTGGGAGAATAACAATTTTATAAATTTTTCAGTTTAACGTTTTTTTGAGAGAAGTTGGGATGAATTGCACAATATCATGCATTTCCTGAATTGAGTTTATGTTTTTTTTTTCTCTGCGCCTCAGTCCTGTTTCTAATTACTGTTCATATGTATTTAAATTCAGCCACATCATCAAAATTTATCAAATTTATATAACTGTTCCAAATGTATTTGTTTTCTCAAATTTAAAGAAGGTGGTAAAATAGTTGCTCTAACATGTGAAAACATGAGTGCATGAGAGAAAAGAAAAGTATCACCATGTAATGATTGATTTATATGAAAAATGTTAGTATTTGTTTATTATTTGCACAATGACACTTCAAATGCTCAAACAAGCAAACCTACGACATTAACTTTCATATTACATATATATATATACATATATATATATATATATATATATATATATATATAGGGAAGTTCGGGTAATGTGGACCCTTCTGTTTGAGTGGACCCTGTTAATATCTTCTTTAATTGGTGCTGCCCTCGAATAGAAAGTATTTTAACTTCTTCCCCTCATCAATTTTTACAGGTTTAAGGCCAGTTTCTTTTATTCTTTGTACGAAGAAGGGTTTATTTATGATATTTATGAAAATTACTACTTTAAAAGTTTTTCAAGCTAAGAATCAATTCTTAATTTCTGCTATTAAATATTACTAATATTGAAAAAAAAATCCTAAATATGCTATATTATGTAGATGCTGTTTTAATTTACTGATGGGTTTGGTTTGATATTGCGTGGCATGGTGGCTGTATAAAATAATTAAGCATAACAAATGAATTCGGTTAATGTGAGCCCTCCACGAGGACCGGGGTCCACTTTACACGAATAAGTATATTTTATCAATGATGATCCTATCTGTAAAAACCATTCATTTAATTAATTTTATTTAATATCCTTGTAATTTTACTAAACCCAAGGACCGCCGCTTTCTGCAGTTGAATGACGAGTGAATGTAATAATCATAAGTAATGCCACGAGTGATTTCCAAATTATCGATAAATTCACGACTCACGAAGTGAGGAGTGAATTTATCTAGAGAATTTGGAAATCAAGAGTGACATTTGTTAGGACTATTTAACGAATAAAATAAAGCTGTTTACTCACAAATCATTATTTGACTACAGTTATTTTAAAATATTTTATATTTAATGTAAACGGCGATGTTTGAAAACAAATGAGAAACGATAGGTACGCTTCTACTGCTTCTTTTGTCTATCACTGCAACCAGATCATACTATTTATTGCCAAAGGAACGCAATATTGTAAGAATGCACTCTAGTGGAGAAAAAATGAAACACATCAAACTGTATATTAATTCATTTCTGATGTCGTATGATGTAAATATGACAATTATATTTTTCTGGATTATTACCTGGGAAAAAATACATTTAAGAAAGTGCAAACAGTGGTTTCTTTTTTTGGTGGTATAATCAATTGCTACAAATGTTTTTATATTAACTCCCGCATGCGGTATGTGTTGACATTCATGCACTATATATACAATCTGGTAGCCGTATTTCTTAGTGAGTCAGTCACTGCAAAATAATGCTATGTCCTATTGAGAATGTTAAAAAGGAGGTTGCTTTCTTTATTATGATAAACTTTACACTGGTAAATTCTAGGCGAAACACGACTCTGATTGGTTGTAAAACAGAAATCATTGAAACGTGATTGGTCATTGACTCCCATTTGGGGCATGAGTTAAATAGTCAAGGATAATTTTTTAAAACATTAAATAAATATCAACACTTTTTAATTTTGATCAGTCATAAATATTTTCAGATTAATCTGTGCCTGTCTGTATAAATTAATAGAATAAATATACTTAATAATAAATAATAGTTTTAAAAAACTAAAACAGCACGCATTATTAGGAGACCGAACTCAAAAATGAAATATAATTTTAATTTCCAACACGCTTGCGAAAAAATTAAAGTGGTCAACAAAAAAAAATCATCTCCAACACATATAGAATAAAACTAGAGTTATCAACAAAAAGAAAATAATTTTACCATCAAAAGCGTGGGGTGCTCTATATCAATTAATATATTTGATAATAAACAGATACTGGTAAAAGTAAAGTTTCCAAGAAGAAAATGTAAAAATCATAAAAAGCACCCCACGCTTTTGATGGTAAAATGATTTTCTTTTTGTTGATAACTCTAGTTTTATTCTATATATGTTGGAGATGATTTTTTTGTTGACCACTTTAATTTTATACCAAGCGTGTTGGAAATTTTTTTTTTCATTTTTTAGTTCGGTTTTCTAATAAAGCGTGTTGTTTTAGTTTTTTAAAACTATTATTTATTTTTTTTAGTATTTTAATATTTTACAGAAAAAGATAAAAATGTAAATATCTTTAAATTCGATACTATTGTAGTATGAGATAAAAGTAATACTCTTCTAAATAAAAATCCTCCGCAGCCGGATTTGAACCAGAAACCTATGGATTACTGAAATTATAGCACTACTAGTTCACCGCTCTACCAACTGAGCTCTTACAACGACTGACTAAAAAGTCGACAAGTCCGCAACCTATTATACCAGTTTTCATTTTTTTTTATTGCCTGATGATTCTGGCGAGGATTTTAGAAAGTAAATATGAAATTATTGTATTGTCACGGGTCCTTTACAAGTACACAAAGTTTCAAGTCGATCCAATGTTTCTAAGTGGGTGAAAATCGTGTTCATAGATTCCGTTACATAAATACAAAGGCACTTTTGTTTTGATTTTCTGATGATTCTGGCCAGGATTTTAGAAAATAAATATGAAATTATTGTATTGTCACGGGTCCTTTACAAGTATACAAAATCTCAAGTCAATCCAATTATTTTAAGTGGGTGAAAAACGCGTTGAAAGATTCAGTTACATAGATAGATAGATGAATACAGGTCAAGCTAATACAAAGCGTGTAAAAATAGACTAAAAGCTAAGGTGGACACTGGGGTCTACTTTATCCGGATATGGAGTTTAAAGTGGACCTATCTTGTAATGTAAAAAAGTTATGAAGATGTTTCCATATTTGAATAAAATAACAATGATATTTCATAGTTATAGCAATGGTGATAATCACTGTAATTAAACAAAATCCAAATCCCTTAATTAAAAGAAGAATCACAACAAATTCAATTCAAAACAGGGGTTCAAATTACCCGAAGTTCCTCTACAACTAGTGTAAACTTTATTGTTGTATCAAGCGTAAATGTGGACATAGTTTTATTTAATGTGAATTTCAAGGTACAGTTTGAGTTTTGATCACATACTATAGCCTATGCAATGAATATAGATGCTAGTAAGTAATAAAAATCACTATAAAGAAGAGTCACTAAAAACCTATATGAAGAATTTGAATTAACCAAAAAACGTCAAATCGTACCTAGGAATTTTGAATCTCTGTTTCTAAAGACAGCTGTAACTTTATGGATTTGTGGAAGAGGAATTCTTCACCTTCATGAGAAATAAAGTTTAACACAACTTTTGTTTAATTCTCATCTAAAGACGCTTAAAAATTATGTATTGGTTCACATATATCAATTTCATGACATTTTATTAACCGTTCTATTATAAAATGGTTTTAATTTTACAGGATTATGTTTTTGACAATGTGTACAAATCGGTGAACAGTATGTTTGTAAAATGTCAAACTTTTTGATAATATGATTTGATTTTAATTGTTTAATTTAGAATTGGAATGGAGATAGACAAGTAAGTTGATATAAAATAAATTATACAGTAATGTTGTAGCATCATTTTGCTGGTACATCGTCGCGTTACGAGTTCAAATTATAAGATTAATACACGATTGGAACTCACACGCAACGAATACTTCGTAGCTAGAGCAATTTGTATTATTTTGGGCAATTGAACAGAAGATTCAAGGAAATAATATATTAAATAGTTTTAAATATAATTTAATATCACTGCAGTTTTGTGTCATTTATAACAAGAATGGTGAAATTGATCACAACATGTTTCATTCTCTATTCTTCACAATATATTAATACAATTTAAATAACTTACTTCTTTCAAATCGATGTGGTTAATTAATTTTCATTTACACTAGAATAATACATATGGTGAACTAATATTAAAACTATGATCTCAAAATTTTAATTATGATGTACTATAATGTAAAGAGAGATACTTTTGAAATATTGTATGATTCACATTTTTTTCATAATTATCTCAAAAATATGTAAAATGATGTGAAATATGAAAATTTCCCAAACTTGTAAGTTTACGTTTTATGTGACGTTAACAAATGAATGAAAAGCAGAGTAAAGTATCCCGGCATGTTCATTAACAGCAGTAAAAGACAATTATCAAAAGTTTTCAAATAGTGTTTCATTCCCTTAAATTTTATTGATAAATTTGTTTTTTATTAGTATAATTTAATTAACCAAAGATAATTAATTGTAAATTACTGTGTTGTAAATTGTTTATTTAATTTTAAGTTAAATATTATGTTGGAAAATAACTAAAATAATGTACCATATATTTGTGTAATATGGCTTAAACAAGAATTTACCCTACTTTACATCCGAAATGCTGAATTTTAAAAGGGGACTTTTGCTGACTTGACTAATTTTTTTTTCTGTTTGATTTGCCCACTCAATCAAAACACTACCAGAAGAACAATTATACAAAGTAAAATAGATGAAATCGCGAAAACTACGATACATATGTCAGAAACTGTTCCTTTTGGCAAGAGATCCAAATCTACACATCAGAACCTTCAAGCGAACTGCAAATAGAGCACTAAAATTAATACTTAGCACATTTTGTTATTCTCTTATTAATGAGATTTTTACTTTAAAAATAACAATTAAAATTTTTTTTTGAGTTTTTAAATTTGCATTTATTTGTATAAAAATAATTACATTTTGAGTTTGATTGGCATTCCTGGCTTTATCATCATGTTTTTCCTGAAATTCTGCAAGGTATATACTATTTGATGCCAACAGGGATTTCTACAGATTTTAAATTTGCATGCCTATACTTGCGAAAATATATTATTTTTAATATTTTTGGCACTCGTCAGTAATTTCAGTTTTTTCTGTACGTAATATAGAGACGTTTTGAACTCTAGTTTGTATCTGTTAAGCACTATTTTTTTTTCTCCCTGTGCATTTTCAAATTTGTGAGAAATTCCATTTTAAAATCAAGGGGTAGAAAATAATATTATCTATGATCACGCGGACGAGATTCTTCGTGAAATAGTACGTAGGCTAGAAGTTTGAAAAGACATTCGGGATGAAGATTACCAGAAGAGGAGGAGGATGAGGTGTGGGAACTAAGCAGAATGCAGCTGAAGAAAAGTGGAGGGAGAAGACGACGCGCCATATGTCCTGCCCGACGTTGTCTAAAGCCGGAAGAAATATGTGGGGTTTACTCTAATAGTTAAATAGCCTGAGGGTGAAAGAATAATAGATGGTCTATTAAAAAAAATTGAAATTGCAAACAACAATACAATAAGCCAATGATAACGAGAAAGAAGATTGGTTTGAAGTTAACAAAAGATTTTTCAGATCTTAGCCATGTATTTTGGCATCTCTTTTCATAGAGACAGGTGTACTTGTATCGATTTATAGAAGGAGCATTCTTCATTTACATGATAAGCAATCTTTTAACACAATTTCAGTTTAATTCCTACTTAAACATTATCGATTATTAGATTAGTTAAAGAAAATTAATTTGAAAATCTTAAAATGATTAATCTTTATTATAATACTGTTATATCAGTGGCATAATTAATTTTAATTACAATAGTTGAATGCAGGCTTTCACGGCCGGTAATCGTAATGTTGAGTGATTCCGGGTTATGTGGCCGTGGTCCATAGTTGGTGTTGATACCAGACGTTTCGCCCTCAACTGCGGAGGGCATCTTCAGTGGCGAGTGCTTCTATGCGTGTTTCCTGGTCGGAAGATCTTCCGACCAGGAAACACGCATAGAAGCACTCGCCACTGAAGATGCCCTCCGCAGTTGAGGGCGAAACGTCTGGTATCAACACCAACTATGGACCACGGCCACATAACCCGGAATCACTCAACATTTAATTACAATATTTTTATATAGGGCCTATCTCAATATATCGTTCAGAAAAAAGAAACTGTAAGCTCACTGGAGATAAGTTTATGATATATATATATATATATATATATATATTACATTTTTATAATATACCGGCAAATAAAAAAAATTAAACATTTATTATATGTATACTACAGGATTTATTCTGGGTTCAAACCCGGGCAGGATCAACAGCATTTTGAAAGCGTAAAGAGCTTGAACATATCTTTCTTCGGAAGGGAAATAGACATGAGTTCCATGTCATAGATTACGACACATAGAAGAACCTCACGCTGAAATAAGAGACTGCTGATAAAATTTGTCGGTGCTTTAACACCCATCTTCGAACTGCGGCTAATGATAATCTTAGTTGTTACAGATTATAGATATATAAAACATTGCCTGCCATATAGGGTATATATAAATGAAAAGCAAGGAATTTAGCCTTATATGATTATAGCTGTATTCCAGACAAGCAATTTGGGTTAAGGAGATGAGGACCTCAGATGAAAAAAAAAAGTTGATTTTCGAATGTTAAATCTTGTATTTGTTACTCATAATCTAGAATTAAAACGAAATGTGAGCATCGAATAGTTAGCATTTCTTCTCTTTAATATTTCACATCATTAGCATCGAACTTCTAATTTGGTCGCGAAACGATGGTCAAATTTTGTTCAGAGACCTTTTTATTCACGTTTAAAGTTATTTTACGTTTAGTAAACGTGTGATATGATACTCGCAACTTTACTTTCCTTTCAAAGGAAGTCATTCTCAGGATAATTACGTCCTGGAAATCCATAGACCCCGGCAAGTTTGAACCCACAAACCTCGGAACCAGAGGCGAGTCTGGAAGCCACTAATATACTGGATTCAAATACCGGCGCTCAACATTTGACTTGATTAGTTTTCTAAGCCATCAATGCAAATACTGGGTTGGAATTTAATTTCAAGGATTCATTTCATCATGTTCGCAATTCCATAATAACAATAAATGATAAAGATAATAAATTAGACGGAATTATTTAAATTTGTGTCAAATTGTACAACTATGTGCAATAGATTACACTGGGCAACAAAAAAGAAACTTTTTTTTTGTCTCAGAAAGAAAAATATGTGATTCTGATTGTACTTTTCTTTCTGAATTCAAATATGATATCGGTTTTCTCCATCACGCAAGGTTTCCGAGAGACAGGAATTTATAATTTCAAACACTTTAATATTTTCAACATTCGTAACTACACAACATTCAAACATTCGGACTCACCTAGAAAGTAAGAAATGACGAATTTCTGCTATATTTCGCCTGTGGAGCATCCCTCTTGATAGTCCAACAATAATCGGCGAGCATATTAGGATTCCAAATGCCTTGATATCTCTTTTCCATAGCTGAAATCTCCTGACTTAGCTCATTTGGTTTTATTTTACATTGGATAACTGGATGAGAAAACGTTTATTTAAAAATAATTATTTAAATCCATTAATTGAAATTGAAATAAAAAAAAACTGTGGGTGATGGAGAAATTCAGAATACATATTTGAAAACACGATAAAAAACTGCATTAAATACAACTATTGGTACTCATATGACAAAAATCATGTTGACCAGTGTAATTTAATGAAACTTACTATTATGCATAGATTGTTTTCACCGCAGTCAAACACATTTAAATAAACTGGCGTAAGTAACTGAGTTTCTCACATTTAAGGGTTAACGAAAGAAAATATATAATACTTAAACCAGCAAAATTGGGCAATGAATTTGACTTACTGAGGCAAGCACATCGTTTACACAGTTTCTGTGCCACGGATTTTATGTTCATTGCGTTTTATTTCATATAATTGCTAGTTGTTGCACAGATCAATTTTATCAAAGTAATATGTGTTGACGTTCTAAATAAATATCTTATGAAAACTCATATTTAATTAAAATTTAAATCAATTATAAATAATTCATTTAAAAATAGAATAGAATTTAATACCATTGTAAAAAAAAGGACAAGAATAAGCATATGTGTTATTCAGTACACCATATAGTTATATACTGTACTTGAAAATCCATAAAGCCTAATTTTTTTTTATTCTGTACCTGAGATGAGTGACACAGGAAGGAAGAAGTCAGACCGGTTTAGGAATTTATAACGAGGTTTTAAATATTAACTGTCAATTATGATTTTTAACCTACCATAGAGGTAAATACCTACAGAGCTTATTGTTATAATCTGAGTAGGCATCATAATTTTTAAATGAAGACAAACTATCGTAAATTCCCTTCTCATCTCACAGCATTCCATGAGCAATAACAATACAATGATTTGAAAACAAGTTGTTTATGCGCAAAGATAACTGATTTGGATATTAATTTATGCCGATATTTCTCTTATCTTTTAAAAAAGTACCACATAATGTAAATATTGAGATCTTCTCCTGAGTCCACACCTGTTAATCTAATCTCACTGGTTGTGGGAATAGTATGTTAGCTTGCCTATATGCCCTTCAAAATAGAGCTCTTGGACTTGACTGAAGTTTACATACATTTGTTGTATATTCTATCTTTCTGTATTCTTTAATCACAATTAAAGTATTATTGTACACTATTTATAATTCAGTGCTTGAATTACAATATGTAACTGACAACGAAAAATATTTTACTTATGCGACCCAAATTAAATAAATGTATAATTTTTGGATAACATCAGACGAGAAACTACTAGTTATTTTTTAAAAGAGAGAATAGGCTCTATCAATAATTTTGAAATTGACGCGAAAAATAAGATAGGCCTATCAAAGTATTATATTAGGAAATTAGGAGAGAAAGGATAGAGTTTTAGGCTAGAACAAATGTAGTCTAATTAGGAATGAAAATGGCGATACGATTCCAAGAATTATTACATAGATGAAAAAGAAAAGAAAACTTAATCAGCTATTAAATATACATGGAACAGGACACTGAAGTGAATGATTTATAGTAGTCACATAACCGAGTCCATAAGAGGTTGATATGCCGATGGAAAAATTTAAGGTGTATAAAGCATAATAAAATAATAGAACAGGTGAGCAAATTTAATTACCTCGGATACAATGTATCATATAGAACAAGTGAAGACATTGAAAACAAAATAAATAATTTAATTATATGTGTGGCACCATAAAACGAAGTCTCAAAGGAATTAGAAAGAATACACTTTTAAAATTTTATAAAACAATGGCGGTTCCAACACTACTATATGGATCGGAACACTGGGTCTTAACCAAACACCAGCAACGAAGAATAGAATCGTCAGAAATTATGTTTCTGAGCAGTGTGGCTGGCTATAAAATAACAGATCGAAAAGGAAATGAAAATATACGAAGAGAACTAAATATATTCAAACTACTAGATAGAATTACACAATACCGAGATGAATGGATGGACCACATCAGTAGAATGGATAACAATAGAATTCCGAAACAGATTCTTCATAACAAACCACTAGGACGAAGAAATGTTGGAAGATCCAGTAAAATATAGACAGACCAATTCTAACATGAGATCGGAACAGATCAGTAGGTCTAATCCTTGATGCTGCTGCTGATGATGATAAAGCATAAGTTGAGATGAAATCCCAGGAGAATTCATTAAAGCAGGGGGAGGGGAGGATTGATAGAAAACTACACCAGTTGCTTAGGATCATATGGAAAAATAGTATTTTCGAAGTGAAATAAATGGCTGGATCAATTATTATGCTACCAGATATAAGAAAGAGGATAAACTGATTGTAACAATTATAGAAACATTTCTTTATTTTCACTTTCGTAAAAAAATGTAATACATATATTAGTAGACCTCTCCAGCCTTACTCCTTATATTCACGACATATCATCAATATGGATTTAGAGCAAATATACCTACAATAGATCAGATTTTTAGTTTAAGATCAATAAAGTTAGTTAAACGTATTCTACATGGGATACGGTGAAGGGTGCGGGTTGGTAAACTACTTTCTGATAATTATGAATGGAACAATAGATTAAAGGAAGGATATGTAGTAACTCCTCTGCTATGAAATTGTGTACTACAGCATGCAATCAAATCTTCACACGATAAAGAGAGCATACAAATCAATTATATTAATTAGCAAATAGAATTAGCAGACGATTTGAGGCAGGTGACTTACACAGAGAATGATTGGTGAATATTAGCTCAAGATAGGAATGTACGAGGAGCGCCTGACATAAGCTGATAGGTTAAAATAAGTTAATGGAATATGAATGTATACACTTCTCTTACATTAGAACGGAAAAGAACCTTCGGGTTCGATAGAACCATTGAATTAAATAATAATAATAATAATAATAATAATAATAATAATCAACAACAAGGATTAAGCCCAATGGCCTGTTCCGATCTCATTATAGGTCGAATTGGTCCTTCCATCTCTTCAATGGTCTTCCCAAATTCTTCTCCCTTTTGGTTTATAATTATACATTCTTCGTGGTACGCGCTGTTCGTTCATTTGTTAATCGTGCTGAAGATAATAATAATAATAATAATAATAATAATAATAATAATAATATGAATTATAATAGACTAATTATCTCGTCTTTCCTGTTGTTAACTTAACCTCTCTCTTTTAGGCATTTTACGTCACCCGTGGCACCTTGGTCTTACAAGGATACGATCTGTCGGGACAGGATGTTTAAACTATGGTCACCTATATATACTTTTTGGACCGCACAAAGACTCTAATGAGGGATCAGCTCAGTGTGGGGCAGCTCCGTAACAGCACGAACATTTATAACAAGACATATAAGTTACTACCGTAAATAATGCGAATGTGATAATGGGGACTTAAAGTTTCCAACATTAGTCTTAGGGGCGAGAAAAAAAAACTTAAAAAACCTCAACCAGAAAATTTGTTCTAACAGGGAATCGAACTTTGGGCCGCTACGTATGACGCAACGACGCATGTAGGGTATTTTCACCAAACATCTGGCCAAAATTATTTATTTGTTATAAAATTTCATGTTAACTGTTTTTTATAATTATGAAATTTTTATAAAATAACATGAATTCTAGTTTTCTGAGGAGGCCTTCTTGAGGCCTATATTAATAACTGACAACAACATTTACAAGGAACAGTACTGATCATTTAAAATATTTCTTCCCTGGTTTCGTCTGCAGGCTCACGGCCGATAGAGCGTCTCTGTTCATCTGGTAAAAGTAAATACAAAATTTCCTCTCAAAAGAGATTATTTTTTTCGTCAGTCTATTTCTCATTTCCTTTAGTAAGAGATCAGATATGAGTAGCAATATATATATATATATATATATCATCATCATCATGAACAAATTCGTTTTAGGCCATGTGGCCTGTACGATATATATACTAACTTACTCTTACTTTCTCCCTGGCACTATCGAACCCGTATCTCCATACATCCCTATCCTGAACTAATGCTTTCCAATCATCCCCTGTATAATCTACTTCCCTCAAATCATAGTTAATGTTTTTCTCCCACCTCATTCTTGGTCTACCAACTGGGTGTTTTCCCTCTGGCTTTCCTACAAGAAGCTTCCATGCAAGTCTTTCATTCCCCATACGTGCAACATGTCCTGCCCATCGCAGTCTACGAGACTTAACTGTTCTTATTATATCTGGCTTCCTATATAGGCCATGTAGTTCATTGTTATGTAGTCTTCTCCATTCACCTGTTTGTTCATATCTCTTTTTGTCCAAAAATTTTCCTAAGTACTTTATTCTCAAATACTTGTAATCTCCTTTCCTCACTTAAAGTAAGAGTCCACGTTTCGCATCCATATAATATAACTGGTAGAATAATAGTTTTATATACTTTATATATATATATATATATATATATATATATATATGTACACCTAGGAACAAAAATGAAGAACAGGAATGAGGTGGGGAAATATATTAAATATAGGCTCAATTCTGGAAATGCATGCTATTATTCATTACAGGATCTCTCGTCGTCCCAACTTCTCTCAAAAACGGTGTTAAATGAAAATATATAAAACTGTTATTCTTCCAGTTTTATTATACAGATGCGAAACGTGGAGGATTACTTTAAGGAAGGAGAAAATATTTGAGAATAAAGTTCTTAGGAAATAATTTTGGTAGAAAAAAGCTGAACAGAAGCGGAATGGAGAACACAACATCACAGTGAGTTACATGATTTTTATGGGAAACAAGATATAATAAAAACGTTAAAGTCTCGTAAACTGTGGGGCACGCCGTAGCGTAGTGGTTAAGGCACTGAGCTACAAGCCGAAGGGTCGAGGGTTCAAGTCCCGTTGGGGTCAGGATTTTTAAACTGACCCAAACCCTCTGGCGGCACTATGGCCCTGGGGTCGACTCAGCCTCTAACGGAAATGAGTACCAGGCGCTTGTTCTGGGGGTAAAGGCGGCCGTCACGCAGGGCTGACAACCCTGCTGACGTAAAGTGCCGATTGTCTAGAAAAAGTGGGAGCCTTAACCTCCTACTACCCCAAGGGCCTCCGGGCCTGTTGTGGGAACACTTTACTTTACTTTACTCGTAAACTGTTATGGGCAGGGCATGTGGCAGTAATGGGTAATGAAAATGGGTCATGGAAACTCCTTGTAGGAAAACCCGAGGACCCAGTAGTTAGGCCAGGAATGAGATGGGAGAATAACACGATTTGAGGAAAGTAGATTTTACAGGGGATGGTCTAAAAATACTAACTCAGGATAGGGGTGTATGGAGAGCTCATATCCGCGCGCCCATGAACCTATGGGTTAGATAATGCCGGTGCGTTAATTAGTTTAATTTAACCTGTGTGCTCGGAAATTCTTGTTATGTGCTTTTGCACCTTTTTCCGACAACGGTCAACTTTTGAAAATAGTTGCAAATAATGCATTGGGTCTTGTGCAAGATCGGAGACATTGAATAGTCTACCATGGATACATTTGAAAATAAATAACCTTTTTTACGGCTTCAATACATTAGCGGTATAACTAAGCTACTACTCTCACGTGAAGGGTCAGCTCCGACAATGCTTGTAAAGATGACATTTGTTGAAATTGTTCTTCTTGACTATCGTTAAAATCTGCTCTTATTTTGTTCGGATTGAGCTTTTAGTGAGAATTTTGATAAAGTGCCCAGCAGCCAGTTTACGAGATGAAAGTCATTTTATTTAGGGAGCACAATTATGTTAATTCTCCATTATTATTTGATATACGTTCCTTTGATCTCTAATTAACTCAATGGCTCTGTCGAACCTGTAGGTTCATGGCCGCGCGGACATATGCTCTCCATACATCCACATTTTGAACTAATGTTTTCCATTCATCCTCTGTATAAACTACTTCCCTCAATCATGGAAAATGTTATTCTCCCGCCTCATTCTTGGTCTAGCAAATGGGCGTTTTCCCTCTGGTTTTCCTACAAGACTCCATAACCAACAGTTGTTCCATAAAAATATAAATTACTGTGAACAAACTATATGCAACGTTATTGTTACTTCAAACTTCCTAGCCCTTTAAAAGATAAAGTAATATTGTCCCATTGAGCCATTCATAGCATTTATTTTGAAATTTAGATTTAATCTTATGCACTGCTTATAACCGGACCTTCAATTGATGCTTCATCACATATAGTGAAATATTGAAATTCTTTGATAGCTCTTACTTGATACAATACTTCTCAAGAAGTTGTTTTTTCATTAATTCAAGATTTTTCCCCAAAGTGTATAATTCCAAACACCTGAACTATAGCGTGTACATGATTTTAACTTATAGATATGACACCCGAAGTTCTTGGATTATTCCAAAAATAAATACAGTTTTTCTAATTTTCCTAAATATCTGTTAGACAAAACATATTTGAATAATAATAATAATAATAATAATAATAATAATAATAATAATAATAATAATGATAATAATAATAATAATAATAAAATCAACATCATTATCACAGTCCGTTAACGAATTTAGACTATATTTTTACCTATTTCGGCCTCAATAGAAATACGATCCAGAAGTCTTTTGAGTGGACATCCTGGTCTTCTTCTTAGTACAGATTAATAGCTTAACTTATGCTCGGTCATCCTGTACTATTCGATGAACATGTTGCATCCATCTAGACTTATAATAAAAAAATAAATGTTTTCCAAAGATCCCTCGTGCAATTCACTAAGATGTCTTCATTTTTTTATGATCTATTAGTGTTTGTCCAGAAGCCCTCCGAAGATATGCCATTAAAAGGGATTTGAATTTATAATAAATTTTGCGGGAAGTTGCGGTTATTTTTCTGTAGAATATCGTACGATAAATATACATTACTTTCGAATGTATTTGAAAATTTATTACAGATTTGAAGTAGAACGAATTGCCTATAACCTATATATGATACAACAAAAACTAAACAAATAATAAGCACATGTAAATTCAAGATTTTAAGAACTATTCAGGGGAAAACATTATTTGATAGGATACACAACACACAAATTAGAGATAAAGACGCTAAACCACGAGGCTAGTAAAGAGAAAAAGAGGGGATATTTGAGAGAGAAGATAAATGATCTTGAAATTAATGCCAAAAATAGGAACATTAGATAATTATATCAGGGAATTAAGATAGAGAAGAAAGGGTTTCAGGCTAGAACAAACAAAAACTTGAATAAAAATGGGGATATGATTGCAGATTCCAGGAGCATATTAAATAGATGGAAAAGTTAATTTAATCAGCTATTAAATGTACATACAGAACAGGATATTGAAGAGGATAATTTACAGACAGCAGAAATGCTAATCCAGAACCAAGTGCATTAGAGGTTGAAATGGCGAAAGAAAAATTGAAGCTGTTTAAAGCGTCAGGTTCATATGAGATCCCAGCAGAACTGATAAAATCAGGGGGAGAAAAATTGATGGATAAGATACACCAGTTGCTTAATATGATTTAGGTTAAAGAAGCTCTTCCAGATGAATGGAAAGAATCGATTATCGAACTAATTTATCCGATTGAGGGTCTTTCCACTTTTCAGCGGTTGCCCTTTTACCAGCCGGCTGCTGGCCCTTCACATCCACATGTGTCAATCACATAGGTAGATGATCAACAGCCAGTGTAGGGGTGACATGTGGTTAGCATGTCGAGTCCCCCAGCCGTTACAGCTGGTTCCTCAACCTGGAGCCTACTTATTGTAGCTACCCAATTGCCTCACGATGCTGGGTGGGCACCGGTCCCATACTGGCCGAAATACCATCAGAAAATTTCTTCCCCCATGGAGACTCGAACCAGCGCAAGTCCCGTAGCTCTGCGCCAAGGCTTCCTACCTTAACCGCTCGGCTATGGCGCGGGACACTAATTTATAAGAAAGGAAATAAAACTGATTGCAACAACTATAGGAGCATCTCATTACTTTCAACTTCGTACAAAATTCTAACAAATGTATTAGTAAGCAGACTTACTCCTTATATTGATGACATTCTAGGAGATCATCAATGTGGATTTAAAAGAAACAGGTCTACAACGGATCAGATTTTTAGTTTAAGACAATTTTAGATAAGAATAGGAATATAAAGGTACTGTACATCAACTATACGTAGACTTAAAAAAAGCATATGATTCAATAAAGAGGGAGAAGTTATATAGTATCCTGTTGGAGTTTGGAATTCCTAAAAAGTTAGATAGACTTATACGAATGTGTCTAAATGGCACAAAGAGTAGGGTGCGTGTAGCCAAACAGTTTTCGGATACTTTTGAAGTCCACAATGGGTTGAAGCAAGGAAATGCAGTCTCTCCTCTACTATTTAATTTTGTACTAGAGCATGCCATTAAATATTTAGAAGATGAAGAAGGCTTACAACTCAATGCCATTAATAAGCTGTTAGTTTATGCTGATGATGTAGTACTAGTGACCGATAGCGAGGATATACTAAAGGCCAACACACACACTACTGAGTAACACTAAGAAATTGGAACTGGAAATAAATATCAATAAAATTAAATATATGGTCACACATAGAAATACATTATTATAATGGAAACGGACAGCTAATTGCAAATGAGGGAAATTTTGAGGAGGTAGCAGAATTCAAATACCTAGGAACAATAATCACAAATAGGAATGAGATGCACAAAGAAATTAAATATAGGTTTAATTCTGGAAATGCGTGCTATTATGCATTAACAGAGACTCTTGACGTTCCAACTCCTTTAAAAAAAACGTTAAACTGAAAATATATAAAACTATTGTTCTATCCAGTTATATTATATGGATGCGAAACATGGACACTTACTTTAAGGGAGGAAAGGAGATTACGAGTATTTGAGAATAAAGTTTTTAGGGAAATTTTTGGACCAAAGAGAGATGAACATACAGGTGAATGGAGAAGACTACATAACAGTGAACTACTTTGTCTTTATAGGAAGCCAGATATAATGAGAACAGTTAAGTCTTGTAGACTGCGATGGGCAGGCCATGTGACACGAATAGGGAATGAAAGATCTGCATGGAAACTTCTTATAGGAAAACCAGAGGGAAACGCCCAGTTGGTAGACCAAGAATGAGGTGGGAGAATAACATTAACTATGATTTGAGGTAAGTAGATTAAGCAGGGGATAATTGGAAAGTATTTGCTCAGGATAGGGATGTATGGAGATATTATGTCCGCGCGGCCATGAACCTCCGGGTTCGATAGTGCCAGTGAGTTAGTTAGTTATGTCAAATTCGAGACATAACCAAATTTAATATAGACAGACGAAAATATTGGAAAGATCACATAGAAAGAATGGAAGACAACAGACTTGCAAAAAGAGCTGAAGAAGATAGACGAATGGACGGGAGAAGAGCCAGAGGAAGACCAGAAAGGAGATGGATAGACAGTTCATGCAGAAGTCTTCCTCCGAGGAGTGATTTGGGAAATAAATAGGATGAAAATTCTACAAATAATGAATAATGATAAGAAGAAATCTATAAACTGCGTTTCCAATACCAAATTTACCGAATGGACCCCTTGTCTTTTCAATGGCATATTATTTCTGTGCGTTACATATCCTGATAATAAACTATGCAGGAGTTAATTAGATATCTGATGTGGCATGACTTTATTATTTTTTTTCGTTTGTACAGTGAACAGAGCACTGTTTATGGAAGTGATTTACAAGCTTGTCATCAGCTACTACAACCTCCATTTACAAATGATAACTTCCGACTGATATCATAGCAGTGTGTACAGTTCCACTACAAAACTATGACTGTATTTCGTTTAGTAGATCCTTTAGCTATAATATATATGTACAGTTATTAAATAATTTTACAATTTAAAAATTGAATTTTGGCCAGCTTTTCACTGTAAATACCCCACTGTGAGATGTTATCCCGTGACCACAGCAGTGGACTAGTATATCCTGTATGAAAGATAATTAATAATCTTTTTTTTTGCGCGATAGTGCGTTTTGTCGTTCTTACAGCAATGGCGACCATGATTGAAAATTCAACTTCCTGCATAACTATACTGTAATATTACATATTACAAATCTCGTGCGGGAAGCAAAACACTGCCCTTTATGTATTTTGCGTACAATGTACACGGTATACAAAAATATACATATCCAAAAGGTAGTGTTAAACTACATTATACAAAACAAATCACTGCATTTTAAATGAATTGGACTTTATTTGAAACAATATAAAACAATAGATACGTACTTGCCGCCATTTCATCACTGATTGGTGTCACGGCCTGCTGTAGTCTCAACTAATAAACATTTCCCACAGTGTTAACGTTAGTCAATTGTTTATAAAGAACGTAAATATTTCCAACAAAGATGTTATTATTTTACTATTACTATTATTTTACTGTTAATGTAATTTACAGACTGCAAGAATCATAATTGTAGTTACATCATACGATTATGATATGAGCACAAATTAGCTCCCAGAAAATAATAAGACATCACACATTCGGTATACTGTAGGCAACACACAAGAAGTAGGTAAATAAATAAATGGTTATAAAGTATAGCACAATAGGAAAGACGGTGATAAATTATATATAATTTCGAGAAGGAATTAATCAAAATTTTGATGGGATTAAATATTAACTAACGAACTCTCTGATACTATCGAACCAAGAGTTTCATGTTCGCGCAGATATAAGTTATCCACACTTCCCTATTCTGCGCTAATATTTTACTATCCTCCCCTGTATAATTTACTTCTCTCAGATCTTGGTTAATATTATTAACCCAACTCATACTTGGCCTACTTAATGGATGCTTTTCCCTTAGTTTTCCTACATGGCGATTCCATGTCACTCATTCATTTCCCATTCGTGCCACATCTCTCCATTCACTTGTCTATTCGTTTCTGTTAGGTTCCAAATATTTCCCTAAGAACTTTAATCTCAAATACTCGTAATGTTTTCTCTACTCTTAAGTAAAATTCCATGTTTCACATCAATATAATATGACTTGAAGAATAACAGTATATTTAGTTAATTTTTTTCGATAAGTTGGGGTGACAACAGTCCCTGTAATGAGTAATGTCATGTGTTTCTATAATAGCAGTAGGCCTATGTTTAATTTCTTTCTGCATCTTATTCCTTTTTGTAATATTGTTCTTAACTAACAAACTCACTGGCAATATCGAACTCGTAGGTTTATGGCCGCGCGGACATATTCTGTGCCAATGTTTTCCAATCATTCCCTGTATAATCTACTTCCCTCAAATCATAGTTAATGTTGTTCTCCGACCTCAATTTTGGTCTACCAACTGGGCGTTTTCTCTCTGGTTTACCTACAAGAAGCTTCCATGCATGTAAAATTGTTCTCATATATTCGATTTCAGTCACTTTTTCTAAGTTTCCCTCATTTGTCATTAACTGTCAACGTCCATTATATAATATATTTCTATGTGTGACCATATATTAGTTTTATTGAATTACACTTTTAGACCCATCCCTTAGTTTTATTCAATAGAATGTGTATATTAATTCTTAGCATAACCTCGCTATCGCACTACATCTTCATAAATACTAAAAGTATTGTATTTTTAAACTAGCGTTTTCCTGCTGTTTTAATTCGTAAACATATTATGGGATACATTCTTGTTATTATTTTAGACAAATAAACCAAATCAGTGTATGGGAAATTTTAATTGTACAATTATCGTAATACCGCGATAGACTATTGTCACACCTCACACTATCACATAAGTTACATCCATCCATAGTAATTCTGCCCGATTTTCATGCTATGCTTGCAGCTTTACTAAGAAATTGTAGGTGTGGTAGCTTCCCGTTGCTTTCCACACCGGTGAAGGATGACGATGATAATGATAAGAATGATGATGCTGATGGCCATATGATTTCGGGGACCTGACATTTGTCTTACAGGTGAGGGAAAAACCCGATAAAAACCTCACCCAGAAAAACTACCCCGAGCGGGGATCGAACCCGAGCTCCCTGCGTGACAAGGCAGCACGTTACCTCGAGACCACAGCGGTAGACATAAGTTACATAAACATTTGTTTTATAAAGGAAACTAAGGAAGTGGGTTAAACAGTATAAGATTGTCAAAACTTCGAGCTTCCGCTAGACTCGAATAGACCAAGGATCCAGGCTCGAAACATAGACATCTAAGGGAGAAAAATTGTACTATCTACATATGTAATATATGACTGAACAATAATTCACAAACAAACACTCACAAGCTTCAAGATCCAGGAAAAAATCTCGAAGCCCATTTCCATTGTGGTTAAGAAGTTGGTCTAACGTAATTTGAATTACAGTTAGGTTTGTTTTTCTGTATATTGTTTCCAGCAGACTAGTACTAGACAATCATGTTCGGACCATGACGGAAGAATGACATTGCTGTAACGTGTAAACATTGAAAACAATAATTCAGAAATGCCCTATATTGCGACTACAATTGAACAGCAAGTAAATAACATGTATAATGATAATCCAATTGTTCGCAATACAGAACATATGCTACATCAACGTGCTGTTCACCGATGCATATTCCCCCCAACGGATGGACCGAGATCTATGAGATGACTGCTGTGATACAGCCAAAGTAGAGTGGCTCATTCCGTATCGCTGGCTTTTTCGGACTCTCTGTTTGCCTGGCGGCATGGTTTCTGATGCCCTGCTTTAGAGAGGGAACACCTCATCTGATACCTGACTTACCTCAACAAATAGGTAAAATACCGAGCCCCATAAATAGAGCTGAAACTCTATATTGTTAACCACTAGGGAATCTGGCAGCCATGGGGGCTACACTAGCTCCAGATGCAGCATCTTGAGTGGTGCATAGTCATTGCCATCACTCAGCAGCAACAAGAATTGAATTGCACAACATCTGACGTATTACTGAATTATTTCTCAATATCGCTATTCCTATTCTGACGTCTGCTGTATAATATCTACATCCTGTGTAGGCATTGCCAGTTCAGTATTATATAAAAAACCTACGAATTTTATACTTGAATTCGGGAAGTTGAATTTCATGTCCACTTTATTTTTTTTCTGAGGAAATTTACAGTTGGTGTCATACGAAGAGGGACAAGGTGAATATTTGTTGTTTATTTTTTATCTTAATATTAATTATGTTTGTTAAATATAAAATTAGTAAGTCAGTCGTCCTCAACTAAATTATTAAACAGTTCCAATATGTGGAATTAGTTAATAGTTTAGTTGAGAACGACTGCCTTACCAGGTACCAATTTTATAATTAACATCTTACTAGTGGTTATGCTCCTTGCCTCTGGTCCCGAGGGTCGCGGGTTCAAACCTGGCCGGGGTCGATGGATTTTTTTAGGATGGAAAAATCCAAGGAGCAAGTCCTCCGGGAGGGACTTTAAGCCGTGGATCCCGAGTCTGAATATTTTCAGGCTCGTAAAAGATCCTTAAGCCTAAATGAAAAGGCCTCTAACCAATATTTACCGAAGTTTCCCGTCCTAGTACTACCTTGGTTTCCTAGATGTCAGTATGAGGCGGAACGCTGACCACGGACCACTCAAATTACATCTATACGAAAATAAGTGTAACTAAATTAGCATGGTTCAAATTCTTCCCTGTAGTGGGAGAGCGCCTAAATCTCTGTTAGGGGAAACATGGGCTTACAAGATACAAGAAGATTACATAACCTCAACGGTGTTTTAATACGAATTTTAAAAGTGTTAATTATGTTTGTATTAAACACCACTAAGAACCTGACGCTGCGCTGTAAGCAAATGTCAGTAAAACAAAATGTAGTTCGCACGTAGAAGTACATTATATAATGGAAGATGGCTGTAAAGAAAATGAGGGAAATTTGAAGAAATGGATGAATTCAAATATCTGGGAACAATAATAATTGCTCACAGGAAAGAGATGCAGAAGGTTCAATTCTAGAAACACATGCCATTATGCAATATTGGGACTCATCATAAAAACTGAAAATATATAAAACGGCCATTCTTCTCGTTATATTACAGACCTATGAATACGAAACATGGTGTTTTAGTTTGTGAGAGGAAAGAAGGTTTTGAGTATTTAATACACAAGAGATCTTCTTGATGATAAAATATTAAAATATATATACAGTCAATATGTCCATTTCACCAAATAATGTTTTAAAAAGGTCAACAAGTTTCCACAGCCAAGCTGTCATTCTCAAGACCAGATATTGACTGAAGACAAAATTGATAATAAATAAATAAACAAATTCAGTTAAAAACAAACTACGTCACATGATGCAATCATTCATAAGTAAACAATAAAACATAATAAAACTAATCCTCTTTTTTTTTCAATTAAAGAAAAGAGGGCGCTGTACGGAATAGGGCCCTTGTCTTTATTCATGATTTTATCCTTATTTTTATAAATTTCCAAACTTTGAAGGACGTCAAGGAATTTGAAATTAATGACCGTACGAATCAGCCTAAGGTTGCTTTTATTGATAGCATGACCGTAATCAGAAATATGTTGGGCAACTCCAGATTTTTCAATTCTGTTAAGTCTAAAATGGGCAATATGTTCGTTAAATCTAGTTAAAATGGATCTTCTGGTTTGCCCAACATATTTCATATCACAGTCATTGCATCCAATTTCATAAATACCGGATTTTTTTAAACAAACAACTTTATCTTTAGGGTTTCCAAGTACACTATTTAATGTCTAAGTGGAAGTAAAAATTAATTTAGTATCTAATCCTTTGAATATCTTGTTCAAACCTCTAGTTAAAGAGGGAACGTACGGTATAATTGCAAAATTAGCTTTATTAATAGGAGAATGGAAGGCTGTAGAATCAGTAATAAGTTTTCTAAATTCAAATTTACGAATCAAATTATCAATAATATTTTCATTGAAACCATTACACTTAGCGATATCTTTAATGGTTTGTAATTCCTTATTATATCTATTTTTACTTAACGGAAAAGTGGTAAGACGGTAGACTAAAAAATTGAAACTGGCCATTTTATGTTGATTACAATGGTAAGAATCTGCCGTGATATATCTAAATGTACTGGTTTCTTTTCTATAAATATCAAATTCTAATCTATACTTATTTCTAATTATTAGCATATCCAGAAAGGGCAGCCTTCCATTCTCCTCCTCTTCGTAAGTAAAATTTATGCTGGGAGTCCGGTCATTTAATATTTCAATAAATTCCTGTGGCTGTGGAAACTTGTTGACCTTTTTAAAACATTAATTGGTGAAATGGGCATATTGACTGTATATATATTTTAAGGTTTTGAGTATTTAAAATTTGAGTGTTTAGGATTTTTTGACGTAACAGATCGAACAGATATGGGAATGGAGAAAACAGAGAGTTAGGCTAAATGATCTTTGTGGAAAACCAGATTTAATAAGAAAAGTCAAGTCTCATAGTGGGCAGGACATGTGGCACGAATGGGAATGAAAGAGGAACATGGCAACTTTCTGTAGAAAAACCAGAGTTACTAGTTGGTAAGCCAAGAATAACATTAACCATGATTTGAGGGAGATGAATTATAATAATAATAATAATAATAATAGCTTTATTTTACCTGGCAGAGTTAAGGCCTTAAGGCCTTGTCTACCACTCAACCAGGTTTAAAAAAAAACAAAAGAAAAGTCTTAAATCTAAATTACAATATATATATATATACAGGGCAAGTCAAAATGTTGTGCAGGTTTTCAGAAATTTATTATGTGAAATGTAATGAACATATAATATCGTGAGACATATTGTATGAAAGGTAAACTCTCAAAGTTTAGTTGTCCACTTCTAAAGTTCCGCGTTCACCCGCAAGATGTCAACAGCAGAGCAGTAAAGGAAGGAAAATGGCGTTGACTGGGGATCAGAAGTCTTTCTGTGTGCTTGATTACCATGTAAACAACTCTGTGACTAGTGTTCAACGACAATTCCGTACCAGATACGATAAAGACCCGCCGGATGGGAGATCCATTCGTAAGTGGTAAACACAATTTAGGGATTCAGGCTGTATCTGTAAACGAAAATCGACTGGCCGTCCGTCGACGAGTAAAGAGACAGTCGAACGCGTTCGCACATGCTTCGTGCGGAGTCCACAGAAATCCACCTACCGGGGAGCGACAGAACTTCAACTACCACAAAAAACTGTATGGCGGATTCTCCGGAAACGTTTACAGATGAAAACCCTACCACTTGCAACTGGTTCAAGCCTTAAAACCCGCCGATTATGCTTTGCGAGCGTCCTTCTGTGTTGATTTTCTCGCATTAATGGAAGAGAATGAGTTCCATGAGAGGGTAGTTTACAGTGATGAAGCGACTTTCCACCTTTCAGGAAAAGTGAATAGACACAATGTAAGGATTTGGGGAACTGGTAACCCCCATGCAACTCTGGAACATCAACGCGATTCTCCGAAAGTGAATGTCTTTTGTGCCATTTCCCAATCAAAATGGTTTATGGGCCCTTTTTCTTTCATGAACGTACTGTGAACGGACATGTTTTCCTTGATATGCTACAACAATGGCTCCTTCCGCAGCTTGAAGCGGATAGTCCAGATTTCATTCTGCAGTTGGATGGTGCCCCTCCACATTACCATGGCAGTGTTCGAGACCATTTGAATACGGCTTTACCACAACGCTGGATAGGCCGTGCATCTCAGGGTGATCAACAACTCATTCATTGGCCACCTCGTTCACCAGATCTAACCCCGTGTGATTTCTTCATGTGGGGCCTTGTAAAGGATCATGTTTACGTACCACCACTTCCAACAACACTGCATGAACTGCGTGCCCGCATCACAGCAGCCATTGCTGATATCGACCGCGGACTGCTACAGAAAGTTTGGCAGGAGATTGAATATCGGCTTGACATCTGTCGTGTAACAAAAGGCGCTCACATAGAACATCTGTGAATATTTAAAAAAAAACTTTGAGAGTTTACCTTTCATACAATATGTCTCACAATATTATATGTTCATTACATTTCACATAATAAATTTCTGAAAACCTGCACAACATTTTGACTTGCCCTGTATATATATATATATATAAACGATTACAAGTTATGAATACAATACAATTAATATTTATAATGTATTTTGATTTACTCTAAATTTAACGAATTAAATATATAATATGTACAAGATATATAAAAAAACGAGGAAAAGATTAATGACATAGTATAAAATGAAATAAATAGAGAAAAATTAATTATTAGACAACAGGTAACTGTATAAGCGTGACTTAAAGGTGCCAAGTGTGCGGCAACCCCTGATATCTTGAGGAAGGAGATTCCAGGAGCGGGCGGAGGCTACTGTGAAGGAAGTAGAATAGGAGGAAGTGCTATGAAGAGGAATTGTTAGCAGACTGCTATCTTGTGACCTAGTGTCAATATTGTGGTAGGAGGATAACTTCTCAAATCTGGACGCCAGGTAAGTAGGAATGTAGGAATTCAGAAGCTTGAAAAGTAGCGAAAGAGAGTGCAATTTACGTCTGTCAGTAAGACGGAGCCAAGAGAGGTTATTAAAGTGTTCGGAAATATGGTCATAACGGCGGATATTGAAAATGAATCGAATGCAAGCATTATGAACACGCTGCAGTCTCTGCGACAAGGCATAGTTTAGATCATTATATATAATGTCACAATAATCGAAGTGTGGTAACACAAGATTCTGCACTAGGATTTGTTTTAACGAAACTGGGAGAAAATTCTTTTAAACGTCTAAGATAATGTAAGATGGAGAAAGTCTTTTTACATATGTGTTTCACTTGTGTTTGCCAGGTTAAATTTGCGTCTAGATGTAGTCCAAGATCTATTACTGAAGAAGAATAAGGGATAATTATATTATTTATAGTAATGTTTGGAAGTGTAGATATGTCAAAGGGTTGTAAGCAGTCTTTGTTGTCCCATTAGAATTACTTGTGACTTGTTAGGATTTAGATTTAGACCGATACTTGAAGACCAGTTAAAGATGGATATGAGATCGTCATTCATTTTCATCAAGCTGTTATAGAGAGAATGAGGAGGTGAATGTAGGTAAATTTGGAGATCATCAGCATAGAGGTGATAACGGCAGTGCTTTAGTACAGTTGGCAAATCATTTATGTAGATTGAGAAAAGAAGAGGTCCGAGAACACTGCCCTGGGGGACTCCAGCCGGCACGTTACGCCAAGTCGAAGATCTAGAGTTTAATGAAACGTATTGTTGACGACCGTGCAGGTATGAGTCGAACCAGGATACAGCGCTGTCAGACAAGTGTAGGTGCTTGAGCTTTATCATAAGTAAGTCGTGGTCTACTGTGTCAAAAGCTTTGCTGAAGTCAAGTAAGGTTAAAGGAGTCAATTGACGTCTGTCCACGGCTTCACGAATATCTTCGGTAATTTTTAGCAAAGCTGTGGTTGTGCTATGATCAGATCTAAAGCCGGATTGATAAGGATCAAGGAGGTGATTTTCTTGGAGATAATCAGTCATTTGCTTATGTACAATATATTCCAGGGCTTTAGATAATGTCGGAAGGATGCTAATCGGTCGGAAGTCATTACAGTTAGTAGGTGTACTTATTTTTGGTATAGGCCGAACTCTAGACTGTTTCCATACAATAGGGAGGATAGAAGTTATAAGGGAAGCATTGAAAATATGAGTCACTGTGGGTAGAATAATGTCAATGATTTTATTTAGCATTAAAATGCTGATGCTATCTGTTCCTTACGCATTGGATTTAATCCGCTTGAGTGCTTTTTTTACGTCTATAGGCGAAATGTCGTAAAAGTAAAATTTATCTCTTCCTATATGTGGGGATGGGGATAAGTCTTTAAGAATGTCTATTTTAGTCTTGTTGTCTGGAGGTGTCATGGGTATTGAGGTAAAATGTTCATTTAAGTCATCTACAGAAATGTCTATAGAGTCAGTTGAGGGATTCAACTGTCTAAGTCCCATTGCACGGAGCTTTCGCCAAGTGTCCCGTGCACTTATTTCAGGTCCGATTATACTGTGGGCGTGTCGTAGTTTGGCATTACGTATAGTTTGTGTAGTTGTGTTTCTAAGTTGTTTGTACAGTTGCCAGTTCTCGTCATTTTTATGTCGTCTGTATGTTCGGTATGCTTTGTCTCGTTTTGACATAAGTTCACGTATTGCATCATTCATCCAGGGAGCAGGGGAGCGGGAAAATCGTCGGGTTTTTACTGGTGCATGTCTGTCGTATAGTTGTAGTATCAGTGTATTAAATGTGTCTACTTTTTCATCAACTGATCTAAGATTCCATATTGAATACCAAGGTAGTTCTAAAGCGTCTGATTTTAGTTTAGTATCGTCTATGTTTTGTAAATTTCTGTACGTAATTAATTTAGAGCGTCTTTTAGGACATTGGAGTGAGTATTCTACGAATACAATGTCATGAGCAGATATGCCAGGAGCAGGAATTTGTCCATATGACAGTACTTTCTGTGGATGTGTAGTCACAATTAAGTCCAGTAGAGTGTCGGAAGTAGCAGTATGGTGTGTGGCAGAGAGAGGAACAATGGTCATATTAAAGCTTTGGAACATATTTTTAAGTTGTATGGCTGGTGAGTCAGTCTGAAGAAGATTTGTATTAAAATCGCCTGCGACAATAACGTGTTCATAATGAGGCAATGAATCGTTCAGAGCGTTTTCTAGATCCGAAAAGTGCCCAATTTTTGGAGGTTTGTATACAATGCATAAGAGACATTTTTTTAGACTGGCTTGAATTTCTACGAATAAGAACACGGGGCGAGCGGAATATACAGAAGGGGACTTGTGGACAATTCTTGGATTAAGCTCATTTGATATAAAGGCACAAACTCCTCCACCTCTTTTATCTATTCTGTCATTTCTGAGCAGTGTATATCCGTCTAGGTGAACAAGGGACGAAGGTATGGATGGGGTGAGCCAGGTTTCCGAAATTAAAATGGCGCTCAGTCCAAGAGATGAAAATATGGTTTCAAACTCATCAAAGTGGGACAGAATGC
Organism: Diploptera punctata; assembly: GCA_030220185.1. Taxonomy (NCBI): domain Eukaryota; kingdom Metazoa; phylum Arthropoda; class Insecta; order Blattodea; family Blaberidae; genus Diploptera; species Diploptera punctata. The sequence goes on along the minus strand of JASPKZ010007294.1, from coordinate 225,097 downwards.
TTTGTGAATTTACGTGAGCGATTTTAAGTGATGCTTTATCAATAGAAAATGCATTCCTAAGTAGACTGGTAGTTGTTTTTGGAGGGGATGGTAGGGATTGAGGAATATTGCTACCTGTGTTAAAAGCTGTCTGCACAATAAGAGGGTGATTGGTGAAGGTGAGTGAGTCAAGGGTTGCAAATAATTCATCATTTGTCAGCTCAATGTTGCCAATAGCAGAAAGTAAAAATAAACTATGTACTGTAATAACTCTAATAAAATTAAAATAATTTAGCTAAACAAATAACTTAAAAAATGAAAATAAAACAAGTAAGTTGTCCTAAATAAAAAATAATAAACTTAAAACTTACCTAAATTAGAAATAAATTAACAATATAATTGTTAGCAAAGAAAAGACAAATAAAGTAAACATATTTTACACTCAGGTCCTATCTAGTTGATATCCGTAGAAGATCTAATTTTGCGTTTTTCGCCATTTACTTTGGCTATGACGGCACCGTCCATTGTCCATACATTTTGAATACCGTATTTTTGTATACTGTCTTGTAGCAGGCGATAGCGACACTTCGTTAGGTCCTCGCGAACAGTGACCCCACTTCCTTTCAACTTTTTCTTGCTTAGAAAAACTTCACTGCGCTTGCGGTAACTAACAAATTTCACTATTATAGCCCGCGGTCTTTCTGCATTATTAACACCAACACGGTGACTTCTGTCAATGTCTGTCACTGATAGATCGACACCGATTTTTTTAGCCACCTCGATGGCTTTCTGGTCAGTGTCCTCTCCGGCCTCTTCTTTTACACCAAAAATTCTGAGGCATTGACGTCTCTGGTATTGTTCTAGATCGTCTAATTTATTTTCCAACACCTCAATCTTTCTGTCTTTTTCATCGAGGGTCTTTTTCAGATCCTCAATTACTTTAGTGTTGTCCTCGATGGTTTTCTGCAGTTCCGCCACTACCTGGTCCCGCAACATGGACACAAACACCTGCAGAGTGCTGGGATCCTGCAGCGCCTCTTTCACCACACGTTTCACTGCTTCCTCCGTAGAACTTGTCGAATCATTGTTTGAATTACGTGTGTTTTTACCCATGTTGTTAAATGTACGCACTTTTGACACTAACTGATATAAATTTAAACTTAAACTGACTACGAATATACAACTTTAACTATGAAATAACGAAGGCACCTGCTGAAAAGTAACTTAAAACCTGGAGCGTAACTTGTGCGTGTTAGTAGCTAGCCGCCATGACATAGAAGCCACAGGGGATGATTGGAAAACATTAGTTCGAGATAAGGATGTATGGAGAGATTATGCCAGAGCATAAATTAATCTCCGAATTCAAGAGTACCAGTGAGTTAGTTATTTACACATTTCGTAGATTGAAATTTTATTCTTCTTTAAAGAATAGGCCTATGCATCTTTATGAATGCATTGCATTTGTGTAAAATTATGTATTCACTAAAATAATTTTAATGTATCAAGGCCAATACACTATTAATTTAAATCTGTTAAATAATCAATAATATAAAATTATGCTTTAGATTCATACTGTTAACGGAGGTAGGGGCTTGTTATTACAAATTAAATAAACACTTTTTAATACACAATTTATTATTTTAAAATGGCCCACATCAATGTCATTTAAAATATATATAATTTGGTTTCACTTTTTAAAATTGTGTTTTTTAAGCCTTGACAATAGTACCGCGTTAACGTACTTAGTTAAGGCAACACACTGCAAGCCCGAAGATCGCGGGTTTGAGTCAGGATGGATTTTTAAAGTAACCTAAACCTTCTGGGAGCATCACGACTGTGGCCGACACGCTTATTAACGGAAATGAGTATCTGGGGATAAATGCAACCGTGAAACAGTGACATTTCTTACTGACTGTTTGGAATCTAGGAGCCTTAAACTCCTATCACCTGTACCGAAATTATATTATGTTCAGTAATGTAGGCCCCTACTTAGTTGTTAGTAACTACTTGCCCTGCGCATAAATTAGTTGCTACAGTATGTGGAGTAAGTAGTTATATTGTACTCCTATGTTATAGTTAGATAGTTATTTTCTCAGTTTTACTGATTCAGATAAACTTTCTAAATAAATTATAGTATTTTCATTGAATAATGTGAGTTAAGAATAACACGAATAGAGGAACGAAACCTTTTTTTTTTATGAGAATTGTCAGCTGCAGAGTGGATTAGTTTTGCTACCATTGTGATTCTTGTCGTTTATACATAAGCCTAAAAACGAAATTATTTATTTTACATTGCATTCTGTAAACCAGAAACACAGAGTGGAGCTATTTGTTCCATTGTAAGTCTTCCTAAAACAAGAAGCCGCACCACACGCATTAAGGGAAAGTATGTTAGCCACCGAAAACCACTGTTTTTATAGATTCAAGTTACCTAAGTTAGTAATTAATTAAAAAATAATTACAATTTCTTCCCTTGAAAATATACAGATCCACAGGTGCCGATTTCAGCGAGAATTTTAGGTTCGAAAATACAACAAATTGTCAAAAACTGCTGCAAAGTCTTTCACGGGAAGTGAAGATGACTGAAGACACAGATCCTCTCGTGTTTCTCTCTGTACGGAACAGAGCTATAACTTTCCCTACATAACAACAAACCCCACCCCATTCCCTACTCATAACTAGAGACATTGAAGTAGTTAACGTTATTATTATCTATTAACAACAACGATAATTAATAATAATAATAATAATAATAATTTACTACTATAAACTATTAAAACACAATTAATGAAACTTGTTAAATGTAATCTAGCCACTCCTGAAGGAGATCAAAGTCTTGTGCTCAGGGGCGGATTCTTATACATATTAATTTTACAATACAAAACAAAAACAGATTCATTAACAAAATAACTACACAAAACAGAAACATAAGACACTCTTAGATTTAATTATAAAAATATCTATTAGATAATACTTTTTAAAACTCTTTTACATATTTTATTACAATACATATTATTTCTGTATTCCTAATGCCAGAAATATAATTTCTACTTCAACAATACAACATTATTGACTTTAAGTCCCATTAGAAACCATATTCATTTGCCATTGATTTTTTCTTAAATTTGTGTTTATTTCAGTTGCCTACAATACTAATAATGCATCCAGACCGCTTTCATCATTATAATAATATGCTTAGTGTCTGATAATGGTTGATTCAATATCGGAACAGTAGGAACGAATGGGTACAGGAAATTAACTGCTGCAAAATTTGAAAAAAAGTTAATAATGAATTATTTTATTAGTAATTAGTTAAGTACATTAAATAACATTACATATATAATTTAATTAATCACAGAATAATCATTTTTATTTGAAAATAATTTTATAATTATTGTGTTTCAATATTTTATTTTGCTGCTGCATGTAAAATTGTAGGAAACAGTTCGCATGTAAGGGGACTTTACATTTTCTGCACAGCTTGTAGTATTCGTTTTTCATTGTCCACATCTCAATTGTTTGCCCAATGTCAGTATAAGTGGATCATTCCCGTCGTAGCGGACATCATTCGGTACTCTTTTGTGCACTGGTTTGGGATTGCGCATGGGTTTCCTGGTGACTGACGTGTTGTGTATTTCTGGAAATAGCAGTTTACTACATATCTTGTGAAGCCTAACAAGTTGAGTGGACTGTTCTTGAACTGTACAACAACCAAGCATTACTTACTGAAACGTTGAGGGGGAACGCAAGCAGTTAGTAGTAACTTTTTTAGACCTGTAGTTGATTCTGTAGTTCGCTTTATTTTCATCAATAGCCTGTCAACGCCGCCCATGTTAGTGTTATAGTTGACAATACAATTATTTCTTTGTGTTTTCTCTCAGCTCGGCTCTAGCGTTTGCATTTACCAGTTAGTTCAATGCCACTTCTATTTGAGGCAGCAGTAACAATGCTATTGTAATGACAACGGATCAGGGTCTCACCTAACTTATCATCAGTGACCTGCTGATATGTGCCTCTTGGTTCTTTTGTAATTCCTTTGGGATCCTTCAAAGGAGCATCCTTTGTTCTATTTGATCGAATTGTTCCAGTTCCGTTGCATCCCTTTATTTGCAATGCATCCAAGAGGGATAATGACGTGAAAAATTTATCAAAAAAGAAATCGTAGCACATTTTATCTTCGTTTTGAAGTTTGAATATCAAATCTAGAACAACCGAACCACCGATACCAAATTCAGGTCTAGTTGTTACCTGTTGTAGCTCCTTACAAGGTTCCGCTTGAACTAAAAACCCTAATCGTGTACTTAGGCACCACACCTTGTAACCAAATCTTATTGGCTTTCCTGAATAATGTTGTTTGGCTCCATGCTTGCCAAAGTATGGAATAATAGCCTCGTCAATACATAAGAACGTTTCGTTGTTGAATGTCGTAATAATCTCTCATTTAACATTTTCCAAAGTGGACGAACTTTAGAAAATCTGTCACCTTGTGATAAGTTGTTATTGTCACAGATATGCAAATATTTTACCACTATTTCGAACCATGCTGTGGTTGCTGAGCGGGATGGCGTATCAGATTCTCCTAGCTGAATCTGAAAAATTAAATTTTACTTTATAAAATTGCAATATTTTATAAAATAATTATAATATATTATAGAGGTAATTTTACTTAGTGCTAGGTTTTGAACCTATGATCCAGAGTTGATAATTGTATAACTCATCTCCTCGGTAATGATTTCCCCACTAACATATTTTGTCACTCTAGCTTCTGATAGGCATCGGTTCTCTGGAGGGGTTATGTAAATATCAGCCCCCGTAAAGTCTATATCTTCTTCTAATATGGATATAATTTCATCAATAGTCAAGCTAGAAACAATTGTATCATGTTATTTCAATATCCCCATTCAATCCCACTGTTCCAAAAATGGAACATAGAAATATTTTTCATTATTGTTCATTGTTGATGAGTAAAAATCAACAAACAAACATACCAATACAATTTTTAATGTCTATCGTATATATTGCTATGATGTAATTCGAAATATAACCATCAGTTATAATTAAATACACTTACCCTTTCTTGTAAGCCATTTCTTAAAAAAAGTCGTTATTCTGAAACCAGCAGCACCGCCAAAGTGATGTAGACACAAAGACTAATGGTTTTAAAGTGAAGTTCAAAGCCTCCAGAAGCTATTTAGTATGCCCAACTTCGGAAAATCTAAATACTTTTTCACAGGGAAATTTAAAACTTTTGATCCAATGATGGAACAGTGGGGGTCAAATGGGTTAATTCTAAAATATTTTATACTTACTACAACTTAAAGTTATATAATTACAAGTTGTATGATTATCTTTACTTCTAAACTGTTTTATAATCACTGAAGATATATTTTTTACAAATTTTTGTCAAATTTCTTTAGATCCGTTTTTGAGAATTCCGGACAAGTTAATAGTAGTTTATTATATATTCTAGGTCCATAGTAGCTGCAATGCATTCAAGCTGCTGTTGTTTTAAATTTTCGCTCTATTAAAGTTGTAACAATTTTCCTCTTCGTATTATAAAGGTGTTTGATTTTGTTAAAGTATTCTAAATTTTTGTGAATATATTTTAATACTGTATGTAAAAATAATTGTTCAATATTAAAAACCTTAAACACATCAAACAATAACTTTGTCGGAAAATCTAATGATTTTGGTATCGTCGCCCCATCCTCATAAACATAATTTGATTTAATTATTGCATTTAATAAACACGTATGTTATATAGTTCACAGTTGCACCCAATTCAAGGCGTCAAGTAGTCGGCCGAGGAGTAATTAACATTCCTTCTAGAAACGATCTCGACACGCAGTTAGGAACACCTGCAATTTTAAAGAAGGGTTATTCCCCGTCATTATGTAATCTATGCTGACTTTAGCATATTAGTCAAATTGGTAAACATATTCTGTCTCTTTCATATGGGAGGCGGTTATCAAATATAACATTTTCTAATTGGATGTATTGGTATTTGCACACGACTTTGAAATTCTCGGAGCTACCAACTTAATATTTATTCTATGGAACTTTCCAGAAAGTACCGCCCCCAATAGCTTATATACGCAGTAATTTCCTTTGTGTCTTCAGACAAGGGAAACAAACCATGTGAACAGAATCCGCGTACCTCGATGTCCGCAATGGGGACATTGCATAATTTCGAATAATTTATAGAAAATAACTTATTTTAAATAAAGTGCAAAGTCACAGTTTAATAACACTGTGCAACAAATTTAAACTTTTTTCTGTCCTTTAGATGAAACTATGTGATTTTAACTAATTGAGATATGCTGAATTCATTTCTGAAATCCAACATTTTCTTTCACCCACCAATTTTCTTTAATGACACTTTGTACATATGTACATTTGCTATAAATACAACAAAAAAGTTGTCTTGTACTTAACACTTTTTTCTGTCCTTTGGATTAAACTGTGTGATTTTAACTTATTGAGATCTGCTGAATTAAATTTTTAAATCCAAAATTTTCTATCACCAATCAATTTTTTGTAATGACACTTTTTAATTGTACAAGTTAGTTATAATGACAAACATAACAATTGCAAAGAACACCAAATTAAAATGTCTTTGTTGATCGTTTGCGCTTATGGACAGCTTCTGGGCTATCTCTGATGATTGACCAGCAATATTCACCAAGCATACTTGCATTCCATCTTCCACTGAATCGTTTTTCAAAGGCTGATATTTCTTGGTGAAACCTCTCGCCATGTTCATCGCTGAGAGCACCAAGGTTTTTTGGAAAGACGTCCAGATGACAGTCCAGAAAATGTAGTTTCAAAGACATATTGTATCCCATAACATGAAAGTAGTGTAATAATTCACTTACAATTACTTCATAGACTGCTGATTTTTTATTCCCAAGGAAGTTCGTGCATAGTGATTTAAATGCAAGCCAAGCCATTTTCTCCGCTTCCAACAGTTTATTTTCAAAGTCTTTATCCTGGAAGACTGCTCTTATTTGTGGACCAATAAACACTCCTTCCTTAATCTTTGCATCACTTAGGTTTGGGAATTTATTTTTGAGATGCATGAAAGCTTGTCCTTCTCTTTCTTAGTGCCCTCACAAATACACTAAAATAACGTTCGTAAAGATATTTCTTTGGGTTTTCTGAAAAAAAAACGGTACGTGTTAGACAAAATCTAATTACAGATTCGTTTTTACCATTAAAACGTCTACCTAATACACCTATTTTCATAAAAAGGACACATTTCGTGTTGCACAGTGTAATTAATATAACTTAGGGGAAAGTAAATATTTGTGAAGTAATTATAGTGAAGTGCAATTTATTTTCTTTCATAAAATAAATATTTTTTCTTTTAAATTCTCCTATGGATAGAATTAGTTACGGTCCTCCGCTTTCCTGTCATTCAAAGGATCCTTGAGCTGGGATCTGGCAATAACCTTTGTTGGTTGACATGTTATTGCCAGATCCCACATTTTTTAACATTTTATAATTTTTAGTTGGAAATTGAACCAGTACCGGCGATCTAGTGGTAGCCACACACTGATTTATAGGTTCACGCTTTCAAATCCGACCCGGTTTAATTAATTTTTAATGATGTAAAATTTCTGAAAATGGTTTATTTCCGAAGATAAGCAAAATCATGGATCCCATGTCATAGATTTATGACACGTAAAAAGCCACAAGCCTTAGAATAAGATACCTCTTAACAAAATTTTTCAATTTCACTTGTCAGAACGTGGAATTCTGCTCTATGCCAGAGGCTGTTAAATAATAAGATCGTTCGAAAACAAATTAAATAATTAATTAATAACTAACTTATACACGCCACTAATAGCATTCCCTTATCGATTAATAATTTGTTTATGTTCGTTTTATTAAATTATACTTATGTCGATCAATATTTTAACTGAATGTACAGTGCATAACAAACAATTATTTTTTATTTTCGTCCAATATTGTATACTGTATCATTTATTTTACTTTGTTTATTTTATATAATTGTTTTAAATTTCATTACCATTAGGATTATTATATCCGCTCTCTTATTATCATCAGTTTGATCAAATTTTCTTTCTGTATCTAATTTAATAATTATTATGATTTTTATATTTTAATGTAACAAATATTGGCTCTAGTTGAGTTGAAGAGACGGTAACGTAGTCTTAACTGCAGTAGGCTAAATAAATAAATAATTAATTATTTGCTTGTCAGAAAAAAAATATAGCTTCAAACAAAGCATGAATAAAACACGAAAAAAAGGCCAATCCAGCAAACCACCAAGAATAAGATTATTAATTATTACCCAATTTCAGTCGCCATATAGAAACCCTAGCTTCTAATCAGATGGACCGGATTCGATTATAGACGTTTACAGGGATTTTAAATCTCCAGTTTGCATCGGGCGTGTCCCCTTTCCTTGTACTGTCCAGTATTGACTTTGGCGGGAATCCTGGTATACAGATATCCAGGATCTGTATCCAATAAGGCCTGCCACTATATATGCATATTTTTAAGTTCCTACTCACGGTCGGTCCAGGGCGTTAGATTATAAATAAAATGGGATAATACATATAAATGAAGATAAGATATATAAAAAACTCCTTGGGGCATTAGGCCTTCTAGGCCCTTGGCCTATCAGCCGGCTGCTGCCTTTAATCAATAAGGTGGTTGATCATCCAGCCAGTATAGGGGTGAATATGGTCAGCATGTCGCGTCCACAAGACGTTTTCTGAACGTGGAGCTGCTATTCATTGTAGCTACCCAAATGTTTCACGATGCTGGGTGGGTATCGGTCCCATACTGGCCGAAATTCCATGAGAATTTTTTTCCCCATGGGGAGCGCAATTCCCCTAACTTTGCACCAAGGTACCATGCCTTAAACCGTTCGGCTAAGCACGGGACCAGGTAAGGTATTACTAGGGCTGAAAATATTATTGGTTATAGGCTAGGCTGCGTCGTACTTAGACCGCTATGTTTACAAACTGCACGTTTACACGCGCTACTCGGGACAGACTTCTAGTACAGTCCGCTTTGTGTAGGAATTAACTCATCTTTGCACAATTTTTGTTTCGGCATTCTGATATAACCACACGTCACGTAAACAGGTCTATTACTGAGGAGAGTCGAACACACACTCTCCGCTCCGAGCAGGCGGTGGAGACGATCGACAAAGACGTGCATTTTGTAAACAATGTGTATAGAAATTAGTTACTAATCCTGATACAGTTACGTTTTTTTCAGCCCTAATCATCAGGCACAGAAATTATGTAACAAATATTGAATTCGAAGTAGAAAGAGACAAATACAATGAACAAGAATGGCGGCAACATGCTCTCTAAGAGCAAGTTTAAGTTGACAATCAGACAGTAATACAACACTGTTACTAACTGGAGGAAGGGATTACGCATTTCACTTGCACATCCTGTTATTATGTTATATTGATATACAGTACACATGTCCTGCTGTATTTCAACAATTTCTTTTGATTACAGAGCGATACAACATAATATTTTCTCACGATCACAGCTCCTCTTGTATTTTAAAATCTACAGGCTCAAAATATCTGATGTTTTTGATAAATTAGACGTCACAAATTTACATGAATAAATTCTCTGACGACATTTCTTACCTTCTCTGTACATTTTTTCTCAGATAAAGGAACAAGACATCAGTGATAAATTATAAATGGAGCAAGCTAACTTGATTATTACATAGATACTTTAAATAGTTTAGGTTATTATTTTTACTGGCTGTAATTTTATAGATTTTTTCCACTTTTTATATTTAAAAATTGAATAGTGAAGTTTACGCATATTGAACAAGACACCGAAAAAAAAATCTATTGCAGTGTTTCTCTAGAGCAAAGAGTTTCAGGATAGAACAAAACATAATTAGGAATGTAAATGGGACTATGATAGCAGATTCCAGGAGTATATTATATAGATGGAAAAGTTACTTTAATCAGCTACTAAATATGCAGAATAAGATATTGAAGAGGATGATTTACAGACAATAGAAATATTAGTCACAGAATCAAGTGTATTAGAGGTTGAATTGGCGATAGAAAATTAAGATATATAAAGCACCAGGTTCAGATGGAATCTCAGCAGAACTAATAAAATCAGCGGAGAAAAATTAATAAACAAGATAGGTCAGTTACTTTGTATGATTTGGAGAAAAGAGGTGCTTCCAAATGAATGAAAAGAATCGATTATCTAACCAATATAGCCTATAAGAAAGGAGATAAAACTGATTGCAACAACTGCTGGGGCATCTCATTATTTTAAACTTCTTACAAAATTCTAACAATTATATTAATAATCAGATTTTCTCTCTATATTGATCACGTAATAGTAGATCATAAACGTAGATTTGGAAAAAAACATATCTACGAGATATGTATATCGTATAACAGGTCAGATTTAAAGTATAAGAGAGATTTTGGAAAAAAAGGGGGATATAATGACAATGTGCATCAATTATACGTAGACTTAACAAGGCATACAGTTCATTTAAGAGGAAGAAGTTATTCAGTATCCTTCTAGAGTTCGGAATTACTAAAACAATTAAACTTTTCGAATGTGTCTAAATGGCACAAAGAGTAGGGTGCGTGTAGGCAAACAGATTTCGGATATATATAATTGTAGGCTTTCACGGCCGGCGTCTTGACCCATATTTGGTTCGTCTTCCGGGCTTATAGGCCGTGGTCTGGTTGTCTTCTTACTCGACGTTTCGTCTACTGCTGCTGATGTAGACCTCATCAGGAGATACTGCGTGCTCTCTGTGAACTCCTCAACAGAGAGCACGCAGTATCTCCTGATGAGGTCTACCGCAGCAGTAGACGAAACGTCGAGTAAGAAGACAACCAGACCACGGCCTATAAGCCCGGAAGACGAACCAAATATGGAGATTTCGGATACTTTTGAAATTTACAGTGGGTTGAAGCAAGGAGATCCACTATTTCCCCTACTATTCAATTTCGCATTGGATCATACCATAACATATTTAGAGGATGAAGAATGCTTACAATTCAATGGTATTAATAAGCTGTTAGTTTATGCTGTAGTATTAGTGGCGATTAGCAGGAGATACTAAAGGTCAAACACGCACACTCTATTCAGCAACACTAAGAAATTGGGGCTGCAAGTATACATAAAAATAAATATATGGTTACACGTAGAAATATATTATATAATGGAAAAGGACAGGTATTGACAAAGGAGGGAAATTTTGAAGAAGTGACTGAATTCAAATACCTAGCAACAATAATTATAAATAGGAAACGGATTGCTTTCATAGATTTTGAAAAAGCATTCGACACAGTCAACTGACCAAACTTTTCAATATATTGGAAGACAGAAATTTACCAAATTTACTTCTGCAGAACATACAAAATATTTACAAAGACAACGCAATAAACATTGAATTAAATAACAGATTTTCTGAAAGAGGAATTATAAATCATGGTGTGAGACAAGGTTGCTCTCTCCCCCCAAGACTCTTTGCGATCTATATCAACGAACAAGAAATATACATTTGGAATAAGAAAATGGGAAAATACAAAAGTAAACACTATAGTGTTTGCAGATGATCAAATAATAATTACAAATTCAGAACATAATCTGCAGAAAGGTTTGTATGAACTTAACAAAATTACAGAAGAATATGGATTAACGATATCTACTGAGAAAACAAAAATTGTGGCATTTCAAGGCGTAGATCCTGCCAGAAGTAAAATTGTACTTGACAATAACATATTGGAGCAGTTGAATAATTTTACATATCCAGGATACAATATCTCATATGAAGAAGAAAATGATGTAAATGCAACAATATCAAAATGTTAAGGAATTTAGGGTTAATAAATTGTATCTTCAAACCACAATTAGTCCAAAAACATTCAATACTAAAAGTGCATAAAACACTGGCTCTTCCAACTCTTTTGTATGGTATCGAAGTATGGACATTGAAACAGAAGGATATACATATGCTGAAATGAGATACCTTCAGAGGACTGCAGGATACACACTTAGTACATCACAAAAAAATTAAGAGATCTTTGAAGACTTACACATGGATACTTCACAAAACAAAATTTCTGATTATAAGTCAAGAAGGATGCAACATGTTCATCGAATGGAAGATCACAGGATATCCAAAACAAATGTTAAGCTATCAACCTGCAGGAAGAAGAAGACCAGGACGTCCACTCAAAATACTTTTGGATGGTGTTTCTCTTGAGGCCGAAATAGGCCTAAATTTGTGAATGTATTATGATGATGAGGAAAGAGATGCACAGAGAAATTAAACATAGGCTCAATTCTGGAAATGCGTGCTATTATGCATTACAGGGACTCTTGTCTACATAACATCTCTCAAAAAACGTTAAACCGATAGTATATAAGACTGTTATTCTCAAAGTTATATTATGAGAATGCGAAACATAGACTATCACTTTAAGGAAAAGAAACAAATACGACTGTTGGAGATTAAAGTTCTTATACAAATTTTTGGACCAAAAAATTATGGACAGACAGGCGAATGGAGAAGCCTACTAAACAAAGAGTTACAGGGGGAATTTCTGTTAATGGAAACAATATTTAATACAGAACAGCTGTTCTCGTAGGACTATGATGGGACCGGGGATATTTCGAGAAAGAATGGGTGAATGTAAGAGGGGCATGGAAGCGAAAACGACCAGAGGGTAGATAAAAAAAATTTTAGGTTGGACTAGGGTAACCATGCCCAGGCCGGTAAGTATATTATACAGGGGATGAACGGAAAACCATTTAGAGAGCTTATGTCCGTGTGGCGCGGCCACCTAACGGGTTTCGATGTTGCCAGTGAGTTAGGGGGTTAGTTAGTTTTAAATATTGCAGCGTTTCTCAATCTATGGACCACGTACACCAGTATTCCAAGAATATGACACAGGTTATTCTTAGGCAGAATTTAAAAATAATTATAATTGCATTAAAAATATCATTAAAAATTTGGCTCGTAATAATTTTGTATCCGTAAAATTATTTCTGAATTTTACTGAGCCTTGAATTGAAGGAAAAAATGTTGAGGAACCCTGATGTAGTGAAAGTACTATGCGATAAAATCTGGCAGTGATATAATGAGCAATTTATTTTCCGCTGCTTTATACTTTTTTTTATATTTCCAAATTTTCAAGAATAACTCCAATTCTCATTACATCCAAATTTATAATATATTTTGTTATGTATTACACACACACACACCACACATACACACATTTATATATATATATATATATGCAACTTTGGTTTAATAATAATAATAACAATTGTGGAATGCAGGCTTTCACGGCCGGTAATCATGGTAATAAAAGATTCCGGGCTATGTGGCCGTGGTCTATAACTGGCGTTTCTTCCAGACGTTTCTCCCTCAACTGCGGAGGGCATCTTCAGAGGCGAGCGCTTCCAGCTGTTGTTTCCCTGTCGTAGACTCGACTGCGAATGAACATCAGACTGACTGACTGAGTGTTGGCAATAACTTGCATCGCCCAGGGTGCTGTTCTGGGGCTAATTTAGTCCCTTGACAGCCAAATTCCTTAGTGGTTATCGATTTTGGGTTTACTCGCTAGTTCAATCCCATTTATGACTTTAGCGTTTTTCAAAAATTATCATGATGTTAATTTATTTGTTAGTTTAGAGATGAGGTGATTCACTATCCCAGATAGGGCATCATAAAATCGTGCCGCTGGACAAGCAGAGAGTCCGAAAGCCAACGACACGATAGTGAGCCACACTACCTGGGCAGTTTCACAACACTCATCTCAAAGGTCTGATGCATCTTGAGGAAATATGTTTCGGTGAACAGCACGTTGTTGTAACGCTTGTCCTATATTACGAACAATTGGATTGTCATGATTCTGTATGACATGAAACATGTCTTTGACCTTTTGTTCAATTGTAGTCGCAATATAGGGCATTCGCGTTAGGTCATGAAGCCTGCTGATTCTTGTGCGTGGAGGAGCCGACAAGATGATTTTTAAACATTTGTTTTGGATGACTTGTAATTTTTGTTTGTGGCATGCGGCCAGAATGCTCCAGGCTTCACTTCCATACAGCAACATGCTGCGGATCACAGCTTTATATAATGTGAGCTTGATCCGAGTAGATAGATTATTCGACTTGATAAATGGATATAAAATTGCAATTGCAGCATTAGCTTGGTGTTTTAGTTTCTGAATATGAATTTTGAACGTAAGCCTGGAGTCCAAATGGACTCCAAGATACTTAACTGTAGTCTCTGATCGAATTGGAGTTCCCAGAGTGAGCCGGATGGGAATACATCTGTGGGTTCTCCTAAATAAGACAATTTGTGTCTTATTTGCATTGACTTGGATATTCCACAGATGTAGCCAGGTATGGATGCTATTGAGGGCGTTTTGGATGGTGTGGATACATTTAAGTATGCCACGGAGAGAGGCCTGATAATACAAACATGTATCATCAGCGAAGGAAGCTATATGGATATTGGGTAAGGAAGGAAAGTCAGACACATATAATGTGTACAGGATAGGTGAGAGGACTGCACCCTGTGGGACTCCAGCCCGCAGAGGCTTACAGTCAGAATTATACCCATTAACCGACACATAGAAGTCTCGGTTACTGAGGTATTTTGCAAGAAGTTTAACTAAGTCAGCCGAAATGTTAAATTTGATTAATTTGTAGATAAGTCCATTTATCCAAGTCGTATCGAAGGCTTTCTCAATATCGAGGAATACTGCCAAAGTACATTTCTTAGCGTTGAAGCCCGTGACAATCTTGTCAACCAGTCGTGCTAGCTGGAGCGGAGTACTGTGCGATTTTCTAAAGCCAAATTGATAATTAGGTATAAGAATAAGTGTTGAAATTTCTTGTTTTAGACGTGCCAAAATAATTTTCTCCATCCATTATTTTACCAAGCACAGGCAGCAGACTGATTGGTCTGAGATTGTCTGGGACGTAGGATCTTTCCCAGGCTTAGGGATAGCTATAACTTTGGCCCTCTTCCATACTTCAGGGAAGTAATGGAATCGGAAAGAAAGTTTAACTATCTGGAGAAATAGGAGTAAGGCTTTTGGCGGTAAATGCTTTACCGCCAGGTTTGGTATACGGTCGTGGCCAGGGGCTCTTTTGGTAGGGAGAGACTGGATAACGGCTTTCAATTCTGAAAGCCGTATGTCAGAAAGGTAATGTGGGATTGGACGCTCAAGAAACGCACTAACAGTATGGTGTACTTCATTATCATGAGCTGGTGTTGTGAGCTCATGTGGTTTAAACCTGTCTGCCAAATTTTCAGCTAGGAGTTGGGCCTTCTCCCTAGGGAGATAGGACCAATTTCCATTATACTGAACTGCTGAAGGAGGAGCAGGAGCTCTACTCCTTCGTATACGCTTAAGAATATCCCAAGGTGGGGTTTTATTTTCCGTGTAATGTTGAAGGGACTTTGCCCAGTCAGCATTTCTTAAGGCTTGCAGACGGGGTTTCACCAAATGAGCATAATGATTGTATAGCTGTTTGTGTTGATGACTTCCGAAATCGCGGTACCATTTTAGGTACCGTCTTTTTAGAATTAAATAATTTTGGAGTGTGGGATCTGTGCTTTTTGTCTGTGCAGTTTGATTGGTTCGTGTTGTTGCTAGTCTTATGGCCGTTTTAATACTGGCCTGTAATTCAAGGACACTGTGTTCAATTTGTTGCGTAGACTCGGCAGAGAGTATTGGCTTAACCCATTGGTTAAGCAGTGTAGAGTAAGTCTGCCAGTCTGTGTGATCATGTTGTAAGTTAAGCGGGGAGGACAATAAAAAATGTGGGTGAGATTTTAAATAGTATTGGTGTGTGGTCAGAGTTTAATGCGTCTATTACTGTAGTGACGTGTGGAGAAATAGGGACATTCTTCGATAGCACTATATCAAGAATATCAGAGCGAATACCATAAGCTGTGTGCCTGAAGAATGTATGTTCCCTTGGTGCAGAGATTTCTATGTTTAGATGCTGGCAATAATTTTGTAATGTTACACCAGCTGCATTTTGGACACGACAATTCCAGTAAAGATGTTTTGCATTAAAATCTCCCGCTAACAAATAGTTAGGGGAGACTGATGTAAGAATATTGAGGTCGTGTCTCGTTAGCAGTCTGGTGGGAGATTTATAAATTGATGCTATGAAAATATTTTCGCGGTTGGAAATTGGTAGAAGGATGCCAGTGGCTTCCATAAATTGGAGCCTTGGAATAGTGACCACTCTGTGGCCGAGGGTGCGCTTTATACAGATAGCTGTGCCACCAAGGGGACCGTCAATTCGGTCATTTCTATATGTGTAGTAATTCGGAATTTGGAAACTTTTGTGCGGTTTTAAATGAGTTTCATTTATTAGAAGAATGTCAATATTTCTTTCTTGTAAAAAAGTGATTAGCTCAGATTTTTGATTGGCTACACCATTGGCATTGAATGCCACGACATTGAGATAGCTTCCGTGGGTGAATCTATCCATCTCCGAAACATAAATTTGCCAGCTGGGCCATGAACATCATTCGCTCCATAGGAGATCTAAAGCTTGCAAGAGCAGCTTTGATTTCCCTGAGCAAATGCTGCCCATGTCCAGTAGGTTGCATTACCGTACCAAGACGGGCCTGAGCAGTGCTTGTAGAGCTTGCATTTGGAGCAGTATTAGGAGTTAAAGCTTGTCTGAATGATACATTAGGCCTAATTGGCTTTGATTGAAAGCTTCTGGGAGTTTGGATATTTGACGCAGGTACTGTATTTTTTTATTTAAGGTAAGCTTCCTGTGCTGCTTTATAGACTTCACATCCTCTGAAGGAGGCAGGATGTTCTCCATTGCTATTCGCACATCTCAGCAAGGACCGATCAGACAAGGCAGCAGCCTTGACTCAGCAGTCCTAGTGACTATGCGTGCCAGCACAAACCACACATCTTGGGTCTCTATGACAGGCCAAAAAAGTGTGATTAAAGTGCTGACATCTAAAGCACTGCTTTAACCCAGCCCTTGGTCGATAAGGGACAACCTCGACTACTGTGTAGAGGAGACGGTTCAAGTTGTAGATTTCCTTACCAGCATCACTATTTTCTAGTTCTAAGATGAACAAAGGCAAGGGAATTTCTTTATCATTTTCTTTTTTTGTTATTTGTTTAATGGATTTAAGAGGATAATCCATACTCTTGAGTTCGTGTTCAATTTCCTGGACTGAAGTGACTGCTGGTAGTCTCCTCAACACTACCCGAAGTGGCAGATCTTTCTTCATAACAAACGTATAAAATTGTTTGTTTGCAGTTTTGAAGAAGTTTTTTTACATTTCAAAGTCTGCCACTTTGGAGGCATAGTAACGCAGACCTTCTCTGGTATTGACAACCTTTAAGTCGCCGGTTAATTTTGATTTTATTTCTGAATTCATTTTAAATAAACCGGCATGCCCTATAACTGTAATGGGCGGCGGTCGAGATTCCTTAGGGATACTTTGTTCGTTTGAATTTCTTTCATTTCCAGTTTCGGTATTTGTAGAATTTATATTTTTATCATTTGGTTGTGAAGGTCTGCGCTGTGCCGTAGTCACAGGCAAATTCCTCTCTTTTTGCGATGCAACAGTTTCCTTTGATGTGGAAGTTGCAGGCTCAGCAGTGTCCATGCAATCTGCTAGTAAAGCAAATCTATTTTGGGTGGATACCGCTGGTGCCATCGCTACATGCAACTCACTTGTCAGTCTTTTCTTTCTTTCTGATCTTCTAGAGCCATCTTGTTGGGATGGTCTCTCAGTAGATACAGAAAGTCTTTGTCTTTTTATTCTTATTTTAGGTGATGTAGCTTCCTCTGTAGCTACATCGAAGAATGCTGAGGTTTGGATGTCTATGGTAAATCTTTTGAGTTCATCTAATAACCCTTTTAGGTAGCTTACTAGATCATCTGAATTCCCATATATTACATCTACAGATTTTATGTACTGACAAGTAAGCTCATAAGCATACTCGGTACGCTCGAAGTCTCTATATGTCTGGAGGTAACCCATAATAATGAGGAAAGTACCTCTGATTAATTCCGCAATTTCTGCTGGTCTAGAGCCAGCTCTTAAATTTTGCTGTTCTATGAACTTTTCAAATTTGACACAGATTTCCTCCCAGGCTCCGAGCGTATCGGTTTCTGCTTCTTCCACATCAACACTAACATTTTGTGAAATGGATTGAGCCATAATTTTTTGGTACTTACCAATATCACTTAACACTGAAAAAACACTAACACAAAAAACAACGAAAAATAGAATTGAACCTTTTTCCAAACCACTCACAGTCTAGAGTTGCTTTGGTTGCAAATTTAAACCCAAAAAGAAAACCACTAAATAGAATTTTTCCACTCAGGGCGTGGCCCTGTGTGGTGGTGCGAACACCACGCACACTTGTGATTGGCTGTCAAGCCTCGCTGATTACTGATTTTTTTCCAGCACCCTAATAGACACAAATCACTAAACCACTTCACTCTGGAGTCAGTAGCACTTATCAGCCAGTCACTGGGCTTCAGTTGGGAGGTGGAGCACCTGATAACTCGCAGAAAATTTATTTTTTATTTTATCCAATTTTCGCGTTGTATGCTGCCTTCAGAAACGACGTTGACTGCTCACAAGCTCGCTCATGAATCACTAATTAGTCATGCTGTGTGTCATGAACAGCAGATCTATCTATGTGTTGGCAGCGCGTAGCGCCGCCCAGTGTGCCGCGTTTGGAACCAGTTGTAGCTCCCTGGCGGCTAATACCTTTGTGGCTATCGTTACGTGGTTTTTCGTCTATTGTCACTAGTTAGTGGCGTTGGTGTTCTATTGTTTTGAATGGTGTTTTGTAAATTTATTTTATATGTTTAAGGAAATGGAATTCTATAGATGAAATGAGATGTTTCCTCTCTAGAGCAGGGCATCGGAAACCACTGGCGAGGCAAGCAGAGAGTCCGAAAGCCGACCGAGTGGAATGAGCCACTCTACTCTAGCTGTAGCACAGTTCTCATTTCTGTTATCTGGACCATCATGGGGGTCTGGTAAATATGTTTTTGTGGACAGCACGCCGCTGTAGCCAGTGGCCTATATTGCGAACAATAGGGTTCGAATGAGTTTGAATAGTTTGGAACATGTGTTCCACTCTGTCATTAATTTGGGTCGCAATATATGGCATATTGGCTAGGTTGTGCAACTCTGCGGGGCCGAAAATATGATTTTTAAACATTTGTTTTGAATTATTTGAACTTTCTTTTTGTGGCAAGCAGCGAGGATGCTCCAGGCTTCACAACCGTATAGCAGCATGCTACGGATCACAGCTGTATATAAGGTTAGCTTGATCCGAGATGGCAGTGTAGGAGACTTGAAAAATGGATATAGTATGGCAATTGCCGCATTTGACTGGTGAAGAAGATGTCTAATGTGAATTTTGAAAGTTAGCTTGGAATCCAGGTGAATTCCAAGATACTTGACTGAAGTCTCCAGGGCCAATTGATGGGTTCCCAAGGTGAGTTGGATAGGGCTTCGTCTACTGGATTTTGTAAATAAAACAGCTTTTGTTTTATTAACGTTAAGTTTGATGTTCCAGAGACGAAGCCAGGAGTGGATGGTATTTAGTGCCGATTGGAGCACTAGGATGCGGCGTTCAAGTAGTCGGAAAGGTGTTTGATGATACACACAGGTGTCATCAGCAAAGGAAGCTATTTGGATACGGTTCGGAGTTGGAATATCAGACACATAAAGTGTGTACAAGATGGGTGAAAGTACTGCACCTTGGGGAACTCCTGCCAAGAGGGGCTTGCAGTTAGAGTGACACCCACTAATAGACACATAGAATTGTCGATTAGTTAGGTACGTAGCAAGTAATTTGATCAAGTCTGCCGAAATTTGAAATTTGATTAATTTATATAGTAATCCATTTATCCAAGTCGTGTCGAAAGCTTTCTCAATGTCTAAGAATACTGCTAGTGTGCTTTTCTTGTTGTTGAAGCCCGTAACGACCTCGTCAATCAGTCTAGCAAGCTGTAGCGGAGTGCTGTGAGTTTTCCGAAAGCCGAATTGATGGTTTGGAATTAGGTCTAGAGTTGAGACCTCGCGTTTTAGTTTCGAAAGAATTACATTCTCCATTACTTTGCCCAGTACTGGTAGAAGACTGATTGGTCGTAGGTTGTCAGGATTAGAAGGGTCTTTTCCAGGTTTAGGAATAGCGATTACTTTGGCTTTTTTCCATACTTCTGGGAAGTATTGGAATTTAAAGCAAAGCTTCACTATTTGGAGAAATAGGACTAAGGCTTTTAGCGGCAAGTGTTTGACCGCAAGGCATGGTATTCGGTCGTGTCCAGGGGAACGGTTTGATATGAACAGCAGAAAGCTGGACGCTCTTATTTATACTAGTGCTGACGTCACGTGAGTCGCAGCTGTTTGGATCGACGTCATCATACTGGCTTCTGATTGGTTCTGAATTCTCTCCTTGTTCTTGGTAGGTTTTGACTGTCTATTGTCTAATGTGTGAAACCAGGCTTTAGCTAGTTTTATTCCTTCATCTTTTCTATTGAAATTATCCTTGTGTTTATAAATTTCTATGGCCTCTCTGTATAATCTTGGGAAATAATATGGTGTTGTAGCTAAAACTTGTGTTTCATCGTAGAGAATTTGATGTCCGTTTTCAGTAATAACGTGTTCTGCTACGGCCGATTCACGTGACGTCAGCACTAGTATAAATAAGAGCGTCCAGCTTTCTGCTGTTCATTCGCAGTCGAGTCTACGACAGGGAAACAACAGCTGAAGCGCTCGCCACTGAAGATTGCCTCCGCAGTTGAGGGAGAAACGTCTGGAAGAAACGCCAGTTATAGACCACGGCCACATAGCCCGGAATCTTTTATTACCAATAATAATAATAATAATAATAATAATAATAATAATAATAATAATAATAATAATAATAATTAATCGACCTTCTCAAAGGAGGACACGATTAGAGGATGGATACTACTACTACTACTACTAGTACTACTACTAATAATAATATTTCTTATTTATATACAGATTTTCAATTTTTACACATCTTTCTGTGTCCAAAGTCTTATTTTCCATCTCCACTCGTCTCTATTCATCCACTCCATGCCCTCTTATGTTCATTCCAGTAATTATTTCTTGCATCCACGAGTTTCGAGGTATTCCTCTCCTTCATCCTCCAGGTGTTCACATTGCAATGTTTTTCTGGGTAACCTTTATTTTTTCATTGGTTGTACATGCCATACCAATTTATTCGCTTGTATCTTATACAGTATAATCTACTATTGAATAACTAATATTAGTTTTTTTCTCGTATGACAGTAATTCTTAGGGGGCACGCCGTAGCGTAGTGGTTAAGGCACTGCGCTACAAGCCGGAAGGTCGAGGGTTCAAGTCCCGGTGGGTCAGGATTTTTAAATTGACACAAACCTCCTGGCGGCACTATGGCACTGGGGTCGACTCAGCCTCTAATGGAAATGAGGTTCTGGGGGTAAAGGCGGCCGTCACGCAGGGCTGACATCCCAGCCGACATCAAGTGCCGATTGTCCAGAAAAAATGGGAGCCTTATCCTCCTACTACCCCAAGGGCCTCCTGACGCCTGTATTGGGATTACTTTACTTTATGACAGTATTTCTTATTTTTTCTAATTTCGAACATCTTGCTACTCTCCTCAAGAAATTCGTTTCCATCGACATAAGTTTTTGTTGAATTTCCAAACTTCAGCTCCATATGTGACAGTACTTTTCGCTATTGAATGATATATTTGTAACTGATTTTTTTTCTGGTTATATGTCTGTTCCATAAGACTCCATTTATTATTGCTATTATTGCTCTACCTTTATTTATTCTGTTCATAATATCACTTTCTTGTTTATCCTCTTTATCTAATTGTACTCCCAGGTAATGAAATTCTTCACATGCTCTAATATACCTCTTTTGATCTTCTAATATCAAATCTTCGGTTTCTGCTCCACATCCCATATAAAACATTTTTTCTAAATTTATTTTCAAACCACAGTTATGGTATTCGTCCAATAATTTTCTGAACATAAACTCCATGTCATATCCTTGAGCAATTATTTTCTGGTCATCCGCATATAGCAGTGTACATATTGTATATGTCGATTCATTTCTAATTGGTACTCCAATTCCTGAACGTTTTTTGCTCAAGTTTGACAGTGTTTTATGTATAAATATCTTATATAATTTAGGTGATGTGCTACAACCTTGACGAAGGCCTTTTGTTACTTTAATTATTTCAGATATACATTTTCCAATTTTAATTTTAGATACTGCATTTTTATACAACTTTTTTAATTCCATTAATAATTGTATCGTATACGTCCATATCTTCTAATGTTTCCCACAACTTTTGTAAAGGTACGATGTCATATGCTTTTTTTAATCCATACATGTGAAATTAACTTGTTGCTTGTTATTGTTAGTCTTTTCAATCAATTGTTTTACCACAAATATGTGTTCAATTATAGATCTCCCAGACCTAAAGCCTGCCGGTTCTTCATTCTGTTTATGTTTACAATTTTATTCCAAATAGTATTTGATTATTTTTCCAAATATACGGCTAAGAACATTAATTACGGTGATTCCTCTGTAATTATTGCACTCATCTTTTCTTCCTTTTTTATTAATGACTGATATCAACCCAATTTTCCATTTTACTGGTACATCTTCCCCGTTTAGGCATCTCTCGAAAAGGCTCCTTAACAATTCAAATAATTTCCTTGTACCATATTTAATTAATTCTGGCTGTACTGCTACTTACCCAGAAGCCGTTACATTTTTTAAACTGCCAATTGCTATCTCTGTCTCAATATGTACATTTATTCTCGTTTCTAATAATAATAATAATAATAATAATAATAATAATAATAATAATAATAATAATAATAATAATAATAATAATAATAATAATAATACTAATAATAATAATAATAATAATAATAATAATAATAATAATAATAATAATAATAATAATAATAATAATAATATACGCTAGCCGAAGTAAAAGAAAGTGATAGAAACATCTATTGAATAAAATAAAATATTTTAAAATTGAGATATCTTAGTTTAATTTTGATGTGGTATTGTTCCCTCTTTCATGAATATATAAAATAAGGTAACTTTTTTCAAATGGGGGACAACTCCAGTTAGGCTTCACGCAGGAACATCTTGCTTTCAATTATATAGAAAAAGTGTGATCGTAGTAGTTTTTATACAGTTATCATAACTTTTGAATTATTATTTATTTCTACAGATTACCGACTTAATAATTGCCACTCACAACCAAAGTTTATTATTCCGATAAATGGCAGAAAAATTATGTATTGTTTGAAGTAAGATATTTAACATCTGATATTTTAATGAGAAAATAATAAATAAGCAAAACATAGCGTAAAGTGCAGAAAATACAGCGTAATATGTATAATGTCTTTAATTATTCCTAGTTAACAACGTAAGAATAAGGTATTAGCATATACAGCTAGAATGAGTTAGGATGACACGGGTGTATCTTATTGCTTGCTAGTTAAGCGGACGTATATATGTAAAATACGACTGCAACACCTTATTTTAGCTGTCAGGGGGAGATAATTTCTAAATACCTATAACTGACATATTTAAGTCCCAGTGTACGATTTCTAAGTTACGACACTACAGGCTATATGGTGTTGGAATTTATGCATCAGCAGGAAGCAAAACATGTTGAAGTTCTGATAGCATTATTTTTCATCGATGTCGTCGGTATACATTCAAGGTTACTAGTACTTACAATTGCAGAAAAAAGTCTCTCGAGGCTTAATGCAATACGTACATATGTAACATTACAAAAAACCGGGGACGGCTACTCACTCGAAAATTGTTTGTTTACTTTAGGTTGTATCCACAAACTATTTTTGAGTCTTATTCTTGTCGATAATTCGGGAAGTGATCAGAAGGAAAATGAAACGCCATAATTTTGTATCATAGGCGTGCGTGGATTGTTAATAATCATTGTACCGATACCACATCTCTTAAAGATTTAAGAGTGAAATAATTGATTTCTTGGCGTTGTGATTGGTCACTCAAGCAGTAACTGAGTTTATTATTACATTGAAGTCATATCACATTATTATAATCATACCTGCTGCAGAGAGACCTTTTGGTGAATGAAGTTTTTGTATGACTGGATAATTTCTAAACATATTAAATGTATATGAATATCTATTCTATTCTATAGTAATTCTGCCCCAGGACAGATCTTTCACTGCAATCATAGCATTTTCATGCTATCCTTTGCTGCTTTACTAAGGAATTATAGGTGTGATAGCTTCCCGTTGCTTTCCACATCGGTGATGGATGATGATGGCCGGATAATTTTCGGGGACCGTTGTGCCCTAAGCGTCCTGACATTTGTCTTATAGGTGAGGAAAAACCCCGAAAAAACCTCACCCAGGAGCCTGTCCCAACCGGAATTCGAACCCGGGCCCGCTGCGTGACAAGGCAGTACGCTACCTCAATCCATAGAGGTGGACTATATGCCATAGTAGTTAAACGTTTTCACAATTATAGTAAAATATGAGTTAAATTACAGACAATAGACTTTATTACTTATATTACAATACATGTGGTCCACCTCTGTTCGATCCCATATCAGGTCAAGTTTCCTGGGTGATGTTTTCTTTTTGGGAAATTTTAAGGCCCAAAACTGTTCCCGAACATCATCTGACCATCATAATCATCATTATCATATTCACCGTGTTTAGTATGAATGTGTGTGACGGTGTGTTTTGTTTTAATTTTGTGTTGTCTCGGAGGAGGCCCTGGTATTGAGCTGATCAGGGAGGCCATCCATATTCCTGTGTGATCCATAGTTAAAATACCTCTCCTGAACAGGTCATGGCACTGTAAGGCCCGAGAGTCGTGTGACATGTAAAAGTAAGTATATTTTTATTAATATAAACTCCCCTCACTAGAGGATCGCCACGAGGACAAAATGATACAGACAACTGATTTTGAACTTAATAAAATGGATTGTGTAAATATGTTAAAATTTCAAATTGTAGCTACATGTACCGATATATCTTACAAAAGAGAATCTTCGTAAAAATGTTTCCTTAAAATAGAAGTTGACCCTCGAATGGCAGTAACGGCAATTTTAGGAAGATGTACATTATCCAAATTGAAGGAATTCCAAAATTGATCTAAGAATTCTGGTATTGTACACCGATCATCAAACCTGTGACAGTTATACTATCCAATAGGTATTTATCTTTACAATAAACAACTGTTGGGTTATATACTGCTTTCTTTTCTGAGCCTACTTCCTCTTACTGGCCACCATGAGACTCGAAATGAACTGTGGGATATGAGATCATATCAATTTTTGAATATGGTCTAAATGAAATAATACATATTTGTCTATTACTTCCATTAATGGAAGAAACAGGTCTACAACTGATCAGATTTTTAGTATAAGACAGATTTTAGAAAATAAATGGGAATATAATGGTACTGTACATCAACTATAGACCGACATAGACTTCAAAAAAGCATATGATTCAATTAAGAGGGCGAAATTATAATTATAGTATCCTGCTGGAGTTCGGAATTCCTAAAAAGTTAGTTAGACTTATACGAATGTGTCTAAATGGCACAAAGAGTAGGGTGCGTGTAGGCAAACAGTTTTCGACACTTTTGAAATCCACAATGGGTTGAAGCAAGGAGATGCACAATCTCCTCTACTATTTAATTTTGTACTAGAGCATGCCATCAATTCTTTAGATGATGAGGAAGGCCTACAACTCAATAGTATTAATAAGCTGTTAGATTATGCTGATGATGTAGTAATATTGGCCGATAGCGAGGAGATACTAAAGGACAACACGCAAACACTATTGAGTAACACTAAGGAATTAGGACTGGAAGTAAATAACAATGAAACTAAATATATGGTCACATGTAGAAATACATTATATAATAGAAATGGACAAATGAGGGAAATTTTGAGGAAGTGGCTGAATTCAAATACCTAGGAACAATAATCACGAATAGGAATGAGATGCACAAAGAAATTAAACGTAGGCTCAATTCTGGAAATGCATACTATTATGCATTGCAGAGACTTTTGATGTCCCAACTCCTTTCAAAAAACGTTGAACTGAAAATATATAAAACATTTATTCTACCAGTTATATTATATGAGTGCGAAACATGGACTCTTACTTTAAGGGAAGATAGGAGATTACGAGTATTTTAGAATAAAGTACTTGGAAACATTTTTGGACCAAAAGAGATGAACAGACAGGTGAATGGAGAAGACTTCATGACAATGAACTACATGGTGTCTATAGGAAGCCAGATATAATAAGAACAGTTAAGTCTCGTAGACTGTGATGGGCAGGACATGTTACGCGTATGGGGAATAAAAGACGTACATGGAAACTTCTTGAAGGAAATCTAGAGGGAAAACGCGCAGCTGGTAGACCAAGAATGAGGTGGGAGAATAACATTAACTATGATTTGAGTGAAGTAGATTACACAGGGAATGATTGGAAAGTATTAGCTCAGGATAGGGATGTATGAAGAGCTTATATCCGCGCGGCCACGAATCTACGGATTGGATAGTGCCAGTGAGTAAATAAGAGTAAGTGGCCACACCATGAACTTCCTCATAAACAGTAAATCCACAATCTCGCTAGGCTCGTCACATCATATTTCGAATATAGTGGAGCCGACTGTTTGTTCAAATGATTCACCAAACAGGGAAGCCTCCAGGACGTGTGCAATGGTTTCGTGCTCTCTGCAGCTACGTTCTGCAGAGTGTATCATCCCTAGACCTGCCAGGCGATGAACGTACTGCCGACACTGAACATTTTAATAGCTTTTTCCATTCGTAACAAGACGATCCCTGATGATCACGTATGCACATGTATATTCGCCATAGAGAACAACACCTTTATCTGCTATTCTGTGCCATCGTGCCATGAGTGAAAATTCGATCGGAGAACAAGTTACTTTTAGCGTCGTGTTGGCTAATGTTCGCACTAGAGCCAATTTACAACATGTTTTCTCACACGTAAGGGGATTCTACATTAGTGAGAAAGTTGGGGTGAGAAAGAGGGCAATTAGTGGGCATGTTAGTGTTACTTTGGGCTAGTTAGGGCAAGAAAATAGGCGAGTTAGTACACCATATTAGTTTAGCGTTCACTTGTTTGTTAGCAGGTTTTTGTGATAAGTTTAGAACACTGTCTCAGCAATGATTAATACGCGTTTTACATTGCAAATATACTGATTTTATGTTATTTTGAGCTCAAATTCTCACTTTATTTTAAAGTATTTTTCACATTTTCTTGGAAAAAAATCGACATATGTATACTGTATATATTTGTCTCAAATAATTATTCACATGCTGCTACAATAAATTGTGTGTTTTTCGTTTTTTATATGAATTTATGTTCATGGCAATTTTATGAGGAAGCTGACTCCAGAGAACTGCCTCTTGGTCTCTAAATCGTTTTAGAATTTTCTTTACATTTGGTAGAAGACTTCGGGTATTAATATTGATGGCGCTAGGTTCAACTCCAAGATCTCTCATACATTTTAAACTTTCCTCTTCTATATTCTGGACAGTAGTAACATGTATGTTGTTATCTTGGTAAATAACATGGAAAATGTTAATATGCTGTACTTTTGTTTCCCATATTGCAAAAAAAAAATCCAATCTCTTTATTCCGACGTATACTATGTGTTCAGGGACATCTATCATAAGTTGTACATTGTTTTAAGTCCACTTTTCAAACGTTTGCCACAATTTACAAAAAAACTTTTTGGCATTTAATTTGGTGGCACTTTCTGAATGGGGTAATTCAGAATTGGATATATGGAATAATTAAAACTGTGAATTTCTGATCAGGTTGTAATAGTGGTGAAGTTATGAGAGTTTCAATATTGTTCCATAATTTAGTAAGGGTTTGTTTAAAATCAAAACTTATGTTATCGGAAAAGTTGACACCTAAATAACGTAATGTGTTGGTGGTTTTCTGAGGAGGAGTTCAATATCCATTACATAGAAGATCTTCTTCAGAGTGTTCACCTTGTTTCTTTGAAAGCACTACTGATTAGCAAACAATAATGTGAAAACGTATATTTCCAGATATCTCTGCAGAACTAGTCCAACCAGTTCTCTGGTAGCTAGTATGATCACCGTATTATCAGCAAAGCTCATAATTATTAGACAGGTGATCCGGAAATAATAAATAACAGTATTGATTTGTTATTGATTATTCTGAGAGTTCATCAAGAATATGATTAGTTGCGATGTTATATTAAAGGGTTTAGAAGCAAAACTGGCAATCTCCACTTTTTAGCGAAAATTAGTTAAAGTAGGGATGGTTTTCTTAGAGGCAAACTCCATCTATGTTTGAACGTGTTGAGTTGCATTACCGGCAAAATCGTCCTCAAATTTAAAGTTAAAAATTGCAGTTAGTTGCAACCATGGCAATCTCCATGTAGCTGTGAGTTGCACGAATGGCAATCTCCATGTAGACCAATCTCAAACGAGCCGTCTCTCACGTGACTGATTGTTTATGACGCCATTACTGTTAGTGCAAGCATATGAGATGTACATGGTATTTTTTTAGTTTAAAATAATGGGGCATTCCTTTTTGCTGAGTGATCGTGTTTTTGGTAGAATCGAGCAGGGTTTGAAGAAAAAGGAAACAGTCATAAGCCCAGAAGAATACATAGATGTTTTCAAACGTTTTGGAACTGTAATTGAAATGGGAAAGGATATTGAAATTTCTGATTAGAAAACAGAGGCGTATGGCTTAAAGTAAAGTACTGGTACCTGGCACTTGAAATTTAATACTATAAAGCGTTTTGTTCTAACAAGGGCTAAATCCAATCCCGTGAATGATGTGTTAGTGCGAGGAGAACCTCAGTATCGTAGTGATTTAGGAGTGGCTAAAAGTGTTTGTAAAAGTGGCAAACATATAAGAATGATTAATCCCACAATACTTGAAAGAGGTGCTAAAGTAAATGCTATGAAATTACGAAACATTGATAAAGTGTTAATTACACATTATGACAATGAATGTAAAACCTTTGATAGCCTCAAATTCTACACACATTTGCTTGAAACAACAGGTAATGATGAGACTGAGAATGAGGATATCATTGAGGGAGAGGAAGCCTTTGTAGAAGCAGATGATAATATTTTGAGTGTTTAGATGTTTAGGTTTTCATCCTATTATAAGTTACATGACTAAGTATGATAGTAAAATATATACATTTAACTTAGTTTGAGTTTGTTATTCGTTTCTGTGATTTCCCAATAATTCTGTAGAAAAACTCTCAAATCTCCTAAACATGTTGGACGCAAAACAGGAAATCTCCACCTGTTAGTTGCAAACCTGGCAATCTCCAATTTTTATGACATCAGTACTTACGATTATTGCAGATAATTAGGTTATAATGTATTTTAAGTGACTATAAGTTATATTCTAAAGAAGAAACAGTTCAAGAATCTTGTATATTTACTAAGATCTAATAAATCAGTCTCTCCTGTAAAATTGGGTTGAATGGACATAGCCAATTTTGCTTCTAGACCCCTTATTTAAGGATGGTGATAATGGAGAACACTGCAGAACTCCTCGATTAATTGTAATCGGTCTAGTTTTCATTTCACAATTTTCAATTTGAGTCGTGTTTCATTCCTGGATATTTAGTATTAATTCTGACTATTTAACTTATGCTCCAAATGGGAGCCATTTTGTTTTACAATAAATAACAGTCGTGTTTCACCTTGCTATTTATCGAGTTCTGTTTACCATAATAAAGACAGCCCGCCCTTTTTAATATTCTAAACAGGTCAGAGTATTATTTTGTAATGACTGATTCTCCAACAAATACGTTGATTGTAGCAAATAATGAACAGATTCTTTCGAACTACATATTTGAAAATTGTGTGTTCAATAGTTGTGTATTTAAATAATGATTTTACTGAGATGTTTCATAAAAAATAATTTATATTGAACTTTTATAGGAATAAATCACTGTGTGGTTAAATTTAAGATTTAAATTGAAGTATTTTATTCCTCACCTTATATCCAGTATAACCTATGGTGTTGATTACAGTGGCGTGTATTGAACATTTTTTTAGGGTAAGCAATTTGGGGATAGGTGCCAGTTGTTTCTCTCTCTCTCTCTCTCTCTCTCTCTCTCTCTCTCTCTCTCTCTCTCTCTACTGAAAGATGCTATGTTCCGTTTCCAATGTCATGAAAAGGAAATGAGTTCCTTTTCAATTTTGGCGCTTAGTCCCTTTTCAATTTAATTAATCAATTAATTATAAAATATTATCTCTAAATATCTAATTACCTTATATGTAATGAAGCTGAATCCTCCTATCGTTCTTGGCAAAATCGTCAATTACAAGATAATAAAATGTAGACTCCTGCTTCAACTGTTTCAGAAGTCCTCTTTCAATGGATAGTACTGCTAAGTTTGTAAGTCTCTCTTGACCTTGAGAATTACGCACGTAGTTTTAATCCTTTTTAAAGTAGAAAAACTTCGCTCAACAGACGCACTTGTTGCAGGGATTGTCAAAGTTAGTTCACACAGTTTTACTACTTCACAATATGCTGTTTGTAGATCATTTGATCTAATGAACTTGAGTAGATTACTAACACTCTTGTGGCGCATGTCTTCTGAAATAAATGTAACGACAAGCTGTGATCTCAATGAAGAAAATTCGAAAATATTTCCATAGCTGTCTTTTAACGACTGAAATGCAATTTCCGGAAAACAATGTTTATACATGTCGAAATTTTTTACATTCAGAAGTTCCAAAATAATAATGAGTCTAAATTACTGAATCTATAATTCAATTGACCCAGTATAGTGTCAAAAATCTGTACGTAAATTTGTCTATACTTTGCTTTGGTGTCAAAGGTTTCATCATGTCTTGAACGTTTGGGCAATGGTTCGTTGGAATCTGAAGTTTGTTTCGTTTTTTCCCATATTTGTTCAAACTCTTCGCGTTTGTTTTGTAAGATTTCTTTCAATTCCTTCATTTTATTTATGCAGTAACCTATATCATGAATTTTTGTCTGCAATATATCAAATAAACTGTCTGTTAGACGGAAAATATTAACAAACGTATTAAGTATAAAATTGAAATCAAAATCTTGTGATTAAAAATCCACAGGCAGCAATATAGGCTTCCTGATCCCAGTTCTCATCTGGATCTGTAATTCTTCTAAAGACAGTAATTAGCTCATTCTGATGCTCATGTACTGTTCCAACCAAACGAGAACCATAATTCCACCGCTTTGAAGACACTCTTGGCAACCGCTTCTTTATTTCTTCATCGAGAACCTGTGTTCTTTTGATTGATTTTGAAAAGAAAGCAGCTAGTCCATTCAAAGTAAGGAAAAAAAAAATTGCATTCTTTTATGATGGCCACAGATTGGGATAATACTAAATTCAGTCGATGTGCGAAGCAATGAACTGAAAATATCATTTGGAAATGTGTTTTTCACCTTCAATTGCAGTCCATTCAACTGACTTGCTGTGACAGCTGCTCCATCATAACTTTGTGCAATAAGTTTCTCCTCACATCCGAAATTATGAATCAGTTGAACCACTATCTTGTATAATGCCTCGGCTGTTCTATCATTAGAAACGTTAATGAATCCTAAAAATCGTTCATGTACTTGGCCACTGTCAGTGACGTACTGAAACACAGGAGACAGCTGAGAAAAATTACTTACGTCTGTTGCCTCATCTAGAACAATGGAAATAAAATTTGATTCATTAATCTTCCTCTTTATTCTGTCCATTTATATGTTTGATATGGATGCAATTAGGTCATTCTGGATTAAATTTGACATTCCTGTAAATGCCGTAGAATGTTCTAAATGGTACTTTAATTTCTTGTCATATTCACTGAGTAATTTTACGAGTTCAACGTAATTCCCTTTATTGAGAGAGTCCCGTGATGCATCATGCCCTCTGAATGCTATCTCTTGCCCTGACAAAAAACAAACTACATCAATGGAGCATCTCATTATGTCTCTATTTTTTCTCACAAAGTTATTGTGTTGCACATCCCTAATTTTTTTTTTATTGTCTATCATATGCTCAATTCTCGTCTTACCGAAAGTTTTCTAATTTATAATGGAGAGCAAATGATTTTGAGATAGGCTATGCTTTTTAATGGCTTTGTGTATGTTTCTCATGTCGCAATAACCCGCACTGTTCCAAACAGATCTTTCATTAATGAATAGAAGACATGACCAACAGTACAATTTTTGCGTACGAGGACACCCTGTTAACCACTCGTTGCTATTGTAAAGTTGTGAATTGAAACGCCTTACACAAGATTTCGCTTTAGTTGCGATAATTAACTCAGGAGTAAGCCTACCACTTTGTATTATACGTTTCTTATCTTCGAATGTGCGCGAGGCAAAGTTACATTTTAGAACATCGCATATTACACAGTCACATGCGCTTTGTCCACTGTCTTGCGCTGACTCACTTTGAGCTTCCATATTTTCAACACTGACTGCTGTACGCAAGGAGCTGAAGTGCTTACCTTACAGATATATCACATACATACACTCCAATATTAAAATATGTTCATACACTTAAACTGTAATAAAACTATCTTAACTATAAAAATACTTCAGTATTGACACTAAAATTACGATTGAGAAATGTAGGACCACAAGTTTTATTTAATATCGAATAACTATGACTTAAAATAAGATTTTACTACACATCAAGACCCGCACTTTCAAAATTGCAGGACCACAGATAACGAAGACTTACGACGGCAAACGATCATATCCAAGCAGCTCCTAGCTCTTCGTGTAGCGCAAGAGTGGTTTATAGCTGGGGAGCTGGATGGAACAAACTGACAATGCAAATACGGACCAGATGGCGAAAATTATATTTAAATTGCATTGAACATTTATGTTAATCAAACTGATTATTCCAGTAATTATTCTCATTTTTTAATTTTTTAGTCCTGGGTAAGCAATGCTTACCTTGCGTCCATTGAATACACGCCACTGGTTGATTATAATATACGATGTGATGTGTTTCATTTTTTATCCACTAGGGTGCATTCTTACAATATTGCGATCCTATTTGGCAGTAAATAATATGATCAAGTTGAAGTGGAAATGAAATATAACCAAATATTTCTCATTTGTTTTCAAACATCGCCGTTTACATTAAATATATAAATATTTTAAAATGACTATATTTAAATAATGATTTGTGACTAAACGGCTTAATTTTATTCGTTAAATAGTCCAAGAAAATACCACTCTTGATTTCCAAATCCTCTAGACAAATTCAGCCGTCATTTCGTGAGTCGTAAATTGATCGATAATTTGAAAATCACTCGCGGCATTACTTATGATAATTGTTTTGCACACCGACAGGAAGTAATGTGTTCCTAAGATTATTATGACTTGTATAATTAAAGCCTTTACGGATGTCTAAAACATTACACATACAGATTCTTTCTTCTGTTTAGCTGACTGTAAGATATAGTTTAGGATAGATGTTTTAATAAACGTGTCAGGAGCATTTATGCAACCTATCTGGCGAGAGATTAAACTGCGTCAATGGGGGGGGGGGTGAAAAATGAGACATACAAGTGAACTTGAACAAATATAGACATTCAGTGGAATGCAGAAACGAATCAAGGCCGCGGATTCTATTTTTTTATTGTCTCCATAACAACTATAAAAATAATTGAAAATCCATCGAAATTATTATAAAATCTTGATTATCTTTCAGAATTATGGGATATAAAATTAACAGCGTGAATTTTTATTTGTTATGGAAACATAAAAAAATATGTAAAACTGATAGTCGTGATTCAGACTTTGCTTCTGCATCCACTGAACGAATCTCGAGGATTAGCTCATCTAAGATGTATCCTGCATCTGGCAGCAGGTTTTTTGATATATGCTATTTCTCGAGAGGTGTTATAGGCTAAATTATATTTATGTAGCTATCTGGAGTTAAAGCCATGAGATTTAAAGTTAGAAAAAAATGTAGATATTTATGGGCATATGTAACAATTTTGCGAATGACGTAAAGTTAATACATTGTACAAAGTACATATTTCTTACCCTCCACACCCACATATAGTTTATGACTTTTATTTGTTAAAAATCAATTGGAAAATGTTGTACCAGGTGCCTCCGGTCTCTAGAAGGTTGAGTTATTGAATCATGTACGTGTTAAACATTCTCGCTTGGATAGGCTCACTTTTTTACGAGTTGGAGATGTAAATGTGCTACTGGTTATCTAGATTACATCTTGTATAAGTCTTCATACTTTATGACGCTGCTGACATCCTTCAGATTGCTACAACTTCACTCGGTTAATGGCTTGTTAAGATTTTGGATGTACGATGAAGACAAGACACATTTCATCTGTCCTTTCTAGTGAACACCTCCCAATTTCTGTAATAAAACAGAAATTTAATAAAATATATAATTGTATTTTTTGAATGTTGTTATTTGAAGATAACAAATATTTTTTTCAACGGAATGTTAATAAAAACAGTTAATTACATTTCAGCACTTCATAGATTGTTGTTATACATTGTGTCAAATAAATTAATGTTTATAAATTATAGAGTCATAAGCGGTAGAAAATTACTTCAATTTTTCAAAATGTTGTATATAGACTAAATATGAATTAAAACGTCTTAATCTATATCTACTTAATATAAGGATAAATTGACTATATTGGACCATTTACGTTTTTTATGTCCATGCTATATAATTATACAATTTTCACAATATGGTATTGTTCAAGCTCTTTTATATCATCTGTTGATTACACGGTTCCTAAAAAGTAAAATAAAAATGCTCATATAGTCTAAGCTGTGAAACTACATCTACTTTTAACAATCAGTTTACTAAATTGGATTTGACAAAAGTGAAAAAAAGTAAATATGTACCGATGTTGTACATAAATATAAGTTGTGTAAAAAATAGCGGTAGTCTACTTGTTTTAGGCAATACTTATATACTGGTTAAATGGGACGTAAAGACGGACATTTAAGGAAATTATTTCAACGATAAACTTTCAGCTGTCAAATAATATTTATGAACTACAAAATAAACAAATAGAATGAGTTTTTTTGGCGCTATTTTAAATCTGCATAATCGCTCTACGAAAAAAGAAATCTCTCTTCGAAGAAATATTAAAAATAAATAATAGTTTTAAAAAACTAAAAGAACACGCTTTATTAGACAACCGAACTAAAAAAATGAAAAATAATTTTAATTTCTAACATGCTTGGGATAAAATTAAAGTGGTCAACATAAAAATCATCTCCAACACATATAGAATAAAACTAGAGTTATCAACAAAAAGAAAATAATTTTACCATCAAAAGTGTGGGGTGCTCTACATCAATTAATATATTTGTAATAAACAGATATTGGTAAAAGTAAGCTCTCTAAGAAGAAAATGTAAAAATCATAAAAAGCATCCCACGCTTTTGATGGTAAAATTATTTTCTTTTTGTTGATAACTCTAGTTTTATTTTATATGTGTTGGAGATGATTTTCATGTTGACCACTTTAATTTTATCCCAAGCGTGTTAGAAATTAAATTTATTTTTCATTTTTTTAGTTCGGTTGTCTAATAAAGCGTGTTCTATTAGTTTTTTAAAACTATTATTTATTTTTTATTTCTTAGTTTTAATATTTTACAGGATAAGATAAAAATGTAAATATCTTTAAATTCGATACTATTGTAGTATGAGCTAAAAGTAATACTCTTCTATAAAAAAAAACCTTCCCAGCCGGATTTGAACCAGCGACGTATGGATTTCTGAAATTATATACCACTAAGAGTTCACTGCTCTACCAACTGAGCTCTTACAACGATTGACTAAAAACTCGACAAGTCCGCAACCAATTATACCCGTTTTTATTTTTTTTATTTTCGGATGATTCTGGCCAGGATTTTAGAAAATAAATATGAAATTATTGTATTGTCACGGGTCCTCTACACGTATACAAAGTTTCAAGTCGATCCAATGTTTCTAAGTGGGTGAACATCGCGTTGAAAGATTCCGTTACATTGATACAAAAAAAACTTTTTTTTGATTTTCTGATGATTATGGCCAGGATTTTAGAAAACAATTATGAAATTATTGTATTGTCACGGGTCCTCTACAAGTATACAAAGTTTCAAGTCGATCCAATGATTTTAAGTGGGTGAAAATCGCGTGAAAGATTCCGTTACATAGATAGATAGATAGATACAGGTCAAGCTAATATAAAGCGTGTAATAATATTGCTTGTTTTCTGGTGCGTGTAACTCTATTTAAGAATAACTTTTAGCCTCTGTAAAGTAGCTTATAAGCGCATCAGTCTACGTAGTGAACTTACAAGACATCTTCAAAATTGTTTTTCGCATATTTCGTTTGTACATATTATATTTATCTGAGAACTCTGAATAGATAAAATCGCATTAGAATTCGTAAGACATATTAATTATCATAACATTTATCTAAATTTGACCACGTTTGAAGACACGCATTCGTTTCATTTAGTCATACCGGTAATTGATAAAGGTTAAGTGATCCCACTACAGGCCTTTCTTAGCAATCGGCACTAAATATCAGCCCGTGGACGTCTTTATTTACCTCCAAAACAAGCGTCTAGTTCTCATTTCAGTTAGAGACTGAGTCGACCCAAGATCACGATGCCGCCAGAAGATTTACTTTAGTTTAAAAACTCCGATCCTACTGCGACTGGATCCCCAGGCATATACTGTATCGCCTTAATCAACCATGCTACGGTGTTCTCCCAACATGTTGCTAACGAACACAAACAAATTATATAAGCTACAAAATTCAACATTATAGGCCTACTAGCTATTGAACAACACTTTTAGTGCGTAGGCCTATCACACAAAAATGCATTACTTATTCCACTCCGAAAAACGGGTCTAAGGATGTGTTGCGACAAGAGTCGCTCTGTCTGTCGGTAATAGCAGACACCTGCCGTCGGTTATTATGCTAATGATGTAGTTCATCTGACTTCCGATTGTAGGCACCTGAATACAGTAACGCTGAGTTGTGTTGGTAACATTTTTGTTGTATACTGTTGCCAACGTCTGCGTATTGTGCTCAGGTCTGGCAGATGACTACATTGTGTGTTAGGCTCTCGCAGTGTGCGTTAGGTACACTCATCATGGACGGTAGTCCTTACTAAGTAATTGTATAGAGATTCGTGGGAGGTGGATCTACCCCAGCTTACAACTGGCTATTGACGAATTCTCCATCTTTACTTTTGGTTGATCGCCATCGAAGGTGATAATTGAACTTTGTGAGTTTTGGAATTCCTCAAACTTACGTGGTTATTGAGGGCCACGTGCTGCCTGTTCCGAAGTTAATACACTTCGAGACCCCTCTAATCCTAGGAACGGACTTTGATTCAAACATTTGGTCCTGCTTTAATTGTATCTACGTAGTAAGTTAGCGCAAAATAAACTTGATTTTCACCGATTATATGTGTTGTAATAACTAAATTTACCTTTATAAAAATCCAGCACCCCAGAGGAATATTAGGAAAAGGATTCAAAAGTAGACCGTGTTGGCACACAATAGTAAAATACACATACCGGTAACAGATTTTCGGTTTTCTTGTGGGCGTAATCGCATCTATTATGGACTGGGTTATTGACTTGTAGATTTTTTAATAATTAATTGCAAATTATGGAAATGGTTTGAATGCTGTATTTACTTTTTATCATAAATAAAACAATGAATCATTTAACTGGTATTCATGAATCTTCGATAATATTTCCAACCAATAAGACCATATTAAATGTTCAAAACACTCATATAGGTCATATGAAGATTGGTCAATGATATATTTTGAAATTTCCATATTTGAGATTTTCCATTGTTGGACCTATATTTATTATTCATTTCTTGCCTTTTTCTCGAATAATTTTTCTAGAATTTTCACAGAGGATTAAATACATAAAATTGTGTTTATTCGTATTTTACTGTATCTGCATTTATGAATCTCAAACCTGACAGGTACTAGTCGTTCAGTACTTGTCTTTAAGACAAAACCACTGCAGCATTCGCATTCCAAACAATCATTTTTGATAATTTGGTTTACTTCATTTATATTTAAATGTAATATTTATATTTAGGCCAATAATATGATGCCCACGGGAGATATTAATTCCTACTAATAACCTAGTCTCAATAGTTAATTTGCAATGTAAAAATATTTTTTATCAATACACTATACCTTGAAAAAATAAAAATAATCACTAAACTATAAATGACAATACTTCGTTGTAATATCTAGTAAAGTAAACTGTTTAAATATTAAAAGTCATTCACCCAGAAACGGCATAAAATACACGAATTCCTCACGTTAAAATTTTAAAAATTTTCCCTAATAAAACAGTCGTCCTAAACTATGTTTAACATCTGTTGTAAAATGTCGTCGCACTATTCAAATCTAGGCCTTTCAAAGAGCATGCATCATCTTCAGGATTTCTCATGGTAGGCCTATAGTTGGTAATCAAGATAAGCTGTCATCTCAAAAGAACTGAGTTTAAATTATACGGTTCTAGAACGTCATCATTATCCTCCTCCTTTCATGTTGTAGTCACTGTTACGATATAAAAAACCCTACAATTTCTCCCTAAGCCTTCCCAGTGATATTTTTCCAATTGGTATGTGTTTTAAATTTACATTAGGAATCCTGCATCTGGACATACTGCCCAGATGTTGACGGCAGTTCTGTTGAGACTTATTGTGAACGCCATATTCAATTCTACAGAATGTTATCATTTATTTAGTGATCCAACCTGTTACATCATTTCACTGGTTGTAAGTTTTAGCGTGCAAAATATGATGACGATGAAAACAACAATA
Organism: Diploptera punctata; assembly: GCA_030220185.1. NCBI lineage: Eukaryota > Metazoa > Arthropoda > Insecta > Blattodea > Blaberidae > Diploptera > Diploptera punctata. Next base: position 186,144 of record JASPKZ010007294.1, on the reverse strand, counting down.
ACAACAACAACAACAATAATAATAATAATAATAATAAGAATAATAATAATAATAAGAATAATAATAATAATAATCCTTTATTTACAATTAAGAAGATAAGGCCTTATCTTCCACTCAACCAGTAACAAAATAACAAAATATGGAATACATACTAATGTATGTACATGATCTATCATAAAAAATTAAAAACTAGAGAATTTAACGATTATCTAGAATTTGTATACCCCTGTTGGATTTTAATTTCGGCGATTTGTAGGTTCTATCTTGAAGAGTGGGAGTTAGATATACCAAGCGATCATATCTCCCAAGTTGAAATTTATTGAACAGACGAGATGTAGGAGTGAGAAGTACTTTATGGTATTTAAACCTCTGCGCAGGACGTTTTATGCCATAGCTTGTTTATAAATTAACTATCATTTCACATAACCTGTATAAATATATGTAAGATCATCTTGTGCAAGGTTTTATAGAGGCTAGGGACCAGTAGACCGATGCTCTTAACATATTCATGTAGCAACTTGTTCTAACTACATCTTACGAAAGCCATCTAGGCCCCTATAAACAGTTGAAACTCGGTATCAAAATAAGCACTCATTTTATCGCCGAGGATTACATTAGACCAATCGGGTTTAATTGTTCAAGTTACCGCTCACTTAATGAAAAAAACAACCCACATTAGAGTTATATGTTGTAACGATTCCGTGCGTTAATGGAAGCAAGTTGGACTGTTAATATTGTCAGAGTGCATTAAGTCCAAATATCATGCTAAACTCTTCCCTATAACATTAATTGAATTAAAATTTTCTCCTTTATTTTCTTATTTTTAATATATTATTTTCTGTTATACATATTTACCATGCGTTAGACGAAAGTTACACACATTTGCCATGAACAATACCGGTAGCATATTCTGAGTTTGCGAGTTTGATGCGTGTGTGAGGTCGCATTGCTATACTCAAGTTCTTATGATATTCTGGGTAGTTCATATAATCTACTACGTATTGATTGTAAATGATTATTTTATTTATTTACTTGTTTTTCTAGCGCTTGCTCAGATGATATAATGCCCACTTCCTGACTAGCGGGTCCGGGTCCATATCCGGCGAACTTGGAAATTTTAATTACAAACAATTAAATTTCACTATTAGTAGATGGAATTATGTTTAATTTACAATGATTGGAATGTGCATTATATGTCTGGAATAAATTATAGTGCGTATGTTGAGAGAGCTTTGGTAGCGATACGAATTGGGATGTTAGGCCTGACGGTCTACTTGGTGCTCGTAGACAGGGGTAGGTTACGTGTCAGCACAGGATTTCACCCTTCCCTTCATCTCATTCTTCTTACAACACACAAATGTACACAAACACCTCATCATACACTCTTCTCCATACACAATACAAATACACTTCATCCATACAATATGGTCTGACGATTCCTATCATTTCCTATGTAATTTTTATTTTAATTCTGTTATATGCATAATTCTTATCCATATATTTTATTTATTTTACATGTTGGTAATAAGTTACATCTTATAATATAAGGAAAACATATTCTGTCATGTTTTGCAAGTTTTACATGTTATCAGCTCAAAGCTTCAATTTCTGCAGGAAATGTTGTGTTGCCTGATACATCGCATTTTAATTATTGGCCGGCAAATTTAAATTTAATTATTTCAATTTTCCCATTGGCTGGAGATATCTCCCGCTGATTGCTGGCGTTATGTTACCCGCAGGGAACGAGTCCCTTTATTATAACTGGCAGTAAAAGATAGCTTCGCTTGAAGTCTGGTTCAAGGGGTGCCGACGCATGTGGAAGTACTTGATGCCAGACCTAGTTCTTCCTGCCAATCGCTTGGAACGCTGCAGTCGCAGGTAATTTCGTTTGCTTTAAGTGTAGCCAACAGACTTGCTAAGTTATATATTTCTGATTTTTTGATACAAATCGATTTCCTCTTAATTTTAATTAAAATTATCAATTCATAAACGTTTGTTTCATTTCATGCTCGTAATATTAGTTTTTAACCATTTATTTGTATTCCTTTCTATTTAATATTATAACAAAATGTATATTTTATTTTATTTTGTTGGATGCATATTTGAAAATATATGTAGGATCAAGCAATATGCAAGCAAAGCAACCATTTTTGTTCATTTAAGACTCATCAACTGTTTTTCTGAAGCAAGGAATATATTTGTAACAGTGGTTAAAATCATAAGTTAATGGATCCTGAAAATTGAGAACTTCAAAATTTGTAGGAAGTAACACTATGAGGTATTAACAAAAATAACATCTCACCTCATATTTTGTTCATTTTAGAATGTACCGGTGTTCAATGGTAGGCAAGAGATCTCAGGGTTATTAACTTTTTTATAAGCAAAAGAAACAACGTACAATTTTATACTCAAAATCTTTTTACGAATCCAAAGTAATTTGTTTATTCACGACAATATATATATATATATATATATATATATATATAGGGGAACAGGGGGCAGAACGGGGTAGTGGGGCAGAATGGGGTATGTGTATTTTTCTCCCAGTATGTGGCACGATATATCGGAATTTCTCAAAAGTATCTCTGTAACGTCTCAGCTGCTTGTACAGATCAGTTTTTCGCCATCGGTGAAGTCTTCGTTACTTTTTTGCTTGTGTGGTCAGTTGTGAATTGATTTTTGCAATATTACACCTTCTCTTCAGTGCATGCAAATACATCTAAGCTTCATTTGAATAATATCTAACAATTACTATGTTAAAGATTATTCCATTTTCTTTCTAAACATGTTTATTGCATTAGGTTTTGTTTCAAAATAATCCGGTCATAACGTCATAAATTATAATTGAGTTCGTGGGGCAGAATGGGGTGGGGAAAGACAGGGTACTCCCCCGTCTTGCCCCATGCGGTCTTCATATTACTGACTGACTCTTTTCCTCTGTGTAGTTTCAAAATGGTGAGGAATTATAAAAATAAGACACAGAGAGAAGAATTGTCCCTTGTGTCTATGCTAGAAGCCGTTAATGGATCAATGGTGTACAAAACGGCAGCTAGTCAATTCCAAGTGCTTCAAACAATTCTGGAACGACACGTGAAGAAAAAGAGAGAAAATTTGGATTACACAGTAAGGAAATCGATGGAAAATTTCTCCTGCGTTTTTAGTGAAGAGCAGGAAACCGAACTTGAATACCTAAAAAAATGGAAGCCCAACTCTTCGGCCTCAGTGTAAATGAATTTCGAGGACTTGCCTTCCAACTGGCGGAACGGGTAGTGCTTACGTACGTGCCTCAACAATGGCTACAGCCGTCAATGATTTTCGAAAAAAACTGGGATATGGCCAGTTAATGTGAATGGTTTTGATGATGCAGATTTCTTGCCTTCTTCAACAACAGACATTCAGATTGCTTCTGATAATAATAGCAAGGCAACACTTCCAAACCTCAGGAACATCTGACGTCAGAAACATTTTCCTTCCCTGAAAATCTAGGGTCGCCAAACCACAGTCATTTTCAAAGTGCCAGCCAAGAAAATATCACACCCATTCCAAAAGGGTCTCAAAAGAACAAGCGAGTTTAAAAAAATCGAGGCGAAAGTGCAATTTTGACATCATCAACATAGAGAAGTGCACTGCAACATTCTGAAAAGGATAAATTAGAAAAGAGGCCTGTAAAAAGATGATTTGCTTTACCAGAAAGTGACTCGAAACCAGGACCATCCAAAGTTAAGGCAGTTAGGTTAAACCTACCTAGTTCGAAAAATCATTCTGGCTCTGCCAAAAATGACGTTGAGGAAGATGATTGTCTCTATTGTCATGACTCTTCAGAAGAAGGCTGGATTAGATGTCCTTCTTGTCTTCAGTGGGCTCACAACTCTTGTGCTGGAGTCGATAGTGATGATGATGATGCCACTCATGTTTGTGTATTTTGTGAAAAATGAATCATTGTGCTATAGTTTATACGTTTACTGATAAATATTATTAATTAGTAATGCAAAATACAAATAAAAAATTAGTACCCCATTCTGCCCCATCCATGGGGCACAACGGGGCAAATGTTTTGCTCTAGTTTTATTGGATGTATATCCCCGAATTTTTTTATTAATTTGTAATGTGATTATGTTTTTCTGTTTATTAAATACCAATGAACATATCCATATCAGTGAACAAAATTTTACTTATTTATAATGTAAAATACATTGGATCAAACATTAGATACCCCATTCTGCCCCACGTTCCCCTATATATATATATATATATATATATATATATATATATATATACACACTTTTGTTAATACAATTATCAAGTTTTAATAATGAGTGGAGTCGATGAAATACTTAGAGGTCCACGTGCTTGACTCAAATATTTTCTCAAATGTTTAACGGACTATAACTTTAAATCTAACTCTTTCTCGGACGAATCTAATAATTAAACTGAATCTGAGATCGCGGTCTATAGATCTACGATGTTTCAACACTCAATACCGAATCACTGAGAGTGAGCTTTAACTGAATCGGAGATCGCGGTCTGCAGGACCACGATATCCTAACACTGAACACAGAGACACTGAGAGTGAGTATTTTGATATAAGTTCTCGCTTATAAAGGTGATGGCTCCTCCTATTTCTATTGAATCCACTCGATACAATTGAATATATATATATATATATATATATATATATATATGTTACAATAATCTTATTTACTAGTATGTATAACGTTTCTAAGAACTGGGTTAATTGGTTCTTTGATATTTAATGGATAGATGTTTTTCAGTTTCATTGTAAACTGTCAATATTAAGAGGTTGTTATCTTTTCTAAAGGTGGGATGAATGTCTTTTGTTGTCTGTACTAGCCAGGTAGTAATTCTTTATCCTTTTTGTGTTCCTACATTATTTGTAACTTGTGTAGTCAGGTAGAGTTCTGACAATACCTCTTTATTCTATTATTTGTTATTCGTATGGTCAGGTAGCGTTTTACAGTGTTTTATTCTAGACAAATGTAGGTGGAATTTTTACCTGGATATATTTCTACTTTTCCACATACATATTTTATAGCTATATTAGTAAAATATTATATTTTCATTATTTATAAATTTATTTAATTTAGTAACAATTTAATATATTTCGGAACATTTTAGTTTCAGATCCATGCATATTAGAGTTGTATCTTAGTTTATATGTCTCCTATCATATTAATCGTTGCAAGTCACTTTGGGAGGAATTTGTATTTCATCGTCAATTTTTCCTGTCTTTGAAGGAAACATTGAAACACAATAATAGAACAACGGTAGAGTAAAGGCTGGCGATGGTGTATTAATTTCTCCGAAATCAGTCTAAAAACAGGACAAAATATGGTGTTAGTTGGTATTTTTATTAATAGATATTTCTGGGAAACTATTTTACTTGTGGCATAATTAACGGAGAAAATAACGACTGAGCTACCGATATAATTTTCTGTGATCCAACAGATGTTGGTCGTAGATACATGTCGGTAATACAGCAATCTGTAATTTGTTAGTTCCACCTGCCAATCACCATAGGTCTCTGGAGTCTAGGCATCACAGTTTAACATTATCGTCGGCAATCTCAGTTAGTGGGTTATCGCTGGTCTGGTCATTGGACACATAGGACGCGTGAGGCAAGCTCTCGTCCGTCAAATGACATTAAATCTAAATTAATAGAAGTGTAATTTATCTTAGTGCAACTGATTAAAATATTATTTATGTAAGTTAAACAATGTCTACAAGATATGTGATTATAAATAGAATATTAATTCATAGTTAACATATTTTATTACGTATTTATAAATAAATTACAAACTATTTTTTACACGCTTTATATTAGCTTGACCTGTATCTGTCTATGTAACGGAATCTTTCAACACGATTTTCACCCACTTAAAAACATTGGATGAACTTGAAACTTTGTATACTTTTAAAGAACTAATGACAATACAATAATTTCATAAAATGTTTCTAAGATCCTGGCCAGGATCATCAGGACATCAAAAAAATAAAGACCGGTATAATAGGTTGCGGACTTATCGAATTTTTAGTCCATCGTTGTATACGTCGCTGGTTCAAACCTGACCCGGAGGATTTTTTTAGAAAGTATTACTTTTAGCTCATACTACAATAGTATTGAATTTAAAGATATTTACATTTTTTCTTATTCTGTAAAATATTAATGACAATTTTGTAAACTTACCACATTGTAATTTATCCAAAAACTATGAGAAGGATACGAATAACCGTAACTATTTATCTGTATTAAAATATTCAATATTTAAAAAAAGGCGATAAAACAAAGCCAGAAAACTATAGAGGCATAAGCTTACTATGTGCAACATACAAAATATATGCAAAATTATCAACCAAAGATTAACAACTATAGTAGACGCAATAATATCAGAAGAGCAGACAGGATTTAGGAAAGGAATAAGCTGCACAGACAACATATTCACTTTATAAAACAAATAATAGAGAAGTACATCCTCTTTATAGAAGGCCTTTGATAAAGTGTCTAGACCAAAATTATGGAACATATTAAGTGGAGAAGGAATTCACTTTATAAAACAAATAATAGAGAAGTACATCCTCTTTATAGAAGGCCTTTGATAAAGTGTCTAGACCAAAATTATGGAACATATTAAGTGGAGAAGGAATTCCACTACACTTGATAGCAGTAATTAAGAAAATGTATGAGAAAACAAAAATAAAAATAAATCAAAGGGAACCAGTACATATAAGAGGAGGAGTTAGACAAGGCTGTCCACTATCAACCACTCTTTTTAACATTTATTTCGACGACATGATAAGATCATGCAAGCAAATGACGACTGCGGGAATTAATTTAGGAAATATAGTAATAATAACTGTAGCCTTTGCGGATGATCAGATTTTAATAGCAAAACAGAGGACGAACTACAAAGAATGCTATATAAACTAAATGAAATATCAAAAAGATACAACATGGAAATACCTTCACAAAAATAAAAAACAATGGCCTTCAAGGGTACTCATCCAGTTTGGACAAAGATAATATTAGAAAATAAACCAAGCAAATGACGACTGCGGGAATTAACTTAGGAAATATAGTAATAAAAACTGTAGCCTTTGCGGATGATCAGATTTTAATAGCAAAACAGAGGACGAACTACAAAGAATGCTATATAAACTAAATGAAATATCAAAAAGATACAACATGGAAATAGCTTCACAAAAATAAAAAACAATGGCCTTCAAGGGTACTCATCCAGTTCGGACAAAGATAATATTAGAAAATAAACCAATAGAACAAGTAGTAAGATATAACTTCCTAGGTTGCGAAATTTCATATACAGCGGGAACAGATATAAATAACAAGCTAAATAAGTTTAATTATATATCAGGAACACTAAAAAGAACTTTGAAAAATAAAGCCAGGAAAGACTCTATAATAAAATTATATAAGACAATGGCAGTGCCTATTATTACTTATGGATCCGAAACATGGACAGTGACAACACAACAATCTGCCGGAATACAAGCTGCTGAAATGAGATTCCTCAGACCAATAGCGGGATATCAAAGAACAGACAAAAAGCATAACACAGAAATAAGACAACGGCTAAAAGCAGAGGAATTAAACACAACAGTAGAGAAATACAGAACAAACTGGAAAGAACACTTGGCAGGGATGACTGAGAATAGAATATCAGAAGCAGCATACAACTATTCGCCACGAGGACGAAAAAGTTTGGGAAGACCAAGGAAAAGATGGAAAGAGCAGCAATTTTCAGCCAGAACAGGCTAGAAAATAAGCCTAAACTGTGAAGACGAAGAAGAAGAAGATGAAGATGAAGAAAATATTCAAAAATATTATAATAATGTTAGATAATAATATTTAAAAATATATACAATTATATTCGTGCCTAGACACTAAAAATATCATAAGCAATTAAATTTTCACGCGATTCCGGTTTATAACAATCATTTAAACTAAAAATTAAAAAAATAATAGTTTAATAAACTAAAACAACACGCTTTATTAGAAACCAAACTAAAAACTAAAAAATAAATAATAGTTTTAAAAAACTAAAACAACACGCTTTATTAGAAAACCGAACTAAAAAATAAAAAATAATTTTAATTTGCAACACGCTTGGGATAAAATTAAAGTGGCCAACAAAAAAAATCATCTCCAACACTTCTAGAATAAAACTAGAGTTATCTACAAAAAAAAGTTTACCATCGAAAGCGTGGGGGGTACTTTTTATGGTTTTTACGTTTTATTCTTAGAGACTTTACTTTGACCAATATCTGTTTATTATCATAAGTAATGCCACGAGTGATTTCCAAATTATCGATAAATTCACGACTCACGAAGTGAGGAGTGAATTTATCTAGATAATTTGGAAATAAAGAGTGGCATTTGTTAGGACTATTTAACGAATAAAATTAAGCTGTTTACTCACAAATCATTATTTAACTATAGTTATTTTAAAATATTTATATATTTAATGTAAACGGCGATGTTTGAAAACAAATGAGAAACGATAGGTACGCTTCTACTGCTTCTTTTGTTTATCACTGCAACCAGATCATACTATTTATTGCCAAAGGAACGCAATATTGTAAGGAGGAGCTTTCTTTAATATGGTAATTATAACACTGATAAATATTTGGTGAAACACGACTCTGATTGGTTGTAAAACAGAAATCATTGAAACGTAATTGGTCATTGACTCCCATTTGGGGCATGAGTTAAATAGTCATATATATTTTGATGGTATTTTTTTTTGTAGATAACTCTAGTTTTATTCTAGATGTGTTGGAGATTATTTTTTTGTTGACCACTTTAATTTTATCCAAAGCGTGTTGGAAATTAAAATTACTTCTGGTTTTTTAGTTCAGTTTTCTAATAAAGCGTGTTGTTTTAGTTTTTTAATCTATTATCTATTTTTTATTTCGACCGTGGCAGACAAGGCCTTAACGCTTTAACTCTGCCAGGTAAAATAAAGCAATTATTATTATTATTATTATTATTATTATTATTATTATTATTAATTATTATTATTATTAATTATTATTATTATTATTATTATTAATTATTATTATAGAAGAAGATATATGGATGAACAGAAAAGAATGGAAAAATGTGTTGAAACAAATGTGTAGTTAACTGTGAACATGGGTACCGGAAAAATGTATATTCATTGTAAAAGCCGGAATAATAAAAAACATATTATAAATCCCTGTAGAGTTTATGGAATAGAAATGACAATACTTTAGAACATATTGTGCATTTACTTAAAAAACCCGCCTCCATAGAGTAAAAAATGAATTGAAATTGTGTTCAACACTTGGCCATGGTGAAAAAATAGACGGCACTACTTAATTAATTAAACTTGTGGTACGATGATCCAGAACGTCGCTACCATGGTGTTAAATTCAAAATAGACCATATTAACGCCATCTATCCTCCTTGCGCGGAACCCGAAGCAGTGGGTGGAATTGGAACACACATTTAGCCTGGTAGAATTAAGACCATGTTGCCATTCAACCAGGACAAACATACTGTACTTTACATTAAAATGAAACAATCACAAAAAAAGTACAACTTGGCTTAGGATATCTAGATGAGCAGACATTTTTTGTAAGACAAATCAGAGCTATCCGAAAAAAAAACTGATATGTTGCCTGAAATTTCATATCATCCTTTCCCTCCTTTTTTGACCTTTAACCCTTCTTGACCTATTCTGTTCATTATCTCCTTTTTCCTTTTCATGACATTTTTAGTTATTTTTAAAGACAAAATTCTATAACTTATTTTACATTATAATGTTAAATATGTAAATCTCGTAGACTGCGATGGGCAGGACATGTGGCATGAATGGGAAATGAAGGGGCCGTAAATTTTATCTCTACTATTATTAATATGAAACCTATTAGCATAAAACCAGAACGAATTCCTCTATTTGTCTGAGCGGTAGGAATTACTGCCTTATTGCTCCTTCTATCATTACCAGAGACGCATGGAAACTCTCTTGTAGGAAAACCAGAGGGAAACGCTCAGTAGGAAGGTCGAAAATGAGGTTGGAGAATAATATTAACATGTTTTTTTAAAAATAGAATGTATAAGGAACGATTGGAAAACATTAGGTCGGGATAAGAATGTGTGGAGAGTTTATGTCCTCGCAGCCATGAACATGATCGATGGTACCAATTAATTAATTAGTTATGTTAAATATATATTAGATTAATATGTATTTATGTAGCAGGTTTCACAATGCTTCACAACATCTGAGTGTGTTTAATTAATACATTTTCATTCTCTTCCACATCTCTCTGTCATTCCAATCTCCATCGTCCAATCCTTTTTCCCTCATGTTGCTCAACACACCATCAATGCACTTTATTTTTGGCCGTCTTCTCCTTATTTTATATTGCTTCAACCCATTGTGATTTTCAAAAGTACCCGAAAACTGTTTGCCTACATGCACCCTACTCTTTGTGCCATTTAGACACATTCGTATAAGTCTAACTAACTTTTTAGTTATTCCGAACTCCAGCAGGATACTATATAACTTCTCCCTCTTAATTGAATCTTATGCATTTTTAAAGTCTACATATAGTTGATGTACAGTACCATTATATTTCCCATTTCTTTTCTAAAAAAATCGTCGGCTGATGAATGGGGCCGTTACCAATACACGCCCTTAATGTAGTAACTTGGCAATACATAGCTGCTCACCAGGATACAGTTGACGAAAAATATTTTTGAAAATTCATAACACAACGGAGCAGAGCCAAGTATTTGCTCCTGCACGTCATACAGCCGTGAATCATCATTCATTTACATTGCACATAGCAAAAATTTAAAATCCAAATTATCCGGGCCCCACTACTGCTCACGCGGCTGGCAGGACAGTTCACCTTTGATTTTGACGTGATTTGAGGCCAGTGTCTGGTTGGTAGGCCCTCTAGGCCTGTCGCGTCATTTAATTTATTAATATGTGTCTGCGATACGATTTGTTTATTCTTCGATGATATGGACTCTGTTCATTTTAACGCTATAGTTATTCTTCAATTGTAAAATGATGACATGAACAACACCAGTATAAAAATGTTGAAACTCTTCGTTTTTCTGTCTTTCTATTATGATC